>CM040802.1:26930064-27530064 GCA_022829025.1 Squalius cephalus | reverse complement strand
TTTGAAGATTTGGCATGTAGTTTTGCACTTTGAGTGAGAGGTTTCAAAAATCATGTGACATGAAAAGATTTTGTGTGTAAGCAGTTGGTAAAAACTGTAATATGGCTCCTTCCTCACCAATGGACAACCAGCCAAGGGAATAAATTGGAACCTTTTGGATGACTGAGTTTTTGATCATGAATCGTACTCGGTTACTAATGTAACCTCGGTTCTCTCTAGAAGAGGGAACGAATATTGCGTAAGGTTAGCTTACGCATCGGGAAAGTCTTCTTTCTTCGAGATCTGAAGCCAAAAAATTATCCTTAATTTTGTATACATTGTCAACGCAGTGCAGCAGCCGACAGACCTAGGCAGGCTGTATAAGCGTGCTCATTGGCTGCTCGGCGGCAACTGCTTAAGCCTATCGGTGAGCGCTCTGAACGCGGCAACCAATGAGGGCGCTTCGCGCCCTCCACACCCTTCTAACCGTCAGAATGGGTGTGGCCAGCGTGTATATATTCAGCGCTCATAGGCTAAAATTCTGGTTTTCGCAGTCTGAAGCGCAAAAGCTCGTGGCGCGACACGGCAGGTTACGCAATACTCGTTCCCTCTTCTAGAGAGAACCGAGGTTACATTAGTAACCGAGTACGTTCTCTTACGAGAGGTCTCTCGTATTGCGTAAGGTTAGCTTACGCATCGGGAACCCTTTGTCAACGCCGTGTGCGCCGAGCATCCAGCCCATGAATCCCAGGGAAACCGGGGAAAACACTCTGCTGGGAAATGTGGCCGGTCGGAGAGACGGGCCAGCGCAGTACAGGCACTTCATGCAGCATATGAAATAGAGCGGCGCGGCCGGTCTATAAACATATAACAGTGCAAACAGTAGGGCCGGCAGAGCGAGCCCATACAGTACATAAGCACTCATAAGGGTAGGAGAAAAACGACATAGTCGGTCTCACATGAAGGGAAAAATTCCCGTGCGACAGAGAATAATACGGGCGGCCAGCAGCGCGGGCCAGCACCGACAACAGCGCGTAACGGGAAATAGGAAACAGAGCGGATCAGCCGGTCTGAGTCAAACACTTCACCCTGAGTATAGTACCAGAATAGTGCCAGCATATGAACGTAGTCTGCACACGAGAAATGGGCAGAGCATACATGTCACTTATGCTGACAGTATTTTTGCCTGTAGGGCAGGAACTTCCAGGTTATAAAACCTCACGAATGTTGATGGGGAGGCCCAGCCCGCCGCCATACAAATACCGTGATTAGAAATTCCGCTGGACCAGGCCCACGACGAGGCCATGCCTCTAGTGGAGTGGGCTCTGATGCCCAGAGGGCACTGCAGGTGTCTGGAGGCATAAGCTGCTGCTATCGCGTCCACTATCCACCTGGACAAGCTCTGTTTCGAGGCGGCAAGACCCTTGGTGCGTCCGCCGAAGGAAACAAAGAGCTGCTCTGAACGCCTGAAAGCGGCGGAGCGCGTGATGTAAACTCTCAGCGCCCGGACAGGGCATAGGAGGTTATCACTGTCCCCACTGTCGGATGCTGGCAGAGCCGAGAGGGACATAACTTGTGCCCTAAACGGGGTTCCAATCGCTTTGGGGATGTAACCGTGTCTTTCGGCCCGAACTCAAGACATGCAGGGCTAACAGATAGCGCGTGCAAATCACCCACTCGTTTGACTGAAGACAGAGCTATCAGAAAAACGGTTTTAAGCGACAGATACTTTAGATCCGCGGATTCAAGCGGTTCAAAGGGAAAAGCCTCTAGGGCCGCTAGGACCAAGGACAGATCCCACGAGGGAACCGAGGGGGGCCGCGGGGGATTCATCCGTCTAGCTCCTCTGAGGAAGCGGATAATGAGCTCATTCCTTCCCATTGCCCGGCCGCGCGTCGTCTCAGCGAACGCTGCAATAGCGGCCACATATACTTTGAGCGTGGAAGGGGATCTGCCCTTTTCCAACAGCTCTTGTAAGAAGGAGAGCACCCGCAGGACCCCGCATGCGCGCGGATCCAAGTTTTTAGTAGCGCACCATTTAGAAAACACCGACCATTTAGACGCGTAGAGCCGTCTCGTGGAGGGGGCTCTCGACTGTGTGATCGTGTTCACGACCCCTTCTGACAGGTCAACGGGTATCCGTTGATCACCCATGCATGCAGCGACCAGCGCTCTGGATGGGGATGCCAGATCGATCCACCGGCTTGGGAGAGGAGATCCTTTCTCACCGGGATCGGCCATGGGGGTGAGTGCGACAGCCTCACTAGCTCTGGGTACCAAGTTTGGTTTTCCCATCGCGGGGCTATAAGCAGCACTGAGTGGTGCGTTTCTCTGATCCTCGAAATGACCTGTGGCAACAGGGAGATCGGAGGAGAAGCATACAGCGGGAGGCTGGGCCATGTCTGGGACAGCGCGTCCTCGACGCAAAGAGGTCGATTTCCGCTCTGCCGAATAGGCGCCAGAGAAACTGGACTGTCTGGGGGTGCAGAGACCATTCTCCCGGGGGAATGTTGTCCCTGGACAGTCTGTCTGGACAGACATTCAGGTGGCCCGGCATGTGCGCGGCTCTCAGCGAGCGCAGCGAGCGGTAAGCCCACACGAGAAGGCGTTCTGTCAGCCTGCACAGATTCCTGGATCTGACACCGCCCTGTCGGTTCACATAGGATACCACGGACGTGTTGTCCGAGCGGACTAGCACATGGTGATCCCGTATGAATGGGAGGAAGCGCCTGAGCGCGTTCTCGACTGCTATCATCTCCAAACAGTTTATGTGGAGGCATTTTTCCCGGTCTGACCACAGGCCAAAAGCCGGTTTGCCCTCGAACAGAGCGCCCCAGCCTGAGGTGGAAGCGTCCGTCGAGATAACTTTGCGGTGTGAGATAGCTCCCATTGTCACTCCCCGCTGGTACCAGTCGGCCGCTAACCAGGGCTTCAGAGCTGAAACGCAGCTCTGAGTCACTCTGATGCGGATACCGCCGGAAGCCCATGCTCTGTGAGGCACTCGGGCATTCAGCCAGCGTTGTAGCGGGCGCATTCGTAAAAGACCCAGCCGAAGCACTGCTGCGGCTGAGGCCATACAACCCAGTAACCTCTGAAATGTTTTGAGAGGTACGGTGCTGCCCGGCCGGAGGGACGCGGCCAGGCGTCGAATGCAGCGCGCGCTGTGTCGACAGGCGGGCCGTGTACTGATATACCTGACCGTCGAAGGCGAATCTCAAGAATGGCCTGTGACGGGGTATTATCAGGATCTGAAAAGCACGCGTCTTTTAGATCGAGAGATATAAACCAGTCCCTCGGGCGAATTTGCGCGAGAATTTGTCTGGTTGTGAGCATTTTGAACGGTCTTCTCATAAGAGCCTTGTTCAAACGTCTCAGATCCAAAATTGGTCTGAGAGCTCCGTCCTTCTTGGGAACGAGGAAATAACGGCTGTAAAAGCCCGACTCGCTCATGGAAGGGGAAACCGGTTCTATAGCCCTTTTGCACAGAAGTGTAGCTATTTCTGCTCGAAGTAGATGTGCTACTTCCCCATTCACTCTGGTCTCGATACGCGCTTGAAAGCGCGGAGGGCGGCGAGCGAACTGCAGAGTATAGCCCTGTTTTACTGTGCTTAGCACCCGTTCTGATGCGCCTGGAATAGCTTCCCACGCTTTTGCGTGTGCAGCCAGGGGCAGAATGGCCTCCGGGCTCCGATCGCCGTGCATCGCGGGCTCGAGAGCTCGAAACGGAGGGGCGGGCGCGGCGCGCGCGCTCTTGGTGCTTAGATACGGCGGATCGCACGCAGCGATAGCTGGCCGTTTTACACACAGTGTCCCGGTGGCTTTAGACGGGGAACATAAAGTGTGAGGCGCGACGCGCGATGGCGGCGTCGGGGGCGAAAATGCTCGTTAGTATGTGTGAGCGCTCGAGGGCGGGCACAGGACTTACATTCAGGGGCGGGCGCGGCGCGCGCGCTCTTGGTGGTTAGATACGGCGGATCGCACGTAGCGATAGCTGGCCGTTTTACACACAGTGTCCCGGTGGCTTTGGACGGGGAACATATAGTGTGAGGTGCGACGCGCGATGTCGGCGTCGGGGCGAAAATGTTAGTTAGTATGTGTGAGCGCTCGAGGGCGGGCACAGGACTTACATTTAAAACATGACCGGTCGTGCGAGGCCGTGTGACAGAGCGGGCAGTGAGTAGGTGTGGGCACGGAGAAGTGGACACGTGACCTACTTTTAACACTAAAGCGGCTTTTGCCTGCTTCATGAGATTGGGCTCTGTGAGAGACACGGGATGTATAGTGCTTGTGTACAGGGGTGAGCACAGAACGTGGGCACATTCACTGTACTAGAAACACATACGGCGTCAGCCGTGCAACCAGACATTATGCTCTTTTGAAATTTTTCTGGGTTGCCGTGAGAACGGCGGATGCGCGCAGGCGAGCGGGTAGATACCGGCTCGTTGACTGCGGGGTAAACAGCTGCAGTAGCCGTGGCAACGGGGACTGACAGAGCGTTAAGCTCCGACGGTGGTCCAGCCGCAGGGCTGCGGGATTTAACCGTCTTTTCTTCTCTCGTGTTTAGACGCTCAAAAATACTCGAGCACCCTGAGAAGGTGTGGTGCGAGAGGCGGGTTCGCTTTCTGCAAGTAAGAAAGACTGGCCGCGAGCTCGGAGAAGCAAGCAGCATAAATTATCTTCCCCGAGAGCTGGGATCGAACGCGGATCTCTCGCATGAAAGCGTATGATTCTGCCACTGAGCCACAGGGGAAAACACATAAGCTTTCAGTTAGCGCGAGCATATAAAAAGCGACCTCTGATGTGTCGCGTCGGCGTTTGTTTGCATGTGTGCGTGTGTTTAAAACAGGCTCGTTTACTGCAATAGTAATATTTCCAGTCGCCTGAACTTAAGAGGGGACTGAGAAATGTGTGAGGATTGGCGGTTGTCCAGCCGTAGCGAGACTAACACACTCTCTTCTCTTTTCGCCGGTGAGTGAGGCGCGCACGCTGAACGCTGCTCGTGACCGTCCGCTTTGTCATCCCTTGAACGGCGCAATCTGCGCGGCCCAACGAGGGAGAGAGCGGGCTTGTTTTCTGTATGTAAGAAAAACTGGCCGCGAGCTCGGAGAAGCGAACAGCATAAACTTTAACTGCCGCGAGCACCCGGACCGAACAGTCTAGGATTCCGCACTGAGCCACAGGGGAGAATACATTAGTATATAAGAATACTTGTGACGGCGTTTGCTTGCAGGCGAGCGTGTATTTATAACAGGCTCGTATACTGCAATAGTAACAATTCCAGTCGCCTGAATTTAAGAGGGGACTGAGAAATGGAGGTTATAGTCCAGGCCACGGCGGGACGAAAACACTCTGTTCCCCTTTCACCGGTGAGTGACGCGCGAGGACGGAGTAGCTTTCTTGTAACGTAAAGAGAGCTTCAAGACCGTCCGCTCCTGCCATCCCTTGTGAGCGGCGCAGTTTGCGCGGCTCGAACAGAGGGAGAGGAAACTCGCTCCGAGACCGTCCGCTCCTGCCATCCCTCGTGAGCGGCTCAGTTTGCGAGGCTCGAACAGAGGGAGAGGAAACTCGCTCCGAGACCGTCCGCTTCTGCCATCCCTTGTGAGCGGCGTAGTTGCACGGCTCGAACAGAGGGAGAGTACGGGTATCTATCACATTCGCCTCATCTCCTGACGCGGCGGCGGCGGCGCGGGCGAGAGCCGGCGGTTGAGCGGCCGGGAGGGAGAGGGCGAGAGAGAGGTTCCGGCGAGCTCCTCAGTCACAACAGTCTCCGGTGGTCGCTGCGAGCGGCGCTTCTATTGCGCGGCCCTGCAGGGACAGGCGGAGCGACAGCTTGGTCGAAAGCTTCAAGTCGAGCCCGCAGGGTCGACATTGAAAGCTCTTCGCACTCGGAGAGTGCGGTGGCGGCGTGCCCGCGGCCCAGGCGGAGAGAGCAGAGAGGTGGCGGTCTCCGTTGCTGAGCGGGGCGCGGCACGTTTTTTTTTTTTTTGTAAAAACGCCTCGTGCTCTTTTAGAGTACACACAGAAACAGTAATAATGTAAAGGATATGTCGCCGGATAGCGTAGCAGGCACGGATGGCTGAAGGCGGCCGGCTTCCTCAGGCGCTGTCCTAAGCTTGCTGGTCGCTGGTTTCAACGGTGGCGGCTCTCAAGATCCAGCGATGCGAAGAGCGTCGCTGAAGACAAGAAAATCAGAATTTTAGCCTATGAGCGCTGAATATATACACGCTGGCCACACCCATTCTGACGGTTAGAAGGGTGTGGAGGGCGCGAAGCTCACCGATAGGCTTAAGCAGTTGCCGCCGAGCAGCCAATGAGCACGCTTATACAGCCTGCCTAGGTCTGTCGGCTGCTGCACTGCGTTGACAATGTATACAAAATTAAGGATAATTTTTTGGCTTCAGATCTCGAAGAAAGAAGACTTTCCCGATGCGTAAGCTAACCTTACGCAATACGAGAGACCTCTCGTAAGAGAACCCTCAGCTCTCATCTAACTGAAAAAAAAAATAAAAAAAAAAATATATATATTATTATTATTCAAATAACGACGTCGTTCGCTGGGCTCTCTAGTCAGTGGAAAAACAAACAGATTCTGAGAAGGTTCGCAAGTTGAACCAACTTTGAACCAGCACCAGTTACGAACCAGTTCTTTTTTGGTGGAAAAGAGGTAGATGTGTGCCGGATCTGGGCCAACACTATGTTGCTGTCGGGGTAACGATCGATCAATCAACAAATTAAACTCATACTGAAAGAAATCACTAAAACGTCATTCGATTTTGATAAATAATAAATTTTCTTGTCCCTAATAGTCAACATAATGCAGGGGAACTGAATATACAGATCCAATAGGCCTACTATTCAATATTCAGTAAAAATACTACTTGCAATGCATACATATATGTTCACCTTATCAGTTGCAATTACTAGAATTTTTTTTTTACTATATACAATATTATTATTTTCTGTAACGTTCTGGATGCTGTTTTCTCCATTTTTTGATGTAGTGTCTGATGGATGATCTGTAGTGCTTATTTTATTGATTCATGTGTTTATGATCTGAAAGCATTGTTTTATTTTGAGTACAGCAATTGTTTGACTTTTTGAGAAGAGTCAATGGTTTTGTAAGTTTAGTTGGAAAATTTGGATTTGAGTTTAATGTTGTGAGAAAATGGGTGAAGGTTTCAAGAAATGTGTCTTAGAAATTGTGAAAAACAAAGAAAGGTCAATGCCTGTGATGTAGACAAAGTCCTCAGGCCAGACCCAACATGATTGATGCTTTGATTTTGATTTTGCAGTTGCACAACTCTTCTGAGTGTACTATAACATGCTTTTCATTTAGAGTTTTTTACTGTAACCTTTTTGGCTTTTGGAGTTGGACTACTGTATTTTTACAGTATCCAAGTGCTGTATATACAGACATTCATTACATACTATACAATATTCAGTACAATACTATACTTGCAGTAAATACAGTGTACAATTTATTAGTTGCAATTACTATAGCCTACGTTTTTTTTTACGTAAAATTGCACAATTTATTTACTTTGTTACAATACTTTTTTTTTCTGTAACTGCATACTTTGGATGCTGTGTTCTCCATTTTTTGATGTAGTGACTAACGAATGATCTGTAGTGTTTATAATATTGACTCATGTGTGTATAGGGTGACCACCTGCTAATAAGCCCAAGGGGGGACAAGGGGTATGTTTCTGAGGGACAATGTGGGACACTGTCTGGCGCGGCGGTGCCCCACTTGCAGACTCACTGATAGTGGTTTACCCATTTCTAGCACATACCACCTTGCATAGTATTAATAATGCCCTATTCTCCTAAACGTGTAATTTTTGATGTATGCTCATGAATAGGCCAACCAATGTGTATTTTTTTTCTAAATAAAGACTCATAATATTTTGAACATTCAATGAATTGACAGATGTACTTCCACTTAAGATTTACTATTTAATTTTATTTATTTTTCATTACAATTTATTTACTTTAAATAAATTATAATATAAATGTATAGGATTAACAGGAATTGTAGTTGCTCAACACCACAGGAACAGTAAAAAAAAAAGTATTTAAAAAAAATACGATTGACCTCGTATTCCCCTCCTCCATGTCCGATTGAGAAGGACGTTTTGCAAAGGTCACAAAAAGCCCTCTCGGTATCCCCATCAACACCTTTCAGCCACAAATATTCATTTCGCCATTCTTGTTTCTTGTACTCACACCTTCTCTTTTTATTGATGATGGCGTTGCCTCTCAGACAGTCTCTTTCTCGAATTTTTCGAATTGGAAAGCGCGCATCTAAAAGTTCCTTCCTTCCAAGTGTGTCTGGTATGCGCGTGCGTGCGCTGTCATGACAACAACGAAAAAGTTGACAACAACCTAGTCAGCAGTTCAACTGAGGGGTTTGTGTGGCAACAATAGCGTGCTGAAATGTCAAGTAATGTTCGTTTGTCTGCTTGGGGCTCGAGTATATAGAGCGACCAACTTTTTTTTGAGCAAGCATAGATTATGCGTGACACGGTCTCAATTTGCGTGACGCGTGAATTGGGCTTCAAACGCTGTGCGCGCACGCGCTACGCGGGACGGGTGGTCACCCTATGTGTGTATGATCTGAAAGTATTGTTTGATTATGATCACAGATAAAATGGTTTTGAGTCAATTGTTTGATTTTAAAGTTTAAAGCTAGATTAAAGACACATCTCTTTGACCTAGCATTCACATAATACATTAAAGACTTCTATAGTTCAATGTTAGGCTGCATAGATTAGGTCAGCCGGAACCGGGAACACTTCCCTTCCCATAAATCCTGATGTACTCGCTACATCATAAGAAGAATGGCATCTACGCTAATTTTAGTGTCTTTGTTTATCCCGAGGTTTTCCCGCAGCCTGCCGGATCCAGGCCATATCCAGATCTGACTATCGACCTTCGCCTGGACCCGATGACAACGCAGTGCTGAAGTGGATCCCTTTACCACTCTACAGATAAAGCGTTGTCGGGAAAATTAATTTCGCGTACCTACCCTGAAGTGACAAATAAAATAAAATTCTGTATCAAAATTTATAAGGAAAGACCAGTACTTTGTTTAGGCTTGGTTTGTAGGGAATTCCAAACCTGCGCACATATATTCAAACGCACATAACTATAGAACCAATTCTTAATGCGCATGTGAACGCCATCAGCATTTATCCCAGGTTCGCGTTTAAAGTCTGTGAGAATGGTGTCGTCTTGGCGGCCTCTACAAATGATCGTTGCGACGGAAGCGAATCAATCAAAACTAACTTTAGCTGGAAAATAACTTTATTAAAGAACCGCTATAAAGCCAAAACAATCTCTGTTACCTTAAATTATACGTTTATCTCTGTAAAGCTGCTTTGAAACAATCTAAATTGTTAAAAGCGCTATATAAATGAAGATGACTTGACTTGACTTGACTTGATTTTGACAAAATAGTCAGATGTTCTCTGAATGTAGTTTGAAGATTTGGTTTTGTGTTTAAGGATTTGAGAAAGTGGGTGATGGTTCAGAGAAATGTGTTTTAGCAATTCAGAAAAACTGTAATATAGATTAAAACATGTATAAAAATGTATACATAATATCAAACAAATAACAAACTAATAAAAAGTGGATAAAATCAAATCACGCATGATCTTTTATTTCAAGAACTTAGAGATCTCAACACTGACTCAATCTTAATAAAATTAATAAATTATCATAATCTTTCACAAATAAACCTCATAAATGTTAAAGTGGAAAGGTTTATTTAAAACTTTCAGTAACAATATTCATATTACATTAAAGTGTAGTAGCTTTTTTAAAGTTTCTGGAATATCCAACCCAGTCTCTTACTACTGCGTATCTATACCACGAGTTTTAATTTTCATTTGGCGTAGTATTTACACGCCAAAGTCACATTTCGCGTTCATATGGTACGCAAAACCCTCCCGTTAAACTTCTATTGACGGAAAATGCGTATGCATTGCACGCAGTCACATTTTGCGTTCATATGGTACGCAAAACACTCCCGTTAAACTTCTATTGATGGAAAATGCGTATGCATTGCACGCAGAATGTATTATAGCAAAGTCCTTAGTTAACGTCATCGTCCCGCCCCTTAATCGTACGAAGATTCACGATTCCATCTCGTGCAGATGCCGAAGGTGCATGCAGAAATAGCCTACGTGTTATTATTTTTTTTTGTTTGTTTGTTTTATTTTTATTTATTTTTTTTTTGTACAGAAACATA
Source organism: Squalius cephalus (assembly GCA_022829025.1). Lineage (NCBI taxonomy): Eukaryota > Metazoa > Chordata > Actinopteri > Cypriniformes > Leuciscidae > Squalius > Squalius cephalus. The sequence continues at coordinate 27,519,833 of CM040802.1, read as the reverse complement.
GCCTAACTCATAATCTCTAATGGGGGCGAATGGTCACATAATTTAATCTATTGATTCGTGACACGGGCACGTTTATTTCGTTATTTTCGTAATACCAGCACGTTTTTTAAACTAATGTATTTTAAATGGGAAGCGTCTTTCGTGATCAAAGCACGATTCTTTCTGCCTATCGGGCTGCAGCAGAGAACCTGTTTAATCAACATTAATTCACGAGATTTTATCTTATCATGGACCATATGTATTTTTTTTTTTTATGTTATTTTTTCGATCTTATTGCCAGGGAAGCTGGATTGCTTTGCTGTTTATTGATATTTTAAAAATCATATTTTATCAGTAGGAAATCGCGCTGAAGAAGTCTCGTTCCGAACACATCGCGATATTTGGCATCAGTTCACGTGTGCCAGATGTTGGTAAGTAGTAATAAATACTCTGTCCTATAATGTGTGATATAATGTATTTTCTGTTTGTCGATATTAATAAGATTAGCTCACATTCAGTCACTGCATTATATCTGTCATCGCCACGGAGGCTTTGCGTTTCATTGCTTTCTAATTCTAAACAGGGTGATTAAACACCGTCTGTCACGTGACGTGCTGTTGTATTTGTAGTAGAAGCACAGTAAAAACAACACTTACCATACTTTTACCACATTAACATTAATTTTACTGTGATAAGTGTAGTAAAAAGACAGTAATCACAAAACTGACCATGCGTTTACCACACTATTGGTAGTTTTAATGTGATACGTATTGTAAATGTACAGTAACCACAATACTTACCATGCTTTTACTACAGTAACCCTAATTTTACTGTGATAGGTGTGGTAAAAGGACAGTAACCACAAAACTTACCATGCTTTTACCACAGTAACCCTAATTTTACTGTGATAGGTGTGGTAAAAGGACAGTAACCACAACACTTACCATGCTTTTACCACAGTAACCCTAATTTTACTGTGATAGGTGTGGTAAAAGGACAGTAACCACAACACTTACCATGCTTTTACCACAGTAACCCTAATTTTACTGTGATAGGTGTGGTAAAAGGACAGTAACCACAAAACTTACCATGCTTTAAACCTCAGTAACCTTAGTTTTACTGTGATTGGTGTAGTACAGGGCAGTAATCACAAAACTTACCATGCTATTCCCCAGAATTGGTAGTTTTAAAGTGATATTTGTTGTAAATGCATATTAAACACAACACTTGCCATGCTTTTAATGCTTTATAATGTAACATCCAATATTTGTAAGGCAGTACTTTGTCCTTTAAATAATCCTATATATTATTAATTATACATAATGATATTTTCTTTTCTTTTTTTTTCAGATGAAAAGACCAAAAGGGCCCTTCGGACCCAGTTAGCCCCATATTGTTTGAGGACAAGTAAACGGAGGAGACGGAAAGCTGCATAGGTAAATATTTGCAATGTATGTATTGTTTTTAACCCTAAATCAAATAATTTATCAAGCATTTGTTGTTTCTTAAACCTTTTCTCACAAAACCCATAGCCCAATCAGTATGAACATAGTCTGAAGGTCTTCATAACTCAAAAGATTTAACAAGTTGTCAAATTGGTACGATACTCGTTCATATTTGTATACTCCTACATAATCCTGCAGCTTTTACTCCTAGTGCTGTCATTGGCTACTGCCTCAATTCCTGTACGCAATTATCGCGATATTTGTAATTCAGTTGCGCCCCTTCTTGGAAAGTAGTCGGATGTCCCATACACTGTCAGAAAGTTGATATTAATTGCATTGTATTTATTACAATTATTACAAATTGGTCCCCGTCTGTTTATGTTCCAGTGATACATGATGTCTCTCCACACCTCATAACCTACCTCTGTTTGCAAGAGTGGAAAAGCTTATCTGACATTATCATGTCACATGACATCAGATACTCAATTATTTTGTCGTAATCAGATCAGTTACACTGCCCTACCCGTTTGCATGTAAATCATTTTCATACGATTATTGCTTGCTATTAAAGACATACTTTTATTCATAGAAATGCCCACATATCAGTGAACTTATAACATAAAAATGCTTTCAACATTTAATTATGCAACACTCTTTACAGAAAAATATCCCACAGTTATGGATAAACTCACAACATCATCATCAAGTGCTGTGCCGGGCACATTGGGCGACAAGTGTCCTCCAACGTATTCAATCCGTGGCCAAGTTCTCCACATCTTCCCATGGGACACTGACATTCTTCAGGTCTTTGTGAAACATCTGTCTCCGTGTCTTCCTTGGTCTTCCCTGTCTCCTGCATCCTCCTGGTGGTGTCCTCTTCATCACTGTATTTGGGTGGTGTTGTTTGGGCATGCGTAGGATGTGTCCAGCGAGGTGCACCCTTTGCTCTGTCACAGTTTCTGAAAGTCTTCATGTGGAGTCCCACTCCTCCTCAGGATCTCTTTGATATATGCAGAACCAATGTTGAAAATAGTGATTTATCTTTTTCCATATTCTTAAAGCATTTTGTTTTCTCTTTCAGCTTCATAAACTGTACTTGATTTCTGCCTAATGCCTTTATAAAAAAGGGTCAGTGCTCATCAGGTGTTTTGCTATTATTGCTATTTGTTATGTTTTGGACATATTCATTGCATAGTTACAATAAAAGTGACCAATAATCACAAGGATATAGAATGAAAGTTGAGAATGTAAAATGTTGTGCTTATATTTTTGCCTGTTTGTTCTTTAAAGCAAAGAAACAAATGTATTTTCACATGACAAAGTTGAATCTCATCTCATGGTTTGTAAATACATAACTTCATCATAGCAATTTTTTAACGTTAATGTATGTGTCACTATAATAGATTGCCCCTGTATCTGGATATTTTTAATTAACTGATTTTTATTCTTTTGTGCTGTAGTTTTGGCGCTACATTTGTCTTTAAACAGTTTGACATTAAATATTGGAATATGCTTTCAAAATTGTGTCCATTCATTTGTGCTTTTGTTACATTTATTTGAATATAATTGATATACCTTTAATATACTATACATACACTGTAAATGTTAGAAGCACTTTAGAACATGCAATTATCTTTAATTAAAATACTGCAAAACTACCCTGCTGTAGGACATTGCTTAGAAAAAAGTTTCTCTTTCAAATGTATGCATCAGTCTAATCAAAAAGGCAAATTTGTAGCATTGATCATTTGAACTCGTTTTTGGATGGTAACCACACAACGGAGTATTTTGTTTTTAAATATGTGTTTTATAATTTAATTAGAAGGAATACATGTTTAACAGCCTAAATATACAATATTTAAGGGATCTATCCCTGCAGGCGGAACCAGAAGAGATCTGTCATCATTTACCATAAATGGGCATGTAAGTGTGATGCGTCTGTTCAGCTGGGTTGTTATTGGCTGTGACTTTATCGCAGAACTCGCTGTGATTGGACAATCGTTTAACACATATAAAACGGCGCTTCATGTTACAAAGTATGTTTTGGTGTTATTATTACGTTAGTTATAGATTAAGCTAACTATAAAGTGTCTCTATGTTGTGAGAAATTACTCCTTTACTGAGATCCTAACCCTAACCCTAAGCATGTCTGCACATTTCAATGAACTACAGAACAATGCTTCCTGTTCTATTGATAGAATGACAGAGACATGTGGGTAATGTAGTTTAAAACGTTTAGTAATGAAACAATAAATGTTAAATAATAGATGTTGAGACTTCTTCCTCTGGTTGAGAAAAAGCTACACCACATCAGTGATCACATCTTCTGTTCATGTACTGTAGGGTTCAACTGAACAAAACTGTTTAGACGAGGAAGAAGAACATGAACACGATACGTACATCAGAAGAGCAAGAAACCAGTTTAGCTGTGATAATGAATCATTATATTCCAACACAATATAAAATTCTGTAGGTGACTGAATATGATTCTCTGGCACTCAGTTTATGGCTTCAGCAGATGTGAATGGATCAATATGATGTTAATGTATTTTTGAAGACACATTTTAATTTATCTTGAATCTCATTTGTCTTTATGCTAATCAACTTTATTGATAAAGTGTTGTTTAATAAAGTCCTCCAATAATGTGTTGTTTAATAAAGTATGGTGAATATTGTGTATTGAAAGTGGTGTTTGGTACAGTAAATATAATTTTTTATTTTAGAAATTTTAATTTCTTATTTATTTAGTATTTATTTTTAATTTAGTTTTAGTAGTTTTAATTTTAATTTAGTACTAGTAATTTAGTACTTTAGTAATTTAGTAATTTAGTAATTTAGTTTTAAATTCATAATTTAAAAACAACTACATATAACTAATGACCATGATTATTTTACTTAGGACATAAAAACTTAGATCTGGTTAATGATATTTGGGACAACAATGCAACATAAGTTGCATATACTTGCATGTATGTCACGTTTCAGTGAAATAAAGGGAAACTAAATTACAAGAGGCTGCAGTGGGCTATCTTACTATAAACACTTCAAGCATAATTGAAGATGATCCATGTTGATCATTCTAGTACATCTACTACTGCTTTTCAAATGAAAGCATAGACATTACTGATGTCAGGCATATAAGCAGCAATCAGAAGGGGTGAAAAGGAAATTCTGGCACTGTTTTTTTGTTGTTTTACTGAATGGTGCATTATCCTTGTGTAATAGTAATAGTGTGTGTAGATCTGTGTAGATTATACTGCCCTTCCACCCCCAGGGGCCCAGCAACGGCCCCCAGAAGAGCAAAAAAAAATGCACATTTCAAATGGCTGTAACTCAAAGTCTGGTTCGTGTATCAAAGAGAAAATCGGCAGGACAACTGCTTATGCTATGTTTAATAAATAATGTTGGCCACAGTTTTCAGACATATATGGAAAGTTGGCATAAAGGTTATTTTTAAAGTGCTCACAGTAAAATATAAAATTTCAGTCTGTCCCTCATATATGTCATAAAGGTTTGCACAATTAACAAATTTAGATATCCAGTTGTCCATTAAATATATTATTTATTTAACATTTATTGTTTCATTACTAAACGTTTTAAACTACATTACCCACATGTCTCTGTCATTCTATCAATAGAACAGGAAGCATTGTTCTGTAGTTCATTGAAATGTGCAGACATGCTTAGGGTTAGGGTTAGGATCTCAGTAAAGGAGTAATTTCTCACAACATAGAGACACTTTATAGTTAGCTTAATCTATAACTAACGTAATAATAACACCAAAACATACTTTGTAACATGAAGCGCCGTTTTATATGTGTTAAACGATTGTCCAATCACAGCGAGTTCTGCGATAAAGTCACAGCCAATAACAACCCAGCTGAACAGACGCATCACACTTACATGCCCATTTATGGTAAATGATGACAGATCTCTTCTGGTTCCGCCTGCAGGGATAGATCCCTTAAATATTGTATATTTAGGCTGTTAAACATGTATTCCTTCTAATTAAATTATAAAACACATATTTAAAAACAAAATACTCCGTTGTGTGGTTACCATCCAAAAACGAGTTCAAATGATCAATGCTACAAATTTGCCTTTTTGATTAGACTGATGCATACATTTGAAAGAGAAACTTTTTTCTAAGCAATGTCCTACAGCAGGGTAGTTTTGCAGTATTTTAATTAAAGATAATTGCATGTTCTAAAGTGCTTCTAACATTTACAGTGTATGTATAGTATATTAAAGGTATATCAATTATATTCAAATAAATGTAACAAAAGCACAAATGAATGGACACAATTTTGAAAGCATATTCCAATATTTAATGTCAAACTGTTTAAAGACAAATGTAGCGCCAAAACTACAGCACAAAAGAATAAAAATCAGTTAATTAAAAATATCCAGATACAGGGGCAATCTATTATAGTGACACATACATTAACGTTAAAAAATTGCTATGATGAAGTTATGTATTTACAAACCATGAGATGAGATTCAACTTTGTCATGTGAAAATACATTTGTTTCTTTGCTTTAAAGAACAAACAGGCAAAAATATAAGCACAACATTTTACATTCTCAACTTTCATTCTATATCCTTGTGATTATTGGTCACTTTTATTGTAACTATGCAATGAATATGTCCAAAACATAACAAATAGCAATAATAGCAAAACACCTGATGAGCACTGACCCTTTTTTATAAAGGCATTAGGCAGAAATCAAGTACAGTTTATGAAGCTGAAAGAGAAAACAAAATGCTTTAAGAATATGGAAAAAGATAAATCACTATTTTCAACATTGGTTCTGCATATATCAAAGAGATCCTGAGGAGGAGTGGGACTCCACATGAAGACTTTCAGAAACTGTGACAGAGCAAAGGGTGCACCTCGCTGGACACATCCTACGCATGCCCAAACAACACCACCCAAATACAGTGATGAAGAGGACACCACCAGGAGGATGCAGGAGACAGGGAAGACCAAGGAAGACACGGAGACAGATGTTTCACAAAGACCTGAAGAATGTCAGTGTCCCATGGGAAGATGTGGAGAACTTGGCCACGGATTGAATACGTTGGAGGACACTTGTCGCCCAATGTGCCCGGCACAGCACTTGATGATGATGTTGTGAGTTTATCCATAACTGTGGGATATTTTTCTGTAAAGAGTGTTGCATAATTAAATGTTGAAAGCATTTTTATGTTATAAGTTCACTGATATGTGGGCATTTCTATGAATAAAAGTATGTCTTTAATAGCAAGCAATAATCGTATGAAAATGATTTACATGCAAACGGGTAGGGCAGTGTAACTGATCTGATTACGACAAAATAATTGAGTATCTGATGTCATGTGACATGATAATGTCAGATAAGCTTTTCCACTCTTGCAAACAGAGGTAGGTTATGAGGTGTGGAGAGACATCATGTATCACTGGAACATAAACAGACGGGGACCAATTTGTAATAATTGTAATAAATACAATGCAATTAATATCAACTTTCTGACAGTGTATGGGACATCCGACTACTTTCCAAGAAGGGGCGCAACTGAATTACAAATATCGCGATAATTGCGTACAGGAATTGAGGCAGTAGCCAATGACAGCACTAGGAGTAAAAGCTGCAGGATTATGTAGGAGTATACAAATATGAACGAGTATCGTACCAATTTGACAACTTGTTAAATCTTTTGAGTTATGAAGACCTTCAGACTATGTTCATACTGATTGGGCTATGGGTTTTGTGAGAAAAGGTTTAAGAAACAACAAATGCTTGATAAATTATTTGATTTAGGGTTAAAAACAATACATACATTGCAAATATTTACCTATGCAGCTTTCCGTCTCCTCCGTTTACTTGTCCTCAAACAATATGGGGCTAACTGGGTCCGAAGGGCCCTTTTGGTCTTTTCATCTGAAAAAAAAAGAAAAGAAAATATCATTATGTATAATTAATAATATATAGGATTATTTAAAGGACAAAGTACTGCCTTACAAATATTGGATGTTACATTATAAAGCATTAAAAGCATGGCAAGTGTTGTGTTTAATATGCATTTACAACAAATATCACTTTAAAACTACCAATTCTGGGGAATAGCATGGTAAGTTTTGTGATTACTGCCCTGTACTACACCAATCACAGTAAAACTAAGGTTACTGAGGTTTAAAGCATGGTAAGTTTTGTGGTTACTGTCCTTTTACCACACCTATCACAGTAAAATTAGGGTTACTGTGGTAAAAGCATGGTAAGTGTTGTGGTTACTGTCCTTTTACCACACCTATCACAGTAAAATTAGGGTTACTGTGGTAAAAGCATGGTAAGTGTTGTGGTTACTGTCCTTTTACCACACCTATCACAGTAAAATTAGGGTTACTGTGGTAAAAGCATGGTAAGTTTTGTGGTTACTGTCCTTTTACCACACCTATCACAGTAAAATTAGGGTTACTGTAGTAAAAGCATGGTAAGTATTGTGGTTACTGTACATTTACAATACGTATCACATTAAAACTACCAATAGTGTGGTAAACGCATGGTCAGTTTTGTGATTACTGTCTTTTTACTACACTTATCACAGTAAAATTAATGTTAATGTGGTAAAAGTATGGTAAGTGTTGTTTTTACTGTGCTTCTACTACAAATACAACAGCACGTCACGTGACAGACGGTGTTTAATCACCCTGTTTAGAATTAGAAAGCAATGAAACGCAAAGCCTCCGTGGCGATGACAGATATAATGCAGTGACTGAATGTGAGCTAATCTTATTAATATCGACAAGGGACTAAGGACTTTGCTATAATACATTTCTGCGTGCAATGCATACGCATACGCTTCATCTTACCACAGAGAAGTTGTGAATTAAGGTGAGTGATCAGCACTCACACAAATCCTCTTATCTCGCTGAAATTTTGACGGATATACACAAACGGTTTGGTTTCTTACAAACGTTATTAACGTGGCTATAATTCTGAATGCTTGAACATGTTGAACATAATTATTCATATGTATGCAGTGTCATAACTACATCTCTGACGTTTATAACAAACCAAACCGTTTGAAAATCAGTAGAAAATTGAGCAAGTTATGGTTATTTAAAAGTACATGCACCATGTTACCAGTGAGCGAGCACCCTGTGGTAAGATGGCCGCCGTGTGCGGACGTCGACCTCCATTGGCCAGCAGCGCGGACGAGACATCTAGCCTTTATTATATGATATCTATGCCTATATGTACATAACGGCTACCGTAGTTGCAACACGCATTTGAAAAAGCGAGGCGCTAGAGAGCACTATTCATTTGAACGCAAAATACAATCACCGCTAGATGGGAGAAATTCCTACACAGTATTTAAGAAACTACTTAGCTTCAGTAGTTAAGAAACTACTTAATGTCATTAAATGACATTTTAATGACAAATTCAATTTGTACCACTGTAGTTGAGGTCAAGAAAAATATTCATGACACAGTTATAATGGCCTCATGATAGCCAATGTCAAAACCAACCACATGACAGTTTAATGTAATGTTAACCCATAAAGCTAAGTGGTTTCTCAAGTTTGATAATTAATCTGCTATGTCATGTTTATGATGACAATTTATGCTGTCTTGGTAATGTCAAGTTGTATGACATTTGCATTAAAAATGTCATAATTGAGCGAATGACACTTAATGACAGTTGTCATAAACATGCATAAAACCTCCTTCATATTCATGACGTGTCATGTCATGATTATGAAGGTGTCATGTCAGTCTTATGCACACCCCTTCAAGTAAAGTGTTACCAACTTTGGTACTTCCAAAAACAATTTGCCATGGGTCTTCTTTAAAATGAGACCAAACTAAAATCTGTGCTCTCAAGCTTAAAATTTATATAATAGTTTTTTGACACTGACATTTTTGTCCACTATGGATATGTGTAACTTTTTTTAATTGACGGACAAGGGTTAATTGTCAATTGTCCATTGTTAATAGTGTCACAATGTAATGTAGCCTGTTAAACTCACATAAGTCACTTTGAAGCAGCCTTCTGTTGGTCAAGCCAGCAAATTTGACCAACTTGAAATTCCAGATTGTTTGGATTTCTATTGAAATGACTAGAGTTCAACTGTGAAAATTTGCCAAACAACAGTAACAGACACGTGGAGCACTATAATCATGAATGGATGCGATTTGATAGACTTCCAAATAAATACAGCCATTCACTCCCATTATAAATCTTGGAAGAGCCAGGAATTTGTTTTTAATATAACTCTGATTGTATTCGTCTGAAAGAGGAATGTCATATACACCTAGGATGACTTCAGCGTGAGTAAATCATGAGTAAATAATTTTTGGGTGAACTCCTTTAAGTTGTGATGTAAGGAATACTGTTCCCTTTCGTGGTCACTCCGAGTTACGTCGGATGACGACGATTGGGGTTTCGCTTAGAAGCCTATCACCTTCGAGTATATAAAACGAGCCAATGGCAATGAAATGCCATGGGTCTGCGGAATTTGCATAGCGTAACTCCGCCCGCCGCAGGGGGTATATAAGGAAGTACGCTGCACAAATGCAGATATGTTTTCGCTTCGGAGCCGAGAACTTCTCCACTCCACGTAAGCCGAAATTCTGAGTTATTTCTTCTCATTCCTTCGAGACGAGCGAGCTCTCCGGTGTTGGTGTGACGGCGATTTCAGCGAGTGCACACTTCCCTGCTGATCTTGTCAGTGATCTGACAGTTAGTGTGATTTCTCCCTGTTCGCTTCAACATCCGCGGAGTTTTCCTCTCACAAAAAGAGCATTGCATGTGGCACGTCTTTTTAAAGATGTCTCGCCCGTGCACTTCTGGTTGTGGTCGCGATGTATTTTCTCCTGATGGGCACAATCTCTGCTTAGCGTGTTTGGGCGTTGATCACGCTGAAGCAGCGTTTGTGGATGATTCATGTTCTCATTGCGGGAACATGACCATCTCCATGCTGCGGTCGAGACTCAATGAGCTCATCAGAGCGAGAGTCCCCTCATCCACACCCCGATCTACGGTCTCCCCGAGAGGCTGTACTTCGGCTGGTGGCCAGGGTGACCTGAGGGTATCTGTGTGGGACAAACCGCCGACACGTCCACGGTCCACACACCCCTCTTCAGCATTGGTACCCGCGAGCGTGCAAACCGAAGCCGCTGGTCCCTCTACGGAGGCCCCGCGCGTTTCGTTTGGCGTTCCACAGGAGGAAGCAATGTCGATCACTGCATCACAAGGTGGGCATGAGTCCTCGGGAAGTGAGGATTCGGCTGTGTTGCCGCCCTCGGGCGTGCCAGCATTGCCCGAGTCTGATCCCGAGCTGACTGCCATGCTTTCCCGGGCAGCCGCGGCCATTGGGCTCGAGTGGTCCCCGCCGCCCGATCCGGTGCGCTCGCGGCTGGATGATTGGTTTTTGGGAGCGGCCGCTGACATTCGTCGCCGCCCAACCCCAATACCATTCTTCCCGGAAGTGCATGAGGAAGTCACGCGGTCCTGGAAGGCTCCCATGTCTTCCCGCGATCGTTCGTCGGCTTTCTCCGCCTTTCCTCCCCTCGATAGAGCTGATGCTTGTGGGTACACTGGGATTCCCACGGTTGAACGTTCTGTCGCGATGCAGCTGTGTCCGGCAGGCGCTTCATCACATGGTGATCCTAAGCACCCGTCCAAAGCCTGTGGATTCTCGTCCACTCTCGTGGCGAAGTCTTACAGTGCGGCGGGACAGGCAGCTGCCTCTTTGCATGCCATGGCCATCCTGCAGGTCTACCAGGCCCAGATGCTTCTTGACATGCACGAGGGCAGGACAGACCCCGGGCTCGTTGATGAGCTGCGCGCCGCCACCGACCTCGCTCTCCGAGCGACGAAGGTGACCGCGCGCTCCCTGGGTTTGGTGATGTCCACAGCTGTGGTCCAGGAGAGACATCTCTGGCTGAACCTGGCTGATATGTGTGAGCCCGAGCGGACTCGTCTGCTTGACGCTCCCATATCCCAGGCCGGCCTTTTCGGCGGTGCGGTCGAGGATTTTGCCCAACAGTTCTCGACCGCCCAGAAGCAGACTGAGGCTATCAAGCACATTCTGCCCCGACGCTCCGCTGCTCAGCCGTCGGCACAGAATTCTCAGCCTGCTCGCCGCCGAGGGCGCCCTCCCGCGGCCGCCCCTCCCGCACGGCCCCAGCAGCAACCTTCACCCGGGCCGCGTTGTGGAGGGAGCCGCAGGCAGGCGCCACAGCCCTCTCCAGCCCCGCCGCCCGCTAAACGCCAGGCCAAGCGGCGCTCCTGAGACGGGCTGCTCAGGGTTGGCTTCAATTCTGTCCCAGGAGCTGGTAGCAGGGCCACTCCTTCCCCCGGTGGAGGGCCGGGGGAGAATCTTTTGTTCTCCACTCCCCGCTGCTCGTCCAACGACGAGCAGTACTCTGATGTGGTTGAAGACAGAATTGAATTCCCCAATCCTGAGCCGACAGAGTCCGAGGGCCGCAGTGCGCGCCACCCTCGGGTCCCGCCACTGCCGCCCTCCTCTGTCCCAGAGGTGTGGGATGACAGCACGCGCCGCCCACGGGCCACGCTCCTCTCATCCCCCTCTGTCGCCAGACCCCTGCCAGAGTACGCCCCCGTGGGACGCGCGCCCTCCCCTGGCCTCCTCTGGCAGGACGCGGTTAATGACCGTGCCCCCGCACAGGGCCGCTATGCCACCCTCGCCGGTGCCGGTCATTCCGCCTCGCTGCCCCACCGACTGTGGTTCGTATGACCCCGCTGGTGCACTTTCTGGAGGCCTGGCTAGAGCTTCCCAGACTGTCCCGCTGGGTCGCGAGAACCATCAGGCTCGGCTACGCGATTCAGTTCGCGAGATCTCCTCCCCGCTTCAGGGGAGTCCGCTTCACTATGGTCGGTGGCAATGCCCCTGTCATGAGAGCGGAGGTCGCCACCCTACTGGCGAAGGGTGCGATCGAGATTGTCCCTCCAGCCGAAATGAAGTCCGGCTTCTACAGCCCTTACTTCATTGTACCCAAGAAGTCCGGTGGGTTACGGCCAATCCTCGACCTGCGCGTCTTGAACCGCTCCCTTCACAGGCTGCCGTTCAAGATGCTAACGGCCAAACACATCCTCCAGTGTGTGCGGCCGCAGGATTGGTTTGCAGCGATCGACCTGAAGGACGCCTACTTCCATGTCTCCATTTTACCTCGACACAGACCGTTTCTACGGTTTGCTTTCGAGGGGCAGGCATACCAGTACGCGGTTCTCCCTTTCGGGCTAGCCCTGTCTCCTCGCGTCTTCACGAAGGTCGTCGAGGCAGCCCTTGTTCCCCTCCGGGAACACGGGGTTCGCATCCTGAACTATCTCGACGACTGGCTAATCCTAGCTCACTCTCGAGACCAGGTTTGCGAACACAGGGACCTAGTGCTTCAGCACCTAGTTCGTCTGGGCCTTCGGGTCAACTGGGAGAAGAGCAAACTCTGCCCCGTGCAGAGGATCTCTTTTCTCGGTATGGAGATCGACTCGGTCGCCATGTGCGCGCAGCTTACGAGCGAGCGCGCGCAGTCACTGCTGACTTGTCTTCGTCAGTTCGAGGGCAAGAGTGCGGTTCACTGAAATTATTTCAGAGGCTCCTGGGGCATATGGCATCCGCAGCCGCAGTAACGCCGCTGGGATTGCTTCATATGAGACCGCTTCAGCTTTGGCTTCGCGATCGAGTCCCGAGGTGGGCATGGCAACACGCTCCGAGTCCCAGTGACTCCAGCCTGCCGTCAGACCTTCACCCCGTGGGCGAACCTCAATTTTCTACGGGCCGGAGTGCCCTTAGAACGAGTTTCCCGGCATGTTGTTGTATCAACAGATGCCTCCAACATGGGCTGGGGCGCCATGTGCAATGGTCATGCTGCCGCGGGCTCCTGGACAGGACCCCAGCGCCTTTGGCATGTCAATTGCCTCGAGTTGCTGGCTGTACGTCTCGCCCTGCACTGCTTCCATGCGCTGCTCAGGGGCCAGCACGTACTAGTCCGATCAGACAATACCGCAACAGTAGCGTACATCAACCACCAGGGTGGTCTACGCTCCCGCCGTATGTCGCAACTCGCTCGCCACCTCCTCATATGGAGTCAGAAGCATCTGAGGTCGCTTCGAGCCATTTATATCCCGGGACACCTGAACCAGGCGGCCGACGAGCTGTCTCGAGTTCGGCCTCTCGCTGGAGAATGGCGACTCCATCCCCAGACGGTCCAGCTGATTTGGGATCAGTTCGGCGACGCACAGGTAGACCTGTTTGCCTCCCACGACTCGTCCCATTGCGACCTGTTTTATTCCCTGACCGAGGGCACGCTCGGCACGGATGCACTGGCGCACGGCTGGCCGCGGGGCCCACGCAAGTATGCGTTTCCCCCAGTGAGCCTTCTTGCGCAGACCTTGCGCAAGATCAGGGAGGACGAGGAGCAGGTCATTTTGGTTGCCCCGTATTGGCCCAACCGGACCTGGTTCTCCGAACTAGTACTCCTCGCGACAGCACCTCCCTGGCCAATTCCTCTGAGGAAGGACCTCCTTTCTCAGGGACGGGGCACCCTATGGCACCCTCGTCCCGATCTTTGGAACCTCCACGTGTGGCTCCTGGACGGGACGAGGCAGGTTTGAGTACCCTACCACCTGCGGTGGTGGCTACCATCACTTCCGCTAGAGCATCGTCCACGAGACATGCCTATGCGTTGAAGTGGAACCTCTTCGTCAACTGGTGTTCTTCTAAACATCAAGAACCCACGAAATGCCCGATCAGTGTCGTGCTTTCCTTCCTGCAAGAAGGGTTGGAGCGAAGGCTGTCTCCCTCCACCCTGAAAGTGTATGTTGCCGCCATTGCCGCACATCACAAAGCAGTTGATGGTAAGTCTCTGGGAAAGCACGACCTGATCGTCAGGTTCCTGAGGGGAGCGAGGAGACTAAATCCTCTTCGTCCTCCCCTCGTACCCTCTTGGGACCTCTCAGTGGTTCTAACTGCCCTGCAGAGTGCTCCATTTGAGCCTTTACAGTCAGTGGAGCTTAAGTTCCTGTCAATGAAGACAGCGCTCCTGGTTGCATTGGCCTCCATCAAGAGGGTAGGGGACCTGCAGGCATTTTCGGTTGACGAAGCGTGCCTGGAATTCGGGCCGGCTAACTCTCACGTGATCCTGAGACCCCGGCTTGGATACGTGCCCAAGGTTCCTACCACACCCTTTCGAGACCAGGTAGTGAACCTGCAAGCGCTGCCCTTGGAGGAGGCAGACCCAGCCTTGGCACTGCTCTGTCCAGTACGCGCCCTCCGTGCTTACGTAGACAGAACGCGGTGTTTCAGGACCTCAGACCAGCTCTTTGTCTGTCATGGTGGGAAGCTGAAGGGAAAGGCTCTCTCAAAGCAAAGGTTATCTCACTGGATAGTGGATACCATTGCTTTGGCATACCAGCAGCAAGGTCGTCCGTGCCCCCTTGGTGTGAAAGCCCACTCCACACGTAGTGTGGCTTCCTCTTGGGCTCTAGCGCATGGCGCCTCGCTAACAGACATTTGTAGAGCTGCAGGCTGGGCGACACCCAACACATTCGCGAGATTCTATAATCTCCGAGTAGAGCCAGTTTCTTCTCATGTACTCGCTTCAACCAGCCGGTGCTAGATTCTGCTCAGGTGTCTTCGCTTGCTCGCCATTCCTCTCCACGGACGGGATACGTGCGATATTTCTCTCAGGTGAGTCTGATAAGCTCTGAGTTCCTCCAGCACTGGTTACGTCATCGCCTGAGTTATGCCAATTTCCATAACACAGCTTTTGCGCTTGACTAGGTGCCTCCATGTGCATGGTTCCCCCTCTGGGCGACCCCCACATGTGTATTCCACTGTAAGTCTCCTTGTGAGCGTGTGTCTTTCCCTTGGCAAGCCACCTTGCCACCCCTGGGGTTTAAAATTCCACCTGCGGCTGGACACCCCAGTGATTTTCCATATGCAGCCCTCTGGGTCATATGTGTATTCTAAGTCCCCCCCATTAATGGCTGGGCATAATTGCATATTTCTCTCTGGAGATATGCTTCCCAGTGTACCTTGGTATCCCTGTGTTGAGTAGGACTCCTTCGTTCGTGCTAGTCTCACAACAGGGAGCTCAGACTTACGCAGGGCACTGGAAGACAGCCGAGGTGGCGTGATTAGACTGGAACCCCAATCGTCGTCATCCGACGTAACTCGGAGTGACCACGAAAGGGAACGTCTCGGTTACGGATGTAACTCTCGTTCCCTGAGTGGGAACGGAGACGTTACGTCTTCCTGCCACTTCCGCTGTACCGCTGAAAAACGCCTGGGTCCAGTCTCGACTCCTCAGCGAAGACATATCTGCATTTGTGCAGCGTACTTCCTTATATACCCCCTGCGGCGGGCGGAGTTACGCTATGCAAATTCCGCAGACCCATGGCATTTCATTGCCATTGGCTCGTTTTATATACTCGAAGGTGATAGGCTTCTAAGCGAAACCCCAATCGTCGTCATCCGACGTAACGTCTCCGTTCCCACTCAGGGAACGAGGGTTACATCCGTAACCGAGACGTTTCTGGGTCAAGCCTCTACTTGTTTCTAGTGAGAATACTCAACAGCCGTTTATGAGCACTGTTGATTCATATTACACATTTGAGTAAACAATATGCAAACTTTTGTGCTTTCTGTTTAACACATTTGCAAGCTATGAGTCAACAAAATGATCCTGTTCATATTGTTCCTCAAACAGAGATGAGAGGTTTGTTGAAGTAACCAAAAATCTGAACATATTTAACAAGCAATCAAGTTTTATTAAAACATTTATAAGCACACCAACATAAAAAAAAAAAAAAAAAAAAAAAAAAACCTGGAGGTGCACATAGGCTACACAAAACAAAATGGAACATTCCTTTCTTGAATGATCACAGATCTGAAGCAGGGTTCTCAAGTTTTATCAAAATCTTGGAGTGAGATCACATGCGGTTGGGGGAGGAGCCCTAATGGAGCCCCACCTCCACCTGTCCCCGCCCCCCAATTTTACCCATTGTTCATAATTAATTAATTGGTAAATCTGATAAATGACAGAGCAATTAATCACATCAAATATACTCTTTAATGTTATATTTCAAAATTACAATTAAGTTACAAAAATTACAAAAATATAACAAATTGCTCCAAACAGTTTGGAAAAACAAATATTTTTGCATTTTGAATGTGTCTAGTCGAAATGGTATAATGATTTATTGTGTGGTGGGACATTGAGAACAAATGACATATTAGAGTATTATTAAGGTATGTGTGTGTTTGTGTGTGTGTGTGTGTGTGTGTGTGTGTGTGTGTACACAAGAGTACACACTCCAGCTTATGAAATGTGTTTTGTGTTGCAAGTGTTTGAAAAATACAAATGCAATGGCAATCAATGATTAATGTAACGTTATGTTTTGACAGGATATAAAATATTACCCAGAGCACTCTGCTTTAATACGTATGTAGCCTTAATGTAACTAGAAATACTATTAATACAGTATAATATATAATATAATTTAAAATAAAATAAATACATTTAAATTTATTTAAAATAAAATGAAGAAATACATCTTCATTCCTTCCCATACCCACTAACATTTCCCTTAGTTTCAGATAACGTAAGCTAGCCAAACTGAGCCAAAGCTTCTGGCCTGGTTGCAAAGTAGTTGTAGAGTTTTTGACTGCATCAATAATAATGTATACGATGGGCTATATATTAAATGTTCTAGCCTTAAAATGTTAGACGAGCTTTCTTCCAACTTACTTTCTCCATCATCACGACGTGTGTTCGCGCGATGTTGTTGGTTACCTAGTAACGAACGTACGGTGGCCGAGAATGTTCCGTCAACTTCTGTGTGTTCGCGCATCTATGTTGCCTATTAACGAACGCAATCTGGCCGACATACGTGCTGGTTGCAGGAAACTTCACTTTGTGTGCCCGCGCCTCATATACAACGTTATATATAAAGCTTGTAGGACAACTTGGTTGGCATTGCCTTTTCAGCGTGAGAAACACACGGTGTGGCGTGTGAGCGTGTGAACTGGTTGAATTGCGTGTCTCACGGCCAATGCGTGAGACTTGAGAACCCTGTCTGAAGCCTGTTGTTACATCGCAAGATGTATATTGTTGCTGATGTTTGTCTCTCTCTCTCTTTCTCTCCCTCTGTCTGTCATTCTTGCAGGTTGCCCCGCCTATATGAATGGGCTGAGATTGAACTCTGCGTCTTTTAAAAGTGACAGAGATGCTAATTTCCGTGTGGGAAGCTGAAGAGAGTATAGTTGACTGTGATTATTGTTGTTGCTAATGTAATAAATTCAGTGTACTTCTGTAAAAGTTTTCTTTTTTTGTTTGTTATTTTGGCCTTGATCCAACCCCAAAGCCAATTTCCTGCTTCTTTGATTTGTAGTGATGGTGGTTTTAAATATATATAAAAAAGAGAATACAAGCAGTTTTGATGTATAGAACACTTTAGGCTATTTTTGTATATCTACTGTATACAGGTTCATAATTAATGTGAATAATTCATAATGTATAGTATAAGGTAATGGTAACCCACTAGTAATGACTCAAGTATTCCCAAATCCTTCAGAAGGAACTTATTTGGAACAGTAAAGTTAAAAGCATGATAACTCCCTAAAGTTCAAAGGTTTATAAGAATGTTGGGGTCCAAACAATGATGACAGAATGTAAACTATCCCTTTAAAACACAGAATGTTCAATTGGCACTGCGATTTTGTAACGGTCATCAGCTGGAGTGCCCTCGAGAACCACCAGAGGGCACTCCATTTCAGATTGTCATTTTCCCTCACAACTACATTTCCCATACTCACTGCTCGGACTCATCTTCACTGATCACATTCACCTGTTTGTCATTACCTTGTTTAGCTCACCCCTTATAAGCCTGGTTTTCACTAGTGATGGCAAAATGAGGCTTCCTGAACATAGATATCATATAAAGGCTAGATGGCTCGTCCGCGCTGCTGGCCAATGGAGCTCGACATCCGCACACGGCGGCCATCTTACGACAGGGTGCTCGCTCATTCATAACATGGTGCATGTACTTTTAAATAACCATAACTTGCTCAATTTTCTACCGATTTTCAAACGGTTTGGTTTGTTATAAACGTCAGAGATGTAGCTATTATACTGCATACATATGAATAATTATGTTCAAAATGTTTAAGCATTCAGAATTATAGCCACGTTAATAACGTTTGTAAGAAACCAAACCGTTTGTAAATCCGTCCAGATTTCAGAGAGATAAGAGGATTTGTGTGCGTGCTGCTCACTCACCTTAATTCACAGAGCCCTGTCCTAAGATGGCCGCCGGTGATGCCGGAAGTGACTCCGCCTTGAGCCATCTAGCCTTTATATCAGGGCTCACCAATCTCGGTCCTGGAGGGCCGCTGTCCTGCAGAGTTTAGCTCCAACCCCAATTAAACACACCTGAACCACCTAATCAAGGTCTCACTAGGCATACTAGAAACTTTCAAACAGGTGTGTTGGAGCTGGTTGGAGCTAAACTCTGCAGGACAGCGGCCCTCCAGGACCGAGATTGGTGAACCCTGCTTTATATGATATCTATGTTCCTGAACCACTGAGACCTCGCAGCCCATTGCTTCACCCAAAGGTTCATTACTCGAAGCTTCATTCAGCATTGCTCACTAGTGACACCTAGCTACTGTGCAAAGAAATAGCAGACAAATTAATTAATTTTGAACCAATGACCTGAGCAGACATTTGTCCATTGCCTGGGTATAAAATAAAATATGTATCTTTCTCTGTCTAAATTTACTTGTGCATAGACAACTGTCACACACACAATTAATTAATTATTCATAAATTGTTTGGATAGTGACAGTATGAACAGCAAAAGTGACACTGTGTTGAGTGCAGTGCTTATGGTGGAGGGAGTGTAATAAAGTAAACTGCAACAGAATAGTCTGGGGTGGGAAAAGTTAGTTTGGGGTGGGTTTGTTTGTGCAAAACTGTTACTAGTTTTAGTGCAGTGTTGTGCTTATGGGACTTGGGAGTTTTTTCAAGTGTGTTGGGGTTTAGATGATTCCTCTTCTTGGACAAAACCTCTCCAGCCACAGAGGATGCAGGGGAACATAAAAATGCCAGTGCCAGCTGGTATAACTGAGGACACTGATGCTTCTGTTGAGCCCAGACAGGGGAGGATTTCCTCTTTCTTGCTGGCTCCATTACCAGGAAAAAGGAAGAGGTCACAAAAATCAAAAAAATCAAAAAGGGCAATCCAAATAAAAAAGCAGTCCAGTCCAGATCCAAAAATCCAAAGCAATCCAAATAATCTATCTAATTAATATAACAAGACTATAATATAGCTAGACCTACTATAATTAATAATAACAATATACTATAACTATCTAACCTGATATAATGTAATACTATACAGGCCTAACACATATATGACACAATAACGACAATGACAATGGTAGTTATCTAACTCTCTGACTCTCTGACACTACTACAACTGATTCTACAACTCCTGACAACGCACACAAGGTGGCGCGAGTTTCGAACCCCCTTTATCCGGAAGCGACACTGAGACCGAACCTATGACGTATCCACACAAACCGAGGCCTCGTTTGTCATTAGTCACGTGATTTTCACGTTAACAACACAAGCCTCGAATCGCGGCTTCATCTGGCACGCCCATTTTTTCTTAACACAAGCTCCGACGTCTCGGTTCAAATGTCACATCACTAGTTTTCAAATTCAATCACTGTGTAGTTTTGTATGTGTTGCACTGCATCTCTGAGCATTTCTTTGGTTCCCTGTATTTCGGTTTCTTGGACTCTCTGCCTGCCTCTGGATTACCCGTTTGCCTTGTCCCCTGCCTGCCTCTGGATTACCCGTTTGCCTTGTCCCCTGCCTGCCTCTGGATTACCCATTTGCCTTGTCCCCAGCCTTGTGTGTTTGTTTGTTTGGACTGCCTACCTGGACTTTGACCTGTTGCCTGTTCATTTGTTTACGTGTCTGGATTGTCCCCTTCTGATTAAAGCTGCATTTGGATCTAAACTTTCTGGTCTCCGAGCAGTTCGTAACAGATTTAATAAATCCACACCCAAGAGTGAGTCTATTAAGTAAATCTAACCTCAGACGTCTTACTCTCTGTTCAACCAGACAGGTGAACTGACGGCAGTGTTTTATCCTGAGAGAAACAAGGTTTCTAATATGGATTTCTTCAGTCCAATTATTCTGGTGCTTAAAAGTTATCTGAATTCTACAATAAATTCTTTCTTTCTTTCTTTCTTTCTTTCTTTCTTTCTTTGGCAAACATTTGGCAAATTTAACCCTACCTTCATAATTATTTAGAGTAAACATTTTTATAAAGCAAGAAACTCAAGTAGGGTATTTTTTAAATTTATTTATTTATTTATTTATTTATTTATTTATTTATTTATTTATTTGTGACCCTGGACCACAAAACCAGTCTTATGTGTAATTTTTTTAAAATTGAGATTTATACATCATCTGAAAGCTGAATACATAATCTTTCCATTGACGTATTGTTTGTTAGGATAGGACAATATTTGGCCGAGATACAATTATTTGAAAATCTGGAATCTGAGGGTACAGAAAAATCGAAACATTGATAAAATCGCCTTTAAAGTTCTCCATTTCTATTGGCGATAGTGCTGCATCCATTCACAAATATAATGTTTTATATATTTAAGGTGGGAAATTTACAAAATATCTTCATGGAACATGATCTTTACTTAATATCCTAATGGTTTTTGGCATAAAAGAAAAATCTATGTTTTGTTGGCTATTGCCACAAATATACCCATGCAACATAAGACTGGTTTTGATCCAGGGTCACATTTATTTATTTTTTTATTTTATTTATTTTAATGTGTTACTTTTGGTTATTAAAGTAAATGTTAATGTTTGTTATAAAAACTGTTTATGTTTCATGGAAGCAATTTTTGTTGCCATTAAGGCAAGTTTATACCAAAGATTTACGACGAGGCAAGCTGAAACTTGCAAAAGAATGTGGCCTGCAATATTCTAACACTGTCTCTACAGTGGGTCAGAGGAGAATGGGCCGACTGATTCAAGCTGATAGAAGAGCAACTTTGACTGAAATAACCACTCGTTACAACCGAGGTATGCAGCAAAGCATTTGTGAAGCCTTGAGGCGGATGGGCTACAACAGCAGAAGACCCCACCGGGTACCACTCATCTCCACTACAAATAGGAAAAAGAAGGCTACAATTTGCACGAGCTCACCAAAATTGGACAGTTGAAGACTGGAAAAATGTTGCCTGGTCTGATGAGTCTCAATTTCTGTTGAGACATTCAGATGGTCGAGTCAGAATTTGGCGTAAACAGAATGAGAACATGGATCCATCATGCCTTGTTACCACTGTGCAGGCTGGTGGTGGTGGTGTAATGGTGTGGGGGATGTTTTCTTGGCACACTTTAGGCCCCTTAGTGCCAATTGGGCATCGTTTAAATGCCACGGCCTACCTGAGCATTGTTTCTGACCATGTCCATCCCTTTATGACCACCATGTACCCATCCTCTGATGGCTACTTCCAGCAGGATAATGCACCATGTCACAAAGCTCGAATCATTTCAAATTGGTTTCTTGAACATGACAATGAGTTCACTGTACTAAAATGGCCCCCACAGTCACCAGATCTCAACCCAATAGAGCATCTTTGGGATGTGGTGGAACGGGAGCTTCGTGCCCTGGATGTGCATCCCACAAATCTCCATCAACTGCAAGATGCTATCCTGTCAATATGGGCCAACATTTCTAAAGAATGCTTTCAGCACCTTGTTGAATCAATGCCACATAGAATTAAGGCTTAAGGCTTTAGAATTAAGGGCTCAAACACAGTATTATATGGTGTTCCTAATAATCCTTTAGGTGAGTGTATGTATATATATATATAGCCTATATATATATATATATATATATATATATATATATATATATATATAAATACACACACACACACACAGTATATATTGAAAAAATGTGTAATACTGCCATATTACAGCATCAACTTGACAATATTAAATATTAAATTAAATCAATATTAAAACAAAAAAACAATGTATACAGCTTTTGTTTTATTGAGCTATTTCTGTCTTTTACAATGTTTATTAAATTACATGTGATGATTCCATTTAAAATAAACCAATATTACAGATTATTTATTCTCTACCCATGCTTTTGACTTTTTTTGCTGGCAAAATCACTGTGATTATAGACATTATACTGAACCCTGCTGGTGATTAATATTAGCACAAAATTCTAAACAATTACATAATGATACAGGTATTGTAGGGAATTATTTGAATTTCGAAAGATATTATGAACCTACAAATACACTTCCAGATACATACACACGCACACACTTACACAGACACCGGAAGCCTCCTTGACTGAGGCAATAGAAGGCTGATGTCACATGATTTAGTTCCTCTGGAAAAAACCCAAGAAATTGCATAGGAACAATGTAACCCAGTTCTGTATAAATATGACTGCTTTTTGACTGTTAGTGTTGCATTTTTGATTTTGTTGTCGTGTGCATCCCTGGGGAGAAATTAGTTCTCTTCCAGTTCAGTTTATTAACTGAAATTCTTTTTGCTCAAACTGCTCTGCTGTATTATCTTAACTTGAATAGCTCGGATGAGGACAAGTTATTTTTTACATCTATTGCTTGAACTGCTTACAAGGTAAATAGCCTGTGTAATTTTCCACTTATACAGGACTGTACTGTTGAGATTGGATAAGCTGAAGTTTTATAACCAGTAACCTTTTGATATTTTGCTACAAATATTAATCATTGTGTAACCAGTATTTTTATCTTTTGTTCAAATAAATTTTTATTTTATAAAGACAAATACTGTTCAGTTTTACTTCAGCTTACAAAGACAGTTCTATAAGTAATAGAAATAGTATATCTTGCAAGACCAAGGACAACGAAGGATCCAGGAAAGATTCTGCTGGAGGGTAAGCATGAATTTGATCAATAGGCCTAGTTGTCAATGATTATTATTGCTTCACGAAGGTGTAGGGACACACCTAGATTTACTGGTATAGGCTAAACAAGCTAGTGAGGATTTAATCCTATTCTGACCTGACAGCAAAAGACCACCTAGCTACTTTGATACTAGGGGTTCTTCAGGACCTGAGATGAATACCAGATCTCACCACAGTATCAATATACATAGCTCAAAATGTATGTGTAATTCACACCTTTTTGTGTAATGCACACACAAGGCAATGATACTGAAGGGGTGGATTCTTGAATCCACTGCTGCTTCAATATACACTATTCAGCCAAAAGGTTTGGGACGTCAGCCTTTACATGCAAAAGAACTTTAATGACATCCCATTCTTAATCCATAAGGTTTAATATGGAATTTGCCCATCCTTTACAGCTATAACAGCTTCAACTCTTCTGGGAAGGCTTTCCACAAGGTTTAGGAGTGTGTTTATGGGAATTTTTGACCGTTCTTCTATAAACGCATTTGTGAGGTCAGGCACTGATGTTGGACAAGAAGTCCTGGCTCGCAGTCTTTGCTCTAATTCATCCCAAAA
The DNA here is from genome assembly GCA_022829025.1 of Squalius cephalus. NCBI lineage: Eukaryota > Metazoa > Chordata > Actinopteri > Cypriniformes > Leuciscidae > Squalius > Squalius cephalus. The sequence goes on along the minus strand of CM040802.1, from coordinate 27,495,831 downwards.
TGAAGTGTTCTATCGGGTTGAGGTCAGGACTCTCTGTCTGTTAACATGTTGTGTCTGTAGTAAAAAAGTGAATTTTTTAATTGATTTTCTTTCTTTCTTTCTTTCTTTCTTTCTTTCTATAATTTTTTTTCCGAAACAAAGCACAAAAAGAAAATCTCTATTAATGTCTTTTTTCAGCCAAAAAAAAAAAAAAAAAAAACAAGTAATAAAAACTCAGTGAGTGTTTTAGCGCAATTTTCTCACCTCATGGGATCACAACACTAAGAGATAGTAAATCTTTTCCTGGATTTTTTTTGTGCGTTCCCGAGATTAGACCTTCCTTAACATAATGCCGAAAACCCGAAGTCTCTAGGTGGTCTGGTTGAGGAGTAGATAGAAGTGCAAGATTGGTGCGCACAGACGCACAGAACAGAAATCATGAGTTAACAATCGCAATTTGTCCGGTGGAAAATTGCGCTAAAAAAAACATTTGGCAAATTTAACCCTACCTTCACAATTATTTAGAGTAAACTTTTTTTTTTTTTTTTTGCTTTATAATGTGTTACTTTTGGTTATTAAAGTAAATGTTTATGTTTGTTGTAAAAACTGTTTATGATTCATGGCAGCAATTTTTGTTGCCATTAAGGCAAGTTTATACCAAAGATTTATGACGAGGCAAGCTGAAACTTACAAAAGAATGTGGCCTGCAATATTCTAACACTGTCTCTACGTTGGGTGCATCCGAGAACACATCAAAGGGAATATTTTAAATTAATTTGTCCTGTTGTCAGAGGTGGCGCAACCGCATGGAGTAATGAACAGGGCATCTGCATCAAGTGTAGATAGTATCACTGATTATAATGGACTGCTTTGCCTTTTTAATGAGAATGATAATAATAACAATGATTATATATATTAATAATAAAAGGCCAATTCTTTTGGTGGGGGCCGGTAAGGGACCTGTACATGGGGGTGCTGTCCCAAAAAAGACTGAGAACCACTGATCTAGAGGAATCCAACACATGGTTTAGAAGCACATTGCAGTTGTAGGAGAAACAAATACATAACCTGTCGAACAAGTGTCAGACAACATTGGTGTCAAACACATACACTGAAATCTGAAAGACTGAAAGGAAAGCAATATTTTTGGAGTTCTAAATTTTGTGATTTCCGGAAATATTGCTTTCCTTGAGCTCTGCACTTAATTTTGTATTCTTGGATGTGTCATGAAATAAAGTTCCTATACCTTCCATCACTCTTTGTTTTGACAGGGAACTAAGCTGAAGATTTCTCGCTGGTCTGTGAGAGCAGATCTGTCAATGGCTACTCAGTCCATAAGTTTCATTACATGGAATGTTAATGGACTTAAAGAAAAAAAAGATCACAAATTTCAAGAACTACAAAATGCTGATGTTGTTTTTTTACAAGAGACGCACATCGGAGGAGGAGATGAACATATTATAGAAGACCTAAAAAAGGAGTGGCATGTTTTCTACACAAAGTTTACCTCCACTAGAAAGGGAACAGCCATACTAGTCAGGAAAAGACTAGATTTTGAATGTATAAGTGATGAAAAAGATAACTGTGGAGCTTATGTTGTGTTGAAATGTAAACTGGAAGGTCAGCTGTACACCCTAGTGTTTATAACCATCACACTGATGTAAAAATCCTTGAAAAATTTTCACGTTACCTGCAGTCAATGACCACAGGGCTTCTGGTGATTGGTGGAGATTTCAACACGGTTTTCAATCCATTTATCGACAAAGACAATTCAAAAGGGGTGACCGACAGCTCAAACCACAGAAAGCTGCGCAGTTGTGTGAATAAGTTCATGAAATCTCTTCAGCTAGTTGATGTCTGGAGAAGAAAGAACCCTGTAAAGCAGGAGTATACATTCCACAGTCAAGTTGCGTCCAGGCTGGATTACTTTTTTGTTCCAGAAGAATGTATGTGGCGAGTCAGAAGTTGTGAAATCAGAGACTCAGAGATGCGTGACCATCGTTCTCTGTCCTTAGCAGGCACGTGCACACATAGACATCAAAAGGGGCTTGAGCACCTGCCCTTTTTATTCCTGGAGAGAAAGTGCCCTTTTTTCTGGGGTGTTTTTTTTTTTATTTATTTTTTTTAAATAATATATATTCCTTTTTGCGCACAGCTTCCCTGTCAAACAAATATATTTGTTGAAGAATAGTATATCTAAATATCAGGGCAGGAGTTCTGAAGCGCTCCCTCTCTCTCTCTCTCTCTCTCCCGATTAAAACCCGATTGTATTGCTTCCGCTAAAGAAAATAGTACGCTCCGTCTCTACGGTTAGAGTCCATAGCAACGCTCTGTTTTTCATGCCAACGGTCTGTTATACTCCGCACAGCGGTCTCGTCAGTTATGTAAGGGATAATGTATAGAGCCTCTCTATACATTATCCCGCTTATTACATGGCTACCTAAAAAATTAATAATTAATTTGACACAAATTATTGATTTAAAAAGGCGTTTATTGTTTTAAAAACGATTGTATTGCTTCCGCCAAAGAAAATAGTCCGTTCCGCGTCCATAGCAACGCGCTGTTTTGAATGGCAACGGTCTGTTATAGTTCGCAGCGGTCTGTTATCAAGAAATAACAGACCGCATTCTACATTGGAATTCAGCCAAGCCATGTAATAAGTAAGGGATAATGTATAGAGAGGCGGTCGTTATAGCGAATAACAACCCCGACAGGCTGAACAGGACCCCGACGCGAAGCGGAGGGGTCTTGAATCAGCCTGAAGGGGTTGTTATTCGCTATAACGACCGCCTCTCTATACATTATCCCGCTTATTACATGGCTACCTACAAAATAAATAAATAATTTGACACGAATGCCATGCCATTTGACACAAGCCATGTAATAAGTAAGGGATAATGTATAGGGAGGCGGTTGTTATAGCGAATAACAACCCCGACAGGCTGAACGGGACCCCGACGCGAAGCGGAGGGATCTTGAATCAGCCTGAAGGGGTTGTTATTCGCTATAACAACCGCCTCCCTATACATTATTCCGCTTATTACATGGCTACCTACCAAATAAATCAATAAATTGACACAAAATATTGATTTAAAAAGGAGTTTACTGATTTAAAAACGATTGTATTGCTTCCGCTAAAGAAAATAGTCCGTTCCGAGCTACGGTTGCGTCCATAGCAACGCTCTGTTTTTCATGGCAACGGTCTGTTATACTTCGCAGCGGTCTGTTATCAAGAAATAACAGACCGCATTCTACATTGGAATTCAGCCAAGCCATGTAATAACAAGAAATAACACACCGCATTCTACATTGGAATTCAACCAAGTAATAAAATAAGTTAGTAATAAAATAAGCATATATCACCACCAGGTGATATGCTTTAGTTATTTTGTTTATCCTATTTACCTGCATTGCCCTGTCAATTAGATGCAAATGTGCGCATTTTAACTAGTTGATGCCTAATTTGCATACAGAACGTCCCCAGTCCCCAGACTTACATCAAGAGTCTTTCCCCCTGAAATTTAGAAATCTAAATTGGTGAATTTAGAAGAAATCTACAGATGCAAACAGATGGAGGATACACTCTAAAAAATGTAGTAAATCTGAGTAACTTCATCTGGTACATTAATAAATAAAACTGAGTAGAAATAAGTTAACATTAAACATTAAAAATAACAATATTTAACTTTTTTATTTCCTCTAAACCTTTATAAAATAGTATTCCATACAACCACAAATACATACATGACATTGGCTTTTATTTAATTTTTACTCAATTATTTTGGTAAGTTTAATTCAAACAATCAAGTAAGATTTTCAGAGATTTTATTAAGTTAATAAAGTTAAATATTTCTGTAATATTTACTAAGCCACAGAATATTTTTAAGAGTGTAGTAGGTTTAAAACAAACTCCATCTAAATGTGGATTTTGAAGGTTTTATTTGATGATAGTCCTCCCTGCTCCTCAAATGTGAAACTAAGTCCATGTCAGTCACCATCAGTTATTGTGTATGTGTCTGTGTGTACATGCATAGCAATAATAATATTAATGTATTTGATTAAAACATTAAGGCAATTCAGTATTCTGATGCTTGGTTGTGTGAAGCTAAAAAGTTATTTTGCTTGTGAAACAAAAAGTATTTAAACAATTAATAAATATATATTTGAAACTAGTAGCATAGAAAATGTTTTCAAAACATGCACATTGTGGAATGGTTTCCTTTGCTGCTCTATAAACCTAGTGAATACTAAGGAGACCATGGTTTCTGTGTGAACTGATTATTTTGTAGACATCTTTTGAAAATGAAACAATTGCGTGAGTTTGAGGAAGATAAAATTAATTAACTTTTTAAATTAATTTTTTAAAAAGGAAGTCAGAGTTGCGTTAATATATATACTTTTTTGTTTAAAAAAAAAAAAAAAAAAAACGTAATTATGAGAAGTGCCCTTTATTTCACTTGAGCCCCTGCCCCTCAAAATGTCTGTGCACGTCCCTGGTCCTTAGAGATCAACAATGTTCCCACAACCCTTTTTCAGAAAGATCACCAGATACAATTAATGCTGAATCTAAAAATCAAAGATCTTTTGACAGGTGAGACGGGTCCATCGCTGGGTGAAAAACGCTCACATGCAGTCAGTGAGGTTGTATGGAGCTAGAAGAGTCTCAATAAAGATAAATGCACAAACTGCATTCACATATGCACACACAGGATACACAAATGCACACACATGATTCATAAATACACACACAGGATACACAAATGCGCACAAAATTCACAAATGCACACACAGAATTTAAAAAGCACAGAAGATTCACAAATGCATACAAAATTCAGAAATGCACACAAAATTCATAAATACACACACAATTCAGAAATGAAAACAAAATTTACAAATGCACACAAGATTCACAAATGCTCAGGACAAGATTCAGAAATGTATTTCTGATGCACACACAAATATATCTTGATTTACAAACTGCTTGCGGTCTGTGAACTTCACTGCATTTGTGTGTGAATTTTGAGACTCCCCTGACTTGGCTCGACACACAAATGCCTTTTTTTAAACAGGGAATGACCTGTGACCAATCAGATACGTCCCTTGTTTTAGCCAATCACAAGAACGCACCCCACGTGGGAGATTGTTTACTTGTAAGCCAATCACATGAAGTGTGGGCGCGAGCGCTAGAGCGAGGTGGGTGGAGTTCTGCCAGTTGGTTTAGACCGGCTTCTTAGGCGGTGGGCCAAGTCCGTCTATCTCGTTTAGTTTTTGATTTGACAGTTACTCAGCAGCTGTGTGGCTCATTTTTGTCTGTATGAATAATTCACAAAAAGATTAATGATTGTTTCCAACGCCAATTGTTGCACATTAAAGTATAAAAATAGATTTCATTTCGCTAGCTGATCACAAACGTTGGCCGGAGTGAGATCCAATCAACGCTTGTGTTGTTACCTTGTTGAATAGATTTGGCCAATCACGTTATTCGTTGAACCGACGTCGCGTCAGTTTTGAGTCTAGTACAGTCTACAACCCAACGTGAAGAGACCAGTGTGTCTCGGCAAGACAACGTCAAGGTAAGATTTGTTTTACAATGATTATACACCCCTATATCTTAATGCTTTTCATATAAGTTGTATTTAAGACTGCAAGCTATAGTTCGCCGTGAATATATGCGTTGTCGTCAGTGATGCGCGGGTCAATGTATAAACAAACCGCACCCGACCGACGTTTTCAACTAACCCGCCCGCAACTCGGACCGCAAAAAACGAAAAAGAAAATATTGTACCCGACCCGCTTCCTGACCCGCATTTTTTTTAAAGTAGCTATAATGCTCATCGTAGCTATTAATATAACTTAATATTCTAATTTTGTCAAGAATTATAAAAAATCGTCAATATAAGCTCATAATTTGAACTAAAATAGTCTAAATGTTTAGTTTTAAAAACAATTTTAAAAAGCTGGCTATGTCTATTTTGATGTTTATGCGCAAGTTCAGCAGACAGTGAGGTTCGGGTTTGTTCCGATCAGAGCTCGTGAGCGGAGAGGGCATTTCTGAATATTCCGCTCCGCTCATGGTCGCTCGCCCAACCCAGATGGCCTGCTGTTTCGAAAATATGTGGAATAAGGCTGCCTCCGACTATTTTTTTTTTTCTTGTCGACTAGTTGTTCATTTAAGCCATTCGTGGACAAATCGTCCCTTTATATTAAATTAATTACTTAAAGGCTAGCCTACAGGAATACGCGTAATGACCGCACGCTTAAAGCTTGCCACAAAGAACCGGTTGAAGTAATGATTATGAATGTGTCTAAATTAGCAAGGAGACATTTAATTGTTTAGTAATAAACTGGTGTTTTCTGTGTCGCTGCAAAGATGAAGTTGACAATGCGGAGATTGCGGACTCGCCATGAACGCCAGAGAGAAATGTACATTTCATATGGATTAGCCTACATAATCAGAGAGTATAGCCTATTTATTTTGGTTTGAATATTTTCGTTTAAAAGTAGACATTTCAAGCTTTCTGTAATATAAAGCCTATATTTATCAAATCTGTGAGGCACAAGTTGAGTTTCGGCGCCCTCCAGTTCACATGCAGTGATCGCGTACCGGCGCCTTATTTTGTCTGCTATATATTTGCTTCTTATTTAATAAATACGGGCAATTGATTGATAAAACATTGATCAAAATTAAGATACAATTTATACAAAACGAAAATCTTTTAAAAAGAGTTTTCTATAAAACAAAACTTAATGAAGTCGTCAAAATCATGTTTTACCAAAAACAGCGCCGTTGCTAGGAGGGCGCCAGCGCGTCTGCCTCTCAGCGCCTCTGCCTCGCGAGTGGATGATAGCCCTGAAGACGCCTAGCAATGATATACCTTTAGTGGTAGTATACCTTTAGTTAAGTTATCGCAGCGCGCTAAGAGACAATGTTATCGGAAAATGCAGCCCAGGTATATTCATAATGGAGATTCCAAAGCTCTCTTCTTTGGTCAGAACCATGGAGAGCGATCGCGGATTTACTTTTACAATGCAACACAATATTTAAAGAGCATCAAGCTATTACAATCTATATTATGTATACGCACAGATAATATAACAGTAGGCTATATTAGTAAATATTTTTTTATTAGGTTAAGCAGTGATTGGATAACGTTTTTTTATTTTATTTTTATTTAACGTTTTTAATTTAAGGCCCACCCACAATTGGTCTGGCTTATCCAAAACTGGAATCCTGGCGCCGTGCCTGGTTGGTCGTGCCAGTTTTGTGGTTATCAAATGTGTAAATAGCATCGCAAGAAGTAGCCTACACATGACAAAGCCAGCACTTTGGTCATCATCTTTCATTATTTCGGCAAATGTCTCCCACACTTTGCTCTTTCTATTTGTGTATTTGCGGAGCTTCCACTCCCCAGTCTTCACCTTTTCTCTTGCCGCCTCCATCTACCTGCAGACTGAGCTCGTGCGTCATCTTCGCGCCAGTTATTCAGCCAATAAAGTGTAAATTAAATTTAAAACGTATTCATAGAAAATTGTGTCTAGAACTATATCAATTACAAAGGTTTAATTGGCATCTTTATTTCAAACGATCCGACCGACCGCGACCCGAATATCATTAAAAATATTTTTGGATGACTCGTAACCGCAGGCACCCGCTCATTTCGGATCAACCCGCGCATCACTGGTTGTTGTTGATGAGAACAGTAACGTTAGCCACGAAAGAATGTTGGTAAGTGGAGCAGTAAAGCTAGGTCTAACGGTATGCTGCTTAGGCTAATCCAAAATAATAATTCGGTACATACACAATAAACTAAGCAAAGAGTATTCAAATACGGGATTATTACGGGAAAAATTTTAAACGGGAAGACAGCAGGAAATAAGTCTGACTAAGGGGGAATCACGGGGTAAACGGGAGGGTATGTCGAGGTTGGTTACAGCAAGCTACCTAGGCTACAAGTAAGCTAGACTAATTATCAGCTAAAAAGAGTGCAAACCAAAATAAAGAATGATTTCAAATCAACTTTATAGTGGTAGTCATGGAGTTATTTAAGCCAATTATGGTTGATTGTCACAGTTTATACAATGACACAATTCTGTGCATGGTACATCTGTCAGTGGTTGGGCTTCACCTACACAACAGAACAGGTATAAGATGGAATATGGTGGAAAAATATTTTAGTTAAAGATGGCTGTTTTTGAGCTATTTAACAAAATTATTTGTGGTCAGAACTGCAGTAGTCTTAATACAAATGTCAAGATGAAAAATGTGATTGAATATTATCTAGTAATGTGCGCTTTCTGTGTTTATTTATCTGAATATAATTCAGTTGTTTATCTAACACGGACAGGACAACATCATATCTCTCCACACCCAAATGACTACAGAGGTGATCGTTGACAATCATCACATCAACAGCACCATGATGGAGCAGGTCAAGATCACAGAGTTGCTTAGTATCCACATCACAGATGACCCATCTTGATCTATCGACACCACCAACAGAACCTGGCCAAGAAAGTCCAAAAACCTCTGCACTTCCTCCCACAGTTGAGGAAGGCTCATCTCCCAAAAATCCATCCTCTTAACTTTCTATAGGGGAATCATAGAGAGCCTCTTCCTTCCACCCCCACCCTCCAGTAACCTAAGGGCAGCTGATTGACTCTTGCACAAATACACTGGTAGTTTACACTATGATGCTGCTACATTGTTTTATTTTTAAATTTGCTATGAACATTTGACCCCACTTACACTGCCTTTGCTACTTGTCATGTCATCCACTTACACAATAATACTATATTAATTAGGGATAAGGCACGATTTTCAAATATTCGATTAGCTGATTTTATTATAGAATAGGATGTGCGGGATGATTGTCTTTAAAAAATCCCCATGTTTTAGTTGTGGTTATAAGTTGCAATCCTAAATTCACATAAAATTTTTATACATTTAATAAATATATTCTTAATATTTGTTGTTTTTGTTTGTGTTTAAGCGTATATATATCAATATTAATTTTGAGACTTGAAATGTAAACTCTCAAGGGTTGGATTTCTAAATATATGTTGGTTATGTGTCTATTCAGAATGACTTCTGAGCAACAACCTTTTTTTTTTTTTTTGGGTATGTCATATGCATCACTTGCATATCATTATTCATTCACGTGAAAACATGTTTAACAGTACCAGACATTAGGAAAATATGACATACGGATGTGCCGTTACAGTCAAGTCAAGTTTATTTATATAGCGCTTTTCACAATAGAGATTGTATCAAAGCAGCTTCACAGTATTAAATTAAAATAATACATCAATGTTTGTTTCTAGTGGAAAACGTCCACGTTTGGTAATGCTGATCAATAGTATTGTTGATTGATTAATTAAATTAAATATCCCCAACTGAGCAAGCCATAGGCAATAGTCCATTGCATTAATAAAAATAATTTGTGTGTAGGCTACATTGAACAGACTTTGCCCAACTTGTCTGGGAAAGGAGTTACAGGGCTTTTTACATTTGAGGCTAAACGGATAAAACACCTAATTTTTACCTCAGTATTACTGAACTACATTACTAAAATTACATTTTTTAAGATTAAAGCAAAATTAAAATTTCAAGAACGCAGCTTCCTGGTCACTGACAAAGATTACTTTGCCTCCGCCGTAGAATCTGTGTTCATTATTTATTGGTTGTCAAGGAAACGGGAGGTTTTCTAACGTTATGATTAGTACTCCTGCTTACTTGCCGGTTTAAAAAAGTAAGAGTTTGTAAGGACATTTTGCGTCAAATGTGCAAACAACAAAGTTGGAAACAATGTCTGCAGTACTTATACGATTTTATTACATGGCCTCAGCAAAAAAAAAAAAAAAACGTACACAGCTGAGAGGTAAGTATTAAATTCGTAATTTCGAGGTCCGGCCCACCGCCTCAACCATAGACTGTAAAAAATGGTCTCAACCAACTGGCAGAACTCCACCCACCTCGCTCTAGCGCTCCCGCCCACACTTCATGTGATTGGCTTACAAGTAAACAATCCCCCACGTGGGGTGCGTTCTTGTGATTGGCTAAAACAAGGGAGGTATCTGATTGGTCACAGGTCATTCCCTGTTTAAAAAAAGGCATTTGTGTGTCGAGCCAAGTCAGGGGAGTCTCAAAATTCACACACAAATGCAGTGAAGTTCACAGACCGCAAGCAGTTTGTAAATCAAGATATATTTGTGTGTGCATCAGAAATACATTTCTGAATCTTGTCCTGAGCATTTGTGAATCTTGTGTGCATTTGTAAATTTTGTTTTCATTTCTGAATTGTGTGTGTATTTATGAATTTTGTGTGCATTTCTGAATTTTGTATGCATTTGTGAATCTTCTGTGCTTTTTAAATTCTGTGTGTGCATTTGTGAATTTTGTGCGCATTTGTGTATCCTGTGTGTGTATTTATGAATCATGTGTGTGCATTTGTGTATCCTGTGTGTGCATATGTGAATGCAGTTTGTGCATTTATCTTTATTGAGACTCTTCTAGCTCCATAAGGTTGACATTGTATCAGCTGTACAATCTCTTCAAGTGTCAGACACACCGAGACCAGACGGCATCCCAGTTTCTATAAAGACAACATTCAGGATCTAATTCCATACATTAAGATGCTCTATGACAGAATCCACAGAGGTGCATTTAACTGCTCTGAGAAACACTTTAATGAAACTGTGAAATGTCCACATGATGATATTCAACACTTTTTTAATGTTGACTACCTCATCATTGCAACTATTCTAGCAAGACGTCTAGATGATTTATTGGAGTCTCAGTCAAAGGGTCTTGGACCAAAAAATTCTGCTTCTGTCATGATCACTTCTAAAACACTCTGCACTCAGGTACGTTTGTCTTATATTAAGGATGAGATAGAAGAGCAAAAACGGTCAAACCCAACTCTGTATCAAGATTTCCTCATTGTGAAAAACCTTCTCAGAGATGCACCAGAAGCAGAAACTGAATCTGTAGAAGCTTCAATTGAGAGAGACAAACTGCTGGATCAAGGCTGCCCTTTGACCCCAGTTCTCATTACACTGGCTCTGAAATGCTTTGCCTCCGCAATGTTAACTGGTTGTTTAAAACAGAATGATATTCTCGTTTTTAAACAAAGTGTGATACTTTGCATCCAACCTGAGGACCTTGAGAAAGTAATTACAGCTGTGAAGAGCAGAGATAAAGAAGTATATGACACTGTGGAATTATTCAGAGGAAATTTTAACAATGAACAATTAAAGTGCTTGGAAAATGAGACTGAGGATGAGGCATCAGACAAATGCTTAAAAACGGGTGAAGGCTATTTTGATGAGTGTGATTTTTTGTCTATAATAAATGAGGAAGAAGACATTTCAATGGAGAGTGATGGAAGGTGAGGCTCATGAAGACGACCAAGATTTAATTTGGTGATTTTACTATACTGCATTCAGTACAGAAATTTAGCTTGTGCCTAAATTTGTGCCAGTGAGGCAATTAACATAAATTAATAAATGTATAGATGTATGTTTAGACATCTACTGATTAAATAACACAAGGCTAGATCAGTTAATGGGACAATAATTTCTGTCCATATTTTCAAGAAATAAATCCTTTCACAACTTTAAGATGATTTGATTGGTCAACTTTCCAATTTACTATAAAATATTTATTTTTCAAGTAGGGCTAAATATCCTGTCTTGTTTCCCCCCCCCCTCTTTTTTTAGGCAGATCATGTATGCAGTTGTTACCTTGCAAGACTCAGATGAGGTGATGGTGGCACCATCACACTGGTTGAGCTCAGACAAGACACAAAGTTACTGGCCCCCATTCAGATCATCAGAGAAATGCATGGAAGCTGTTCAGAAGAGACTTAAGCCTGAAACAGGAGGAAAAACATGGGAGAAATTAAATATTAGCTTTCACAAAGAACATGGTAACATTTACAATTTTTAAAATAACTGTTTAAATTTAGGTATCTTTACCATTATTTTTACTATAATATAATAAAATATGTATCTTATTGCAGGCACTTTCGACAAGGCAATAGAAGCGAAAAAAGAAATTGAAGAACAGAAAGAAAAATGGTACCAAAAACAAACATTTTGTTTCCAATCAAAATAGTTCAAAAGTTTTGACCCATGAGAAGGTAAAATAATTCATTTGTACTTTTTTGTTTAAAAATGCATTGTTTGCTTTCAAATAAAGGCCATTTCTAGCCGGATTCCCTGGAATACTAAAAAGACAAAAGCTTGAAAGCATGCAAGCAATGTTACAACCGCTTCCTCCTGTACCAATTCCATCTACATCCAGAATGCCAGCTAATGGTGAGTCAACTTCTTTTGTCATAATCAGTTGGAAAAGTGTATTTTTTTTCTTTTGTACTTTGTACAAAAAAAAGAAAAGAAAAAATGCATTTTACACAACAGACAAGGAGGAGCTCCTCCATATGCTGAGAGACATCAAAAGCACAGTCCAGGGAAACTCTGCCATGTTAAAGAAACTACTGAAAGACAATACGGCTTCTGAAGCACCCAGCAGTACCAGCTTGCCCACTAAAAATGTTAAAACAAGCCTAAATCTGCCTCTAAGAACCTTTGAAGATGTGGAGAGGATTGAAAAAGAGCTCAACACTGCACCATCACGCAAAAAATATGTGAGTCAACACAGCGTTTATCAAAAATTTAAAGGGATTCTGTACACTCAGCCGGTCAATATCACAAAATGAATCTTACTGGAAATGTCTTAAAGACGTTTATTTTGCAATAATGACAGTCTGACTGTACAATGCCCTATACTTGTACTATGACTATTTACCAAAAAAAGAGAAATATTAACAAAAATATTGATTGGAGTCCAAATTATTTTATGATCTTACTTGTAGACAAGCTTAAATTGTAAGAGCAATAGCCCAGGCAGACAACAGCATAGTCGTCCGTATACAACATATTTGACAATTCAATGCCATTGATCAATTAGAATCAAATAGTGCAGAGATTTGTAATTAAAATAATCAATACACTTTAATAAAATTCTCACTATTTTCTTCACAGGTAAAATATTTGTCAGAGCGTGGAGGCTTTGGAGACAAGGACGTGATTAAGAATATTATGCAGCACGTCCTAACAGATGATCTGGCTAAGGAGTTCAACTGGCTGGGGAGAGGAGATAAAAAGCCCTTATCTAAGCTTATTTTAGCAGATGTTATCAGAAGTAAACTCACTGCTACATGAACACTTCCCACATACTTAAAATATTTGTTTTTATTAATATAATGTCTGCATTTGTCTTCACTTTCAAATAAAAATTTCAATGAGCTTAAAACATATTTAAAAGCTCTTCAATTAGACCAATTTGTCCCTAAGAGCACATAGGCCTGGGCAATACTGTATATGGACAAAAATGGACTTTTATGGAAATTGCGATTGCAATATTATTTTCAATTTTGGCAATTGTTTTTCCTTACATGCTATGTTCAAAATCTTATTTAATGTACAAGAATACATGTAATAGTATTAACAGCTTGATAAATAAAATGTAATATCATACATCTAAAAGACTATAAAGTTAAGAGGCTGCATTTCCTTTTTCAGAGGCTGCATTGAAAAGAAACGTAACCGTGGTCGACTGTGAAGCTGAAATTAAAAAATATCTGAGTTACAAAGCTGATCGATTAGGTCGGAAGAGACCAAGAGAACAAGGAGGTGAGTGAGAGATAGTATGTCAATGAACTCCTGACATACTTCCAGGAATTTCCTTTGTTATTTGATTTTAAGTTCACTTCCATTTAAAAATAAATCATGCAATATTGGTGTCAGGGTATTGCAGGCCGAAGACGAGGAGACAGGATTTCAATACATCTGGTTTATTCACAAACTCAGATTACATGAATACTCAGGAACTTAGGAACCTCAGAAACTCAGGAACACAACAACACTCAACACCGACCTTGACACTTCAACGACCGACAAAGACTGAAGGAACACACAGGACTTAAATACACAAGGAAACAGATCAGGGAAATATGACACAGCTGGGGCAAAACAAACGAGATAACTAAATGAGGTGATTAACAGGGCACAGGTGAGACAGATGAATTAATGAAAATCACAAAACAGTCCAAACACAAACGGAAACGTGACAGTACCCCCCCTCCCCGAAGGCGCGTCCTCGCGCCGTATAACATCCAAAGGGGTGGAGGGGTGGGAGGGTGGGCGCCCTGGAGGCTGATGAGGGCGTGGTTGCACAGGACAGGAAGCCTCCAGGGCGGAGCTGGCTGCTCGGGGGACCAGGGCAGAACAGGCTGCGGGTGTGGCCACGGCGGAGCTGTCGGACTCTCGGGTGTCCAGGGCGGTGGTGACCCTTCGGGTGGCCATGGCGGTGAGGACCCTTCGGGCAGCCATGGCGAAGAGGACTTATAGCCCCCCCCCCCCTAAAATTTCCTTGGGGAAATTATCAGGTTTTGACACTGGGCTGGATGAGGCAGGGGGGCGAAAGTGGCTCTGGGCTGGACAGGACCAGTGACGAAGGTGACTCTGGGCTGGACAGGACCAGCGGCGAAGAGGGCTCTGAGCTGGACAGGACCAGCAGTGAAGAGGGCTCTGAGCTGGACAGGACCAGCGAAGAAAAGGGCTTTGAGCTGGACAGGACCAGCGGTGAAAACGCCTTTGGGAAGACTGGCTCTGGCTCTTGCTCGAAGACTGGCTCTGGCTCTTACTCGACAGGACAGGCGACTTCTTGACTCGGGACTGGACTCGGGACTGGACTCGGGTCTGGACTCGGGACTGGACTCGGGATCTGGCCTCTCTGGGCCAACAACTGTCTCAGGCTCGGCGGGCATGACGCAAACTGCCTTGGCTTCGGCAGATCTGCCGTGAAGTGCGGGCTCGGCTGGACTCGGAACTGGATCTGGACTCTCTGGGCCAACAACTGTCTCAGGCTCGGCGGGCATGACGCGAACAGCCTTGGCTTCGGCAGATCTGGCGTGAAGTGCGGGCTCGGCTGGACTCGGAACTGGATCTGGACTCTCTGGGCCAACAACTGTCTCAGGCTCGGCGGGCATGACGCGAACTGCCTTGGCTTCGGCAGATCTGGCGTGAAGTGCGGGCTCGGCTGGACTTGGATCTGGCCTCTCTGGGCCAACAACTGTCTCAGGCTCGGCGGGCATGACGCGAACTGCCTTGGCTTCGGCAGATCTGGCGTGAAGTGCGGGCTCGGCTGGACTGGTGTTAAGTGCAGGCTCGGCTGGACTGGCGTGAAGTGCAAGCGCGGCTGGACTGGCGTGAAGTGCATGCTCGGCTGGAATGGCGTGAAGTGCAGGCTCGGCTGGACCGGTGTGAAGTGCAGGCTCGGCTGGACCAGCGTGAAGTGCAGGCTCGGCTGGAATGGCGAATTGCAACAGATCGCGGCTATCCCGAGCCAAAGCTGCGATCTGTCCAGCGAGCTCCCAGCTCATGATGTGTTCGGTCGTTCTGTCAGGGTATTGCAGGCCGAAGACGAGGAGACAGGATTTCAATACATCTGGTTTATTCAGAAACTCAGATTACATGAATACTCAGGAACTTAGGAACCTCAGAAACTCAGGAACACAACAACACTCAACACCGACCTTGACACTTCAACGACCGACAAAGACTGAAGGAACACACAGGACTTTCACACAGGACTATTCATCCTAGGCTTTACCGTGCTGATGGCTTACACCCAAGCAGATTCGGATCGGATCTTCTGTCAGATAACATCTCCAAAATGTTAAATACCTTTTGACTAGTAACCAAAAGTCCAAATCATAGTCTCTGCTGCACCAATTTAACTGATATAAATAGTGTTGAACATTGCATAGAAACTGTGTCTATTCCTCGTTTAGTGAGATCAAATAATAAATCTACTGCAGGATCTAGAAAAAATCTAATTGTTATTAAACCAGAAAATGTTGCTATTAGTAATCAAACACAATTTCTAAAGCTAGGTCTTCTAAACATTAGATCACTCACACCTAAGGCAGTTATTGTAAATGAAATAGTCACAGATAATAGCTTCGATGTACTTTGCCTTACTGAAACCTGGCTTAAACCAAATGATTATTTCGGTCTAAATGAGTCTACTCCATCAGGATACTCCTATAAGCACGAGCCCCGTCTGATTGGTCGTGGCGGCGGTGTTGCAACAATCTATAGAGATATTCTCAATGTTACTCAGAAAACGGGCTATAAGTTTATTTCGTTTGAAGTACTTGTACTAAATGTTACGCTCTTAGATGTTCGAAAAACATACCTATTATCTCTAGCCTTGGCTACCGTATATAGACCACCTGGGCCTTACGCTGATTTCCTAAAAGAGTTTGCAGATTTTCTCTCAGACCTATTAGTTAATTTCGATAAAGCATTAATTGTTGGAGATTTTAACATACACGTAGATAATTCAAATGATGCGCTAGGGGCTGCGTTTACAGATGTATTAAACTCCTTTGGGGTCAACTCATCGTTTTAATCATACACTCGATTTAATTATATCACATGGAACCGATCCAACCGATATAGATATCATTCCACAAAGTGACGATGTCACTGACCATTACATGGTAACTTGCATATTACGTACTCCTGTAATATATCATGCTGCGCCGCGTTATCGATTAGGCAGAACAATCCTTCCATCCACCATAGATAATTTTTCAAATAGCTTATCTGATCTGTCTCAGCTGCTCAGTGAACCCAAACAAACAGATGAACTTGAGGAATTAACTAGCACTATGAGCACCATTCTCTCTGGAACACTGGATATTGTTGCACCCATTAGATTAAAAAAGGTCAGAGAGAAAAGTAAAGCACCATGGTACAACAATACTACGCATGTTCTAAAGAGAGAAACCCGTAATTTAGAGCGTAAATGGAAAAAAACTAACTTAGAGGTCTTTAGAATCGCATGGAAAGACAGTATATCACGTTATAAAAAGGCCCTAAAAGAGGCCAGGGCTGAGCATCTCCGCAAACTAATAGAAAACAACCATAACAATCCTAGGTTCTTATTTAACACCGTGGCTAGACTAACAAATAAACAGATGTCTCCTGAACAAAATATTCCGTTACAGTTTAGTAGTAATGATTTCATGAAGTTCTTCACTGAGAAAATAGTAAACATCAGAACCACAATTGTAAACGTTCAATCCTCAATCGCGCCTTATAACTCAGCCTCGATTATCACCCCGCAAGAACAATTACAGTGCTTTACAACTATAGAACAAAAATAAACTTATCACTTCATCTAAAACAACAACATGTTGATCCTATACCAACTAAACTATTGAAAGAAGTGTTACCTATAGTGTAGGTAATAATATATACCTCAATATTATTAACTTGTCTTTATCTTTAGGTTATGTTCCAAGAACATTTAAACTGGCAGTTATAAAACCTCTCATTAAGAAACCACAATTAGATCCACATAATCTAGCAAATTATAGACCCATTTCAAATCTACCTTTTATGTCTAAAATACTAGAAAAAGTTGTGTCCGCTCAACTGGGCTCTTTCTTGCAAGAAAATGACACCTATGAAAAGTTTCAGTCTGGGTTCAGGCCGCATCATAGCACTGAAACTGCGCTCGTTAAAATCACAAATGATTTACTTTTAGCTTCTGACCAAGGCTGTATCTCAGTATTAGTTTTACTTGATCTTAGTGCTGCGTTCGATACTATAGATCATACAATACTCTTAGATCGACTACAAAATTATACTGGTGTTCAAGGACAAGCATTAAGCTGGTTTAGATCGTATTTATCTGACCGCTACCATTTTGTTTATTTAAATGGAGAAAAATCGATCATAACTCCAGTAAACTATGGAGTGCCGCAGGGATCTGTGTTAGGCCCTCTATTATTCTCAATATATATGCTGCCACTTGGAAATATTATAAGGAAACATGGAATTAGTTTCCATTGTTATGCTGATGACACTCAAATCTATATTTCATCACGGCCAGATGAAAACGCTAAATTATCCAAATTGACAGAGTGTGTTAAAGATATAAAAGATTGGATGACGCGCAATTTTCTTTTATTTAATCCAGACAAGACAGAGGTACTACTTATCGGTTCAAAAAACCGCCCACAAAACCTCTCACAATACAACTTTAACATAGTAGGATGTCCAGTTACTTCATCCTCTACAGTAAAAGACCTGGGTGTTATATTAGACTGCAACCTGTCTTTTGAAAATCATATTTCATATGTTACAAGAACAGCCTTTTTCCACCTTAGAAACATTGCTAAGCTACGTAATATGCTATCTGTTTCTGATGCAGAAAAGTTAGTTCATGCATTCATGACCTCGAGACTAGATTACTGTAATGCTTTATTAGCTGGTTGTCCTGCATCCTCAATAAACAAGATACAGTTAGTCCAAAATGCCGCCGCTAGAGTTCTAACTAGATCAAGAAAATATGATCATATAACACCAATTTTATCATCACTACATTGGTAACCTATAAAGTCCCGTATTAATTATAAGGTATTGCTACTGACTTATAAAGCCCTAAACGGCTTAGCTCCAGTCTATTTAACCAATCTTCTATCGCCCTATAATCCATCGCGCTCTTTAAGGTCACTAAATTCGAGGCTTTTGGTCATACCTAGGATATCCAGATCCACCAAAGGAGGGAGAGCATTTTCACATTTAGCTCCAAAACTCTGGAATAGTCTTCCGGATACTGTTCGTTGCTCAGACTCGCTCTCCCAGTTTAAAACTAGATTAAAGACGCATCCTTCAGCCAGGCATTCATATAATACTTTTAATATTACAGTTAAATCCGACCTCTAGTTCATAAACGCCAGAGGAGAACTGGCCCCCGACTGAGCCCGGGTTCTCCCAAGGTTTTTTTTTCTCCATTAGGTCACCTGATGGAGTTTTTCGGTTCCTTGCCACTGTTGCCTTTGGCTTGCTCAGTTGGGGATATTTGGGGATATTTAATTTAATTAATCAATCAACGATACTATTGATCAGCATTACCAAATGTGGACGTTCCACTAGAAACAAACATTGATGTATTGTTTTAATTTATTACTGTGAAGCTGCTTTGATACAACCTATGTTGTGAAAAGTGCAGTGGCGGATTTAGCAAATCGGGGGCCCAAGGCGAAGGAAGGTAGGCTATGGGCCCCTCCCCATCCAATCTTTAAAAGAGAATGAAAAAAATATGTACTGACTGAATGGTGGATAGGCAGGTAAAGCTACGGGGAAGTAAAGGTTAGAGAGGAGAAAAAAACGTCCCCTTCAAACCCTGCATACACTTCTTTACTCCTAAACAGAAACATGTTACAATGTTTACATGGTACAATTTCTGGTAAGCTATGTTTTTTTTTTTTTTTTTTTTTTTTTTGCTTGACAAATTTAACCATTTCGATTCAATTCTTGTGATTTGATTCAATATTGACTCATTTGGATAAATATTAGGTAACGTTTCACAAGATAGGCGTTACTTTTTCTCAAGAAAAAAAAAGCCCTATCAGCTGGTAGGCCTATAATTTAAGGTTAAAATAAGTAATATAGTAGCCTACACATATTTAGCCAAATACTCTCTATAGCTCTTTTTTTCTAGCCAATTAAATGGCTTTCCTGAGGTAAATGTTATGTGAGATTGTTCTCCAGCTGTTTTGCCTCTTTCCGCGGTTGAAAAACACTTATTGATCGATATTATGAATGAGGAATATACATTTCGGTGAGTTAGACTGTATCTTTCAACATTGTTAATTCGTGTTTATTTACTATTAGCTAGAGATGATCAGTTCACATGCCGCTATAGGAATCTGTCACGTCACATTAAAACGGCAAAACGGTATTTATTGTTTGAATTTCGTAATAGAATTGACAGAATCTGAGAGCTGAGATTTTTTTAAATATCATGATTCATAAGTAAACTGCCCAGTTTTGTCTGTCGATCTCCGTGTCCTCTTTGCTTAACGATTTTTCTGTGCATTGGACGTTAACGCAAACTTTTTTACGGCTACTGTTGGGGATAGGCTACAGATCAGGAACATTGTTGTTCCTGATCTGTAGCCTATCCCCAACAGTAGCCGTAAAAAAGTTTGTCATCTTTGGCAGCGTTCCCAAATACTTATCAGCGTCTTTTCACTTTTTTCTTTTATTTAAGCCGCTTGGGTAACTTCGAAACTTTAAATTTTCGCGTTTAGACTCGTCTTGCTCTGTTTGTGTATTTCCCAGTCCTCCTGTTACTGCGTGTTGTTTATCTTTCGCGCCGCGCACCTTTACTGACTTTTTGCTTTCCTCCCGCTTCCTCCTTTTTTCAGCACCGCTTGGGTAGCTAGCTTCGCTTCATTTTTACTCTGTCTACTACTCTGTACATTCTGTCTGTCACTCTCTACACTCTGTCTGTCAATCACTTCTTTTTCTCCGTCAGTTTTTTTTGGTACATCCTTGTCACTTTCGCAGATGCGCAGTAAGTGAGATAATGGAATAGTCCAATGTAGTGAGGCGGGGGGCCCCCTCATGTCTGCGACACTAATGATTTGATGCCATTTTTCACAAATGGAGTTTTAGAAATATATAATAAAAAAAATAAAAAAAACTTAAGCATAAGTTAATAGGGCATTTTGGGGGCCCCTAGGTAGCTCGGGGCCCAAGGCAATTGCCGACCTTTGCCTAATGGTAAAGTCCGCCCCTGGAAAAGCGCTATATAAATAAACTTAACTTGACTTGACTTGACTTGACTTAAATACACAAGGAAACAGATCAGGGAAATATGACACAGCTGGGGCAAAACAAACGAGATAACTAAATGAGGTGATTAACAGGGCACAGGTGAGACAGATGAATTAATGAAAATCACAAAACAGTCCAAACAGAAACGGAAACGTGACAATTGGATGCTTATATGAAATACAATCTGCTCAGTGTTTAGCCGTCTCTAAACCATCTAATAATGCATTTAGCAATTTTTTCCCCCTAAGTAAGTTTTAAAACACCAATAAAATGGGCTGGGAAAATGTAAATTAGTTACTTGAGAAATGCATGCTATATGCATGCTATAGGCTGATCTTCTCATGGTCTTCTTTTAGCCAATGCCTAAATCTAAAGAAACCACCTTGTTTAATTATCATTTTTATATATTGTATAAATAATTCTCACTGCAGGTCTTGGGCCTGAGATCTTTAATGTGGCTTCTTCCTCACCGATGGACAACCAGCCAAGGGAATAAATTGGAACCTTTTGGATGACTGAGTTTTTGATCATGAATCCCTCAGCTCTCATCTAACTGAAAAAAAAAGAGTATATATATATATATATATATATATATATATATATATATATATATATATATATTGAAAAAATGTGTAATACTGCCATATTACAGCATCAATTTTGACAATATTAAATATTAAATCAATATAAAAAAAAAAAACTAAATGTATATAACTTTGGTTTTATTGCGCTATTTCTGTCTTTTACAATGTTTATTAAATTACATGTGATGATTCCATTTAAAATAAACCAATATTACAGATTATTTCTTCTCTACCCATGCTTTTGACTTTTTTGCTGGCAAAATCACTGTGATTATAGACATTTTACTGAACCCTACTGGTGATAAATATTAGCACAAAATTCTAAACAATTACACAAGGTTGCAAAACTATTACCAGTACCAGTATCATATATAATAATACAGGTATTGTAGGGAATTTATTTGAATTTCGAACACACTTACACAGACACCGGAAGCCTCCTTGACTGAGGCAATAGAAGGCTGATGTCACATGATTTAGTTCCTCTGGTAAAAAAACAAGAAATTGCATAGGAACAATGTAACCCAGTTCTGTATAAATATGACTGCTTTTTGACTGTTAGTTGTTGCATTTTTGATTTTGTTGTCGTGTGCATCCCTGGGGAGAAATTAGTTCTCTTCCAGTTCAGTTTATTAACTGAAATTCTTTTTGCTCAAACTGCTCTGCTGTATTATCTTAATTTGAATAGCTCGGATGAGGACAAGTTATTTTTTACATCTATTGCTTGAACTGCTTACAAGGTAAATAGCCTGTGTAATTTTCCACTCATACAGGACTGTACTGTTGAGATTGGATAAGATGAAGTATTATAACCTGTAACCTTTTGATATTTTGCTACAAATATTAATCATTGTGTAACCAGTATTTTTATCTTTTGTTCAAATAAATTTTTATTTTATAAAGACAAATACTGTTCAGTTTTACTTCAGCTTACAAAGACAGTTCTATAAGTAATAGAAAGAGCATCACAGTATATAATTGAAAAGAAGGTTCTCTGCGCTTCTGTAATCCACAAACACTCCGGTGCAACCAAGGCAGGACAAAACAAACCAGACAAAAGGAATCGCCGGTGCAGCACATGTCTACTAATTAAAATATTTATTTAAAGGGTTAGTTCACCCAAAAATGAAAATTCTGTCAGTAATTACTCACCCTCATGTTGTTCCAACCGCGTAAGACCTTCGTTCATCTTCGGAACACAAATTAAGATATTTTTGATGAAATCTGAGAGCTGGATCACTTCTCCATAGGCTGCTAGGTGACCGAAACTTGCTGGCCCAGAAAAGTTATTAAAGAGATCATTAATATAGTCCAAGTGACTACAGTGGCTCAATCTTAAGTATATCAAGCGACGAGAATACTTTTTGTGCGCAAAAACAAACAAAAATAACGACTTTATTCCACTATTCATTTCCTTCTCTCTGGGCCTCGTAGTGTTTTTGCGCTGCGCGTCTGTGTTGCACGTCATCACGCATCACACACATGACCAGCTTCGGCCAATTGTGAGCCTACGTGGTGACGTGCAACACAGACGCGCAGCGCAAAAACACTACGTGAACCAACTAGAGGCCCAGAGAGAAGGAAATGAATAGTGGAATAAAGTCGTTATTTTTGTTTGTTTTTGCGCACAAAAAGTATTCAAGGCCGAAGTGTTCCAAGAAGTGTGTAGTCTTTTGGGATTCCGCAAGACAACTCTCCTTCATTCCGCACAACTCTCCTTCATCCGCAGAGTGATGGATTGGTGGAACGTTTCAACTGTACCCTGACAAGACCAGCGCGACTGGGACCGACACATTCCCCTGGTTCTCTGGGCCTACCAAACAGCAGTTCAAGAGTATACAGGGTGCACGGCGGCTGCACTCATGTTTGGCCGGGAACCACGAACACTGGTGGAACTGGTCTCGGCTCCACAACTGAACCAGAGATCCCCACTGGAGTATTTGCAAAAGCTGCAGAACAGACTCCACATAGTGCACGAGGGAGCCCGGGACTGACAGGGAGCTGCATCGGCCAGACAGAAGCGGGCATACGATGTCCACAGTAACAACAGAGACTTTGGTCCTGGGGACAGAGTTTGGGTTTGCTCCCCTAAAAGGAAAAAAGAGCTATTCTCCGAAGCTTTACAGCCACTGGCACGGCTAGTTCGGAAGAGGATCTAGAGGAGGAGACAACACAGGCAAGTGTGATGCCACAAACAGCCTATTCCCCAGCTAGCCCACCTGCTACGGTGGGGGAAGGACGACCTCAGCGACAGCCAAGATCCTTACAAGACTATGTCTGTGACGCTGCTCGTATATACTATATATGTGTAGTCTTTTGGGATTACGCAAGACACGCACAACTCTCCTTCATCCGCAAAGTGATGGATTGGTGGAACGTTTCAACTGTACCCTGACAACCCAGCTAGCCATCTTTACCAGTGAGACTAGCGCGACTGGAACCGACACATTCCCCTGGTTCTGGTTAAAAAAAAAAAAAAAAAAAATATATATATATATATATATATATATATATATATACAGTACAGGTCAAAAGTTTGGAAACATTACTATTTTTAATGTTTTTGAAAGAAGTTTCTTCTGCTCATCAAGCCTGCATTTTTTTTTATCAAAAATACAGAAAAAAAAAAATGTAATATTGTGATATATTATTACAATTTAAAATAATTGGTTTTCAATTTATTATACTTTAAATTATCATTTATTTCTGTGATGCAAAGCTGAATTTTCAGGATCATTACTCCAGTCTATCACATGATCCTTTAGAAATCATTCTAATATGATGATTCATTATCAAAGTTGGAAACAGTTCTGCTGCTTAATATTTTTTCATAACCTGTGATACTTTTTTAGGATACTTTGATGAATAAAAAGTAAAAAAAAAAAAAAAAAAAAAAAAGCAGCAATTTTTTAAAAATAGAAATATTTTGTAACAACAATATACACTACTGGTCAGTAATTTGGGGTCAGTAATTTTTTTCTTTCTTTTTTTGAAATAAATCAATACTTTTATTCAGCAAGGAAGTGAGAAATTGATAAAAAGTGATAGTAAAGAAGATTTATATTATTAGAAAATATTTTTTTATTTTGAATAAATGCAGTTCTTTTTAACCTTTTATTCATCAAATATATTAGGCAGCAGAACTGTTTCCAACACTCATAATAAATCAGAATATTAGAATGATTTCTAAAGGATCATGTGATAGACTGGATGTCACATGTGACACTGAAGACTGGAATGCTGAAAATTCAGCTTTGCATCACAGGAATAAATTATTTTTTAAAGTATATTCAAATAGAAAACTATTATTTTAAGTTGTAATAATATTTCACAATATTACTGGGTTTTTTTTCTGTATTTTTGATCAAATAAACTTTCAGGGTACATGGAAATGGAGCACAGACTCAATTACTCTAAAACATGTATTATGATAATAAATGTTGAAGAACTTGACAGGTTTTAGTGTTATCTGATTGTATGGTGTTTCCTACTGAAGACTTGCTGATCAACTCTTAAAGGCACTTAAAAACACTTAAAGGCTGCCTCTCTTTGTGCTGCCTGCAATTCATCATATTAACGTTTTTTTTGTTTTTGTTTTTTTTTGACTTGCTTGATGTGAGTTCAGCACTTGCTGTTTTTTAATGCACTGTGCATTTATAAATATTTATTTTGTGCCGAATGCTGCCAAAAATGGTCAATTATTACCTATTAACTTAACCCTTATGCAACCTTATTTTTCATTTTTTTTATTTAGTTTTGCCTGTGTTAATGCCAACTGATAAAATTTTGGCACAGGTGTGTATTTTTATTGGAATTTTACAGCTATAATTGTTTGTATGTGTTGGTATGGATGTCAGAGTGTGGTTTGTGTGTAATAAAAAAAATGTGCATGTGTGTGCATGTAATATTTGAGAGAGAAAAATCCTGCAAATAAAAATTCACAAATTCAACCACTGTGTGGAGCTTTGCTGGCATCTAATGGGGAAGATTTGGTACTGCACCCAAACAAAATCTTACTGAAAGCTTTTTTTTTTTTTTTTTTTTTTAGATATCAACCTCAAACTTGGAATACCACGTATTTAGATTTATAGCTTTAGCTTTGATCTGTTCTAGCAGCTTTAGAGTTCAGCATGTTTCATAACATATACATTTATATAAAATAATGTTCATAAATTATTTTAATAAACTTAACCCTCTATAACTTCTTTGTTTCACTTTTTGAACTCTTTTTTACTTCAACAATAATCTGCCAAGGGTCTTCTTTAAAATGATACCAAACATAAGTATGTGCAACTTTTTTTTAATTGACACACAAGGGTTAATAAAAAAAATATGTTCCTATTTGAGACGATTTTGTTGAGTGGTTACTGAATTTCAAATTTAGCATTAATATGATAGTAATTAATATTATAATCACTCACAGGGTTCCCTGTATAATTACAGCATGTTTTGAGAGAGATTTTTTCCCCTGAATTATACGTGTACCTGGTATATAATATCCAAATGAATCGATATTAAATCAAATCGAATAGAGATCGGAACTGAATAAAATCGTAATCTTGTGAATTGAAATCGAATTGAATCATGAAATTTGTGTCAATCCCCATCCCTACACTAGACAATGTTGTTTGGGCAGCAGTAATCCTTAAGCAACCTTTGCCGTCATAAGTAAGACATGTGTTTCAGTTTGACCTTTAACCCCACACATCACCATAAAGTTCCCATATAGACCTTGATTCCAATAAGCTACAAACACGTAAACGCACATGCACACAGCTGTCTTATACTGACTTCCTGTTGAGGGTGTTTGTGTCTGTAATAAGTCTTGAGATGCTGCCATGTGTCTGAAGGCACCTTCCCACAAATACATAGCAACATAGCCCGATCTCACGGGAAAACGTACAAATTCTACGAGGTGGCTTATTCGTACGAATTCATACGACCTGGCTCGTACGAATTAGTACGATTTTTGCAAAATCGTACATATTTTACGAATTGGCCAATTCGTGTGAATTCATACGAATGACCTACCCCTGACCCCGCCCCTAAACCTACCCATCACGTGGGTTTAGACAAATCGTACAAATTCGTACGAGCTAGGTCGTACGAATTAGTACGAATTAGCCAACTTTTTATCATTCGTACGAATTCGTACGAATTGGTCATGAGATAGCGTTGGTGTATGATAAACAGGTGTATGTGTGTGTGAACTTGTACCTTTAAAAGGACCATTTTGAATTTTAGACCATCAGAGTGAGGAACCTTATGGACGATCCTCACTTTCTGTCTATGGCCGATCCTCACTTTCTGTCACCCCTTTAAAGGGCTATTTAAGGGTAAAGACTTGGTTTTAGGTTTAAGATTAGAATTAGGTTAAGGTTAAGGGTTAGGCACTTAGTTGTAATGTTTAAGGTCAGGGTAAGGGGCTAGGGATTGCATCATAACAATTAATGTCCTCAGAAAGATGTGTGTGAGTGTTGTAACCCAGCTCTCACAAGCGTTTAGACTCTCTCTTAGTAATAACATTTTCTTACTTATCTAGTTAGTGATTTACAGGTCAATGCATACATGATTTCTCACTTAAAGGGTTAGTTCACCCAAAAATGAAAATTCTGTCAGTAATTACTCACCCTCATGTTGTTCCAACCCCGTAAGACCTTCGTTCATCTTCGGAACACAAATGAAGATATTTTTGATTAAATCTGAGAGCTGGATCACTCCTCCATAGGCTGCTAGGTGACCGAAACTTGCTGGCCCAGAAAAGTTATTAAAGAGATCGTTAATATAGTCCAAGTGACTACAGTGGCTTAATCTTAAGTATATCAAGCGACGAGAATACTTTTTGTGCGCAAAAACAAACAAAAATAATGACTTTATTCCACTATTCATTTCCTTCTCTCTGGGCCTCTAGTTGGTTCACGTAGTGTTTTTGCGCAGCGCGTCTGTGTTACACGTCACCACGTATGCTCACTATTGGTCGACGCTTATGTGTGTGATGCGTGTTGACGTGCAACACAGACGCGCAGCGCAAAAACACTACGAGGCCCAGAGAGAAGGAAATGAATAGTGGAATAAAGTCGTTATTTTTGTTTGTTTTTGCGCACAAAAAGTATTCTCGTCGCTTGATATACTTAAGATTGAGCCACTGTAGTCACTTGGACTATATTAACGATCTCTTTAATAACTTTTCTGGGCCAGCAAGTTTCGGTCACCTAGCAGCCTATGGAGAAGTGATCCAGCTCTCAGATTTAATCAAAAATATCTTAATTTGTGTTCCGAAGATGAACGAAGGTCTTACGCGGTTGGAACAACATGAGGGTAAGTAATTACTGACAGAATTTTCATTTTTGGGTGAACTAACCCTTTAAGTATGGGTCTTGAGTGTTTGCAAAACATGTTCAACACATTAGTTAAACTAATTATCAAAATTGCTACAAATCTCTACAAAAAGTACTGAATTTACTACTGTTGTGTAGTATTGGCGAGCCATAAGCCTGGAGAGATCGCGGAGAAAAAGTGTAATTTGAGACGAAACAATTACAGCCGGAGCAGCGCGAGGAAACTAGGCGGAGCTGAAGCGCGAGTGAGAGGCGCGATCGGAAAAAGCATGGATCTAGAACAGATGCAGGACAAATTTGCAGAGAGTTTAGTCCAGCTGGATTTAAACCAACTGAAAGAGGTATGTTTCTTCATGAAAATTCCTATATATGAAGGAAGAAAGAGACGTGCATTAATGGAAGAAAGTGTTGAAGAGGAGGAGGAAGATGTTGCAAAACACTATCTTGCGTAATTGTTAGCCTTGTGTGGTCAGCTGAAAAGAAACAAAGAGAGGGATGCTCAAATAGTTGAACAGAGTTTGGAGGGTGACATGACTGAACTACAATGCCTGCAAAAACAATACTCAGAGCTGCAGATTAATTTCCAATCAGCCACCAAGCTTTTGGAAAAGGAGATGAAATGTCTGAGTGACAAAGTGAGCAGACATGAAAATAGTCAGCCACAACCACAACAAAATGTCTCTCCCGAGCAAAGAGCACCTATACAACCACCAGAAGTGACAATAGAATTTGTGGACAAATCGGTGAGAGAGGGCAGAAAGAAAAATGATCATACACAAATCTCATGCATCAAATGAATGTTGGCCTCAAAAAGGGACACAGTAAAACTGAGATTATAGAGGCAGTGGTGAAAGCAATTAGCCTTGGATTGAGTTTTGAGAGACACGCTGGAAATCAAGAGTGGGTTGACTCTCTCACAACTAAAGACAATTTTGAGAGGCCACTTTAAGGAAGACAGTTCAACTGATCTGTAGCCTACCACAGATTAGTTAGTATTACTCAAGATGTTCGAGAATCCCCCTCAGAATTTCCTGTTCAGAGCAATTGAGCTAAAGGAGAGGCTCCTTGTTGCTGCTCGAGAAGTTGAGTCAGACGAGCAATACAGT
Source organism: Squalius cephalus (assembly GCA_022829025.1). Lineage (NCBI taxonomy): Eukaryota > Metazoa > Chordata > Actinopteri > Cypriniformes > Leuciscidae > Squalius > Squalius cephalus. The sequence continues at coordinate 27,467,118 of CM040802.1, read as the reverse complement.
TCAGAGCTAATTCAGAGGAAATTTTTGAGATCGCTGAGTACTGGACTTCTGAGTGACAAAATCAAGTTCCAGCTGAAGAGTTGTCTCGATGATCAAAATACTTCGGATGAAATTCTGATTGACAAGATGAATGAAGCAGCAAGTTTTGAATGGGAGAGACAACAAAAATTAAAAAGAAACACTGGTGGTAAAGGGGTGAAAGTACTGTAAATGAAATGCAAATAGAAGCTGGTGCCTCATCACACGACACATTATTGGGGGCTGCAAGCTTAGTAGAAAAAACAGCACCAACTAAAATTAATGTCAAAAGTCAGAAAACAACACACAGAGATGCTGAGTGGATGGAAATAGTGAAGGAGCTAAGAGAGGAGACTGCCGAATTAAGGAGGACAGTACAAAGTGCATCACAACCTTTTCGCACGCCCCCCCCCCCCCCGCACTACAAAAAAAAAAGAGTGCAAGGCCTGCCAGGAAAGTAGCACAGGTGAAACATGTGACCACTGCTTCAAATGTGGCCAACAGGGTCATTATTCCAAGGGCTGCCACATGGCCAGAAAATCAAGGGGGAAAGTCAACATCGCCAGTCACACAATAACTCACCTCTCCACAGAAAATCTTGAGCTCATTGAATCCAATGAGGTATCCAAGGAAGACCAGCAACAGTAGTGCTAAGTTTTTACTGTGCATGCACATCAGAAATACATTATAATTAATATGCTTTCATCCTAATTCTCTGTATTGTATTGTGTTTCATAATTTATAAGCATATCTTTACATTGATGTGTGAATTGGGTCGTTCATGCATATAATTAACCACAATCTGTTATAGTGATTCCCTTCAGTCTTTGTTAGAAATCCTATGAATGTCTGCATTGAAAGCATGAATGTATTGTGTGAGAAAAATTACAGTACTGCATTATACTATAATGTTGAGAATAATGTATAATAATGCAATAGGGGAATATTTGTGGGTCCTCCTGATAATGGCAAATATCTGATTTTACCAGTAAAAAAGGCCTACATTATTTTAAATATGTAGTCAGTGACAAAGTCAAGCATATTCACAAAATTCTATATTTTCAGCTTCAGAATCATGAATATCTTTATTCTGGTGTCACAACATCACTATTTATGGCAAGCCGTTTTAACATTTAATCCTTAAAGGAACACGCCGACTTTTTGGGACTTTAGCTTATTCACCGTATCCCCCAGAGTTAGATAAGTCCATACATACCCTTTTCATCTCTGTGCGTGCTGTAACTCTGTCTGACGCACCCGCTGCTAGCCTAGCTTAGCACAAAGACTGGAGGTAAACGGCTACAGCTAGCATACTGCCTAGAGCCCTGCACGGGGCAAAACATCCAGCCCTAACCGAGACCTGGCCCGTGGTGTTCAAGCCCTAATCAGGTCCAAGCCCGAAAACGTCTGCAATTTTTCAGCCCGAACCTGACCCAAGACCAACATCAATATCACTTAATGCTCCCTCTGACGCGCGCGCTCTCTGATGCGCGCTGTCTCTGCTAGACGCACACAGACGCTACTAGTTAAAATTGTATTATGCCTCAAACATAACTACCACTACCGACAATTATGCCCACAAATATTAACAGACTGTCCACTACAGAGAAGCATAAGCATGCAGTAGAGAATATTTTATAGCCAAATGTGATCCAGCAGTAAATAAAGATTTACGGCCTACCTTTTTTTTAATGTCAAGTAACTTTACTGAAGAACAATGTTTCAAAGAACTCTTCGCCAACTGGCTAACGTTAAATAATAATAAAAATATAATAAAGAAAAAAAAAATCCGTTGAACTGAGTAGACTCATTCACTGTTTATTCGCAAATGTTGTGAAGAAAAAGAATAGCATCCACTGTTGAAGGTTTCAGGCTCATTGTTTGTTGTGGTAATCAAATCAAAACTCTTTCAAAATGCAGCTTTTCCTGAAGTATTGGGAACTTTTAGTAACTCCCCATGCTCCAACTTCTGTCAACTGTCACCAAATGCATTGCACGCGCGTCGCGTTACTCGCATAATCGCATTTATAATTATAAAATATAAAATGTATAAAATAGGCTATTATCAATGTAACAATATTTCATATATTAGCCTGCGCTCTGCACGTATATTATGGGCACGATGAAAGGAGAAAAGCTAAATGAGCCAGAGTCCGACCAAAGCCCAATCTGTAAAATAAAAAAAAATAAAAAAATAAAAAAAACATTGATCAGACTGCTCCCAATAAGTGACAAAATAACGCCAACATTTTCCTATTTACATCTTGTGATTTTTATAGTCACAGCATGTACAAAAACATGGTCACATATTCTCAGAAGGCGAAGCACTCTTACTTGGGCGGAGTGATTTGCTCGCAGCACCTGAGAAGCCCTGTGGTGAGGAGCAGAGTTCGCTCAGAATTGGAGTAAATCACTCCACAGAAGTAGCAGTGCTTCGTCTTCTGAGAATATAGTTCCCAGTATGTATACGGTTAGAAGATGGTTGTGTCTCATGTGACCTTGTTATTCGTAGACACTGTGACTATACAAATCACAGCATGTAAATAGGAAAATGTTGGCATTATTTTGTCACTTATTGGAGCAGGATGCTAGCTGTAGCCATTTACCTCCAGTCTTTGTGCTAAGCTAGGCTAGCGGTGGGTGCGTCAGACAGAGTTACAGCACACACGGAGATGAAAAAGGTATGTATGGACTTATCTAATTCTGGGGGATACGGTGAATAAGCTAAAGTCCCAAAAAGTCGGCGTGTTCCTTTAAAACCTACTAGTATCTATTTTCATGCTACTAGTACTTATTTTTTAGATACTAGATCTATTCCATTAAGTACTAGTAATGAATAAGTACTAGTACTTAATGGAATAGATACTAGATCTATTCCATTAAGTACTAGTACTTATTCATTAGCTACTAGTGCTTATTCTTTAGGTACTAGTGCCTATTCTTTAGATACTAAAACCTTTTTAATTAATACTAGTCGTTATTCATTAGATACTAGTTCTTATTTTTTTTAGAAACTGGTACTCATTCATTAGATATACTAGTACCTATTAAAGGGATACTTCACCGCTGGAAAGATGAATGTGTATTTAAATTGGGCCATTTATGTAGTAGAAATGTGAAATTATTTTAGAAGTTGGTGCCTTCTAGACTGAGAAAAGCCAGAAAATGTATTTTTGGCTCATGTGGATGAAAGACAACAATTCCCAGAATGCACAAGGCTGATACAAGGCTACTAGTTGACTCGAAACTGAAAAAATTGTTTTATCGTGAGTCTCCGTGACGAGTCTGCCCGGGCTCTTCTGACATGTCCGGCCGGGATTTCGAGATCGCCCAAAATGGCGAATCCAGGATTCGGCTTTTGCGTTCTACAGTCGCCATTCATTATGTATACAAAGCTTAATGCTAATCGGTGAAGTATCCCTTTAAATAGACACTAGTACTTATTCATTAGTTACTAGTACTTATGCATTAGTTACTAGTACTTATTATTAGATACTATTACTTATTCATTAGATCAGGGATGGGCAACTTCGGTCCTGGAGGGCCACTATCCTACAGAGTTTAGCTTCAACCCTAATTAAACACACCTGAACAAGCTAATCAAGGTCCCCAGGATTACTAGAAAATTACAGGCAGGTGATTTTTTCAGGGTTGGAGCTAAACTCTGTAGGACAGTGGCCCTCTAGGACCGAAGTTGCCCATCCCTGCATTAGATACTAGTACCTATTAAATAGATACTAGTACTTATTCATTAGATACTTATTTCAATAGTGACTAGTAACTATTCTTTTGTTACTAGTGACACATTTTAAAATTTTGCCATTGACTTCTATGAGGATCTGTTATTCAGATATCAACTATTCAGTTCTGACTAGTATGTATTCCAATTGTGACTAGTACGTACACTCACCTAAAGGATTATTAGGAACACCTGTTCAATTTCTCATTAATGCAATTATCTAATCAACCAATCACATGGCAGTTGCTTCAATGCATTTAGGGGTGTGGTCCTGGTCAAGACAATCTCCTGAACACCAAACTGAATGTCAGAATGGGAAAGAAAGGTGATTTAAGCAATTTTGAGTGTGACATGGTTGTTGGTGCCAGACGGGCCGGTCTGAGTATTTCACAATCTGCTCAGTTACTGGGATTTTCACGCACAACCATTTCTAGGGTTTACAAAGAATGGTGTGAAAAGGGAAAAACATCCAGTATGCGGCAGTCCTGTGGGCGAAAATGCCTTGTTGATGCTAGAGGTCAGAGGAGAATGGGCCGACTGATTCAAGCTGATAGAGGAGAACCTTTGACTAAAATAACCACTCGTTACAACCGAGGTATGCAGCAAAGCATTTGTGAAGCCACAACACGCACAACCTTGAGGCGGATGGGCTACAACAGCAGAAGACCCCACCGGGTACCACTCATCTCCACTACAAATAGGAAAAAGAGGCTACAATTTGCACGAGCTCACCAAAATTGGACAGTTGAAGACTGGAAAAATGTTGCCTGGTCTGATGAGTCTCGATTTCTGTTGAGACATTCAGATGGTAGAGTCAGAATTTGGCGTAAACAGAATGAGAACATGGATCCATCATGCCTTGTTACCACTATGCAGGCTGGTGGTGGTGGTGTAATGGTGTGGGGGATGTTTTCTTGGCACACTTTAGGCCCCTTAGTGCTAATTGGGCATCGTTTAAATGCCACGGCCTACCTGAGCATTGTTTCTGACCATGTCCATCCCTTTATCCCGCATCAATTTGAAAATATTGCTGATCACGTACAAAGCACTAAATGGTTTAGCTCCGCAGTACTTGAGCTCTTAACGCATTATAGTCCTTCACGTCTATTGCGATCTCAAAATTCCGGCCAGTTGATAATACCTAGAATATCAAAATCGACTGCTGGCGGTAGATCCTTCTCCTATTTAGCACCAAAACTTTGGAACAGCCTTCCTACCATTGTCCGGGAAGCAGACACACTCTGTCAGTTCAAAGCTAGACTAAAAACACATCTCTTTGACCTAGCTTTCACATAATACATTATAGACTTTAGATTCAATATTAGGCTGCATAGATTAGGTCAGCTGGAACCGGGAACACTTCCCATAAATCCTGATGTACTCGTTACATCATAAGAAGAATGGCATCTACGCTAATTTTAGTGTCTTTGTTTATCCCGAGGTTTTCCCGCAGCCTGCCGGATCCAGGCCGTATCCAGATCTGATGAAGGCTCTTCGCCTGGACCCAATGACAACGCAGTGCTGAAGTGCCAACTAGTCTCTCCCTATGGAGGATCCCTTTACCACTCTACAGATAAAGCGTTGTCGGGAAACTCAATTCGCGTATCTACCCCAAATTGATAAAATAAAATAAAATTCTGTATCAAAAATTATAAGGAAACACCAGTACTTTGTTTAGGCTTGGTTTGTAGGGAATTACAAACCTGCGTACATATATTCAAACGCACATAACTATAGAACCAATTCTTAATGCGCATGTGAACGCCATCAGCGTTTCTCACAGGTTCGCGTTTAAAGTCTGTGTAGAGAGAATTGGGTCGTCTTAGCGGCCCCTAATTTAATAACAAATGATTGTTGCGATGGAAGCGAATCAATCATAACTAACCTTAGCTGGAAAATAACTTTACTAAAGAACCGCTATAAAGCCAAAACAATCTGTTACCATAAATTATACGTTTATCTCTGTAAAGCTGCTTTGAAACAATCTACATTGTTAAATAAATGAAGATGACTTGACTTGACTTGACTTTATGACCACCATGTACCCATCCTCTGATGGCTACTTCCAGCAGGATAATGCACCATGTCACAAAGCTCGAATCATTTCAAATTGGTTTCTTGAACATGACAATGAGTTCACTGTACTAAAATGGCCCCCACAGTCACCAGATCTCAACCCAATAGAGCATCTTTGGGATGTGGTGGAACGGGAGCTTTGTGCCCTGGATGTGCATCCCACAAATCTCCATCAACTGCAAGATGCTATCCTATCAATATGGGCCAACATTTCTAAAGAATGCTTTCAGCACCTTGTTGAATCAATGCCACATAGAATTAAGGCAGTTCTGAAGGCGAAAGGGGGTCAAACACAGTATTAGTATGGTGTTCCTAATAATCCTTTAGGTGAGTGTATGCACTTGTACTTATTTTTTAGATACTAGTACCTATTCAATACTAGTACTAAGTCATTAGATACTAGTATTAAATAGATACTAGTACTTATTCATTAGATACTAGTACTTATTAGATACTGTACTTATTCATTAGATACTAGTACCTATTAATTAGATACTAGTACTTATTAATTAGCTACTAGTACTTATTCATTGTACAAACCTTTATGACATATATAGGGGACAGGCTGAAATGTGATATTTTACTGTGAGCACTTTAAAAAAAAACCTTTATGCCAGCTTTCCATATATGTCTGAAAACTGTGCCCAACATTATTTAGTAAACATAGCATAAGCAGTTGTCCTGACATTTTTTTCTTAACCAGACTTAGAGTTACAGCCATTTGAAATGTGATTTTTTTTGCTCTTCCTCCTTGCTATTTTCCTCATCATGGACAACAAACTTTGTTGAGTCACATTTAAATAGCATTCTCTTACCCTGGTAATCCAGAGTTCTCACGAGAGCACAAGTTGAATTTGCAATGAAAGATTTAGACTTTTTCTCTAAAAGAGGAACAGAAGACGGCGCTCGAATCGTTCCTTTGCAAGAAGGGCGTTTTTGCTGTTTTGCCGACCGGATACGGTAAGGGTCTAATCTACCAGGTAGCTCCGCTGGTGTCACATTCACACCCTGTCTCTGCACTACATTACCCAGGATCCTCTTTGGCACACCTGCATTCACTCTCTCCAGATTACTAATCACCTGCACCTGTTCACCATCAGCAACCTCGTCATCAAGCACTATAAAACACTCACCATAGCCTCAGTTCATTGTCAAGCCTCCAACAGGAACAGACCATTAGCCGTTGTCTTCTGAGCCTCTGATGCATCAAGATTCCGAGATGCAACGTATACTTACCTGTGAAACACTAACCTCTGTGTCATTGTTCTGATGTCTCCAGAAATCCTGTTCGATTCCATGTTACCTGTGATCCTGTGTTCTCCCGAGCTGCCAGTGTTTCCTCCAAGCTTGCTTGCTATCGACTGCATCTGAAAGAGAAACGGCAAGTATTACTGAACTGTGACGGCTTGATATCAACTCAACCTGAAGTTAACATGCTTACCTGCTGTCTGCCCAGCACCGAGTGATCTTCATTGTATCTGCACCTGAACTCACCAAATACTCAACTTGCACTATTGTTAACTTGAATAAAGCTGTGTTTGGATTCACTTACCTCTGTCTCCGTGCCTGTATCCTGACAGAAGGCTTGACCATATACCGCTATGGATCCTACACAGCCCGCAGACAGCGCTTCCGCGAACCCCAAGGAATCCACTATGTTCGACCAGAACGGTTGTACTCTGGAGGAATTTGCTAAAGTTTTCCTTCGCCTTTACCAGGATGGGAGCTGGGATGAGGACTTCCTTCAGCAGCAGTTCTGGAGCGGGTTAGACGATCCACTCGCCCAGATACTGCTGTTAGATGATCTCAACCTACCTCTCATCAAATTCATTGACCGCACGCTGTGGGTGTGTGGTTCCTCACTCACCGTGGGAGACATCCAACCCGATCTCCACGTCCAGCCCGATCTCCATGTCCAGCCCGATCTCCACATCCAGCCCGATCTCCACATCCAGCCTGCTCACCTCATCAGCCCAGTCAAATCCACTGAGCAGGTACTCCGTGTTCGTCCCGGACCAGACGCGGGAATCGTCTGGCCCAGAGCACGAAAACTTATTTCAAACAGTGCTGATCTGGCGTCTAAAGTGTTTGACCCCCCTTGGATGTCCGTCCGGGGAGCACTCAAATTTGTTCCACGTCCCGCTGATCCAGAGCCAGTCGCCTGCCCAACTGATCCAAAGCCAGTCGCCTGCCCAGCTGATCCAGAGCCATCATTCGCTGCAGTGCCCCCTCGCTCTCGTAAACGGAGGAGGAAGAGGACTTCCTGTATTCCCCAAATTCTGGAGGCCACCCCTGAGCAGTCTGCTCTTCATGTCTATTCTGTTGAGATTGAAGAGACTACACTTTCCCTGTATGTAGCTGCTATTATGTGTGTCTGGGCCGCACATGCCTCCCTGTCGGCTACCTCAGCTCCATCCTCTCCTAAGCCACGTTTCCACCCTCAGTCCAGCCGAGTCTGCACTTCACGCCAGTCCAGCCGAGCCTGAGACGGAGAGTGTCATGCCCGCCGAGCCTGAGAGCGTCATGTTCCCCAGAGCCAGTCAGAGCCAGTCTTCGAGCAAGAGCCAGAGCCAGTCTTCGAGCAAGAGCCAGGGCCAGTCTTCGAGCAAGATCCAGAGCCAGTCTTCAAGCAAGAGCCAGAGCCAGTCTCCTCAAAAGCGTTTTCCCTGCTGGTTCCATCCAGCCCCGAGTTTCCTGATATGCTGGTCCCGTCCAGCCCCGAGTTTCCTGATATGCTGGTCCCATCCAGCCCCGAGTTTCCTGATATGCTGGTCCCGTCCAGCCCCGAGTTTCCTGATATGCTGGTTCCGTCCAGCCCCGAGTTTCCTGATATGCTGGTCCCGTCCAGCCCCGAGTTTCCTGATATGCTGGTCCCGTCCAGCCCCGAGTTTCCTTCGCCGCTGGTCCCGCTTAACTCAAAGCCCTCTTCACCACTGGTCCTGCCCAGCCCAAGACCCTCTTTGCTGCCGGACCCCCCCTTTCCTCATTCCTCATTTCCCCATTAAAATTTTGGGGGGGGGGGGGGGCGCAGTATACCTGCTAGGGGGACCACGGAGGTCTCTTCGAGGTTCCCAGTACCACCATGGCCACATGAAAAAACGTCTCTCGCCATGGCCGCTCGAAGGGTCGTCTCCGCCATGGCCGCCTGAAGGGTTGTTTCCGCCATGGCCACCCGAAGGGTCGTCTCCGCCATGGCCGCCCAAAGGGTCGGTTCTGCCATGGCCCCCTGACCAGCCTGCTCCGTCTGGACCGTCCTGGAGTCCAGGATGCCCACCCTCCCACCCCATTTGTTGGTATATTTGTACGGCGCTAGTCGCGCTTAGCGGGGGCGGGGGGGTTTGGGTTATGTCACATTCACCGTCTGTCTCTGCACTACATTACCCAGGATCCTCTTTGGCACACCTGCATTCACTCTCTCCAGATTACTAATCACCTGCACCTGTTCACCATCAGCAACCTCGTCATCAAGCACTATAAAACACTCACCATAGCCTCAGTTCATTGTCAAGCCTCCAACAGGAACAGACCATTAGCCGTTGTCTTCTGAGCCTCTGATGCATCAAGATTCCGAGACGTAACGTATACTTACCTGTGAAACACTAACCTCTGTGTCATTGTTCTGATGTCTCCAGAAATCCTGTTCGATTCCATGTTACCTGTGATCCTGTGTTATCCCGAGCTTCCAGTGTTTCCTCCAAGCTTGCTTGCTATCGACTGCATCTGAAAGAGAAAAGACAAGTATTACTGAACTGTGACGGCTTGATATCAACTCAACCTGAAGTTAACATGCTTACCTGCTGTCTGCCCAGCACCGAGTGATCTTCATTGTATCTGCACCTGAACTCACCAAATACTCAACTTGCACTATTGTTAACTTGAATATAGCTGTGTTTGGATTCACTTACCTCTGTCTCCGTGCCTATATCCTGACAGCTGGAAGCTAAGCGATAACTTGTTGTGATTGGTCGTAGTGTTATCCAATTGCGTGCAGTGAAATTTTCAAATGCATGCTTGGTGCTGCCCCTCGAGCTGGGCGATTTTCATTAGTCGACGCCAGACCATTAATCTTTTAGATTTAGGTCTGGATTTCCAGGCTAGCATTCTCTTGTTATTCACATACCTTCCCTTTATTTAACTGAAAACGGGCATACTTGTCACATCATGCAAGTATGTGCAACTTTTGTTGCATTGTTGTCCCAATCATTAACCAGATTAAAATGTTTAGGTTCTAAGTAAAAGAATCAGTTATTTTTAAATTATGAACTACTGTAAACTCATAAGATTTAAAAAATTCTCAAATAAAATGTTCTATTTACTGTACCAAACACCACTTTCAGTACACAATACACATACACACACACAATAATTTATTACACAACACTTTATTGGAGGACACAGCATAAAGTTGATAAAGTAGCATGAAGACAAATGAGATTCAAGATAAATAAAAATGGGTCTTCAAAAAATACATTAACATATTAATCAATTCACATCTGCTGAAGCAACAAATGAGTGCCACAGAATCCTATTTAGTGACCTATGCAGAAAACAGATTTGATATTGTGTTGGAAAATAATGATTCATTATTACAGCTAAACTGGTTTCTTGCTCTTCCCTGTACATAATTCTATCATGTTCATGTTTTTCTTCCTAGTCTAAACAGTTTGTTCAGTTGTACCCTACAGTACACCTGATGAACAGATGTGATCACTGATGTGGTGTAGCTTTTTCTCAACCAGAGGAAGAAGTCTCAACATCCCATTGTCAGGCGTTCCCCATATCCTGGTCTGAAAGTAAAACAAAAAACACACAAATTCAGTTGTTTACATGGACAGTCAGGTCAGCTTATGTTCTGCGTTATTTAAAGCAGTGATGGGCTACTCTGGCCCTCAGCATCCACTGTCCTGCAGATTTAGCTCCATCCTCAAACCCACCTGCCTATTGTCTATAAGTAAACCTGAAGACTTGTTAAAATATTCAGGTGTGCTCAATTAGGGTTGGAGGTAAACTCCCCACCTCAAAAAGGAGAATGCAAAAGAGTCGGAGTTGCCCGTTAAATTTACAAAGCAGCAGTCAGTACATTATATAATATACACATTGAAGTATTATATATATATACACACACACACACACACACACACACACACATATATATATATATATAATATTGCAGCACATAATATAAGCTTAAGTAACGAACAAAAACTGTTTTACCCATATCAACAGCAACCTATTTTAAAAGATCTTTTATAAAGGCATGGTCTCTTTTGAGCCTTTGCCAGTGATTCTTGATTTCTTTCAAGACAACACACTCTTCTGTCACTTGTTTCAAGAGCTTCACTTGGTCAAAAACCAAGTGATAACCTGTACAATGTCAAATTGTCAACATCAAATGTGTACTACAAATTACAGCATTGTTTCAATACAAGACATACCAATGGACTCATGCACCTTTCTGTCTTCTTTGGGCACAAGATGTTCCTTCCTCACCCGAAACAAAGGACTTATTCGATTAGCTTGCAATTGATATAAGGACTGGTCTTCCTTCTCTGCTGTAAAACAAGAAAGTCTCGATTTACTCTGTGCAATTACTATTGTTCTTGAAACATATAAATTAAGACGTTATAATTAAGTTAATTTACCATATTATTCAGGAGAGAGCATTTGATGAGTAAATACTGATTTAAATATTCTAGAAAATTTACCTGGGAAGGGCTGATCACGGCAAGATTCGCTGCGACTCACTAGTAGCTCGTGTGAGGGTTGGCTCTTAAAGAAGGACTAAGTAATCCTGCAAAACAGAAAGGAAGGTAATTTTAATACATTACATGATGCAAGTAGTCAATTTATATATAACAGTAGGATTTATTTCTGTAAAGAGTGTTGCATAATTAAATGTTAAATGCATTATATGTAATAAGTTCACTGATATGTGGGCATTTCTATCAATAAAAGTATGTCTTTAATAGCAAACAATATTCATATGAATTTGTTTAAAATAACAAGATTTACATGTAAACGGGACAGTTATCAGCAGTGTAACTGATCTGATTACGACAAATTAATCGAGTATCTGATGTCATGTGACAAATCAGATTAGCTTTTCCACACTTGCAAACAGAGGTACTGTAGGTTATGAGGTGTGGAGATACATCATGTATCATTGGAACATGAACAGACAGGGTCCGATTTGTAATAATTTTAAGGAATACAATGCAATTAATATACACTTTCTGACAGTGCGTGGGACATCCGACTACTTTCCAAGAAGGGGCCATATTTATAAATTATAAATATGTACAGAAATTGAGGCAGTAGCCAATGACAGCAGGAGTAAAAGCTGCAGGATTATGTATGATGTATATTATGTATACAAATATGTACAAATATCACACGAATTTGACAACTTGTTAAATCTTGTGAATTATTAAGACTCTGAGACTATGTTCGTACTGGGCTATGGGTTTTGTAAGAAAAGGTTTAAGAAACAACAAATGCTTGATAAAATATTTGATTAAGGGTTAAAACCAACACATACATACCATTGCGAATATTTGCCTTTGCAGCTTTCCATCTCCTCCGTTTACTTCTCCTCAAACAATAATGGGCTGACTGAGTCCGAAAGGCCCTTTTGGTCTTTTCAGCTGAAAAAAAAGAGAAAAAAAAAAAAATCATTATGTATAATATATGGGATTATTTAAAGGAAAAATTACTGATTTACCTCACAAATATTTGTTGTTACATTATTAGGCATTAAAAGCATGGTAAGTGTTGTGGTTAACATGCATTTACAATAAATATCACTTTAAAACTACCAATACTGAGGTAAAAGCATGATAAGTTTTGTGATTACTATCCTTTTACTACACCTATCACAGTAAAACTATGGTTACTGTGGTAAAAGCATGGTATGTGTTGTGGTTACTGTGCATTTACAACAAATATCACATTAAAATTACAATGTGGTAAAAGCATGGTAAGTGTTGTGATTACTGTCTTTTTACTACACTTACAGTAAAACTACCAATAGTGTGGTAAAAGCATGGTAAGTTTTGTGATTGCTGTCTTTTTATTACACTTATCACAGTAAAACTAATGTGAATGTGGTAAAAGCATGGTAAGTGTTAATTTTACTGTGCTTCTACTACAAATACCACTTTGGAACTAATTGTACTACTTTAAACCTGATATGAATATGATTAACTGATTGAAGGTCTAGAGCTATAGCACGTCACGTGAAAGACAGTGTTTAAACCCTGTTTTGAATTAGAAAGCAATGAACGCAAAGCCTCCATGGAATGACAGATATAAAGCAGTGACTGAACATGAGCTAATCTGATTAATATCGACAAACATGAAAATACATTATAACAAACATTATTAGGACAGCAGTGTATTACTGCCTAGGCCTACTTAACAACATCTGGCACACGTGAACCAAATATCACGATGTGTTCAGAATGAGACTTCTTCAGCGCGATTTCCTGATAAAATTTGCATCTGTTGTTGACGCCACAGGTTTCTTTTTTTCTTTCTTTCAGGTTTCAGTTTTCCATAGGTGCCTTTGGTGTCTTCATTGTGACGCCGGGGGCGTTTGACCATGCTTCTGTTTTTGACGCCTTGGGAGTGAGAATGGGTTGGTAAATGCAATAGGTTCTTTATTGAGAGCAGAGGGTGGAGATGACAGCGGGAACCAGGCAATGGCGAGTGCATGTCAATAGGGAAATGCAAATGGTGGCTTAGCTGACTGTTATCTCAGGTAGGTAGTCTCTATGGGGAACTGACGAGAACAGACCCTGATGTGAGGGTGAAGCGGGTATATATAGGGTGTGTTGATGAAGGAGTGCAGGCGCAGGGAATCAGGATTCTACTGATGATCTGCAGCAGGTGTGGTGATTTCTGACTAAGTGCAGGTTGGGACCAGGAGGGATGCTGGGAAATGTAGTGCTGACGGGTACTGAGCTGGTGACTGTGACACATATAGCTGGCAAAATAAACACACATCAACAAATATTTACTTTATTAACAACCTTCCGCTAAACAAAGTAGTTTAGCAGAATGGTTGTCAATGTCAAGTATCACACAGATACAGAAACACACAGACAAAGCAGCACAATTTGTGCTACAATACAATTAGGTCATTTACACAAGTGTATTTTACAATGTCCCAGGCAAATCATAATCAAGGACCGTAACCATCTGTTTTATAAATACAGAATAACATAAGGGACCCTGCCCTGATAACAAATGCACTAGAAAAACACCGCACACCTGGATACTATTTGGGGTGGGGTTTTAAATAAAATGTTAAAATATTACCATGAGACAACCACTCCCACAATAATATCAGACAGAAAGCTAAATCCCAACTCCCACACTGATCTATCAAAAAACAAAACTAATGGATTAATAAAAGTAATCAATATGACCCTATGCAACATTGATGTCTAAATTGTAGTTTTATTGTTATCTTTTATTCATTGAGCTTTTGTCAACATATTACACAATTTATAATTGACATGAGTAATGTCATTTTCTGCATAAATTATATATTTAATTGACTTTAAAATACTCTCTCTTTTATAGTCGAATTATATTTTTAGATTTTAATTTCTGCTTGGTTTATAATATTAGAAAAACATTAAGATTAAAGTGCATTTAATTATTGTGATATATATGCAAACAAAATACAAATGCAAAGCTTTTAAATATGTAAAAGACAAATGCAAAGCTTTTAAAGATAATATGCAAAAGAGAAATGCAAACAATATTCCAATCTTGTATTTCCTGATTCAAATATTTGCATCCTGTGAGTCAACAACAAAACTATACACGGATGATACTCAGATATACCTCTTCAAGGCCAGATGAAACAAATGGAACGCATAGTTGATATTAAAACTGGATGACTAGTTATTTCCTATCACTTTATTTAGAAAAAACAAACAGATTTGAATTATTGGACCAAAAAACTCAACACATGCTCTGTTAACCTGGGTGTGCTATTTTATAATCTGTCACTGAAAGCCACATTCCCAGCATTTGTAAAAACCATGTTAAACAATGTTTTTCCATCTTAAATTATCTATAAAATACATGATCAATCAATTTTCCTATTTTGCACCCAAACTCTGAAACAGTCTTCAGCCTTGTTCGGAAGGCAGACACACTCTGTTAATTTAAATCCAGATTAAAGACCCATCTCTTAACCTAGCATAACACACTGTCACAATTTTATAATTCAAATCCCTTAAGAGATTGTTAGACTGTATTGATTAGGTCAACTGGAATTCAGGAACACTTCCCATAACACCCACCGCATGTTGCATTAAAAGAGGAATGGCATCTACTTCTATTAGTTTATCTGTCTCATCCTTATCCCGATTCCCGAGGTTACCGTAGTCAGCTGGATCCAGTCCATATCCAGATGGTGGACCCAGAAACCACCACAACACAGCCCTTAAATGTCAGTTAACACCATGACAATTAGATGAGCCCTATGGACAGATCTGCAGCGAAGACCTCGACAACCAAACAAGTGCTCTACAGACCCCTAAGGCCAGCTATGAATGTGCCATGCCATCCAACGTAGTTTCATCATGCTTACAGTCATCGAAAAGCCACTCATCTATACAGGCTAAACGACAGTTCCACCTTCATGTTTCAAACTGCTGAACAGACTATAACTCTTCCATTCCCACCTAATGTTCGCGTTACATCCTGATCATCATGCAGGAGCAAAATGCAACATTTTTGAAAATCAGTCAAAATCTGACACGTGTTGCTGCCTGGAATCATAAATCACACCATATTCATTAATTTGGCCTAAGGAGAACTGGCCTCCCGATTGAGCCTGGTTTCTCGCCAAGTTTTTTTTCCTCCTTTTCTGTCACATGATGGAAATTGGGTTCCTTGGCACTGTCGCTTTTTGCTTGCTATTTGGGGTTAAAAAGACACTTGATATTCAGTAATACTGCATTATCGATTTGACTGCACTTGACACTATTGGATGAGTAATCCATAAGTAGTCCATATGATATGACTCATGTCATGATTTGCATGCAAGTTCAAAAACCAGAGCTTCAAAAGAGATGCAAAAGAGAGATGCAAATAATAGGCAAACTCATGTGTTTCTTTGTTAACATGTTATGCTAGGTGAGTCTAGGTGAGTCACTTTTTCCCTATACATATTTTTTTGGCAGACTAAAGCTCAGGATTTAGTAATTAAAGAGATAATGATTCAGTAAAACAAAATTCACTAAAGACAAATTTTCTCTGAGTGTTTAATTTGATATCGTAATGTTTTATTAAGAAGTCCGCACTCAAAAGCTAAGTCTGTACAGACGAACATTTCCAATTTAAATCTAGATCGAAAACGCAGCATTCACATAATGCACCTCATAACCTTGTACTCCAGTTATATCAGATCAAATGCACATGATTATCTTTGCTTAATGTTATGAAAAGAAGATATGCTAAATACTACCCAGGTAGTACAGGGTGGGCCATTTATATGGATACACCGTAATAACATGGGAATGGTTGGTGATATTAAAGTCCTGTTTGTGGCACATTAGTATATGTGAGGGGGCAAACTCCTCAAGATGGGTGGTGACCATGGTGGCCATTTAGAAGTCCACAAACAGGACTTTAATATCACCAACCATTTCCATGTTATTACGGTGTATCCATATAAATGGCCCACCCTGTAGAATAAAAGGCCTTACATATACATACATTTTACACTACACACACCAACTTGCGAAGGAACCAGGAGGACTTTTGGACACTTGGTCTCTTGGACCTGTCATACACAACCTGGGGTGCTTCTCAATATCCCTCCTCGTCTCCTCTCTCCTCCGTCCTCCATCCTATGACCCGGAAACCTATCGAGCTCAGACATCTTGAAGGACATCTCAATTCTCTAATTGCACCGCGAGGAGGCGAGGATCGAGGAGTGAGGAGGCTTTCTGAGGAGTTATGATAGAGGATACACAGGTGTATCCTATGCGGAAGAGTTTTATCGACTTAAACGTGACGCACGTATTAATTCTCCTCCGATCACAATCATTTTAATTTTATACTTTTATACTTTACCTTTGCAGTTTATAGAAACCACACATCTCACATATTACAATAGGGTATATTGTGTTATTATTATTTATTATGAATTTCTTAAATAAACAAACTTCAACAACATATGGGCAGATCATTTGAGCACAGCTGATGACGCTATGAAGTGACGCTCGAGTGATGAAGTTTTCCAATGTATAAAAAAGCTTTCATTCGATTCCTCCGTCCTCATTTTCTTTCCTTGCAGCCTTTCCTCGTATCTTACAGGGGGTGGAGCTGAGACGCGAAGAAAGGTAACAAGGATGCACAAATAAGAAATGAGAAGCACCCCTGACTACATATTGATATTCTCCAAAATACAAAATTTGTGACACTCGAGGTCCTCGGGGTCTCTGGAGACCCCGCAATCAAAATAGACAAATTTCATCATCAAATTCAGAAACAACACAGAACACATCGACAGAAATGACAGAAATAAAGTGGCACACTTCCACCAATTCAAAAAGCATCCACAATGCTGAATTATTTTGCTCACAACATGCGCACACACACACAAACACACATATAGAGGAATACATTTTTGAGACTATAAAAACTGTTCTCTTATCATTTGTAAAATAAAATCATCCAAAATGCAGTACCACCACAAAAATAAATTGGTGACACTGACACATTGAAAAATGCACACACACACACACACACACACACACACACACACACACACACACACACACACACACACACACACACACACACACACACACACACACACACACACACACAGAGAGGAACATTTGTAAGGCTATAATTTGTCAAATAAAATCATCCAAAATGCAGTACCACCACAAAACTAAATTGGTCACACTGACACATTGAAAAATGTGCACACACACACACACACACACACACACACACACACACACACACACACACACACACACACACACACACACACGAACATTTGTAAGGCTATAATTTGTCAAATAAAATCATCCAAAATGCAGTACCACCACAAAAATAAATTGGTGATACTGACACATTGAAAATGTAAACACACACACACACACACACACACACACACACACACACACACACACACACACACACACACACACACACACACACACACACACACACACACACACAGGAACATTTGTAAGGCTATAATGTGTCAAATAAAATCATCCAAAATGCAATACCACCACAAAAATAAATTGGTGACACTGACACATTGAAAAATGTGCACACACACACACACACACACACACACACACACACACACACACACACACACACACACACACACACACACACACACACACACACATTTGTAAGGCTATAATGTGTCAAATAAAATCATCCAAAATGCAGTACCACCACAAAAATAAATTGGTGATACTGACACATTGAAAATGTAAACACACACACACACACACACACACACACACACACACACACACACACACACACACAAACACAGGAACATTTGTAAGGCTGTAATGTGTCAAATAAAATCATCCAAAATGCAGAACCACTACAAATATAAAGTGGTGTGGTGACACTGGCACATCGACAATGTGTACTCACACACTCTCTCTCTCTTTATCTCTCAGACACACACACACACACACACACACACACACACACACACAATTGAGTGTGTCTAGAATCTAGAATTAGATTAAAAATAAATGATTGAAATAAATGATAAAATCTTAAGACTCCAACATTTCTCTTTGTAACATTTTGTTCAGGTTTGATTCTAATCATAATGTAACATTATTGAAAAACTGGGGGGGGGGGGGGGGGGGGGGGGGGGTTTGGTACAAAAAATGCTAAACTTTGACAAAAATATTTTATTTTTGTTATAATTGTGATTTTATAATATTTAGATATGAATCCAACTGAATCCAACTTGTGAAAAGATATCTTTCAGGTAGTCTAATAGCAAATAGCATATACTGGAGCTCTATAGCCATCTAGTGGTTAAAATTATTATTTTTTATTTTAAAACTGCATTTTCCAAAAAATGGGCATAAATGTTACATTAAACCATTTAAAATCATCCATGTTATCCCCATGAATGAAAGTTAGAAATCTGGGTCTTTTATAAAGTGAATTTTACATCAAATGCTGTTTTTTTTGTAAAAAGGCTATTTAAATATTTATTTATTTATTTATTTATAGAAATTTAAAAAATATCATAAATTCTCCAAAAACTGCACAAATGTTGAGTAAAAACATTAACAAACAGAATAAAATTACATTTGTAAAAAAAAAAACTATTATCTTGTTACAAAATTAAATGTTATTGTCTGGGGTCTCTAGAGACCCCAAAGAACTCGAGTGTAGACATAAAAAAAGACCATCAGAGGGTTAAGACCATCTATAGAAACACATTGCGTTCGTTCTGTAAGATAATTTTTGAACCAATTAATAGCTGTGTTTCCTATTCCAATGTTACTTAATCTATTTAGCAATAGCTCATGGTCAACAGAGTCAAATGCTTTGGAAAGATCCACAAATAAAGCAGCACAATGTTGCTTTTTGTCCAAGGAATTTATAATGTCATTTAATAGCAACAAAGTTGCTGTAACAGTGCTGTGTCCAGCTCTAAAACCTGACTGTACATCAGTTAAAATGTTATGCTCTGCCAAATATTCTTTTAATTGACAGTTTACTTGAGCTTCCAAAATTTTTGCAAGAATAGAACGTTTGGAAATTGGTCTATAATTATGAAGATCTGAAGGGTCGCCACCCTTTAGCAAAGGAAGCACATAGGCTGCTTTCCATAATTTGGGAATTAAATTTGTCTGCAAACTACAATTAAAAATATATGCTATAGGCTTAGCTATAATTTCAGCTGCAACCTTCAATAAGAAAGGTTCTAGGTTGTCTGGTCCTATTGATTTTTTTGAGTCAATAGCTTTAAGAGCAATACAGACATCCTCTTTTAAAATGGGTCTAAAAACAAAAGTTTCCGGTAGTGCTTCAGTGCTGGAGTCAGAGCAGTGATAACTTGATTTGGACTCATTGAAAGTACAGCCAGATGATACAAAATGATTATTAAAATGTCCAATTATGTCAATTTTGTTTTTGATTTCAACTGAATTTACAAAAATATGTTGTGGAAGACCTGAAAAAGAATTGGAACCAGAGGGTGTATTCACACCTGCCTCGTTTGGTTCGATTGAATCGAACTCTAGTTCGTTTCCCCCCTTGGTGCGGACCTTTTGGGCAGGTGTGAATACAGCAATCGAACTCGGGTGCGGATCAAACAATCGAACCGAGACCCAGCTGAAGAGGTGGTCTCGGTACGGTTCCAAACGAACTCTGGTACGGTTCGTTTACGGTGTGAACATGAACCGAGTCAACCGACCCAACTGCAGAAAACTGCGTCTTTTTATTTGACTGCTCTTATGAGGATACTTAACAAAACGGACATTTTGGCATAATGGTGTCTAAAGCGAGCGAGCGAGCGAGCCAGAGTGCGCGCACGGCAGAGAGAGAGGGAGCGAGAGACCTTGCGTGTGTGTGCCAGCTAGTGTGCCTCACGAAGCGCATGTAAGGACCCAAGCAATCAGTTGTCGGTGCGGGGGGGGGGCTTTTATCTATACCATATAGTTTCTTCATATTGCGTTTGTAGAGAATAACACCAAATCAGTAAAATAACAAATATTACATTACGAAATATCTCCATGCTGAGCCTGTTTGTGCACTTCCTGCTTTTCCCTGCTTGAGAATTCCTGTCCAATGAATGGACGACCTTAGCACACGTGTGGTTTTGTTTACACATTTTGGTTCACTTGCAAAAAGAGCAGTGTGAAAGCGAACCGTACCAAACAAAAAAAATCAACATCCTATTTGGTCCGGACCAAAGCAAGTGAACTATCGGACTTTCCTGGTGTGAATACACATTTGCTTCCAGAATTTAGAGGGGTTATTAAGATTTTCAGCCAAATTTTTTAGATAGTAATCTGATTTTGCTTTTCTGGTTATGCTTGTGCATTTATTTCTAAACATTCTAAAAGCAGTCCAGTCAGCAGGAGAATTTGTGCCTTGAGCTTTACCCCATGCAACATTTCTTTCTCTGATCATAAAGCTTAACTCTTCAGTAAACCATGGGTTATTCCTCCCGCTAATCCTAAATTTCTTTACAGGAGCATGCTTATTACAAATAGCTGAAAAGGCATCATGAAAATATTCCCAAGCATGTTCCACATCAGGTATCAGACAGACAGTCTCCAAATTACAGTTGTACAGATCTTGAATAAAAGCGTTTAAAACACCTTTTAAAAACATAACGAGATTTATGTTTAGGTAGTTTTGTGTCTCTTATACAAGCAATCGCACAGTGATCACTGACATAATTGCAAAAAACAGCAGTCGATGTGTATTTATGTGGCATGTTTGTAAAAATGACATCCAACAGCGTTGATTTGCTATGATCTCTCGGGATGATACGAGTTGGGGTGTCAATAAGTTGTGTGAGATTCAAAGAGACAAATAGGTCTTTAATATTCTCAGAAGCAGGGAAGAAGATCTGTGAGAAGATCTAGAGAAGATCTGTGTGGAGGAGTGGGCCAAAATCCCTCCTGCAGTTTGTGCAAACCTGGTGAAAAACTAC
This sequence comes from Squalius cephalus, assembly GCA_022829025.1. Classification (NCBI taxonomy): domain Eukaryota; kingdom Metazoa; phylum Chordata; class Actinopteri; order Cypriniformes; family Leuciscidae; genus Squalius; species Squalius cephalus. The sequence goes on along the minus strand of CM040802.1, from coordinate 27,445,585 downwards.
AGGAAACGTTTGACCTCTGTAATTGCAAACAAAGGCTACTGTACCAAATATTAACATTGATTTTCTCAGGTGTTCAAATACTTATTTGCAGCTGTATCATACAAATAAATAGTTAAAAAATCATACATTTCTGTATTTTTTTTTTTTAGATTATGTCTCTCACGGTGGACATGCACCTACGATGACAATTTCAGACCCCTCCATGATTTCTAAGTGGGAGAACTTGCAAAATAGCAGGGTGTTCAAATACTTATTTTCCTCACTGTATATAGAATGAAAGTCTGAATATAGAATGAAAGATATAGAATGAAAGTCTGAATATATATAGAATGAAAGTCTGAATATATAGAATGAAAGTCTGAATATATAGAATGAAAGTCTGAATATATAGAATGAATGTCTGAAAAGTATGGATTCAGACATTTAGGTAATGGTAATGGTATGCCATGATTTAGGTAATGTATGCATTTGCAGTGGTCAGGTGGTACATCAGTCATGTTTAAGTATAGTCTCAGACAATCCGCATCTTACAAGCTGTAGGCCTAATTACGAGCTCTACGAGGACGTGAATGCTTTTTACAAGTTAAAATCATGTAATTGAGCTATTTACGACATGGCGTAAACACACCTTATAAGGCTACAGGCAGGTGAGGTTTTTCTTTTTCATGGTTGGAGTTAACTGCAGAACAGCGTGACCCCTGCTATAAATACACAAGTGACTTTGCCCTCAAAATTTACAAATTAACAGGACAAACCTGTACACTGTTAGGGTGGGGTCAAGAAATAAGGACAAAGTATTTCTAAAGTAAAGGACAAAATAAGAACATGAATAAAACTATTTTATTAATAAACATGATCAAAATGCTGATTCACTATATTCTTAGAATAACATTGATGTGTTTAGTGATTTAATTTGATTTATTACTTATAATTTAAATTAATGCAAAACAATTATTAAAAAGATGCTTGAGCCAAGTTTCATTTTCTGGGTAAAAAATAAATAAATTCTAATAATTATTCTCACAATTATCTCTGCTTTTTCTTATATTTAGTTCAGCTCAAAATACTATGACGCACACACACACACACACACACACACTATAGGCCAATTGTTACGGCGTCTAGTGAGATCCCCAGTATTGCGTCATCGCGGCGCGACGAAGGCTAAAGCGACGCCAAATGCACCCTTCGTTTCTATGCATACTATGGCGTTCCGATCGGCTCTTTATTATGACTTTGCTACATGCACTCGTCTCAATGAACGTGACGTCTGCGTCTGCCGAACGTGACGTCTACGTCTGCCGAACGTCTCGTCTGCGTCTGCCACATCCCTCGTTCGTGTGCCGAACGTGACGTCTGCGTCTGCCGAACGTCTCGTCTGCGTCTGCCACATCACTCGTTCGTGTGCCATACGTGACGTCTGCGTCTGCCATAGTCTGCTGCAAGGGCGGTTTCCAGCACATTCCACACACTCATTCTTTATTATTTTTTCCCACTGATCTTCAGTTGTATTTTATTAGCAATTAAGTGATTTTACCTTGCTTATGTATAGCTTTTATTCCAAATAGTAAATATGAATTTACACAAATGTTCATGTTAAAATATTTGTTTGCCATTGTTTCTTGTCAACATATCCACAGATAGCCTACTTATCAAGAAATCATAAAAAGCATGTATGTAGCCTACTATTCACCAGGAGTCTCTTGACCAACACAAAATAACGTAGTTGTAAACATTTTGGCTGATTTAACTAACATAAATAATATTTGTAATTTGTAATATTTGTAATGTTTAATTTTAGAGTTGTAATATTTAGTTTTAGAGTTTCACCAAAGTTTGGTTGACAGGCGGTCTGAGAGTTATCATCAGAATTATACTTAAAAATAGTTAGGCCTACCTCAAGAGGAAGGTGAGCAGTTTATTATTATTATGCTATTATTATTATTATTTAGCCTAAATGTCTTTGCTTGTGCATAAAAACATTTAGATTTGTATCAACAGGTACAGAAATATTTTGGCACAATATAGTCATACAAGCTGGAAGAGAATTAACAGGCACGGGCGCGAACACTTTCCTATCAACAGTGGAAACAACTTAAAATAGCCTGTAATAGCTGTAAACTCACAATAACAAGAAAACATTGTGCTTTTGTAAAATAAAAGAAAACAATCAGCCGCATGATCTCCGTGAACTGGAGCGCGTCTCAAAAGTTAACTGAAACAGTGTATAGGCCCAACTGCCTCACAGTCAGACTTGAGGAATACACATAGCTTGAAATGGCTACTTTTAAATGAACAAGTTCAAATCGAAAGTGTCTGATTATGTAATCCGTAAAGGTTAATTTCTCTCTAAGGCTCATCCGCAGCGGAGATGGAGATATGTTTGCAGACACGGATTTAAAAAAAACAAAAAAAAAAAACAATCAAAATGCCTCTATATTTTTTCAGACACATTTATTATAATTAGCCTAAGATTTATGCGTGAGCTTGAGCTAGCCTACCATGCATGCACCCAGTATTTAATTAATATAAACGTGCGATTAGTCGACTAATTGCTTAAATAAATTACTAGTTGACTAAAAATCTTTAGTCTATGGCAACTCTAATACATTTATTTGACATTTTTTACTTATTATTTATTGGATAGTAATTATCCAGTTATTTTAAATTACATTAGTTGAGTTAACATATATAGCCTAATTAGTAAATGAACGAAAAAAAAAAAGATTAAATTAATATGCTACCCATGTATTTCTGCATTGCTTGTTCCTACACGAAAAGGACTGTTTTAAAGGTGACAATCCTTTATACGTGAAGATTAGGCCTATACTGTTTCTTGAAGATTGTTGTATTGTATCTTCTGTTATAAAGATGAAGATTGACATTTCGTTAATTAAAAATAATAAGCACATAATGTTGTAAAAAAAAAAAAAAAAAAAACTTTTTGTATTTTGTATACCCTAATTTTATCTCTAGGTAATGAATATATATATATATATATATATATATATATATATATATATATATATATATATATATATATATATATATATATATATATATATATATAAAACTTTTTTAAAGGGCCTCATTTTTCCTGGACCCGCTACAAATGAGAATCAATTTAAGCATGCACGCTAAGACAATTTGAAGTATTCCACTTAATACACAATATAGCCTCCAATTTATACCCACCCCACCACATACACCACAATTCTCACACAACTTTAATAGTTGGGATTGCATTGCTGTACTGTTTACTACATCTCACAATCCATAGTATATTGTTTATACAATTGTTATTTATTTCCCTGTCGACTGGTGATATAACAGATTGCACTTTATGGACTTTTTATTGCACTTATATTGTAAGATTCTCTGATGTTATTTCGTTGTTATTTATAACAATGACAAAAATCAATAAATAAATAAAAAATAAAGAACAAACAATATTAAGAAGACGCTTTTATCGAAAAAAGGAACAAAGCAATTCGCTATGTCAGTCATAATACAGGTTAGACAATAATAATACAGGGTTTTATTTGATTATCACAAATAAACACAAGATTTTGACACATATCCAATGGTTTGTGCGGAGTGGAACGCGCTCTGGCACGGAGGTGCGGGCGCGAACACTTGTATTTTCCTATCAACAGTGGAAACAACTTAACCCTCGTGTTATGTTGGAATTCTGTGCACTCCCCTTATGGTCCGGGTCAAATTGACCCGCATTGGATTCAATACAATTCCTCAAAAATCACACTATGAAAAACAACAAAGATTCAGGTTCAAACTGTAAACTTTTAATATCAACATTTGTCAAATATTCCAAAAAAATATATAGCCTATCTTAAGATATGATTTAATGAAAATGTTTTTTAACCATTTTTTTAAACTATTTAAAATCTGAATATGAACGTTATATTTATATATATTTGCATATAGGCTACATGTTTTTTTTTTTGTTTTTTTTTTGTTTTTGTTTTTTTTTTTGCTTAGAGCATCATAACTGAACAATTAATCAATTAATCTGAGCAAATTTTTCCTGCTGTCTATGTCGAAGTCTCAATATATTTCAGATATCTTGAATATATAAATGAGAGCTTATTTTACTATCTGTGTCTGTCAAAATTTTCATTTGTAATTTGCAATTAATTCTGAACACGATTTAGCTTTTTCAAGTGTGTTTGGTTTGGGTTAGAGCAATTTTAGATACACTTATACTTTAGAACTGGAGTTGATGCCCTGACATACATAAAATAAATGTTTTTATTTTGTGTCTGTACAGTTGCTTTTGAATAGCTGCCTATGATGGTCAAATTCACCTGCGAACATCACAAACGTAATCGTAATTTTGTTTGTATATGTAAAAAAAAAAAAAAAAAAAAAAACCAGCATGTTGAAACTTTGCATGCATGTTCATGATGATAAATGTGAAAAAGTCACAAAATATCAAGAAAAAAAAAAGGTTTAATATTATTTCAGGTAGCTTGAAAAAATAAATGATAGATAATTTTTACCATCTGTGGCTGGCAAAATATTTTTCTGTATTGAAATAAGTGTGGAAAACCAATTTTTTAGCTTCATAAGGTAGTAAAAAAATAAAATAACAAAATATAACCAAGAAATGTTATTATTTTGGGTCCGTACAGTTGCCTTAGAGCGTTAAAATATGCGGGTCAAATTGACCCGCGAACATCACGAAAGGAACAGTAATTTTGTTTGTATATGTCAAAAAACACCAGCATGTTGAAACTTTGCATGCATGTTCATGATGATAAATGAGAAAAAGTCACAAAATATCAAGAAAAAAAAAAGGTTAACCAGTATTTCCAACAACTAGAAAATCTAAACGGGTCAAATTGACCCGCAACATAACACAAGGGTTAAAATGCTCATAATTTATGGTCATATAGAAAATAATAATACATAATTCGCAACTAGACTACTTTTATTTGAGTAAACTCACAATAACAAGAAAACGTTTTGATTTCGTTATAGAAAACAATCAGGCGCGCTTTCATGATCTCCGTGAACTGGAGCGCGTCTCAAAAATGAACTGAAACAAAATAAAGCTTGAAATGTCCAATTTTAAACGAACAAATTCGAATGGAAAGCAAATACTGTCTGATAATCCGCATGAACGGTGCATCTAAAGGCGCATCCGCTTTACAGCGGAGATGGAGATATGTTTGCATCCGACACTGATTTAGAAAATACTAGTTTATTAATAAAAACAATTAAAATGCCTCGTTATTTTTTCAGACACATTTATTATCATTAGCCTATAAACCACCTATAAATCAGCTCTCTGTATGGTTCCAGAGATGGCTCTTCTCATTCAGCACTGCGGGAAAATAATTTGGCCTTAGAAAACCAGTAAAATCAAAAAAAAAATCAAAAAAAAAATCCATATTAATTTGTGAATATTTTAAATGTTTAATAAAGGGGCAAAACGTCATAAACAAAAAGTCAAATAATAGTTTACAAACTATTTAAAAAAAAAAGTTTACAGTCGTTTTTTTTTCACCACAGGTGACTTGTATATAAAAAAATAGTAGCCTATTTTTCAATTCTATTCTTCTATTTAAAGGATCTACAGAAACAGTGGTTGCGCGTTTTCTAGTTTACCAAAGTGCTGTAGCCTAGGCCTTTTAAAACTATAAAAAAATTAAACACAATAACAACCCCAACAATAAGCTATAAAAATGCACACACATAATATCATATATAAATCACAGACGCAGACGTCACGTTATAAGACAGACGCAAGTGTCACGTTCATTGAGACGAGTGCATGTTGCACAGTCATATTAAAGAACCGATCGCAACCGCTGGCACACTGCACTGAGCCAAGTTGAGTAGAATGTTAAATACGTGTTAAATACGTGTTAGAGAAAAAAATAATTAATAACTTCACTGCCACACGTGAATGACGCGTGACGTCTGACTCGACACTTCACTGCCACGCGTGATTTACGTGACGTCTGCGTGACGTCTGCGTGACGTCTGCGTCACGTCTGCATCTTAAAATGAATGGAATAAATAGCAGAAAGAAAAAAAAAATAAGACGTTGAGTGAGACGTTCATTGAGACGAGTGCATGTAGCAAAGTCATAAAAAAGAGCTGATCGGAACGCCATACGTTTCCCCGTGAAAGGAAGGATACATAAATGGACACTTAGCGGACTATCCTACCCCATAATTCATCGCGCGCCGGTGACGACAGCATTTTTATTTTAAAAAAAATTATGGCCGAGAGTTCGCTGGTGGACGGCAAATTCACATTTAAATGTAAGTATTATGTTTTCATTTACTCAAATAGCTAGTGAAACCACAGTTAAAAGCCTCAAGTTTTTCTTTCTTATAAACTTAACTCCTTCGTCACCATTGCGTGGCTTCATTTGTCAGGTGGTCTGAGGCAAAACTTGTGCTAATATTAGTTTAATAATTGTTTCAGGGAGCAAGGAGCAGATAGCTCAATTTATTAAACTGCAATTAAAAAAAACAACTAAATAAATTAAATTAAATTTTATTGTAATATTTGCACTTGTCTGTCTAACTTGTGTAAATAAGAAATATCAAAAGCCCACAACAATAAGAAAAGCAGTAGATAAAGCAATGGGGTTTCACTTTTATGTGTTTTTGTAGTGCTTTCATGAAAGCTATATAGGCTATCTACAAAGGTTTAACCAAATTTGAGTATTCAAAAATATGATTTCTGAATATGAATATGATTTTAAAAATACAAAGTAAGAAAGTTGTGATCACATCTTTGCTGAAATGTATTGTGCTGTTGTTAACAAGCCATGGTTAATTTGCTTTGCCTTAGGATTGCACGTGTCCTGGGACAGGTGAGGGGCCGAGTTCAGCAGTGTGTGACCAAGAAGAGGAGGAGCCAGGGGCAGCAGCACCAGCAGCATCAGCAGCACGATGAAGGCGAGACAGAGAGGACGAGGTTTTGGACTTGATTAGAGAAGACATGGGACTGCAGAGGCGAGGAGAGCACAAGAGAGAATGGACAGGCTGTTTTCTCTTCTTGAAAGAATGATTGAGAAATATGTATATATATATATATATATATATATATATATATATATATATATATATATATATATATATATATATATATATATATATATATCCTTGTTTAATTTTTTTTCACTTAGATTTTTTTAAAGGAAAAAAAAAAAATGCAACTTTAAATGTGTAAATAAAAGAGAATTCATTGCTCTGGACATTGTTTATTTTTGTAATGACAGTCATAATTTCTACATGAAACAAATTCTTATAACTTTTTTCCCCCCAACTATTTACAACATACGTTAAACATATCAAAATCAACATAAACATTTAAATTTACAGTACATAAAATAAGAAAAATGATGTAGACTTTTATTCAGCTGAGTGGGAGACCCTGGTGTTGCTGCTGGACTGGGATGGGCTCCACAATAGAGACCCTGGTAAGAGACCCTGGTAAGGCCTCCTGCTGGTCTGGGACAGTCTCCAGAGTGTTTGACAGCATATTTTCACTATCCACGTCTACCAACAGGTTTGCAGGGCTGACTCATGGAATAAATATTGAGATACTTTTTTTTTTTTTTTTTTTTTACCACTAATAACGCATTGGGGAAAAACTACTAGTCATATATTTCAAACCTTATTAAGCAAAATTATCTTGCATACTGTAATGTACTTAAGGCATCAAGAGTAAAAGTAAAGGCAAAAAACTGACAAAAAACTTTGTCAGGGGTTTTATGATGGTTCTGCTTTTATATTACTGCATATGTTGCATTTTACTTATGAATATTTTCAAGGTTGATACATTTAAACTATATACTTTTGTGTAGTTTAATGTAAAACAATGCATCATTGTAAAATAACAATTTTGTAGTGTTGCATGCTGTCCTGTGTGGGAAAATCACTTCGAGTATTAACGATGTAGTTCCTTACATACCACCACTGGTTATTTTGAAAATTAAAGTAACAAAATGTAGGCCTATTAAGCAAATTGTTGCTAACTACAGCTCCGTCCCATTTCAAAGGGCGCATCTGAAGCGCTCGGACCGGTCTAGCCTACGGAGGATTGTTCTTGTCGCCTAGCAACAGTGACTGACAGCTGCCGATGACGAGCGGGAGTAACATTCGCACTGGACTTTTTATATTCAACTGGGTTTTATATTCAAATAGGGTTGAAAACCTGTGTAAATATATTTACCATGGTTCATTTATGTGCATAATAAAAATGATAGCCTACAAAATCGCATCAAGGTAAGATATAAATGACCATTTGAATCTTCGGCTAAGCCGAAAGTACATGACCTGAAACATCCTTACCATGTCCTCCAATAAAATTATAAAACATAAAAATGACAATAGCCAATTCTGGATCCTAGCTGTTTACTCAATAATATCAAATGATTTATCAGGATGGCAGCATACTCTCGCACCGTTGCTTGGCGCCTGGAGCGGTAATCGGGAACACCTGGCTGCGCAATTAGGAAATCCTACGAAGGCTACATGGTGTGTCGTTCGGAGGACGCATAGACTGCATCGTTTGAAGTCCGCAGCCTTCGAAGGATGCAGTCTTCACATTGGGACACAGCTTATATCTAGCTTGTCATCTCGGAGTCCGTTGCGAAGTATTGTCTCACTCTCGTGTTACATGTCTGTATGGAAGCTTGTTTCCGCCACAAAATAAAAAAAATAAAAGATAATTGCGACTTTTTATCTCACAATTGCGAGTTTACATCTCGCAATTCTGACTTTATTTCTCAGAATTGCGAGATATAAAGTCAGAATTGCGTGAAATAAAGTCAGAATTCTGAGATATAAAGTCAGAATTGCGAGATATAAAGTCGCAATTGCGTCTTATAAAGTCAGAATTCTGACTTTTTTTCTCGCAATTGCGACTTTATATCTCAGAATTCTGACTTTATATCACGCAATTCTGACTTTATAACATAATTGCGAGTTTATATCTCGCAATTCTGACATCTTTTCTCAGAATTGTGAGATATAAAGTCCAATTCTAAGGGGGGAAAAAAAAGACAGACTTTTTTTTTTTTTTTACCTTAGAATAGTTTATATCACACAATTCTGACTTTATAACACGCAATTGCGACTTTATATCTCCCAATTGCGTGATATAAAGTCAGAATTCTGAGATATAAAGTCAGAATTCTGAGATATAAAGTCGCAATTGCGAGAAAAAAAGTCAGAATTCTGACTTTATAACACGCAATTGTGACTTTATTTCACGCAATTCTGACTTTATATCTCAGAATTCTGACTTTATATCTCAGAATTCTGACTTTATTTCACGCAATTCTGACTTTATATCTCGCAATTCTGAGAAATAAAGTCAGAATTGCGAGATGTAAACTCGCAATTGTGAGATAAAAAGTCGCAATTATCTTTTATTTTTTTAATTTTGTGGCGGAAACAAGCTTCCATATGTCTGAGCTTCTTTGGAGAGAGAAAAAAAAAAAAAAAAAAAAAAAAAAACCCTGTTACTCTGATACACTGAACCTTTGCTTGAACTAACCTCTCTGATTGTGTGCAGCCCGCCTTGTGAAACTCTGCCTGTGACCTGACTCTGATTCTCGCCGCCAGCCCTGAACTTCTGCCTGTCTCTGACTTGCATGCTTGCTGCCAGCCCCGAACTCACGCCTGGTTTACATCGACTCTGCCCGCTGCCTTTACTACTGTTTTGAGTTCCTTTATACTACTTTTTACGTTATTAATAAATTGTTGCATATGGATCAGTCTCCGCCTTGTCTCAACACCAATAATCTTAAATAGTCTTTAAATAAATATTAATATTCAAAAGTTATAATTATTATAAGTTATAAATATCACAGCTTTATTACATTTTAGACTTAATTTTCATGTGATTTAATAACACAGGCTGTTGGCAAACAGAAATGCAGTTTGTTGATTGTCATACAACCTCACCTAAGGGCAAACACAGAGATATAAAAGGGAACATGCAAAGGAGAAACGTTAATAATATGCAAACTCTTGTATTTCCTTATCAATATTTCCATACTATGCGAGTCAATAATATAACTAATTCTGCTGATGTTCATCAAACAGAACCAAGAGGTTTGGTGAAGCTTTAAATAATATATATATATATATATATATATATATATATATATATATATATATATATATATATATATATATATATATATATCTTGTCCTTTTTTGTTATTTTACTACAAACAAATTCAAAGAAATATATAATAGTATTGTTGTTTAATTTATCTTACAAACATTAGGCAAAGCAAGAAAGGCACCCAAAAAGCCATTATTTAACCCTTGTGTGGTGTTCGGGTCATTTTGACCCGGAGAGAATTTTCTTTTACCCAAAAATACTAGTTAATGTTATTGCTTTGGACTGAAACTTAGTGACTTTATTCACAGATGGTATAACTACTTCTCAAATGTTTTTTAACAATTTTCTTACTTTTTTAGGGGGGATTTTGTCACCTTGTTACACTTGTGGTCTTCCCGGTCAAAAATGACCGGCCTACAAAAAATTGCTTATAAATCACTTGTTATGTAATATTATCACCCAATATTGGATTCAATCTTTTTGTCAACTTGTTCTCTTTCAATTAGGACTGGTTTTATATTTCTATTTGCATCTGATTAATCGTAGGCCTCATTTATTTGACAGTAGGCATCTCATTTTTTGAGTAAAAAAAACATTATTTTTTAATAATTTTGGACATTTTAAATTAAATCTGAAGAAAATTGGCACTGTTGATCACACTAGTCTACTTTAATATTTCACCAGGAATTTTGTTTTGAAAAACTTTTATTTTGTACAAAATGACACATTGTCACACTTGTGGTCTTCCCGGTCAAAAATGACCGGCCTACAAAAAATTGCTTATAAATCACTCTTTATGCAATATTATCACCCAATATTGGATTCAATCTTTTTGTCCACTTGTTCTCTTTCAATTAGGACTGATTTTATATTTCTATTTGCATTTGATTAATTGTAGGCCTCATTTATTTGACAGTAGGCATCTCAATTTTTGAGTAAAAAAAACATTATTTTTGAATAATTTTGGAAAAATAAAATCAAATCTGAAGAAAATTGGTACTGTTGATCACACTAGTGTACTTAAATTTTTCACCAGGAATTTTGTTTTGAAAAACTTTTATTTTGTACAATATGGCACAGAGTTACACTTGTGGTGTTCCACTGGGCCATTAAGGGCCATTGTGGGCCATTGTTTCAATGGGCCATTGAAAGTGAATGGGAGAGACCAATGCAAACAATGAATGGAACAACACAAAATATGTATCATTTTAAAGCTTAGAATCTCAGCTTTTTAATGCATCTAATCACTTTGATCAACTCCTAACGAGAGCTGAGTTATTACTCTAAAACAGAGTGTTAACAGCCTGTGCCCCCCGCAGGCGCCACCTAGCTGCGAAATAAATAATCATCATTTTTTTTTCAAAACTATTACCTTGATCAACTTAAAATAGGTGTCATTTGAAATCTTAGAGTCTGAAATTTACAATGAATGTAGCCAATTTGATAAACTCCTAAGTAGTGCTGAGTTATTTGCTGATAAATAGAAAAAAAAAAAAAATTCATAATTTATAAACTACTTTTTTGTACTACATTCAGCAATATGTCAAATACATCATACAGCTCAGATAGTCCTGTGTCATATGTCATTTGAAAGGTCTCAATGAGTAGAATACAGCAAGCATAATTGTTTCAGGCTTTTTACTAAACTTGAGTGAGGTTTTTATAAAAGAAGCCCTTCAAGAGACCCATTTTTAAACCATATATGGATGATGGAATTTTAGACACATTTCTGCTCGTAACGTCATGAAACATGCTCCGATTGTGGAAAATAACACGTCATTATTTACAGCAGATGCTTACAATTAAAATGAGTCCAAACTCAACATAATCCATCACTCAGAACTAAAGATATTCCTCATGGAGTTCGAACACAAAAAATACCACAGACACACAGACTCACATAGTCAAGCAAGGTAGCTTAGACTTGGCCTTTTTACTTGTATCTTCATGAAACCTACATCGATCATGAAAAATGACACATAGTTATTTACAGCAGGAGCTCACGATTAAAAAGAGCCCAAACTCAATATATTCCATCAATAAGATCTAAAGATATTCCTCATGACGTTCTAACACAAAAAATACCACAGACACACCTAGCCAAGTATATACTCATGAAGCTCTCATGTTTGGTTTTCGCTCATAACTTCACGAAGCATGCACAGATCGTAGAAAAATGTACATCATTATTTTCAGTAGACTATCACAATTAAAAAGAGCCCAAACTCAACATAATCCATCACTCAGATCTAAAGATATTCCTAATAGAGTTGTAACACACGAACCCCCACATGCGCTCACAGAGCCTTGACTATAGATGTAGCCTAGCACTTATGTCGCGTTTTAACTCATAACTCAATGAAGCATGCATAAATTGTGGTAAATGGCACATCATTATTTACATGAGATTGTTAAGATTAAAAAGTGCCCAAACTCACCATAATCCATCACATGCACATATGTGTACATAAACAATAAACATGCCCCTGAAAACTTTTCAGTCTCTCCCATTCACTTTCAATGGCCCATTGAAACAATGGCCCTCAATGGCCCAGTGGAACACCTCAAGTGTAACTCTGTGCCATTTTGTACAAAATAAAAGTTTTTCAAAACAAAATTCCTGGTGAAATATTAAAGTAGACTAGTGTGATCAACAGTGCCAATTTTCTTCAGATTTTATTTAATATTTCCAAAATTATTCAAAAATAATGTTTTTTTTACTCAAAAAAATGAGATGCCTACTGTCAAATAAATGAGGCCTACGATTAATCAGATGCAAATAGAAATATAAAACCAGTCCTAATTGAAAGAAAACAAGTTGACAAAAAGATTGAATCGAAAATTGGGTGATAATATTGTATAACGAGTGATTTATAAGCAATTTTTTGTAGGCCGGTCATTTTTGACCGGGAAGACCACAAGTGTGACAATGTGCCATTTTGTACAAAATAAAAGTTTTTCAAAACAAATTTCCTGGTGAAAAATTAAAGTAGACTAGTGTGATAAACAGTGCCAATTTTCTTCAGATTTTATTTAAAATTTCCAAAATTATTCAAAAATAATGTTTTTTTAACTCAAAAAATGAGATGCCTACTGTCAAATAAATTAGGCCTACAATTAATCAGATGCAAATAGAAATATAAAACCAGTCCTAATTGAAAGAAAACAAGTTGACAAAAAGATTGAATCCAAAATTGGGTGATAATATTGTATAACGAGTGATTTATAAGCAATTTTTTGTAGGCCGGTCATTTTTGACCGGGAAGACCACAAGTGTGACAATGTGCCATTTTGTACAAAATAAAAGTTTTTCAAAACAAATTTCCTGGTGAAAAATTAAAGTAGACTAGTGTGATAAACAGTGCCAATTTTCTTCAGATTTTATTTAATATTTCCAAAATTATTCAAAAATAATGTTTTTTTTTACTCAAAAAATGAGATCCCTACTGTCAAATAAATGAGGCCTACGATAAATTAGATGCAAATAGAAATATAAAACCAGTCCCAATTGAAAGAGAACAAGTTGACAAAAAGATTGAATCCAATATTGGGTGAAAATATAGTATAATGAGAGATTTATAAGCTATTTTTTATAGTCCGGTCATTTTTGACTGGGAAGATCCCGGGGGTTTTAGGGTTCTGAACACCACACAAGGGTTAAAGAAATATAACATTAAAAAGCACAACTGAAGTGTTGTATTATTTTACTATTATTATTATGTTTTTTTTTTCATTTTTTTTTTTTCATTTCTGCAACATGATCTCGAGAGAATTCCTATGCATTTTACATAAAGTGAGGATCTGCCACACATACAATTACTTTTATGTTTGGACAGACACTTAGTTACTTTGACAGACACAACGTATGATGATGACAAATGAATAACATTTATTTAATTGTTTAACCATTACTTCATGTAATATTTCATTTGTTTTATGTGGGACAATGACCATAAAATAGACTAAAAACGAAATTATCATAAACATAATTCCTTTTTAATTGTGCGCTGTAGGGGAGAGCGGGGCACAACCTAACGCTTTTTGACTTTCTCAGTTTGTGTAAATCTACTTATGGTTCAGAGTATTTATTTTTTCTCACATTAATTTCCCACGTCTAGTACAATTATGTGTTTTTGTTTTATTAATACAGTATATACTTTTTTCTTGATATAGCCCGAAAGAATGGAAGTGAAATGTGACAACATGCCCCATAGGTGGGGTACATTGTAACATGTGTGGGGCACATTGTAACATGACATATGGCAGCTTAAAATGTTATCTGATCTAATAAAAAAAAAAATACAAAACAAACTAAAATATTTTCTAAATAAAATACAATTAAAAAACTATTTCAAATAAAATAATGGCAATTTTTAATAATTAAATAGAAACTCATTTTTGAGTTTTGACTAGAACACATGAAAACACAGCTATACAACATAGTTCAAAACAAATAAATAATTAGTAATTTCTGGACATTGACTCTCAGTCTTTATTCACCTTTTTCTCACGTTTTCTCAATAAAATTAATAAAAGTATAGAATATAATAGCATATTTCTAATAGGGGCACATTGTAACGCAGTGTTACAACATGCCCCCGCATGTTCATTACTTCGTCACCTATTGCACCATGCCGTGATTTAGGTAATGCTATGCATTTGAATGAGATATGTGCGCCTTTACAGTGTACAATATCGGGAAAAGACCGTCAGAGATTAACAAATTAAAACATTCAAAACTATACTGCCATAGAGCACTGCGAATGCAATCATCATTTGAACTACTGAGTTTTGACAATTTTGCAAATTAATTATTGTGCATTAGCCTACCTTGCCTGTTTGTTGTGTTTTTGTTTTTTGTTTTAAATACTGAATAACGTACATTTTTAAGAAATGGTTAATGTTAGGTTTAGAGGGTGGAGTGGGATTAGCTTTACAAAAATATCAGTTTATTGCTATATTTTAGCAATGTTCCTGGGTCAACATATGTTGTTGTGGTACAACATTCCTGTCCGAAAACGTAGTCCTAACTAGATATTTACTTCTACACCTAACCCTTACCCATAAGTTAAGCCTAAAATCAGAGGGAAATGATAGGTGAATAACACTGATACAGAAATACCTAACATTTACATAAACTGTAAATGTGTCCCTGAAATCTGATTCCTATTCCAGGATCAAGATCCAAGTACAGTTGAGCTTCTGTTTATGTTTGCTGATCAATGTTTATATGTGAATAAAAGCCTTAATATAATATATTAATTATATTAAGTGATTGTGTCTCTTCAGAAAAATTGGATTAAACCACTCAATGCATATGTTTTCATATTAGTTTTATGATCTCTTTATTAACTTTTTGAAGCGTCAATGTGGTAGTTGCGTTGATGGTAAATGGAGAAACAGAAATCTCAGATTTCATTTTAAAATATCTTCATTTGTGTTCCGAAGATGAACGAAAGACTTATAGGTTTGACATGAGGGTGAGTAGAATTTTAATTTTTGGTTGAACTGTCCCTTTAATTGAGTTGTGCACAATTTCCTACTGCTCATATATTTATTATAACTACTATGTTTCCATGAATTTTGAAACTTTGAAACTGAAACTTTTTTTTAAAATTATTATAACTGCAGCTATTAAAGTTTTTAAAAGTGTTTTTAGGCTACTGTTTGTCATAAAAAATGTAGAAACCAATGTTATATTGATCAAACAATGGACTAAGGAGCCAGGTTTTACCTGTGTTTTCAGAGTTTTTGCTAAAAATACCAGAGCTATGCTAAACATTTACAAGAGTTTAACTGTTACATTCTTCTGTTTTATTTACATTCAGACTACTGTCATTTTATGCATATTTTGCATTGACTGCTTACAATTGTCAGGGCTAGCAAACAACATCCTGTAAGAGAATTTATAGCTAGTAAAGAAGGATAGGCCTACTGCATCATTCAACTTGACTCTATAGCCCTATTTGGACGGGATTAACTTTAAAAGTGTAGATGGAGTAATGCAATTTTACCACAGGATGTCTGTTATATTAATGGCCAGAAGTGGGAGGAGTAACTCGATTTACACACCACCGTTACCCACCTGTCATCATGTGCATACTACGTTGCTTCCTGATATTACGTGTGCAAACACATATAACCTTTATTTATATAAAACGTCTCGGGTTACAGAGAACTGCATCGAATGACACTTTGGGGGAACGGCCCTCAGCGTAGCGCGTCTGAAGAATGAATGAAACTAAGCCAATCTTGATTGGTGTTGTGTCATGACGTAACGTGTGATGGCACACAACGGCGTCAACTTCTGTGATGAAGTTCAAGTTCAAGTTCAAGTCTTTATTTTGCCAGAACGACCCACATCGCCTGGAATTCATTTTGGTGAATTGGCTCACACAAGACAGTACAACATAACATATACAATAAAAACATGAAATCTAAACAGAAAACAAATACTTAGATTACTGCTAATAAATAATATTAAAACTAATCAGACAAAGTGCTAGTGCATTTAGTGACCCTAAGAAGAAGGAGGGCATAGCTGTGTCTGTATAAGTAAAGTAGATAGAGATTGTTGTTGTGAGTTGAGAGCCCTCACAGCCTGCGGGTAAGTGCTATTAGAAAAAACGGGTGGTTCTGGATCTTATGCTTCCTAACCTTCTGCCTGATGGTAGAGGGATGAAAAGGGAATTAGCAGGGTGTGATGAATCCTTGAGTATTTTCAGGCCAGTTTTGAGTAGACGGTTGTTATAAATGTCACAGATCTTAGGGAGGTCTAACCCAATTATTCTTGACGCAGTGCTAACTACCCTGTTCAATGCAGACTTATCCTCCGCCGAGCAGCTACCCC
Organism: Squalius cephalus; assembly: GCA_022829025.1. NCBI lineage: Eukaryota > Metazoa > Chordata > Actinopteri > Cypriniformes > Leuciscidae > Squalius > Squalius cephalus. Next base: position 27,428,613 of record CM040802.1, on the reverse strand, counting down.
ACCATACAGTGATGGAGAAAGTAAGAATGCTCTCTATCACACCCCTGTAAAAGTGGAGCATTCCAGCCTTGGACACTTTAAATTTCCTAAGTTGTCTCAAAAAATAAAGTCGCTGCTGAGCTTTTTTAACAATCTGGCTGACATTGAGGTTCCATTTAAGACTGGAGGAAATGCTGGTCCCAAGGAACCTGAAACTTTCCACCCACTCTACAGTTTTGTCCTTGATGGCCAGGGGTTGGAGCGACTTAATATTTTTGCTCCTAAAATCAACAACCATCTCCTTGGTTTTGGAGATGTTAAGGGACAAGTTGTTAATTGTGCACCACTCAGCCAGCAAGGACACTTCTGTTCTGTAGGCTGATTCATCATCATTAGTAATGAGGCCTACCACAGTAGTATCGTCTGCAAATTTAAAAATTTTGACTGAGTCATGATGAGAAAAACAGTCATTAGTATAAAATGAGTATAAAAGGGGAGACAGAACACACCCCTGGGGGGCGCCAATGCTGGTGGACATTGATTTTGACCAAAGGTTATTAACCCTAACCACTTGCGATCTATCAGTTAAAAAGTCAAGAATCCACTTACATATGGACTCCTTAACCCCCAACCCCAGGAGTTTGTCACACAATCTCTTTGGTATAATATTATTAAAAGCAGAACTAAAATCAATAAATAAAACCCGTGCATATGTAGCTGGCCCCTCCAAATGTTGAAGAATATTATGGGTACAAAGAGAAACTGCATCTTCAACAGACCTGTTCTCCCTATATGCAAATTGGTTAGGATCCAGTGACGTAGCTGAAAGAGAGATTAGCCACTAATCGCTCAAAAACTTTCATGATAACAGAGGTTAGGGCCACTGGTCTGTAGTCATTCAAACAACTCACATTCGACTTCTTGGGCACAGGAATAATTACAGCTGATTTAAAACATGCTGGGACTTTACATACTCTAAGGGACCAATTAAAAATGTCAGTGAAGACATACGACAACTCATTGGCACACCATTTAATAGTGGCAGCAGAGACCTGGTCGGGGCCTGATGCCTTCCTACAATTTTGTTTCCTCAACAGAGATCTGACCTCTGTTTCTTCTATCAGAAAAGGTGGTTCGAGAGGACCTATGTCATTGAGGAAATTAGAACTGACTGAACATTCAGATTTGCATTCAAATCTACAATAAAATTCATTTAGTTTATCAGGAAGTGAAGGGTCATCGTCAGAAACTGTGTGATTGTTTTTATAATTAGTAATCTGTTGAAGGCTTTGCCAAACACCCCTGTTATCATGTCCACCAAGCTTAGCTTCAAGCTTGGCCCTATAGTCAGCTTTAGCCTTTCTAACAGCCCTTTCAAATGCATATTTAGCCAGAGAATACTGACAAATATCTCCACTCTGAAAAGCACTTTTTCTCTCCAGATACAACATTCTAATATCCTTACTAAACCATGGCTTGTTATTGCTATAAACAGTCACAGTTTTAGAGGGAAAACATACATTTTCAGCAAAGTGAATATATGAAGTAACAACATCACAGTATTCGTCCAGGGTAGTAAACTCATCCCTGAAGACAGACCAGTCAGTAGTATGAAGGCATTCTTTTAATTCGTTTTGTGCTTGTATAGACCATTGTTTGATCACTTTTTTTGTCTGCTTAGTAGATTTCAGTCTCTGACGATAGCGAGGGATGAGGAAGATAGTGTTATGATCTGACCGTCCCAATGGGGGCCAAGCAATAGAATGATATGCATTAGAAATTACACAGTAGCATTTATCTAGTGTCTTTTCACCCCTGGTAGCAGTATGAATCTGCTGCTTGAACTTGGGTAGTGATTTCTTTAAATCCACGTGATTAAAATCACCTAAAATTAAAACCACAGAGTCCGGGCTAGAATTCTCCACCTCTGTTATGAGAGCCGCCAGCTGCCTGCAAGCCTCATTGGCTCCCGCTTTAGGTGGAATGTAAACAGCGGCGAAAATAACGGAGGAGAACTCCCGCGGGAGATAAAAGGGTCTGCATTTAACAATTAAGCATTCCAGCTCCGGTGAACAATGTCGCGAGAGGACGACAGAGTTGGTAGACCAGCTTTGGTTTATGTAAAAACAGACACCCCCACCTGACTTCTTCTGTGAATCCTGCTGCGATCGATCAGCTCGTAGTAGAGTAAAACCCGGCAGGAGAAGACCCTCATCCGGCGTGCTGCCATCCAGCCACGTCTCGGTCAGGCATATAACAGAACAGTCAGCAGCGTCCCGCTTAGATCGAATCAGGATAGCCAGCTCGTCCTGTTTATTACTCAGGGAGCAGACATTCGACAGGATCATGCTGGGAAGCGGAGAGCGGTGAACCCTCTGTCTTAGTCGAACCAAAACGCCCGCTCGTTTGCCTCTCTTCCTTGGAGGTCGCTTATGTCTGTAAGCATTATCTTGACTGCCAATATTTCCGGCAACATTCCTCCAGTAATCCGAGGCCGGGAAGTTTTGCAAAGTGTCCCGAATACATAATAGTTCATGTCTGTCATATGTAATCAGACTGACAGAATTGTCAACAAAACAGAGCAAAACGAGACAAACATAAACACAGAGCCACACCGCGTCGCCATAGATAGGCGCCATCTTTTTTTTCTTTGTTTGAACAGTTTGTTCAGTTTTCTCAGCAAGTCTCTTTGTTGGCAGTGGAAGGTGTGGCGAAGGGATGCAGTTCTCGTTCCATTTCTCAGGGAACAAGGGTTACGTAACCCGAGACGTTCCCTTTTGAGGGAACTCGAACTGCGTCGAATGACACTTTGGGGGAACGAGTACCCACTATGCCACAACGAGCCCTGCCTGTCCCAGTGTGAAGCTGCACACAGGCACTCTTAGGACGAGAGCACAAGGGTGCCAGGCGTAGATGGAATGTCCAGGCTATAAAATGTGATGAAAGTATGAGGGGTGGCCCATCCTGCTGCATCGCACACTTCTTGGATTGGGGTCCCTGAAAGGAGGGTTCTAGAGGATGCCATGCTTCTGGTTGAATGAGACCTCACGGCCAAAGGTGAAGGCAAACTGTGCACCTGATGGGCCATCGAGATAGCCTGAACAATCCAGTTGCTAATGGTCTGTTTGGATGCAGGAAGCCCCTTCTTGGGCTACCCGAAACACACTAGCAACTGGTTGGGAATCTCCCATGGAGGGCCATCTAGGAGCGATATTATGTCTGAGAACCATACTCGGGCTGGCCACAATGGGGCTACTAACAGTAGACTGACCCTGTCGTGATGGACCCTCTCTAGAACTCCTGGGAGCAGAGTGATCGGCGGAAATGCGTACAGACGCAGCCTCGGCCACGTCTGCACCATGGCATCCAATCCCAACGGGGCTGGATGTGTGAGGGAGAACCACAGTGGACAGTGGGTCGTCTCTCAAGACGAGAATAGATCCACTTCCACTGGGCCGGACCTCTGACATATTGACTCCACTACCTTGGGGTGGAGTCTCCATTCCCAGGGCCTCAGCCCCTGCCTCGACAGGATGTCTGCTCCCTGATTTTTATCCTCTGGGATGTATGCTGCTCTGAGAGACAACAGTCTCCCCTGGGACCACAGGAGGATCTGATGCGCCAGTCTGCATAGAAGGCGGGACCTCAGACCCCCCTGATGATTTATATAGGCCACCACTGACATATTGTCTGACCTCACAAGGACATTGTAAGGACCACCCATTGGCCCAATGACGGAATCCAACGGCCTGGGCGAAGGAATAATGCGTGTATGTCTTTTCAGCGCTCCAGTGAAGTTCACTTAATTTATTGGAATTTAGTTTCAATATTACTTTAGCTCTACGCTTAATCTGACTCCAATTTCAAATGATGATCAAATTTAGATTGTGTTTCTGATTAGAAAATAGTCATAAATATTGATTATGAATTAATTTAGATCTTTGATTATTCTGAGCATCTCATAATTTCAATTATTAATTCATTAAGGGACCCAATGCCGCACAGATTCACATGCCCCGTGTTTACGTGGATTTCACGGACACAGCCTCGCCAGTCTGATCTTGGTCAGAGGGTGCAGAGTTTGCTAATACCTCTTAAGTCGGTTGCCTACTGCTCACTCATACAAAAAAAGTGTAGTTTATTTAGCCACTTCCGTACAACTTGCCAAGTCAGTGATAGACAGAAATCAAAAGGTCTTCAGATGACATGCCTACTGCTCCATTCATATGCACCTTTAGTTTGACCTGGACACAGAGCTGCGGTAGCACCAGCCTCCTCATAGTCTACTAAAATAATGATTTCAGAAAACTTCAGAATAAATCAAGATGTCATATTTATTTGTCAGGTAAAATGTATCATGCCAATTACACAAGTAAATTATTAAAAGCCAATTCAGAAATAATAAATACATGACATCATTTACTCAAAGATGACTCTAAAAGTAAGTAATGCTTTCCTGACAGAGACACACAGTGATGTGTGTCAACAGGAAAACACTGAAACAGCACTGTATGGGGGATCCTGGTAAAGGGTCCCAAAGACTGCTCTGTCACCTCGCCTTAAATACCCAGACCAGAACAAAAGGGTTATTGTTTAGAGTTGTTTGGGTCAATCCATGTACCCCAGGGGGTAGCTGGTTTCGGGAGATAGCTTTAAGAGACATCACCCAGAGAGGAGAACAGGATTTTCCTAAATTCTCAATGTTTCTCATTATGACCGCCGCTAGCGTAGCTAGCGAAAGCGGTCATATAGGGATTGTCAAAGTTTTTTTTTTTTTTTTTTCGTCACCTTACTGAATTTTTCGTCAACGATACCAGGGACACCGAAGCACCGGGGAACATGAAATTTGGTGGGCATGTAGCCCCACTAGACTTCTAAGGAAAAATTTCGTTTGGTCCCCGGGGGCCACTCCCCCCCCGCGCTGGGCCCCCCCAAACCCAAAAAAATGCAGTTTTTCCTAAATAACTACCTGAACCGTGGCACCGAGGATGAAGAAATTTTTATGGTATGTTGGTCTACTAGACTTTTACGGAAAAATTTAGTTTGGTACCCGGGGGCCACTTCCCCCCCCCCGCGCTGGGGCCCCCGTAAATTTTTCGTCAACGATACCAGGGACACCGAAGCACCGGGGAACATGAAATTTGGTGGGCATGTAGCCCCACTAGACTTCTAAGGAAAAATTTCGTTTGGTCCCCGGGGGCCACTCCCCCCCCCGCGCTGGGCCCCCCCAAACCCAAAAAAATTCAGTTTTTCCTAAATAACTACCTGAACCGTGGCACCGAGGATGAAGAAATTTTTATGGTATGTTGGTCTACTAGACTTTTACGGAAAAATTTAGTTTGGTCCCCGGGGGCCACTTCCCCCCCCGCGCTGGGGCCCCCGTAAATTTTTCGTCAACGATACCAGGGACACCGAAGCACCGGGGAACATGAAATTTGGTGGGCATGTAGCCCCACTAGACTTCTAAGGAAAAATTTCGTTTGGTCCCCGGGGGCCACTCCCCCCCCCCCGCGCTGGGCCCCCCGAAACCCCAAAAAATGCAGTTTTTCCTAAATAACTACCTGAACCGTGGCACCGAGGATGAAGAAATTTTTATGGTATGTTGGTCTACTAGACTTTTACGGAAAAATTTCGTTTGGTCCCCGGGGGCCACTTCCCCCCCCCGCGCTGGGGCCCCCGTAAATTTTTTGTCAACGATACCAGGGACACCGAAGCACCGGGGAACATGAAATTTGGTGGGCATGTAGCCCCACTAGACTTCTAAGTAAAAATTTTGTTTGGTCCCCGGGGGCCACTCCCCCCCCGCGCTGGGCCCCCCCAAACCCCCAAAAATGCAGTTTTTCCTAAATAACTACCTGAACCGTGGCACCGAGGATGAAGAAATTTTTATGGTATGTTGGTCTACTAGACTTTTACGGAAAAATTTAGTTTGGTCCCCGGGGGCCACTCCCCCCCCCCCCGCGCTGGGGCCCCCGTAAATTTTTCGTCAACGATACCAGGGACACCGAAACACCGGGGAACATGAAATTTGGTGGGCATGTAGCCCCACTAGACTTCTACGGAAAAATTTCGTTTGGCCCCCGGGGGCCACTCCCCCCCCCCCGCGCTGGGCCCCCCCAAACCCAAAAAAATGCAGTTTTTCCTAAATAACTACCTGAACCGTGGCACCGAGGATGAAGAAATTTTTATGGTATGTTGGTCTACTAGACTTTTACGGAAAAATTTCGTTTGGCCCCCGGGGGCCACTCCCCCCCCCCCGCGCTGGGCCCCCCCAAACCCAAAAAAATGCAGTTTTTCCTAAATAACTACCTGAACCGTGGCACCGAGGATGAAGACATTTTTATGGTATGTTGCTCTTAAGGGCCCACATCAACCTAGCCCATAATCACTCATTTGTGATTTGCGCCCCTCCCATAAAAAATGAAAATGCAATATTATTCTGCTTTAATCGCCCCTATCTTCAGTGGAGATGTTCAGAACTGCACCATATTTCATGTGTATGATTAACTTGACATCCTCTGGGGGTATCCTCTGCTAAGTTTTGTAGAATTTCATCCATGGGGGGGGGGTATAAAATAAATTCATTTATGTGCACATTTAGTGACTGTACACTCATCGGCCTGTAGATGGTGCTGTTGAGCGAAGGGTTGCTGGTTTAGGATGATACTGTCACACACACACATGCAGGAATACAAACAAACGCAAGCATGCACACACACTGACATCCACACGCACAGACACACACCCATACACACACATACAAATCCACATGCACAGACACACAAACACACACGCGCACACATGTACGCACAGACACACACACACAGACACACACAGACACACACATACACAAACACACACAGACAGGCATGCACATACTATTACTTTTTTTAGGTATATACATAAACACGCAATACAGCCAAATTACTCCACGTCATTTATTTTTGTGGAAAGCCAGTGCAGGCCTGAGCGGCGGTCATATTTTGTACCGCGATGCGGTACATCTAGTTAAACTAATGACTGCAAAGAAATTAAGACCATTTTACCAATGGTAAACACTTAAAATGATACCAAACATGAACATGTGATATATAGACATTCTTAGTAAACTTTCAGTGACTTGAGGAGGGATGAGTAGAAGTCAAACAAGGAGACAAGGAGATAAGTGTTGAGAGTTTTGAGTTTTGAGTTTTGTTTTAGCAGGAAAATCAGTCCTTAAAACATTATGACCTTTGAGATCTGGCAGGAGACTCCTCAGAGCTCGGAACACCGCCAACATTTCCAGGCAATTTATGTGCCAGGAAGAATGATGGTCCTGCCATTGGCCTCTCATAAAGCAGGCGTCCATGACCGCACCCCAGTCTGTCGAAACGGCTTTCCGGCGACATAATGCTCCCAGCACGTGGCCTTGGGACAGAAACCAAGCTTTTTTTCCACATAGATAGGGAACGAAGGCATCTGCGCATAACCATACTTGAAAAAACACGGAAAACATAAATATTTATGTACATACATACAGCGGGTCTATTCGCGGGATTAGTATTACCTGAGGTAATTTTTCCGGACCTTTTTACTGAAGGTGAAAGTCGCTGTAATCTTTACTGACATTGTCCGTATTGATTACTGAGATGGCAAATTCGGACGGGACTAAAATCACTGAGAAGCTCTGGTAATTATTACTTTACCCCACCTCTCCATGTTAAACTAGTCCCGTCCGAATAGGGCTTATGTTAAAGTTTTTTGTGCTACAGTAGTTTAGCATAAAAGTATTGCTTAGGCCTGCAATATGGTGTATGCTCTTTGTTTGCTTCAGCCTATAAGGGCAAACACAGAGCTTTAAAAGGTAACACAAACAATTTGCAAACACTTGTGTTTATTGATTAACATGCATTTATGTCTCCAACAAGAGAAATTAAGTGTTCTCCTCTGAACAACTAAAAAAAGGTTTAAATCATTAAAAATCTGAAAGAAAAGAATTGCCAGGAAACAATTAGGAGAAACTGGTGGTCAGATGCACACACTTACATCCTGTGTGAAAATATAACTTCAGGTTCAGGGTGAAAAATACATTATTGTGTGTGTGTGAACTGCCAAATGAAATTATGTAGAGAGTTAGTAATGAGATGCATAGAAAGATAGTCAGAAATCTGACCAAATGTACACAAAAAAAGAAAAAAGAAAAAGGAAAACCGTGTATGACATTGATACAGGAAATAGGAATTGCAGATATTTGCGTAAGATTAGGGCGAGTGCATTTTAGCACCTCATTTACACTGACTGCATAAGAAGAAGCATTATGTGGCTCTTTTGGACACTCCCTGTAATCTGAGAGCAGAGCACACAAATCTCAACAAGCAGGAAGAGGAAAGTGGTGCTTCAGATCCAAGATACACCTTTCATATTCCCAGGCAAATTTTTAAAAAATTAGGAGGCGTCAATCTCCTTCTTAGATGTGATTATGACCTTAAAAAACTCCCCGTTAAGTTATCAACGTTTCATCAACAGGTTTTACTTTACTGGAAAATGATCTACAAGCATAATTTCAGTCCTCATAACATCCCTTTGTGGAACTGTAGGTATGTGGCATTTAGGAATAAGTCTTTATTTTACAATAATTGGTGGGAGAAAGGAATATGGTCAGTAATGCATATTTTAGACAATACCGGAGTCATTATGTCTTTTGAGACTTTCTGTTCCAAATTTGATTTATTTGACAGAAAACAGTACGATAACATTATCAAAGCAATACCACAATCTATAATCCAGATGTCTTTCAGCGTTTCTCAAAGTAATGTAACCCCCTGTCTTCCTATGCTTTTTGTGAATGGAGTTTCTCTTACTCATATAAATTTACCTAATATTACAATTCGGAAAGCCTTTGTGAAAGAATTATACCCTTATTCCTCAAAAAAGAATTCAATTTTTCAATATTTTTCCAGTACTGAAGTTAAAATTTTAAGAACAAAATTTCTTAAATTTCCAGTTGCACCCAAAGCAAAGGAAGTGCATTTTAAAATTCTTAATGGAGTGTATCCATCTAAGGAATTTTTGAGATGTCGATTCGGTTTTGAGGTTAATTGTTGCTCATTTTGTGATGATCAGATTGAAACAACAGAACATCTGTTTTATGAATGTAAATTTGCTCATACCTTTTGGGAGGATTTGCATTACTGGCTATTTCCTAAATTTGAAGATTTGCCTGCATTAACAAAGGAAAATATAATTTTTGGTATGTTTATGAAAAATGAAGTGCATGACTTGGCAGTTAATACGTTCATAATCCTTGGGAAATTCTTTTTACACAAGAATAGATTCCTGAAAACACTTCCAAATTTTAATGTTTTCCATAAAGAACTGTGTCATTATTTTTTATCACTAAAGTTAATGAAGAAAAAGAATGCCTTAATCTTATCTACTTTGATAGAGGATGTGAATCTTTCTGAAAAGTGAAAACCCCGAGTGTTTTTTTTTTTTTTTTTTACCTTATCTGTATTTTCTATCCTATGTAAGGTGCTTGTCTGTTGTCTGTGAAGACGTTTCATTTGTTGTACCAGGCCAATTATGGTTGTTAATATTGTTCAATAAAAAAAAAAAAAGATCCAAGATACACCTGACGTTTCGTAGACACATCTACAAAAATGAAGGATAGGATAAGCTTCACCTTTGATTGTACATTCTGATCAACAAAATTCCCAGATTATATGCTTGTAGAGAGTAATGTATTTAGCTTTTTTTCCTCTGCAAAAAGTAATAAAATTAGAAATAAAATAGAAAGACCTGCATGACATTGTCCCGGTCTGTTCATTGCTGTCAAGTAAAAATCCATTAGGGGGTACCAGGATGCCAACCAGTCACCATAGAGTGGGCCGCGAAGGTGCATATCAAGCACGGATGCGGTGCACTGAATTTGAGAATAACTCACCCCACCCGGGTAGGCATGGTTATTATCTGCACCATAGGACTAGGGAGGTATGATAGTGACCAGAAAAAGTTATCCCTGAGATAATATAGAGGGGATATTATATGTCTATTTGAGGGGAATCACTGCAAGTGAGTTGAGTGACCTAGATAGAGTTACATGTTTGAGCTCGAAAACACCCAGAGGGGTGATGCAGCACACATGACTCTTGAAGTTTAATAAAGCAACTCAAAATTTTTTAACATGGACAGAAAACATGAAATCAAGCTTAAATTAAATGTATTATTTCTACACACTTAAATAAACAGAGAATCTGGAGATGCACTAAGCTCAGTATAAATAAAGATATAATAATAATAATCATCATAAATTTAGTATAATATGAGGTCAAATAACACTTCAGACTCATTTTTGTTTAATATTTTCTTGCTTAGCAAACAGTTTAATTTGCTTTCGTAATATTTTAGCTAGAAGTCCACACCCAAAAGCTGAGTCTGAACAGGCAGATCTAACGTTCAGAGTTCAAAGCTCAACTGTATAGCTGAATCAACAGCAGTGTCTTGTTCCACAGGGATTATCCTGAGAAATACAAGGTAACATTTCCCTCAAATTATTATAGTTCTTAAATTTTGCTAAAATTTGAAAGCCTACTGTTAGTTAATGTCATTTTTTTTTGTTAATTTAAGGTTACGTTTTGTTAATTATGCTGCGTCTGTAATAAAATAAATAAATAAATAAATAAATAAATATAAGCAAAAAACAAACAAACAAAAAAATGGCAATGCTTGATAATAAAAACAATGTTGAAGCAAAACTTTTTGCAATCATCAGGTCTCCCTTTTAGCTGTAAGTTGAATGAAGAATCCTTGCGGTATAACTGGATAAAATCTATGAATAATAAATGTAGGTTAAACAATGTTTGCTATAAAAAGTAAAACAGTGGGGCACATAAAGTTGGTTAAAACATCTAGACCATGTACTTGATCCAAGTGTTTTTTCCCCTCCAGGTCTTTCCATCGATCTCAGAATGGCTAGCCAAGGTATAAAAGTTTAACCCCCGCCCCAAACAATTGTTGTGTTTTTGCTTTACAGTCAGTGATTGAGGAAATATAATAAGTGGAATTAATTCTCTTGTAGGTACTAAAAGAAAGCGGGATCAAGAATTGTCTGACTCAAGCATAGAGTCACCGCTGACAGGCAAGGATAATCTGAATCTGTTCACACTTATCTCATCTCATCTGGAATTACCAGAGTAACAAATCACTTGGTTGCCTAGAAGGTCTGCACACATTTTCTTTATTTAATGTGTGCTTTAATTAATATTTATTGTGTTTCTCTTCTTCACTGTGCAGATATGGAGATCATGTTGAAGGCAAAGCAAATCATGAAAAGAGTCACTGAAAACTTAGTCCACACAATCATAATGCACAGAGACATTAGGTCAAAGATAAATAAAATGAATAATGTCAGCAGGAAGAAGGTAACCATTGGGATTTTTGGAAAATCAGGTGAAGGGAAGAGCTCCCTATTAAGTGCAGTCCTGGGGAAAAAGGATCTACTGCCATCTGGTTGTTTTGGTGCCTGTACAGCCGTTGTTACTCAGGTGGAAGCCAATGTGACTGACTCAAACTACATAGCAGAGATTGAACTCTACTCTAAAGAGGTTTTCTCATTTGTATTCATTTTACTATGCTTTATGAGAGTACTTTAATATGTTAATAAACCAGAATGGAAGGAAATAAAGGCTTATTTTCTGTATTGTCCCTATGCAGGAGTGGGAGAAAGAGCTCAGAGATCTTTTCAGAGTATTGTCAGATGAAAGTGAGGACAGGAATGATGACTTGTTGGAAATTGCTGTAGAAAAGATCACTGCGCTGTATGGAGCTGATGCCGACAAGAAAACATTAGAAGAGCTAAAAAAATATGACAAATTTGCTGAGATTGAGACCTTTTTGTCTATCAATAAGAAAACAATCTCAAACAATGATGTAAGTTAGTAAACCAAATATGTTAATGCCTGATGGTTTATAACATTAAAAGTATTATGAATTTGTAAATGAATATCCAACATCACTAATTTTCTCAACAGGTCTCCGAATTTGCCAATGATGTTGCATCTTACATTCTGCACAGTGAGGCCAGTCCTGGTGGCTGGTACTGGCCGCTTGTGAAGAGTGTGACCTTTAAGGTTCCAGATCTTCATGAACTCCTGGAACACATTGTGCTTGTTGATATTCCTGGAACTGGAGACTACACAGTATACACACAGTATTGCGGAAAGTTACTTTTAAAGGGGTCACGTATGGAAGTAAAATAATGCCAAATGTTTTTGAAATAAAAAAGCCTGTTGAATTGCACTACTTGAAAAAAATATGCATTACATTAACTCTGCTTGCATTTTAATCCATTGTATTTTTAGGGCTTGCATTTTTATGGGCTGAAATTCAACATGGTTGTATATTTAAGCTGTGAATCTTTCAGTTCAAAACATTTCAAACACATTTTCATTAATAAAAATTCAATAATCCATATTCACCTTTCATATTTCACTTCCAAAATATTCAAACTGTTTAAAAATACACCCATAATATTCAACAGGCAATTTTCGGTCCATTTTATTTCGCTTTACAAACTCGCTTCCACAAATTCAGTGGTTCAGATTCGACAGAAAATACTACGTTGACATCCAGGAACTGCAGGAAAAGCAGTAGATTACCGAGCATACTCTCCATCTGCTGTTAGTCTACCTCACCAGCAGGGGGTACAAGCACGTGTTGTTGACATACTGTCTATGGTTGTTGACGAAGACCAGAGCAACAGTTAGAGCAAGTCATTCATTCATAAAAACTGATTTATAGAAATGTAAGTGTATTTGTGATTATTATGAGGGCGGTTTTTATGTTTAATTCAGTGTCTTCACGGTCCCTGTGTAGCCTACATGCATCTTTCTCTACCGTGAACGAGATTATAATGTTGTTCCCCCGATGCTGATGTAACGTTACGGAACAAATGTTACAATTGAGGTAGACATATATTTCTCTTGGTTGTTTAGTTGCCTAATACTTTATACATGGCTACAGGCAAGCAGATATGGACTCAGAATATGAACTTAACGCGCAAAGTTTAATGCTAAGCGTTTCCCAGTGATAAACTGCTATAAAGTTGGTTTGACGTTAAAAAACATATTATTGATTTTCAAATATTGTCTGTCAATACAGAACAAAATATTCTGTAGCCTATTTTGCCGTCACTGCCGACGTTGTCTTTGCTGCTATTTATGTTTAACATTAAGTATAGGCCTTCCACAACTCTCTCCCCACTGTAAAAAAAAACTGTAAATTTACAGGAAACGGTCTGTATTTTTTAACAGAATTTTGTCGTTTTGTCATTATACAGTGAATACCTGTTATTTTACAGATATTTGTTGTAATTTAAAGGTCCACTATTAAATTTACAGGTAATTGCTTTTATTTTGGTTTTACATTAATTTTACTTTTTTTAAAGGAAATTCTCTGTAATTTTATAGGGTTATGTGTAATTTTACATACAAAATTAAGTAATATTTTACAGATTATTTCTGTGGAATTAGAAAACAAAGAAAATAAGGTATAACTGCAGAAATCAGCAGTCACTAAACATGTTTTCCTTAAAGATTATTAAGCATGTGGGGGTTAAAGTGAGTTTTAAGATTTGTACACACATTAGGCAAGCCTATTTAATTATTTATAGTCTTTTAATTTTGTCTTGCAAATAGATGTTCATTTTGATCATCATTTGTAGGCTATTTGCCCGAAAATTTCATTTAGGCCTATATTTTATGTCTTTTATGAATCGTTTTTCCAAATCTGCGTGGCTTTGTGTGCGTTTGTATGTATGTATGTGTGTGTGTGTGCCCGCGCGCGCGCGCGCGCGCAGATTCAAATTATCCGCCATTACGTTTCGTTGCTGCTAGTCCCGCCCACAACAGTTAGCTACCTACAGATCTGTCTCTGTCGTCGATCTGTGTCAAGGGCAAGCGGGAGATTTGAAGTTTCAGTCTACGCTCGTGAAGTAGTCGTGGATTGTGATCACAGTGGTTCAAAGCTATAATCGTATTCGACAGAAGCAGCCAGCCGTGAGCAGGAGCGCTGAACACATATTAGTTGTTTGTAGTCTGGGTGTCGGTCAGTCCAGAAATAACGCGCCCTTTTTCAGTGAGCCTGGTTCGTCGTCACAGCGGACCTCATCGATCCCGACCGATCAACGGCTGAGGTAAGAGTCTCATACTACATGTGTGTACGATATTTTATATTACATTTGTGTTAAGTGGTTAGACAGTTTACATGCTAACGTTAGCATTCTTAAATGATGTTCAGTTATAACTGGGTCAGGGCAAAACACTGAAAATGCAGCATGCGTTTTTTAATTATCGATCTGTGTTAAGAAAGATCAGTTGAACCCAACCCACATCTCTACTTGTTAACTTAAAGACCTAAAACAATCTTAGTAGACTTGTTATTCATATTAAAGTCCATAATTGTGTATAAAATCTTCGTTATGATAGTCAGTAACATTAAACCAATAAATGGCGGGATATTTTGAAACACTGTCTGGAAGCTGAAAACTTTTCTCTTAAAAAACATACTTTATTTTATTATAATAAAATTGTAGTAAACACGTTTTTAGCTGATTTTTTACCATTGTAATAGCCACAGTTTTACTAAAAATAGGCCTACCGTGTTTCTTTTGTTTATTTCGTAATAGTTAACATGACTAACTTTATTAAGACCGTTAAGAAATCGAAATACTGTAACTTAACGTACTTGTTGATGATACAGGAAAACCTAGAACAGGAAGACTAGAATATGAATACAACATGATGAACCCCTAGGACCTAGGTGTGCAGCTAGGTCACAGTAAATCATATTCATTTAACATTACTTTCTATAAATGTAACTTAGCTAAAATCACATGGCAGCTCAAAATATTACTGTTAGCCTTTCCAGCTCAGCTTCAAGATCATAGTCATTTGAGTTTTTGCATTGTCCCAATGGAACATATTCTGACATGTGTAAATCTAATACTGAGTTTTAAAATAACTTGTGTGTGTGATTTCAGGTCACGTGGAAAGCAGATGATCATGGCAAACAAGGTATGGGAAGAATTCATTAAAACATAAAAATCATAACGGTTCTGATTCCATATGTTCATAACAGTCTTCTGATTCCATATGATTGCACTAAAAGTATGCACAAGGTTTGGATTTGCTACAGCAAGATTACGATTGTGTTAGATTCCACCCATCTTTCTTTCTTTTTTAAATTTTTTTTAACTACCCATTAAGCAAAATGATGTCCGAAAGACTTCTTTTCAATGTCTTTGTTACAAAAATCAGACGTTGAAATGCCGTCCACTGAGGAGCCAGAATGAAAGTTATGACGTCTTTTTTTGACGTGTTCTGCACGTCCGATATAGACGTTCATCGAACCTTCGTACAAGGTTAAAACTAGTTCAGATGTGGCCATTGTGGACATATTTCAACATCATTTATGGTCTCATTTAGACATAATTACTTTTACTTTTGCTGTCTTATGATCTTACTGAGAATTAACAAAGGTTTAGATGTTGATATTCGTTTAATTTGAAGTGTCACATTGTGGCGATCCGTGTTTGCTTTAGTTGGGCTCTTGGTCCCCGTTCCTTTTATTTTAACTTTTCTTTGGCTGCTGTAACTGTGTTTGTGTAACACAATTGTTGTGGCAGAGAAAGCCTAGAAAAAGTATGAGGTGTTATCAGTTCAATGTTGATGATGACATAATTATCACAAAATGGGCCTTTAATATTGTGTTTAAAGTTTTGTGTTTATATTTGCCATTAATAACCACCAACCTTTTGGAACTGCATTATTGGTGAAGGTGTATTTATTTGAAGGTGTATAAAAAGCATGTGCACATTATGTTTTGAGCAAGAGTATCATACAGTCACACACAGACATCAAGATTTTGGATATGAATCACAACAACGGTGACAACCAAAAAAAGCTTGGGAATTAAGGATGAGTTTTGTACTATGAAAGCTACCCATCATGCATTGCAGCATGAAGCTTTTTTTTTAATTGTCACCATTGTTGGAAATCATATGCACAATCTTGATGTCTGTGTGTGACTATATGACACATTTGCTCAAAACATCATGTGCACATGCTTTTTATACACCTTCAAATAAGGGATAATTTTAATGTTTTTGGCACCAATAATGCAGTTCCACAAGGTTGTTGGTTATTAATGGCAAATATAAACACAAAACTTTAAACACAATATTAAAGGCCCATTTTGTGATAATTATGTCATCATCAACATTGAACTGATAACACAAACTTTTTCTAGGCTTTCTCTGCCACAACAATTGTGTTACACAAACACACTGTTACAGCAGCCAAAGAAAAGTTAAAGTAAAAGGAATGGGGACCAAGAGCCCAACTAAAGCAAACACGGATCGCCACAATCGCCACACTTCAAATTAAACGAATATCAACATCTAAACCTCTGTTCATTCTCACTAAGATCATCTGACAGCAATAATCAAAGTAATTATGTCTAAATGAGACCATAAATGATGTTGAAATATGTCCACAATGGCCACATTTTAACTAGTTTTAACCTTGTACGAAGGTTCGATGAACGTCTATATCGGACGTGCAGAACACGTCAAAAAAAGACGTCATAACTTTCATTCTGGCTCCTCAGTGGACGGCATTTCAACCTTCGATTTTTGTAACAAAGACATTGAAAAGAAGTCTTTCGGACATCATTTTGCTTAGTGGGGCTCTGTCATTTAGAAACATGACTTTTCCTATCACTACTATCTTAATGACACATATCTTTTAATCCAGCTAGATGATCTGACGGTTGCTGCTCGCATCTCAGCCTACCTGATGGAAAATTCTTGCTGGATGAATGACCTTCACCTTCAACTCAACCTTGCCAAGACAGAACTGCTTATGGTTCAGCTTTCAGCCAAAACATACTTGCTGTGATCCTGCTGATTTGCCTTATCATTAGGAGGATCAGGCCCTTCCTATCGGAGCTACACAACTCTCTTGTTCTATCCAGACTGGGCTATTGTAATGCTCTCCTGGCAGCTCTTCCAGTGTCAGTCAAACCTCTGCAACTGATCCAGATGCTGCAGCAAGAGTTGTCTTTAAAGGTAGCCCTATGCCTAAACTCACTGCTTCAGATCTATGTGTCTCCAGAAGCTTGTGTTCTGCAAGTGAACGGCGCCTTGTGGTGCCATCATCCCAAAGAGACACAAAACCACTTTCACTGACATTTACCTGGACTGTTTCCTGGTGGTGGAATGACCGGCGCAACGCAACACATTTTCAAGAAACTGCTAAAGATCCATCTTTTTCATAAACACTTCACCCAATAATACTAAATCTTTGTAAAAAAAAAAAAAAAAAAAAAAAACTGTGTACTTTTCTATGTGTACTGTGCTAGACTAACTGGGACTTGTCACTGCACTTGTTGCTTTTTATTATCTTTAATTATTATCTTAATTGGTTAGTCACTTGGTTAGTCACTTTGGATAAAATGTAATTGTAAATGTTAAAATAAGTTATACTGTAAAGGTATACGGTAATTGCTTTTTATTGTGGATATTTTTACATGTTCTAAATTATATACTAAGCTACTATTTCCTATCAATCACTTATCTTGATGTTTAGTGTTTGTTCAATTACTAATACTGTAAATATGCAGGTAATTTGTACTCATACATTTAATTTAAAAGAAATTGTCTGTACATTTGCTATTATTAAGAACTTAATTAGAGATGTTGTGAAATTGGATCTGTACAAATAAAAAATAAAACTGTAAATTTACAAACATTTGTATTTGAATTTATGTACTTGTGTGCATTTTTTATACATAATTTCATTGTTATTTTACACATAAAAACTATATTAAAAGAAAATTACTGTAGATAGACAGCATTATTATATAAAATAATTTTATAAAACCTTAAATTTACAGTATTTAATTGTTTTAAAGGTGTATATGACTTTTTAAAACATTAAAAATCCCAATAATTACATAAGATTTAATGTAATATTAAAGATATAATCTGTTATTTAATTATGGAAAATTACTGTATTTTAACGAGATTGTTTTTTGCCGTTATTTTACGGTAATTTTCTGGCGCCCCAGCTGCCGGAATAATACCGTTTTTTTACAGGTTTTTTTTTTACAGTGCCCATATGTCGAATATATCACCAATGATTCTTATCATATGTCACCTATCAGCAGCAGCGCCGCGTCAGATACTTTTCTGGTGTGCAAAGACATTGAAAACACCACGCAGCTGACACGCAACAGAAACGCCACGCTCATGCCACGCAGCCATTGTGTCGCCGGCCTAAGTGACTGTTTTGGACTAGAGAGAACATTCAGTAGTTTGTTCTCAAAGCAAATTATTAAACTGAAAAGTAATAAGCATTACATTTTAAATTAAGTAACTCAAATATTAATGTGGTAATTTATAAAGTAATGTGTTACTTGTTACAAAAAAGTAATCTGATTACATAATACATGTAATGTATTACTCTCAATACTGTGCACATATAAACACACAATCTATTATGCTAAAAGAATGTCAACTGACTCACTATTTCCAATCTTGTAGAAACTGAGAGAGTGTTCTTTTGTGTGGATTGTAAGTGCTATTAATCGAGCAAGCACTGACAAAGACCCCTGGGGGATTTTAAAGCACTGCATTGAAGAACTGGGACCAGGAGGAGAATGCAAAAGCATCAACTTCATCTGTACAAAGACAGATGATATCAATCCACCAGCCTATATAAGGTTAGAATTAGATTATCTTTGCCATTAAAGGTTCAGTAATTATTACTGGCAGATGTCACTGAGGTATCAAAGACAAATCAACTTGTCTCTGTGTCTCAACCATTTTTTTTTGAGCCAGTCAGGAATTGTAAATCATTTTGCTTGATCAGTTTTCCTTACATGTTTTGGAGCAGGGGTGTCCAATCCTGCTCCAGGAGGTCCACTGTCGTGAAAGGTTTAGCTTCAACTTGTCTCAACACACTAGCCTGGAAGTTTCTAGTATGCTTAGTACTAGAAACTTCCAGGCCAGTTTGTTGAAACAAGTTGAAGCTAAACCCTGCAGGACAATGGACCTCCAGGACCAAGTTTGAACACCCCTGTTTTGGAGAATGGTTGAGTGGCTGGACAGTGGACTAATTCAATCTGTCAGGAATTTGCAAAATGTTACAAACAGCACCCCTTTATACAGCTTCTGTTTGTCACAGCTATTTTGTACAAAAAATATCAGATTTTCAAAAACACTTTGTGTCTTTTTAAAATTTCTTTTTACACGGCTTCCTATCTCAGGAGATAAGGTTTGGAAAATCTTGTATAGCATATAGTTCTTCTTTATATAAGTTTTCCTTGAAAGTTTGTGTTGAAATATTTTTTTATTCAGATTAAGTCAAACAAATACCTTTGGAAAGTTCTGAAAAAAAAGCTATTTTTTTCAGTTGCCATTTCATAGTCCACAAAATAAAACTTAAAATATCCTTGAGTGTAATAAGTACAGTGTGTTCCAGCTCTGAGCTGAGTTGATGTAAAAAGTTGAGTACATTCAGTAATGATATACAGCTTGTATAATCAACCATTGTATTAAATTTCACACTGGTATTATACATTACATTAATATATTGTTGTTTTTATCATTCTTTAAAGGATCAGAAAAAAGTGTGTATACTTCATAGAAATGAACATGCCAAGACAAGAGTCAAAGAAAAGTTTGAAAATTCTGAAATCAAGGTATTTTCTTAAATTTTACAATTTTTAATAAGTTCTGGTAATATATGATAATAATATATTTATTGTAGCGTATACGACTCTGGGTAAATGTGAATTAGCTCAAGAATATGGGGAATTTTGGGAATATTAATATTTATGACTCATGGTCATAATTCATAAGTCGCAGGTACATTTATTTTATCAATTATCGAGATTACCTTGTTCTGTAACAGGTCTGACCAACATTTAATTCGTCCAGCGAAATAAATGTAAAATCATTACAGTTAAGAAGAGGTATTCACAAACTTCACGAAGGTTTTATGTTCTGGCCACGGACATCAAACTTTCTGAGTTTATTAATTAAAACTACTCAAGTAGTCTATATATCGAGCTTTGTAGCTTATAGTTGGATCTTTTAAAGTTTCATTGACTTATAAGGTGGATTTTCAAACACAGAGACAGTGAAAAGTATTTATGAATTTTAATAAATGCAAAACTAGAGATTATATGAGCTACGAATATAAACGTACGTAAAAATGCAAACAATAAACAAACAAACATATAACCAAACAATAACATAAGTGATCAGAATGAAACGAAATGAAAGAAAGAAAGAGAAGTAGAGAGAAGGGAAAATTAGTAATTATTACATACAGAAACCTTTGTTCACGAGACCCCTGGAAACAACTTTTATCAGCTCAATATAAGTTACTTGCAGAATTCTGTGCTCTTTCTGGTCAGGCTGAAGCAGGAAGCGGGAAGCGGACAGCGCGGACATGTCCTGTTTCTGCTGGGTCTTCCAGTGCCGCGAAGTTCGAAAAGGGTCACTGAATGTAATGTTACCGGAAAATCAGATTCATCTCCTGGGATGGGAGAGGTTTAAAGTCTTTGTTGCAAGGGACGCAGCTACGACTCGGACATGTGCTCGCTCGATAGAGAAGACTAAGGCCTTCTTCAGATGATCCTTGGAGAAGCGCTGCGCCGGGGAGAGGAGGAAGGGTGAGAGGTCAGGGATGAGAGCGACCGAAGAAGAGAAGAGAGGGTCGATGAGAGAAGAGAGAGAGAAGTGGGGGTCTCTTCCTTTTAACAGACATCTGTTTACGCCCTGTTTTGTGACAGAGCGAATCAAAACTTCTGATCTGTAGCGGGAAGAAGTCTTCTTTGTGTGAAGAAAAACACGCCCCCCTATACCATATGTCTTATGAGGGAAAGGATTCATACTTAGAAATATGATATTTCCTGGAACAAATGCATATTATTGTACTTTGCAGTCAAGATTCGTCTCCGTGAGATGGAGAGGATTACAGAGATATCAATTATGACAGGTAAAGATTGGGGAAACATAACGTTACATTTATATGCATAATTAGACACAAATAAAGTTTGATTAAACACACAATAAAGTTGTCAGTGTTTCCGTTATGGCAAGCGACGACACTTTGAGAAACATAGGAATACATATCAACATTCAGTGGCTTGTTATGTGGGGGAATATCTGTTTCAAAGTCCAGAGTGTGTGTGTGTGTGTGTGTGTGTGTGTGTCTTCTGGAATGTCATGAGGCTGTAAAGTCACAGGAAGTCCCTGCTGAACTAGGGGGGTTTTACAAGGGATAATTAACAAACAGAGCTGTCTTCCTAAGGACAAAGAAGATGTGTTTGGAGACAGGATATACTCATTTGAATAGCATGTGACCGCATGTCAGTCATTGTCGCTACATTATATATATGATATAATCTTTTATTATTATTATTTTATTTTTAGAAAAGATTCAGCACTGATGATAATTTCCTTAATGTCTTCACTGTAAGTTCCAATGCCTTCTTTGACCATAATTTAAATATGGAACCTACTGAAACAGGTAAACTATCCAGTTCACCAAACTACCTCATTCATGTTCAAAAAATCCATACATGAACTAAACACTAAATTGCAGTCAAAGGACTGACCAAATCACCCCCTTCTGTAGAAATCCCAAAGCTACAGGATGATCTGAGGATTCTTAACAAGAACATTAACAGAGATTTTACCAGAGATTATGTCAATGAAGCAAAGGGAGTTTTGTCCTTGATCCAAAGTGTCCAGCTGGATAGAGACAAGAAAACGGTATGAGTCTGAATTGCTGATAAACAATTCAGTATATGTCTTTAGAATGCTTTCAATATACATTATCCTGTAATTCACTGCTGTTGTGTAAATGTGTTTCAGGTTGAGACAAAAGTCAAAGTCTACATGGAATTAGAAAAGAACCTAAAGAAGGCACTGAATGAAATGGACAGTCGTTTTGACATCATTAAAAGTGATCTGGAGCAGTGTCTTTCAAAGGGAGTGGATGAATCAGTGCAATTATGCGTTGCTTCCACAAAAGCAATGATATCCCCTGTAAGTGTGATTGTAATGTTGTGCAGAATGAATCACAATTTTCTTGCCCTTTTAACAGCATTGGTATTTTTTTGTTTTGATCAGAATATGGATAAAAGAGGATTCCATAAAATCCTTCAAGCTTTGTGCAAGAACGGCGGATGCTACTGGTAAAAAAATTGGGATGTAATCCTAGATCTGAATAGGCAATTGGCCAAACACTTGCAAGAATACATTAATGAATATTTCAATCTGATTTTCCCGTAAGTTCTATTTTATTTTTCCATTTAACCTGGTTACTGTCACCCCTATTTTGAGCAGATGTGAAAATTCTGAACTTATATGGTTGTAGGTCATGAATGCTTTGCAATACAGACCTAAGGTTGCTCTTTTTATGAAGACACTCAGCAGATTATTGGAGAAGTGAAGAGCATTGTTTTTTCCTGATTGCAAATGTGACACTTATTTATACAACAGTAAACAAGAAGTTAATATTGAGTGAGTTTTAAACACAAAATTATGAATATTGTTCTTTTTGTTCTATTTTGCTAATGAGCCACAGCAGAACAATGTATCTCAGAGCAACACAGCGTTATTTCTTTAATGAATGAATCCACGATTTTAATTAATCGGTTGAGTGAATGATTCACTGCTGACATGCTGTCAATTCCAGATTAATATGAAGCCAAAAGAGACCAAATATATAATTGGGTTTATATCGTTTATCTGACCATTCTTATATTAGATCATATCATTACAACAATATTATGTAAACTGTTTTTAAATGAAACTATTTTGTTTTATCTTGGCTTCAGTGTGACTGGAACAACAGGGAAATCAGTGCAAGAACAGATTGACAAGTTCAGTATCATCCAGAGTAACTCTGCTTCTCCTGGATCTTCCTTATTACATCACATTCAGAACTTCATCAAAACAGAGGTGAGTTCAGTTTTCCTCTTGTGGGTTCTCAGGGATCTTAATGCAACCATGAGTCTTTCTGTCTTTCCTTCCTTTACTGAAGTAAGCAGGGATATTGATGATAAAAAAAGAAAACTTTAGCCACTCTTTGTTTTGATACTATTCTGACTTTGTGTTTTTCCCCTATTTTAAAAGGAAGCTAATCTGAAGGCATCGCTCAAAAGAGACGTTGTTGATACAAAGAAGCACATCTACTCATCAATCCAGACAACCATTGAGAAGGAAATGTCTTCTTGCTATGACCGTAAGCTAGCATTAAAAGTTACAATTAACTAACTGTTTATATCAATAGTCGCCTATATGTGTCACACATTAGGTTGCATCAGAGACGAGGTGAAGCAAGATCTAAATGCAACAGTCTTTATTTTCAAACTAACTCAAATCTTTACAAAACCAAATAACAGGAACAGAACAACCTAGAATAGAGACGACGACAGAACAGGAACAGACTGAAACACAGGGCTTAAATACATAGAGAACAGATGAGGGAAACTAGACACAGCTGCGAAAAATTATCTAATAACGACAGTAACAAGACAACGGGTGACAGGGATTAAATCAATGAAAGACATGGGCAAACTGGGTGTCACAGGCAAACATATTAGGCTTGTTCAACTTGACATCAAAGTACTGCAAGAGCAATTCAAAAGCATAAGGAGACGTCTGCTCTCTGTTCGCTCTCGCGGTACTTTGATGTCATTCACCAATCGGTCTGTGCAGCGCTGGTTCAAGTCGAACAAGCCTAACATGAACAGGAACACTAAACGTGATAGAACCTCCCCCACCGGCAAGGTGCGGCCTCGCACTATATAACATCAACAGGGGTGAGAGGGTGACGAGGGCGTGTCTAGGCAGGATAGGATGCCTCCAGGGCGGTGCGGGCAGTTCAGGGGCCCAGGGAGGATTGGCCTCCGTGGCCTTGACCCTTGGCCCGTCCACTATGGCTGGGGACATATAGCCCCCTCTAAAATTTTCTTGGGAGAAGCTAGGGGTTTATGGACTGGAGGCAAATTCTCAGGTGTGGCGGCGGCCGTCTTGGCAGAGGGCTCTGGCATGGCAGTGGCCATCTTGGCTGAGGTCGATGTGTATGCAGTCCACACACACAATATGGCTGTGGTCATTATAGCCAGTGCTTCATTTACAGACTCAGCAATAGATTCAGGCTCAGGAACAGATTCAGGCTCAGGAATAGATTTAGGCTCAGGCTCAGGAACGGGCTCAGGCTCAGGAGATGAGGACTGGAGACTGGGGAACTTCTTTAAAGCAGTTCAAACAGAAATGGAAGGGTCCCTTACTTTGCTGTTTGAAACAGTTTTTCTGGAACAAGGGAAGACTAGAGATTCAGGTGTAGTGGCCGAGACGGGATGAGACTCTGGAATGGCGACCATCTTGAGATGAGACTCTAGAGTGGCGGCCATCTCGGGACGAGGATCTGGAAAGGCGGTGGCTATCTTGGGTCAAGGCTCTGGAATGGTGGTGGCCATCTTGGGATGAGGCTCTGGAATGGCGGCAGCCATCTTGGGACGAGGATCTGGAATGGCGGCGGCCATCTTGGGACGAGGCTCTGGAACGGCAGGAACCCTGGTCTCCTCCCTGCTCTCGCAGATGGTTAATGGAGAACCGTTGTGGAGGAGTACCCAGTCCACGTACTCCTTAAAATTCCACAGAGGCCCCTCTCCGGGCAGACCCGCCCTGGTCCTCTCGTGCAGACCTGCCCGGAAAAACACTCACAGACTGGTGTCGTCATAGTGGACTTGATGTTGAAGATCCAGGAAAGCCTGTGTGTGTTCCTCTAGGGATTGGTAGAGTTGGGGTAATCAAACTCGGACTCGAGTCCAATTTTTAATGTACTCGGACTTGTCAGGCACTCGGGTGAATTTGTACTCAGACTTGACACAGACTCTGACATTTTACACTTTTAGAAAAAGTTCTGAGTACAGTCGATTCCGGGCACTGGAGGACACAATATATCATTTTTCAAAAACTAAACGAAACTACTTACATTTGTGTTGTTTCTGCGTTGAGCATTGTAGCCAATCACAGCTCATGAACGCAGTGGCCAATCAGATGCCTTTTAGAGTCAACATGCGGAGAATTCACTCAAAATGTATGTTCAGAATCAGCGCGAGTTTACACTTTTGCAAATTCACTGTGCAGATGCTGACAACTTCAGTGTTTATGACGAATTTTAGTGAGAATGCAGAATGCGGTAAGTAAGTGATGGCTTAAAGGGAGTGCTTATTGATCTAAATAATAGTTTTGTTTTTCATGCTTCTAGAGGACCAGTTACGTTCACACTGTAAGGAGTGATAACTGCATTTAAATCTGGGAGTGAATCCGCTAAATTATAGTCCTGTGATTCATGAAATTGCAATGATTGACATAGTAACCATAGCAACATGAGAATGTGATAACCATAGCAACATTTTGGCTTCTAATAATGTAATTGATTTTTGTTACATTTACAATTTAGTCATAAGTATACATACACCTTGCAGAACCTCCAAAATGTTGTTTTTTTTTTTTTTTAATAAGAAGGATCATAAAATATTGTTTTTATTTAGTACTGCCCTGAAAAAGCTTTTTCACATAACAGATGTTTAAGAATAGAAGAATCCACAAGAATCCACAAGACAAAATACAAACACAAGATACAAGACAAATTACATGTATTGGTTTTGAATATTGTGTGTCATTACCTGGATGATCAACAACTGTTTTTTGTTTGTTTGTTTTGTAATGGTTGGTCATGAGTCCCTTGTTTGTTCCTAACAGTTACAGTAAACTGCCCAATGGCAATGATTGGTATGACTTTGAGATCCATCTTTTCACACTGGTGACAACTGAGGGACTCAGGCCTTGTCCACACGGACACGGGTATTTTTATAACCGTGACTTTTTTTACGCGGTTCGGCCGTTCGTCCACACGGAAACGCAGTATCAGGTCACTGAAACCGCACATTTTTGAAAACCCCTGCCAGGGTGAGGATTTTCAGAAACGCCGGTTGCAGTGTTGTCGTGTAGACAGTAAAACCGGGGTTTTTGCTTCTGATTCACGCTTCTGATTGGCCAACGTGGTTTAACGATCGCCGCCTGCTGGTGTGGCATGCTCTTGACAGCGTTTGATAGCGTGTTTTTTGCATTTTCATGTAGGCGGAGATTTCTTTTAAACCGAGCATGTGTGGACGGGATTTTTTTTTAAAACGCAGGAGGAAAAACTCCGGTTATAAAAATACCCGTGTCCGTGTGGACTAAGCATTAGACACAACTATTACAAACGCTGCAAACATTCAGGATGATTGGTGTAAATTGTTCTTATTTTGTTTAAACATGCATTAATTCATTTAGTACCGCCCTTAAGAGGCTAAATAAGATATTAACATGTAAAAGAAAATAAGAAAAATGTAAACATCACCATCATCTTGCTCAAAAGTTTACCCCTGGCTCTTAATGCATTGTGTTGCATTCTTGAGCATTACCTTCCAGATTCTGAAATATGTACATTAGGTAAACGTATGACTGCAACTATACATTGCAATCCTTTTGTAAAGGTTAAAAAATTTAAGAGCTCAGTGTTGAGACCTTTCACCGGAGTTTGATTGATAGGCTATCTGACCATTCATAATGCAGATATCCGCCATTTTTGTCTGACAAACAAACCAAACCAGGTGGATTTGAACTTGAAAAATGGCAATGGAAAATTGACAACTTTTTGCAGTTCTGATGTTCATTCATGTTTAATTTGTGCGATAATTATAAGATTATCAGTTCACGTGCTGCTTGAACTGAAGCGAATGACCTTGAACAAGGCCGACGTTTTGCCTACTGTATAGGCCATAATGTTATTTGTATGTGTGATGCCTGTCTTTACTCTCATACCTCTCGGAAGAGAGCCAAGTGGGATCGGAGCTTACGCTAACTGAACTTGTCACAATGAACACATTCAGACCCTTCGAAGACTGACCTAGAGAGCTCCTCCCCCATTCACATCACGCACATATCGTATGAGTCGCCTGCCATAATAAAGCGGTGTCACATCTCCTGTACTTTAGTCCTGACATGTTTTTATCTAAATCCTGACTAAAGACTTATACAAGTTCACAGGAACAGACACGTGCTGAACAAGCATACGGGTACTGAAGACAAAGAAGCTGACGATGCACATTTCTGATGTCTATTAATGGTCTCTCTGTCGCCATGTTCATATGTTCCGCCAATCAGATTGCCATGTTTAGACACTGGCTCATGCAGGAGTGTTCCCATAACATCAAGACCATGACGCAGCGTCAAAGTTCCACTTTTTAGGGGAACCAAATATTTAAGTCATAAGGCATAAAAAATGTGACTTGATCAATACATTCAAGAATGGAGACTCTCCAGCACTGACCCAGTGCTGGCAGGCCATCCTCATTGTTGAGATCTGATTTACTAAATCATTTGATAAACATTTTCATAAGCCACCAATGCAAAATGGTACAATATAGATTAGCAGTGTTAGCAGTTTTATTATAAACACATGTTCTTGTTCTAATGTGTCTTCATAAGAAAGACAACCGAGTGTTTCTTATCTTAGAAGCCGCAGCAGTGACTGGAATCGGATCCATGAAGAAAAGGCAAGAACTGCTAATAACCACAGTCGATGAAATAAAACATGACATGTTCAACAAGGCAAAAATTGAAATGCTTGAAAAGTTCAAAAATTTAAAGGTACTGATATCATATTTATTAAGACAATCATGTATTTAGATGTACAATGACTAAAGTCAAGCAGAATCTTCTCTTTCTTTGTAAAGCTGGACATAAAGAATGCTCTTGAATCAGGACTAAAGAGATCAATGGAACTCTCACTGTCAAAAAACAGATATACCAAATTGATGGGTAAGCGAGAATGTCACCCTATTTTACCACAGAAACAAGAGTTTAAACGAATAATTTTTTGTGATGTGAAGTGTTCACTAATTAATCTCAAACACTCTTGTCTTTATGTTACGTGTCTTTAGATGTCTCAAGAGAGATCGAACAGCTGGAAAGACTTGCAGAGCAACTGTCAAACTGAGGTCATCAAGCAATAATGGGCCCAATAGATTAATTAAAGCTCCAATATGTAGGAATTTTGTAATAAAATTTCCAAAAATAACTTGCACAGTGTGATATATACACGGGTTTCTTGTATACAAACAATGCCGGATGCGCGCGCATCCAGGAGGCAGAAAACCGCTAGCTGTTATGCCGAGTTCAGTAAAAGAACATTGTAATTAATGTAGATTTCGCATTGTTTGTAATTTCTTGTTGACTCAATAATAAATTGCAATTTCAGAGTTGGATCTGTTTGTTTGTGTTTCATATTAATATAACATTATGTAAAACGTCCAACTGTTTACGAATCAAAATCCGGACATACTGTGATGCATACATGAATTATCATGTTATACTAAGTTAGTAATGTAAGCCTCTATAGAGCCCGAATTTGCTTTTATATAAGTTAACCTTGTTTACGTTACTTTACGACCTGCAACATATCATGACTGCACACATAACGTTACTTTACTGTAATCAAAGATTTGACAATGGATTACGTGGGAAGCCTTAGTAACTCCGACCGTAGCGATTATATTAAGAAACTTACTCTCAGCAATGGTGAGATCTTGCCGGATCCCTACGCAATACCTGACGATCTTTGGATTGTGGATGACAAGAAGTGGCCAGCAATTGTATGGCCTGATATATATAATTATCTAATTCAGACACCAAGTGTGTATACAAGAGAAATGATTAGAGCGTACAAATCCCTTGATGCATACAACTACGTGCTATGTGGTCATGTGCAGCTCGTCAAATACTTTGATGCTGCACCGGATTTTTGCGTGTTGAGGTCAGATGTGCTCCCTAGTCAAAGGCAAGGCATTAAAGCCAAGCCTTACGCCGGTTTCACACCGCAAGCGTCAGCGGCGCGTGAGCAGCGCGTATTTTTTTCGGCGTCCATGTTATTCAATGAGTGCATTCACACCGCACGCAGAGGCGGCGCGGCAGCGCGTAGCAGGAGCAGAGCAGGAGCAGCAGTGCAGCAATCGTTTCGGCGCCGAGTCTATTTTTGCTGCGCCGCTTACGCTGAATTAAAGTGACAATGCATTGATCATGGCCAAAATACACCGCAGTTTCATCCAAAAAGCGCATTGATGATATCTATTGTGTTTTAAACAGTCAATAAAATGACCAAAAACAATTTAAAAAGAAAACAAATGTCCGTTGCCCGAACAATAAAAACAAAGATGAACCAAAAGTTATATAAATGAAATTATTAATAAAATAAGCTTCTTGACAAGTATTTTCTCTTAAATGTATTTGAAAACGAAATAAAGCAATGCCAACTTATCCATTATAGAGTAGCCTACTCTGTCTGTACAAAACCCGCAGTTCAGGCGCGCGTGACAAACGCTGCCAGTGTGAAAGCAAAACGCGCGTGTCCTGCTCCTGCTCACCATATGCACTGCTCCTGCGCTGCTTACGCTCTGCTAATGCGTGCAGTGTGAAACCGGCGTTATGATGCTTGGGTGTATGTCCATAAGGGCCTTGGTTACATCCTTACGGCTAACTGCAAATGCATGGCAGGGTACGTCTATCAAAATGTATCTGCCATCACACAAAAATAATGTATGCTAATTCTGCTTTTACTCACATTACTCTGTCCATCACTCCAGCCTAGCATCTTGTTGTAGTCATGCTGCTGCCATCATGTGTCAAGTTGAACTGTCGGGACGGAAATATGCTACTGAGGAGGAGGTTGCCTGCACCTCCAAACCCAATCAGTGGAAGGATATGTCCCGGTCAAAAGTTGAGCCGCAGAAACTAAAAATGATTAACTTCAGCCGTCCAAAAAGGCATCTAACCGAGTTACCCCAATCTCGTTGTGTACCAACACTCCAAAACGTTCCAGGTAGTTTACACCCTGAGTCATCTGCATCATAGAGGCGCAACCATTATGAATAGAAAGAATATAACATACATCTTCATCCTTCTGTCCCACTCTTCCATTTGCCTAGATTTGGAATTACTTGCAACATGTATAATTAAAATGAGCAGATAAAACACAACAGATAGGCCAAATTATGAATACAATGATGGTGTTGCATTTTCATAATAAAAAACAAACAAACATACAAACTGTAGTAAAATGTTCTTTGAAAAAGTTGCATTAAATATACTGCCTTTCTATTGAAAATAAACAAATCTGTTCCTACACTCAGCAATTACATCCAATGATCTTCAGGCTCTGAAAACAATATGCCCAGATGCTGCTTTGTTTACAGCTATCAACACAGACATGAACTCTGACACAGATACAGCCTCTGAAACTGAAACTGAATACGAACTCCCTGAACCTCTGACAGCCATGTATGATCCATCTGCAAGGGACCTGTCACCAGCTGACCTAAAAGTTAAGTGTGAAGTTAGCTTTGACAAAATGAGAATAAGATGCACAATCTCTAAACTGGAACATCTACAGGATGTGACTAAAGAGCAGGCAAAGTGCACAACATGGAACATACACAGAGTAGGACGTATAACTGGAAGTACTTTTAACAGGGTTGTTAGATGCAAGCAGTCTTCAGTTGAAAGTGTGGTCAAACATGTAATGCAGTATGACACCAAAGAGCTCCACTGTACCAGCTGTCATGTGGGGCAAGAAAATGGAAGATACTGCACGTCAGTGTTACGAAACAGAAATGAGGAAGACGCATACAAATTTCAACCTAAAAGCAGTGGGGCTAACCGTAAAAGCAGACAAGCCATATCTGGCTGCTTCTCCTGATGGGATATTCTCCTGTGACTGCTGTGGAACTGGTTTACTAGAGATCAAATGTCCATACAAATACAGAGAGGGACTACAGGGGTCTGAAGCTGATGCTACCTTCTGCCTAGATGAATATTATGAGCTGCGCCAAAACCACTCATACTACTCACAGGTTCAACTGCAAATGTATGTTTGCCAATTGAACATGTGTGATTTCATGGTGTGGACAAAGAACAATAGCATCACCCGCCGGATATGGAGAGATGACCGCTTCCTTGAAGAAACCCTTTCAAAGGGTGAAGTGTTCTTCATGGACCACCTCCTTCCAGAGCTGGTCTGCCGCCGCCAAGACCCCCAGTTGGCTGAAGAGGTCAACTGTCCTCGTTGCAAAAGACCCAGCTTTGACAAAATGATCACATGCATAGACTGTTGCAAGCAATTCCATTATAAATGTGTGAACATTGTCAGACAGACCAAAAGATGGAAATGTGGATGTGAAGACATAGCCTAGGTGGATACTGTACTGCACATGATGCCCCCCCAAAAAAGTCACCTCAAGTCATACATTCTTGTTAAGTATATATTCATTAATTTCATTTAGTTTGTTACATTACATCATATTACAAATATCATTAATTATTCTTACATCACACATTGTTATATATTTCTAACACTTGTTTTTACAATCACTATATTGTAAGTTATATTCGAATTGTTGGTCCGTTTGATCACAACATAAAGCAGTGGTTCTTAAAATAGGAGTCGGGACAATTATTATATATTTTTTTTACATATATACATACACATGCTGCTGTCTATTTCCGGGGGACCACAGACCTCTTCAGATTTGTGAGACCTGCACAAATGGTGACAATGTGATCTAGCATGTCAACCTGGCTTATTGGTATGACGCTGTTCAATATTTGGAAATTCTTCAGCTGACCAATTACACGTTCTACATGTATACGAACCCTCGATAACTGTCGGGACGTGTCAACGCACAAACCAGACAACTGTGACTTACCCTTAGTGAAACTAGGGATTTTTAAAGTTGCTCCCACACTCGCCAACTCTTCTCTTACTAGGAACCCTCTGTCTGCAAGTATGACATCACCATGGTCAAGTTTGTTTAAAAAGTTTGAATCTAATGTAATTAGTTTGTCTGAGGCCCGACCACCCCACCCATCGGACAGAAAGGAAATGGAGCCTGCAGGTGTTATGCCAATTAAATATTTGATTGTGTTCTGGTGTTTGTAATTGGACCAAGTTTCAGCTCTGGCTTTCAAATTGTATGTCCTTTGTATAAAAATTTCAGTACAGTCAATTATGCATCTACAGTTTTTGAATTTGGGTTTAAATTATTTAGGCAAGTTTGCTCTCACTGCTTCCTTACTGGGCCAAATTACTAGTGGTTTTAGGACGGAGGACAGCAGGGGTACCCACTCCCTTAAAATTTTGGAAACAGTGGAGAAGGGAAGGTCGAATCGATATGCTATGTCCTTGTTGGAGAGGGCAAGCCTTAATTTCATGAGCACTAACAGGAGGTGGTTCTCCCATGTTAGTCCACCCTTCAGTGTGATCGCTGAGCTTCTTTTGAGAATGCTCAAAAGCCATAAAAAAACCTGTACATTTTGGAGACCGGTGAAGAAGCAAAGCGCAGAGTCTGAAATAGAATTGAACCCGAATTTGGATTTCTTCAGTTTCTCTTTCAGCTGCTGGTTTTCTTCTTGTACAGCCTCCAGCTCCCTTTTCAGTGAAGAGTAGTCCTCACTCAGCTCTCTATATTTAGTTTCGAGTGCACTCTCAGGGGAAAGCTCATCTACGAGAGAGAGAGAGAGAGAGAGAGAGAGAGAGAGAGACATACACACACACATTTTACTAGGGCAAACACATTGTGTAACAAACTAAAAGTGTCAGTTTATTAATTAATCAAAATTAGGAGTTTGGCATACCTGCAGCTGATTCCAGATCAGGCATGACACCAGGTGTCTCATCAGGAGCCCTTGGCTCCCGTCTTCTCTTTCGTTCATACCTACGACAACAGCAGAGGAAGGCATATCAACATAAAAATATCAGCAAACAATCTAGGCTGTTTTCGAGAGCAAACAAAACAATATATGAATAGTTCAGATGCAAAAGCCTCTAAGTGCCATCTGCAATTTTCTTCTAGAATGATAATTTTTATCAAGCTTGTTTATTTAAGTTCAATAATTTCACTTAAATGACAATTAATAGGTAATTTTCATTGCCATTTAAGAGAAATTACTGAACTTTAATATACGAGCTTGATAAAAATGATCATTCTAGAAGAAAATTTCAGATGGCACTTAGAGGCTTTTGCATCTGAACTTTTCATATACAGACAGGACACAGAAACTGTTAGAAAAACTGTCAAATAAATGAGGTCAAAATATTTTTAATGACTCAAAAGGTAACAAAATACGGACAGACCTTGCCACTTTTCCACTACTGTCTATGGTGATGCTGCTATGAGGGAATATGGAGGGAACAAAGTCTGGACTATCACAGTCAAAGGATGGCTCCCCTGGTAGAAAAAAAAAAAAACATGACAGATTAGCATTAATTACTTTCTTAATGTTTTATATTAACATTTACTCAATGACAGAGACAGATCAATCTATCGCGCTGCTAGCTAGCTAGCTGCTACTACCAGATTCACTGAACCAAAGCAACGTCTTTGTTTAATGATAACGTTAGCTGCTAATTGATTTATGAACGTGAACATGGACGAGTATGCAGTGCTAACTCAAACTCATAGATATAGAATTAAGATAGCTATAAAACAAAAAACTTACCAGTTATGAAGTGTGCGCTGCAGACACTCTCACCTCCTTTCGGACCATCCGGACCCCAATCTGCCCTTCTTATGGCTTGAAGCCATAACCTCCGCCGGTTTTTGGCAAAACCATGCTTCCCCCTAGGCACGTTGAACATATGACACCCAGCACTGGCTCGGTTAGTACAATTGACCACGCAACAACTCCTTGGCATTTTGACTAGCGACAACACCACCACTATGCTACTAGCCTAAACCCTTTACTCCGGTACGAAGAGCGCGGGTCTTTTGCCTCTTGGTTGCGTGCGCAAGCAGTGATGACGTCGCCGAGAAATCCATGTATTTCCTCCAGTTGTGTACTTACAATATCTCAAAAGTCTCCAAACATTTTTTATTTCAGAGAAATTCCGATTTTAAATAACTGGCCGTCCCGGAAAAGAAATGTCGCGCCTCAGTGACGCAATGTCCGCTCTATCCTTTTTTCCGGTGTGGACCATGTGATAGGATATTCCACCACACCGGATTTTTTATTTATTTATTTATTTTTTTTTTTTTTTACAACAACTTTATTGAGGTTTTTTCCTTATCACAATAAACAATAAAGACGTCTGACAAAGAATAAAAAAAAGAATAAAATAAAAAATATGACCCACCACACCGGAATATCGCATGGTCAAATGCGGAAGTGGTGGTTAAAGCGTTATAGCCATAGACTGTATGGTTATACAGTAGCTGTTATGGATCACAAACTCTTTGGCGAGTATTGAAGTGCCAACAAAACGAAAGCGTCCATATTCGGATACACGCGGAGTCGCGGACTGTGTGACAAACGGAGGAATAAAACCCGGATAAATATCGGCAGGCGTTTTCGAGATGGAGAGAGCTGCGCGACAATCTTGGACTTGACAGAGACTCTCTCGCGAGTGTATTGAGACAGGTAAGACATGCAACTGTCAATAATAGCACTTATAAACAAAGTTATATTGCTCTTTGTACTTTGGTAAGGCTTTTTATCACGTGTGGTGACCGAGATTATGGCAGTACAATTAAATACAATCGGATATGATGTTAAAAAAATATATTTAATCATAACTTGCAAATGTTCGTTCAAATTTACTTTTAGATATTGGTTTGAACACGTTAAACAACACGGCATTAACCATAAAAACGTAAAACTGCACAACATTAACCAAACAAATCATTTGACAAATAGCTGTATGTTGTAACGGGATAATATAGCATAACATTTCACGTTCCTTGCAGTTCATTAATTATGATGACATAAAATAATACGATCAGACATACAGGTAATACAAAAACGAATAAATTACCTCATCCGTGATCATGATTCATTAATTCCATTTAGATACATCGCTAGATGGTGAAAACGCATTAAAAACGACATCTCCCATCGTCACCTCCTTCATAGCCTCATCAAGCTTCGCCTTTGTTATTGTTGGAAACTGCGCCCTCTTGTGGTCAAAAAAAATCACATACTGGAGCTTTAACTGATGAAAATATATAAACCATTTTCAGTAGATTTACATTATAGATCTTATTGCTTTACTCACATTAATGTGTTGGTATTTTTTGCTGGTACATTTGCTGAAAAAATAATTTAGTTAGGGGAACAAGTTAGAGATAGGGGACACTGATTGTAGACGAAACCCAGATAGACTAAACGACGACTGTAGACGAGACCCAGGTAGACTTAGGTCAGGTGTGAAATAGAGAAAAATCTACCACACTATACTCTTCTTGTATTAAATTATTAAAATAGTTTGATTTAATTTAAATATAAATAAATAAATAAATAATATAAATTTGAAATGTCTTTAATCACCAATTTTGAACTATTGTATAATATTGTACATGAATCATTATTGTTATTACAGTGATATTGGCTTTGATCCATCCACCCATAACATTCAAGCACAAGCGCACCAGCTTTGTCATTAATGATGTAAAATATCATTGGTCCACTCCTCACAACAGTCACTGGTCTCTTCAAACATTCATTAACTGTTGAATGGTTAAACTATAGTGTTAAATCACATCTACAATGAGCAAATAAGGAGGCTACATTCTGAGAAAAAAAAAAGTTCAGTGAGGTTCAATTTAGAAGCTTAAGTTTTTTGACACAATTTTAAAGAACCCTTTATGGCAAAGGGTTCTTAAGGAAATTGTCTTAATTGATTGCATAACATTTTCATGTTTAGTAGGTTATTTAAAAAAATATATATTGCTAAAATGTTTATGAGGTGTATAATACATAAAATGAATGTAGAAGCTGCTGAGATTGTGAATGAATTTCACAATTCATTGAGAAAAACTGAATGAGAAACTCAGATTCTTCTTCTTCTTCTAGGATTTAATGGCGGTTGGCAAACCAACTTAAAAGGTGCTTTCCCGCCACTTAAAACTGAGATTCATTCATTCATTCCTCCTAATTCACTGCTCATTATTGGTTCAATGAAATCACCTGTGCCTTGCTAGTTAGAGTGTTAACAGGTGTATATTAAAATGAATGCATTTGCTTGTATCTTAGCTCAGTCTTGAAGTTCTCTTGGCTAGGCTATGCTTTTGTGTTTTCCTGTTTGGGCTACCCTGAAATACTTTTGCTCAGACCTTTTTGACCAGCTTCTCTGGTAAATATTGTTTTATGTCATTGGACTCTTTTGCCTGCATCATTCTGTGTGGATTTGTACCTTGCTCAACCCAGCACTTATACTGGATCCTTTTGTTTGCTCAGAAAGAATACTAAGTAAAGAATATCTGTTTTTTCCTTCTAAACCTGCCTCTTGTGATTATCTGCCAATTGGGTCCACACTGCCCCATTGAACAGTGGTTAGAACCTTGGGTTTCCAGCAACACACTCTGGGTAATCCCAGACCTGACAGTTTACAGTGGTTTTTAGAGCTAATTTAGAACAGCTAAGAGGAGCTCCTTAGCTGTTCTTAAATCACTGTAAACCACAGCTTTTATAAAATTGTTACTATAAAGATGGCAAAATAAACACACAGCAACAAAAATGTAGTTTATTGACAACAAATAACAATCCTTCCGTGGCCCTCCAAACAAAGTAGTTTATAAGAATGGTGGTCAAGTAACACTCAGATACAGAAACACACAAATGAATCAGTGCAAGTTGTGCAACAATTTAATGAGGACACAGGTGTGTTTTACAACGTCTTTGAACACAGCTCAATCAATCATAATCAAGGGCCGTAACCATCTGTTTTATAAATACACAATAACATAAGGAACCCTGCCCTGATAACAAATGCACTGCACACTTGGACACTGTTGGGGTGCGGTTAAAAAACAAGTTCATATTGGTGAAAGACGCATCATCAGGGATGTTCCTGGGTTCATTGGGTGTTTCGGGTCTATCAACATCATACACCCTCATCCAGGTTACCCAGTCGGAGATGAAGCCCCGACCTGCATCCCAGCAGCGTTTGGTCACGGATCACCCCTTTTTGTCTACAGCCATCTTAAAGCTTTTTCTGCAGCCTCTGTCACAAGTCCCAGCGCAATGCTCTGTAGAGAGAGTGGCCAGCAAATCCCCTGCATCCAACCTCCACAGGGAACCCGCGAGCTCTCCAACCCTTCTCTCTGCACTGATCAATCAGACCTTTGTACCTGGCGCTTTTTCTTTTGAAAGCCTCTTCCATTCAATCTTCCCAGTGCACAGTCAATTCTATCAAAGCAAGCTGTTTTGAGACCTCAGATAGAATGATGATGTTAGGTCGCAAAGATGTTACTGAGATGAGTGCTGGAAATTTCAGCTGCTTCTCCAGGTCAACCAGTCCCATGCTGTATGAAGAACTGTATTTTGTACTGCAGTGTTAGCTGTGCTCCTTCCTTCACAAACTGTATTTCCTTCATCGCTCTGTGATGGTACTGCTTACAATGGCAAGTGAGACACTCTCCGCTACTGCCTTTAGAACCTGGTCATGCCGTCAGAGCTAGCGGCCATCCTCAAGAGCCTTTGGGCAGCAGCTCAGGATGTGTTCTAGTGACCCGAGAAAATAACGATTTATTTTAAAATAAAAAGTTAAAATATGAACATGAGACAAGTACTCCACAATAATATCAGAAAGACAGCTAAAACCCAATTCCAATTCTTATCTTTTAAAAAATGGTAACAAACAATAACTAGTGGATTAATAAAAGTAATCAACATGACTCCTTTTTTTTTAAATCCCCATAAATCATAAGCAGTGTCTCCCAATGACCTGTTTTCAGAATGGGGCTGGTGTGACGTCACAACAGCCACAGGCCCCGCTCACGAGTGTTGACAGACACTGCCGTTTTAACATAGAACCGCCCTGATCGAGTTCACAGCGAGTTGTACACATCCGTCATTTCTGCACTGATGAGAATGTCTCCCAAGCGTTGTAGGTGTTGTGTGGCTGGATCTATTAATCCACATAGCTCTCTCTATTTACTACCGAAATCTGAGCCAACCGCTGAAGACAAGGTGGATTAATTTTGTTTTAGAAGAAATGCGTTTATGTACTTATGCACTTCTTACGCTGTGTTTACTCAGCTCTCAACTGTGATTTTCTGGAGTAAAACTGACACTTCATCTTTTGTGTGATGTACAATAAACTTTATTAAACTCATCAGTATATTTTTGACCATCATTCGGACGGGGTCCGCTACAGCAGGCTTGTATTAATAGTGGATACAAGCAGATGACAAATATGTTAAAGGAGATTTAATTTTCTTCCTGTTTTCGGTCGAAGTCC
Source organism: Squalius cephalus (assembly GCA_022829025.1). Lineage (NCBI taxonomy): Eukaryota > Metazoa > Chordata > Actinopteri > Cypriniformes > Leuciscidae > Squalius > Squalius cephalus. The sequence continues at coordinate 27,390,232 of CM040802.1, read as the reverse complement.
ACAGTAGTCGATTGTCGAGTTCACGCACATAGGTTATCACGCGCGTGAACTCGACAGTCGACTACTGTGGACTTCGACCGAAAACAGGAAGAAAATACAGGTATGTGCGCTGGCTGAAATAACATCATTTTTATTCATATCTTTCACATCTACTGCAGTCAGATTCACCCGTGTTAACTCTAAAGGAATCACTCACATGGCTGGGCACTTGTAATGACACATCAAGGATGTTAAAGGGTTAGTTCGCCCATTTAAGACATGAAGTTGTATGCAATCCTTACCAGCACTATAGTGCATACACACTGACCCACTCTGTGGTCACCTCCCTGGTCAGAGTTCTGGCCGCTCGAAGTTTTTCAAGAAAGTATTCCCGGTTAGTTTCCGGGGCCTCAAAACTGTGCGTTTTTACGTGAAAAAATGATATGCGTTTCAAAGCTTGATTAATTTACATCACAAAAAACACTCCGGGCAAAATTCATACCTCAGTTTTAATCGGCACTATTTTCTTTCCATTTCTATCAATCCGCGCTGCTGTCAACGTCAACAGTGTGCACGTTCCGATCAGCTGTTCCATAGTGTTTACACAATCGAATGACAACGACTTAAAAAGTACAAAATTAACAATGGTGCGAACTTGTAAATTCCCAGGTTGTGACCACAAGAAAGTGCCGGGATCACCGTTCAGATTCCATCGTTTTCCTGTTTCGGATATAGCTATAAGACAGCTTTGGCTGGTTGCCATCGGCTACTCTGCGGGAGCTAAAATATCCAGAATAAAGGATTTTCGTGTGTGCAGTGCTCACTTCAGCGAAGACGATTACATCCCCAACCAAGGAGGAAAAAAAAAAAAAAAAAAAAGATTTTAAAGAGTTTTGCTGTACCAGTATCACAGGTAAGCTCTATTTACTAACTTTATAATCCCATGTCTAAACTGTAGGCCTACGGTAAACAAGCTGATGTTTAGACTCCAGTGGAAATCACGTGAAAAGAGGTCTAATATATAAACAGTTTATAGGGATATAGGTACAATTTTGCAGGTAAGCTCTATTTACTAACTTTATGATCCCATGTCTAAACTGTACGGTAAACAATCTGATGTTTAGACTCCAGTGGAAACCACGTGAAAAGAGGTCTAATATTAAAACAGTATATAGGGATATAACGATGGAATCTGAACGGTGATCCCGGCACATCGGAACGTGTGCACTGTTGACGTTGACAGCAGCGCGGATTGATAGAAATGGAAAGAAAATAGTGCCGATTAAAACTGAGGTATGAATTTTGCCCGGAGTGTTTTTTGTAAATGTAAATTAATCAAGCTTTAAAATGCATATCATTTTTTCACGAAAAAACGCACAGTTTTGAGGCCCCGGAAACTAACCGGGAATACTTTCTTGAAAAACTTCGAGCGGCCAGAACTCTGACCAGGGAGGTGACCACAGAGTGGGTCAGTGTGTATGCACTATAGTGCTGGTAAGGATTGCATACAACTTCATGTCTTAAATGGGCGAACTAACCCTTTAAGAGGCTAAAAGCAGGTTTAAAACTTGCCCCATTGAAGTCAACAGGGTGCAAATTTTAAAAAAGAGGATAACACGGTGTAGGCAACACCGATTTTTGTCGTTGTTCTCTGTACTGACAGCACTCCAAATTTACAAAAAAATGAGCTCAATGTTAAAATTGACCGGAGTTCTCCTTTAAGACTGGAAAAACTGGAACGATCACTCCTTGCGAAGACAAAGGACCTTGCTGGAAATTAACATTTGAACTCCCCCTTTTGCACTATCAAGGCGAAAGTCTCACCTCCGAGTCATCCTAATTTACATTTCTTTCCCACATCTTCCCTCTCCTTCTCCCCCATGTGAAGATCACCAAAAACTCACCCAAGAATATATATGGTTTAATGTGAATGATTATCATTGAGTATTATACATGTTTAGTATAATTTGAAATGTCTCAGAGTGACTGGTACAAAAGTCTCAAGAGTTACCGCTCTTTATTTGCTTTGGAAATCAGAACAGCAGCATAGGGGTCATCGTCGCCGTACTTGGGTCCACCGAGACCTTCTGGAGGCGTACCCAGTTTGGCGAGTTTTACCATTTGCTCCAGGAGCTGCGCCTGGATGACGGCCGCTATCAGCGGTGCTTCCGCCTGTCCCGCGCCCAGTTTGATGACCTGTTGTCCCGCATCGGAGTGAGGATCACCCTCGCCCTCACCCACATAATCTGTAATTTATTTATTTTTCTCACACAACTGTCCAGACACGAACTATGTTCTTATACACTAAAGTATATTGGTTATCTTTACATTAGAATAATAATGTTTCATATAATCTGGATTTAGCATTCAATACAAAATGAATTTGTCTCATATATTGAAATCAAGTTTTTATGTGATAAAAGATTTACTTTGTTTTTACTTCACCACGTGACAGCAGCAAGCAGGCTCCTGATTGGTTAACGCGGCGCGAACTGACGCCAAAGTTCAGATTTTTCAACTCGGGAGTCAGACGCGAATTTGCACAAAAAAATGCACAAAAAAATGCACAAAAAGCACCAAATAAAATCATTAGCGCGTAACGCGCCAGGCGCTCAATTTGCGTCATTTGCGCGAACTGATGGACGCTCGAATGAGGCGAATTCGCGTCTACCGCGCTGCGCTAAACGCCTCGTTCGCACCACAGGACCTCCAGATGCGCGTAAACACATCTTTGCATTGACTTAACATTGAAATCACTTGCGCCAGACGCTCTATTCGCGTTTGGTGTAAACGCAGCATAACACTGAGCGCAAGCTTGTGAGGCTCCGCCCCCTGTGTCGTACAGCAGTAGCTCATTTGCATTTAAAGGGGACACACTAAAACAGCCCCAAAAAGTAACAATTTAAACATGTAGTAAAAAAAAATTCTGTTGAGTATTTTGAGCCAAAACTTCACATACACACTCTGGGGACATCAGAGACTTATTTTACATCTTGTGAAAGGGGGCATAGGTAATTTGCAAAAGAAAAATGCAAACAATATTCCAATCTTGTATTTCTGATTAAAATATTTGTATCCTGTGAGTAAACAAAACTGATATACTGACGATACTTCAAAGGCCGATGAAACATACCAAATCACAAAACAAATGGAACGCATAGTTGATATTAAAATTGGATGACTAGTTATTTCCTATCACTTAATTTAGAAAAAAAACAAACAGATTTTAATTATTGGACCAAAAAACTCAACACATAATAACCTAGAATACTGTCTTGATGGATGCTCTGTAAACCTGGGTGTGCTATTTGAGTAATCTGTCACTGAAAGCCACATTCCCAGCATTTGTAAAACCCATGTTAAACAATGTTTTTTCATCTTAAGTTATCTCTAAATTACATCATAATCAATGTCAAATGCAGAAAAGTTTATTCATGCATTCATGACCTCAATGATAGATTATTGTAATGCTTTACAAGGTGGTTGCCCTGCAGGTTTATTACAACTCTCAGCTGTTTCAAAATGCAGCAGCTAGAATTCATAGAAACAAGAAGTATGAGCATTTTAGCCCAGTTCTGTCAACACTGCATTGGAACCCTAAAGATTGTATACCTTTTTAAATATTGCTGATTACTTTACGACTTTACTTTTACAAATTACATTACTGGTTTAGATACTACTTGAGCAAGCTCTTATCGTATTGTAGTCTTTCACGTTCATTGTGCTCTCAAAATTCTGGTAAAGTTAATAATACCTAGAATATTAAAATCGTCTGCGAGTGGTAGATCATTTTCCTATTTAGCACCCAAACTCTGGAACAGTCTTCATAGCCTTGTTCGGGAGGCAGACACACTCTGTTAATTTAAATCTGGATTAAAGACCCATCTCTTATCCTAGCATAACACACTATCACATTTTTATAATTCAAGAATGCTTTGGAATATAGGTTGGTCTTGTTTTAAGGAAGACATTTGCCAGATTATTGTAGAAGTGAAATAAATTATGAAAGTGAAACAGAAAAAAAGTTATATAAGTTTGAGTTTATGAAAATGTACAATGTAAAAATATAATTATTTATATTTTATATAAAATATATATATTACAAAATATATTTTACTCTAAAACTGCAAGAAAATTAAAGCCAAAAATCTAAACAAGTTGTGTTCCAAATTTTAGGTTGATATCTCAAAAAAAAACTTTTTCACTAGATGGACAGCCAAGCTTCCTTACTAACCATATAAGGGTGCCACATGTTTTGAGTGATCTGAACCATGTATTTCCATAATTTCATACAATTTATGAAGTATACATCCTATTCAGAAATAGTATGGGTGGTTTGGCAGTATTTTATTTGATTTCAACTTCTAATAAACTCATAAAAAGAGCAAATGTGCATTATAGCTTGCTGCCGCATCACAAATCGAGAATCCATAATATTTTTCTATTCAAAACATTTTCAGACCTTTTTTTCTCATAAAATTTAATTGGTGTTATCTTTTGAATTCTTGGCATGAAAACAAACTGAGGTTTCTACCAATCTTTCATGAATTTTCATGTTTATTTCTATTTCAAAATAAAGGCCTAAACACACCTAATGAATATTAAATATTCTTGTTGCAAATTGATAAATTACTGCTCCTCTGTAACAGCCACCAAATATGAAAACTAGAGATTGTAAGCTTTCAAATGATATATAGTTTGTCAATATTTCTTTAGGTTTTTACTTATATTATTGTTCTACTGTAAATATATATGGGCAACACTTAAGGGGTTAAGAGATTGTTAGACTGTATTGATTAGGTCAACTGGAATTCTGCAATACTTCCCATAACACCCACCGCGTGTTACATTAAAAGAAGAATGGTTTAGAGGAATCTATGCTTATATTAGTTTATCTGTCTCATCCTTATCCCGAGGTTAATGTAGTCAGCCAGATCTGGTCCGTATCCAGACCAGATACGGTACCAAAACCGATACCAAAAATTATGTCAGTAAGATTTTCGCTCATCTTTGGAAAACAAATTAAAGGAGTTATAACCTAGTATTACCTTGGATACCCACGCTCTATTATAGTCTTTCAGGCCCTTCTAAAAAAGAAAAGTGGAAAAAAAATAAACACAGAGCTCCTCTGACCCTTATTTCTGAAGGCATTATTGTCTCGCGAGATCTGATGCGATATTTTGGCTGTCGTGGACGGTCATTTTAATAATGCAAATGAGGGGCGTGTTGATTGGTGGCAGGAAGGAGGGGGGTTGACACCGCAGGTAACTTCAGCATATCATTCCAAAATGACATCATGGCGCAAGTTGTGAATGAACCCGACCTGGCCGCGACCTACGGAATTCAACCGTATATGTATGAGCCAGACTCTGAACTTGAGCTGGAAAGGGAAGATGTAGAGTCGAAGGAAGGACGTCTACATCAAGATGTCTCTGAATGGTAAAGACAATCATTTTGACTGAGACATACATTATACCTTTTATTTAATGTAGATTACATTAACGGAGATGTAGTCTACTTTTTTTATCAGCTTACAGTGGTTATTGAGATCAACGTTTGCTATCATGTGGTGTTTTTGCCTTGTTTCACGTTGTGGTTTTTTAGACATTCAATATTTTTCTTCTACAGACATGTAATGTGATCTTTTTCTTTATGTTTATTATTACTTGACTGTTTGTTTTATTTATCTATCCTTATCTATTCTATAAAAAAATCAATACAATTATATGTTGTCATAGTTATATAATATACAATTCTATAAAAATATAGCTGTATCATTTTCTTGTCTGTTTGAAAATGAATTTAATCCACTGGTCCCTGACAGCTTGGTCCGTTCTTGGGAGAGAAAACATTTACATGTTGATTCTGGCAGTCAACAACAGAGCAACTCACGTGTGCACTACGTTTCTGCATCTTTCGCGACTGAATATGAGGGGGAGAGGGGCAGGGTGGGCTTCCTGCAGCATAGGTCTGCGGTGTCCATATATGGTATATCCTGCCCCATCTTGACGTCAAGTCGGGGCAGAAATTAAAATCTCGTATTTGAGTGCGCGTGCACGTGGGCTGGTTTACGAACCCAAGGGTAAACAAACGCTTCACTTTTAAATATCGGCTTCCCGGCCAGTGTATAATCGTTAGGCAATCATAACATACATTGATTCTCGTGGAAAAGTGAAAATTACAGGTCATGACTCCTTTAAGATATTTTTGATTAAATCGTAGAGCTGTCTCACTCCTCCATAGGCTTCTCTGTAATTGAAACTTGCTGGCCCAGAAAGTTAGTAAAGACAATGTTTAAAATAGTCTAAGTGACTACAGTGGCTCAACCATAAGTTTATCAAGCTACGAGAATATTCATCACACATCATACACATGACCAGCATCGGCCAATAGTGAGCCTACGTTCTGACGTACAACCCAGAAGCACTACGCTGTTATACTATGTGAACTCACTCAGAGGCCCACACGGAAGAAAATGAATAGTTGAATAAAGTCGTTTTTTTTTTTTTTTTTTTTTTTTGCGCACAAAAAGTATTCTCTTATCTTTAACGGTTGCTCTCTGTCACAGTAAACTGGCCTGTCAATCATATTGTCACAGTTGAAATCCTCCACTTTCATTTCATTTCATTTCATTTCCTGCTGTATCGGAGAGACATGTTGATCTGCAGTTGCGGGTCATTCATGCAGAGACTCTCCTCATTTTAATGCATAATGATGCATTTAAAAGTTAATGGCTAAACGGATCTTTATATAATGGATTACATTCAATAAATATTTTTTTTGTATCAGGTTAAACTTTGATTAGTCACTCAAACCTTTATCTAAACCTCTCACCGTCAGTCGCGCATATCCGCCACGTTTTGTAGTTTTTTGACACTTTTTACTCGTGTTTGTAGTTCCTCCTCCAAAGCACAGTGGGTTGTGGGCAATATTAGCCTTTAGAGTGTGCACGGATCCACACTTCAGCATAGCCTACTATGCTTTGGGACACACCTATTCTAATCTCACATAATGTTTAGGATGGATAGTAGGCTATGGACATTGAGACGCAGGGATAGACTGGTGTCATTGTAAGACAGTTAGCAACTCTGTTTGTTTGTCCGAGATAGCAACAGTAACTAAGGGGGGCGGGGCTGACCGATAGGTTTAGATGAGCACTAGGGACAGATCTGCAGTGAAGATCTCGACAACCAAACAAGTGCTCTTTACAGACCCCTAAGGCGAGCTATGAATCTGCCATGCCATCCAATGTAGTTTCATCATGCTTACAGTCATTGATAAGCCACTCATCTACTACTGGCTAAACGACAGTTCCATCTTCATGTTTCAAACTGCTGAACAGACTACAACTCTTCCATTCCCACCTAATGTTCTGGTTACATCCCGATTATCATGCAGAAGGAGCTGAATGCAACAGGGGAGCTTGAAAATCAGTCAAAATCTGACACGTGTTGCTGCCTGGAATCATAAATCACACCATGTTCATTCATTTGGCCTAAGGAGAACTGGCCTCTCGATTGAGCCTGGTTTCTTCCCAAGTTTTTTTTCCCTCTTTTTCTGTCACATGATGGAAACTGGATTCCTTGGCACTGTCGCTTTTTGCTTGTTTAGTTGGGGTAAAAAAAAAAACAAGTGTCTTGATAAAAAAATCAAGACACTTGATTTTCAGTAATACTTGTAGCGTTTATACGCCCGTATAAATATAATTAATTATTATTCATAACGAATTATGATCAATAATTAATAACTTAATTATTTTCAGAATTTACTGTAGCAGAATCAATAGTATGATAATTTTATCAGTTCATCCAATGAACAGAAAGCATAACCAATTATTAACTCTAGGAAATATAATATCTTCCTGGCCAAGGAAGAATAATCCCAGCTAACAGTAAATTAAGAAATAGCTAAATCAAGGGTAAAAGCACAGGTAACTTTGATCGAAGTTCAAGACAATAAATTTGTAAGCAGATAACACAAATAATCTCTTTTCAATTACAAACAATACTTTATTGATTATATACTAACACATAAAGCTAATATCTAACACAAACGCACGCACACACATTCATACAAGTTGCAGAAAGAAAGAAAGAGTAAGTAAAGATTACGTTTTAAGAGTGAGTTTAAGAGTGAGATGATCAAATCCCAAGTTTCATATATGCACTTAGACATGACCTGAAACGAACCATCAATCATTAATTTAACCTTTCTATCGTTTCTTAGACAGGTTATTAAATTTATATCAATACACCAGTTCAGCTTTTAGTCTGGAGGTACTTGCTTGTCTTTGCGTTCCTTTTTGGGAATTCCCTTCGGTCGGTTCGTTGGCTGGTCTCCTCGTGCCTGATGTCTGGGGCGGCCAGTCACGTGGTGTGCTGGCGGAATGAAAGTCTTTGTTTGAAGCTGGCTTTGCAGAAGAAACGTGGACCGAAACTTTGCCGCAAAACTTAACTTAGAACCGAGACTCACAACGGAAAATAAAGGAAAATAACACAAAGAAAGAAATAAAATTAGATACGGAGAGTAGTTAGATGACTGAAAATGAATCTAACCCATCTGATCTTAATTTGGGTTGGTCTGCTCCTCAGTTACATGGTTACTCCACTGGTTTAGATCTTCATCTTTTTCTGCCCATCTCTCTTGAGAGTGATAGCAGAGCGTTTCTTGAGGGTGAAGCCAGAGAGCGAGAGCACAGAGATAGAGAGCACAGAGAGAGAGAGAGCTTTATTTCGGGTCTAAGATTTTAAACTCAAAAGTTTGTCCCACCTCCTGAAGAGATCGGACCAATTAGACACTGGCTTTATTTGTCTCATCGTAAATCATGCGTTATCTGGGATCTCCTTACTTTCCAAGCTCTAGCAGAGAGTACAGAGGCCACAGTTTAGACATCATTACTATTATAAGAATACGAAACATTTTACACAGATTTCAATCAAGCCATCTTTTGAATCTCGAGCATACGGTCCTGACAGGATGCACGACACACTTTCATTCAAGCATCTAATAGTTATAACAATTACATGAATTATATGGGATCAAAGCATATGGGACACACACATATATTGCAGACACACAATAGACTCATGTAGTTGCATGATGGTTGATCACAAGTCCATTGAAAATTGTTCTTGAATGATTTTATGTATTGTTATTGGTAAAATTCTCAGTTCTCTGGTTTGAAGAGAAGAGAACTCTGGTTTGTCATTCAGAGGTCTTAACGGGGGAAGGGTCAGGAATGTTGTGGGGGTCTGCTGGTGTCTTAACGGAGCACTGAGTTGTGCCATCTCTGAACCAATCATTCTTTTAAAAACCCCCTCACATTGACAAGTTCTTCCTGTTCGTTTGGCCATAAAAAGTTCTTAGTTGGGGGTTTTCGTTGGTTGGCGGAGACTGGCTGGAGCCTGATTTTATGGCTCTGGGTTGCTGATTTGAGTTTGGAATGTGAAGACTCTTTGTGGGATTATGTATGAACAAAATCACCTAAAAGCTTCAATTGTGTTTGGTTCATTCTCGTAGTCATTACATACTGCATTATTGATTTTACTGCACTGATATTATTGGATGAGTAATTCATAAGTAATCCATATGACTTATGCACTGTCATGATTTGCATGCAAGGTCAAACACAGAGCTTTAAAACAGATGCAAAAAGAGATGCAAACAATAGACAAATGTGAGTCTTTAACTTCATGACATGCTATGTAGCGACAATGGCATCTGCTTTTCACATTAAGTAGATCATGTGATGGCGAACACATCATCTTTGTCCTTAGCTGGTTAATTATTCTCTCGAGGACCATTTACCAGCCAGGCTGGTATTCCCCCCCAGTCATACATTAACGTAAACAAAGGGGGACCCTTGTAAAACCCCCCAGTTCAGCATGGATTTCCTGTGACTTTACAGCCTCAAATACATTCCAACAGACGCACACACACACACACACTCGTGGACTTTCAACCAGAAACCCACCACGAGATGCAACTGAAGCACATTGCCATATATGGACTTCCACATAGTAAAATTTCATTTTACCATTCATTACAAATTTATAATAGAGGTGTGGCTTGCTAGAGTAAAATCTTTAATTCTGAAGGTTCATTGAAAGAAAATCACTCCATAGTGTCTTGTAACTCGACCTGGTTCGATCTGGTAATTTGCTCATAAAATTTTATGGCCCCAAAGCTGCAGCTCATCCAGTTCCTTGGCAAACCAACATTCCAACACATTTACTTTTCATGGAACTCTTCAGAGAAAACTCTTCAAATGTTTGATACATATTCCTTTGTTTCCCAGGTGCCTTCACTTGCCATAACGGAAACGCTGACAATTTTATTGTGTGTTTAATCAAACTTTATGTGTGTGTAATTATGCATATAGATGTAACATCATGTTTCCCCGACCTTTATCTGTCATAATTAGTATCTGTCTGACCGTCCTGTTTTAATTCAACCCATCACACATCGTAAATTACAGTAAGATGTATTGTTCCGGGTGTACAATCTTAAGAAGAAATATGAATTCTTTCTCTCATAAGACATATGGTGAAAGTAGGCGTTTTCTTCTTCACACAAAGAGAATTTTCCCGCTTCAGAAAAGACAATCTGATTCGCTGTCGTTCCAAGAGAAGGCGTAAACAGATGTTTGTTAAAAGGCAGAAACCCCCTCATCACACTCTCTTCCTTCTTCGCTCACCGCTGTGTTTGAAAACCCACCATTCTAAAGTCAATGAAACAAAAGATCCAGCTACAAGCTCGATACTAGACTACATTCAGTAGTTTTAATGAATAAACTCAGAAGTTTAAGGTTCGTGGCCAGAACCTAAACTTTAGTGGAGTTTGTGAATACCCCCTTCTTAACTGTACTGACCTTACATCTACTCGCTGGCCGAGTTAAAGGTTGGTCAGACCAGTTACAGAACAAGGTAATCTCGATAATTGATAAAATAAATGTACATGCGACTTATGAATTGTGACCATGAGTCATAAATATTAACATTCCCAGAATTCCCCATATTCTTGAGCTAATTCATATTTACCCAGAGTCGTATTCGTTACAGCTTTCACTTTAATTTTCCCTATACCTATTCTTTTGGCAGACTAAAGTTTAGGATTTTGTAATTAAAGAGATCATAAAAATTCAGTGCAATCTTAAAAAATTCTCTAAAGACAAATTTTCTCTGTGTGTTTAATTTTATAACGTAATGTTTTATTAAGAAGTCTGCACTCAAACCTGAGTCTGTACAGCCAAACTCTCCCAGTTTAAATCTATATTTAAGACGCATTTCTTTAGCCAAGCATTCACATAATGCATCTCATAACCTTGTACTCCAGTTATATCAGATCAAATGCACATATCTTTGCTTAATGTTGTAACGACTGAGACAAATCAGACACAATTATTTGTTATAGTAAACAAATCATATTTAAAACTCACTCTGGGATCTGTGGTCCCATCCCCCCAACAAGGGCAAGAAGGGTCTTGCTTACAAGGTTATCTTGGGATACAGACTTTGCTGCATTAATTTATAGACAAACTGATCTATAAATGAACATGCACCCCAGGACACTGTGTGAATGATTTACTGTCTTGTGTACTATTAGGTCTTTGATACTACAGTATGTATTTTATGATACAACCATCGGTCAATGTAACCCCACCGGTATCGTGTCTCCAACCTAATTAATCCTCATTTAATGACTCACACTTTAGTGTACATCACCTTCTCTTAGAATGCAGTGTGTTTTTGTTATATCCATCTGAGTATGAATGGACACAAACGGTCAGGCCTATGTCTAACCACACTTGAGATAGAGTCATAAATCCTCCCAACAGAGGAATCTCCCGCTTGGAAATCCCCCCTTTCTTATTGGTTGAGCCAACCCTGAAAGGTGGGACCTTTCTCAGGCTTTAAATGGTCTTCCCTGTAGCGACAATCACTTTCTGGGGAATAATTAACTCAAATGAAGTGAATATTCATGAGTCTATGAATATGATTTGCTTATCGCTTACAAATATTAAATTACCCAAAGAGGGAATATTTAATCATTTAAGGGTAACCTTTACCAGAATTAATTTCAGTTCTGTCAGGTCCATTAAGTCAAGAACACACAGACAATAAAAATAATTTAAGAATTTTTATTGAATAGATTGCAAACAGGTTGATGTTCCTGAATTGAAATTTGGCGGTATGGCTCTGTTCAGGGAGTCCTCTGACCTTTCATGAGCACCATGAAATAGCAGAGAGTCAGAGGACAGCAGCAGCAGCATTAGGGAACGTTCACACAGTTTAGGACTGTGAGAGCTAAAATATCCCCCCTGTGAACAGAGCAGGCAACATGACATAAAGCAAAATGCCACGTTATGCATAAGGAGGAGCTGGGGAGGTGGCGGGCAGCAGTAGCGAGCAGCAAGCATGTATGAGCAAACTGAATGTGCTTTAAATAGGGCGCCTTGTTTGAGCTTGGCCATTAACCAGCGAGGGGAGTTACCCAGCTAATGCAGCTCAGCTGAAGCAGATCAGCTGACGGGACAGTGTTGTAGCAATAGCATTAGCAGCGTCTTGACTACCTGGCCTGCCAGAACTGACGCTGACGCTCAATTTATCTGAACAATCTGTTCGTCCCGCGAACTGGATGCTAGACTTCCTTATCAAATATCAATAAAAGTACCCTTCTTACAAACTCCAAGAAATATTAATTTTCTGATCAGGAAAACAATATTTCCTGTGTTTGTACAATTTAGATTACCGAAATAGAAACAAGAAAACAAAGCTCTGTAGCTTAGATCGCTTGATTCAGTGACTTCGATTTTGGTGAGCAATAAAACAGGTTCAATTCAAGAAGATTATTTGGGTTTAATAAAAACAAACTAAAGAGTACATAACTACAATTCATACAGAGTAAATATGAGTATATAGCAAAACAAACAGTACAATTTAAACAAGATAATCGAACAACGAATAGTAATGAGATAGAGAGAGAAAAAGGGAGAGAGAGAGAGAGAGAGAGAGAGAGAAAAGGGAGGGAGAGAGAGAGAGAGAGAGAGAGAGAGAAAAGGGAGAGAGAGAGAGAGAGAGAGAGAGGGAGAGAGGGAGAGAGAGAGAGAGAGAGAGAGAGAGAGAGAGAGAGAGAGAGAGAGAGAGAGAGAGTGTGAAAGAGAGAGAGAGAGAGAGAGAGAGAGTGAAAGTGAAAGCAGATCTCAGAGTGACCATTTTCAAACAGTTAACTTTGCAAGAGACCCCAAGTCGTTTTCCTTTGAGGCTCACGCTCGTCTCTGCAGATGCTCTCTAATGGCTCGTTTCCACTGAGCAGTATGGTACGGTACGGTACAGTACAGTACGGTACGGGTCTGTTAACCATGATCTGGCTAGCGTTTCCACTGCCAACAGTACCCTTGATAGGCGTGGTGTTTCGATCGACGTCATTTTCGCGCGAAGAAGAACATAGTAAACTACAATGGATGACATACAGCAGATCTTGTTCTTGCTCCTCGACATGTTTGTCACAAGAAGACAAGCGCCGACATTAGGCTTTTCTCAATATCAAGTACGCAAAGTTTGTACTTGCCATGTGCGACTCCTACATGCAAATGGTATACAGCGCGTTCTTAAAAGCGTCACTCAGCTCGCTCTGCTACTCCGGTTATCTCTGTTACTCTGTATGTACATTTTAAGCAACAATAAAACGAAATATGTTATAAAACACCACTCTGCCTCTTTTCGTTTTCATTTAAATAAATTAAACATTATAGGGACACAAATGTGGTTCATGCGCAACGCATATTGATTATTCACTGCACGCTATACGTTATTCTATTTATAACAAAACGAAATTTATAAAACACAACCCTAACATTACCTCTTTTCGTTTAAATAAAAAAATTACACATATTCCAGGCAATATATGCATTTGTACAAATGTTGCAATAAATATCAGTGATAATCTTGTAATAAAAAAATGACAAGAAACCATATTTCTTTTTGTAAAATTTCAGTTATCAATAATAGCCAATACAAAAGTTTAAGTAAAAGGTACAAGAAGCTATACAATAAGAAATAAAGCAAACAATTCAGTCAAATATCCAAATGCAGCGCTCTAGTCTAACATTACAACAGTAAAGTTAAATACAAATAGCCTATAATATGAAACTAAACTTAGCCCTCAGCCAAAACCATTGACAGGGAACTAATTATATATTCACGAGACCAAAGATCGCCCGTTAGGTCTACACAAGACAAAAAAAAAAAAAAAAAAAGGCGCTTCTTATGTTGTCATTCCCCTTGTAGCACGCACAAGTGACGATTCTCTGTCAACCAATCAACATCCTAGCACAGTGGTACAGTACTAAAAGGTGGAGCTAGACTCACTGCAGGACGTTGATTGGTTGACAGAGAATCGTCACTTGCGCGTGCTACAATAGTCCAGGCAAAGTAACTCATTTTGGAGCCAAAAACAGAATAAATTGTAAAATAATTTTTTTCAGCATAGATCTTTTCTATGAGGTGTCCAGAACAACATACTAAAAGTCCTAAGAAATCCTAGTTGAGGAAATACTGTATGTTAAATTCTCATCAATCCGAGATGTGTGCCAATAAGGCCAGGCAACAATACACCCCCAATGGGGCTATTTTTTTCCTTTACTCCTAACAAAATGAAACTTTACACAATGAAAGTACCCATGAAAAGTAATTTTTTTTGTATTACAAGTTTCTTTGAAAATGAATTTAAATATGCAAATGAGCTATACACTCGAATATAGGCTACATATACAGCATTTAGGCTTAATTTTTTCCTTTACTCCTACCACAAAAAAAACTTTACACAATGAAAGTCTACAAGAAAAGTAAACCATTTTGTATTATAATTTTGTTTGAAAATGAATTTGAATATGCAAATGAGCAATATACTAATCGAATATGTCCAGAATACACCCTAATGGACTTATTTTTTCCTTTACTCCTATCACAATCAAACCTCACACAGTGAAAGTATACATGAAAAGTAACATTTTTGTTTTACAAGTTTCTTTGAAAAATCTATTTTAAATATGCAAATGAGCTCAACACTAGGCCTAATTGACTTACTGTATGGCCAAGATACCATAAAGTCACAAGTAGAAAAAACAGGGGCCAAATAACTAACACATTCATGTCCATTCAGTAAATTAACCCATGCATAAACACGATAAATTTAAAGGATTAGTTCACCCCAAAATGAAAACGATAGGTCATTTAAAAAATTTTTTTTTATAATTTGTAGACTTTTTAACTTCAATAGTTCGGATTGAGCTGATCAACAAACGGACAGGGAACTACGTTATCACGTTGAAAGGTCAAGCCGGCGCCGGCCGAAATACCGCCCCACTGTTTACAATGCGACCGTACATAGGAGCAGGGCTGCCAGCTCTCACACATTGAGGGTGAGACTCACGCAATTGACACTTTTCACACGCTCTCACGCCACACATCCATTTTCTCACGCACAGAAAAATTGCGGAGCAAAGAGGTACTTTTAATACTAGACTAATTCTCAGCTCTTAGATTCCATCAATTTTATTCGAAATTCAGACAAAAATACGTTTGGCGCTTGTAAATGTGACGTGACAGATCGCTGAGCGCCTCAGTTCAAGTGCACATGAACCGATCATCTGTTACTTTTTTCTTTAAAGATGCAGTACAACTTACCGAAAGTATACATAATATCGACCAATTAGTGTTTTTCAACCACGGAAAGAGGTCAATATAACAGCAGGAGAACAATTATGTCACATAACGTTACATTTACCTCAGGAAAGCCATCTAAAGGGGGGGTGAAATGCTCATTTTCACTCAATCTCCTGTTAATCTTGAGTACCTATAGAGTAATATTGCATCCTTCATATCTCCAAAAAGTATTTTGTTTTATTAAATTTTTAACATAAAGATAGGCTGTACCGAGTCTTTCCGGAAAAAAACGAGCGGCTGGGGGCGGGCCCTGTGGGCGAAGCTTAGCTGTGCTAACGCGCCAAGCTAGTGACAACACACAGAGACATTTGTTCAACAAACAGTTTTACTCACCGTCCGGTTCCAACACACGACCGCGAACCTTTATCATTGTGACTGCTCGATCCTTAAGCATTAGACGATCTGCAAATCCGTAGATCTGGGCTTTGTTTATAAAACAATCATCGTCGAAATGCAGGGAACAAAAGTCTTACACAACTCCGTTTATGCTCAGGAAAACAATCCACGGGTTCCTTAACGCTGGGTTCTTTGGGAATCTGTGCAGGGTTGTCTTGCCCTGGCAACCAAAAACACACTTCTTTGGTGACATTGACTTCCCAAAAGCCGGGCATGGCGAACTGCTTTCACTCTCTTGCTCTGGTCTACGAGTGCGCCCGCGGCCGCGATCTTACCGGAGAAGTGCCCTTAGGACCCATATAAGGTAATTCTGCCCTATCTTACGTAAGACAGAGCCATACTCGAAAAAAAACTTTCCGAAACTTGTGACAAACCGGAAGGAGTATTTTTGGAACAAAAATACTCCTTCAAACGTACAACTTAGTTTTTGAAACTTTGTCTATGTTTAGCATGGGAATCCAACTCTTTACCAGTGTAAAAAACTCAGTATGCATGAAATAGCATTTCACCCCCCCTTTAATAGCATGTTAACTGAATAGAAAAAATAGCTAGAGAGGAGATTTTGCTGAGCACTATATTACATATTTATTAGGGCCCAAGCCCTGAAAGGGCGAAGGCCCTATTGTTTTCGGTAGGATTATTATTATTATTATTATTAGGGCCCAAGCCCTGAAAGGGCGAAGGCCCTATTGTTTTCGGTAGGATTATTAGGGCCCAAGCCCTGAAAGGGCGAAGGCCCTATTGTTTCCGGTAGGATTATTTATTAGGGCCCGAGCACCGATGGTGTGAGGACCCTCTTGGAATTGCTCTGTTTATTATTATTATTATTATTATTATTATTATTATTCTCCGCATTTAATTGCATTTTTGAGGGCCTAAACATGCTCGAAAACTCACGAAACTTTGCACACGCGTCAGAACTGGCGAAAATTTACATCTGATATAGGTTTCAGAATTGGACGGGGCAAAATGGCTCGATAGCGCCACCTATAAAAGTTCAACGGAGTGCGCCTCCCGCAACGTTCCACGTACGTGCACGAAATTCGGTACATACATGTAATGACCTAATACCTACAAAAAAGTCTCTTGGAGCATAGCCCTAAACACAACAGGAAGTCAGCCATTTTGAACTTCCTCTCAGATTTTTGTGCAGTTTTTGCCATTTTCAGGCCTCGTACTTTAACGAACTCCTCCTACAGTTTTAATCTGATCATCTTCAAATTTGGTGAGTGTAATCTTAAGGCCTTTGCGACGTTAAATTGCGAAGATCTTGAGTTTTCGTCAAAGGGCGGGTCCTCGGCGGCCTGACAAATTTCGATGTTTCGCCATGAAACAGGAAGTTGCTGTAACTCAGGCATGGAATGTCCAATCTGCCCCAAACTTCACACTTTTGATAAGCGTTCTGTCCTGAACACATGACCATGCTCATATTCAGTTACAGTCATAGCGCCACCTGCTGGCAACAGGAAGTGACATGTTTAACACTGATATGGACTCCTAATAACATATAAAAAAGTGCCAGCAAGTGCTAAACATGCTAACAACATAATAGAAGCATGCTAAAACATGCTAGCAAACTCTTAGCTAAGTGCTAAAGCATGCTATTATTGCAATTAAATAGGAATTTGCTGTAACACAGGCATGGAATGTCCAATCTGCCCCAAACTTCACACTTTTGATAAGCGTTCTGTCCTGAACACATCTACATGAGAAAATTCAGTTATAGTAATAGCGCCACCTACTGGTAACAGGAAGTGACATGTTTAACACTCTTGTGGTCTCCTAATAACATATAAAAAAGAGCCAACAAGTGCTAAACAGGTTAGCAACATACTAGAAACATGCTAGCAAACACTTAGCTAAGTGCTAAAGCATGCTATTACTGCAATTAAATAGGAATTTGCTGTAACTCAGGCATGTAATGTCCAATCTGCCCCAAACTTCACACATTTGATAAGAATCATGGCCTGAACACATGTCTATGCTCAAATTCAGTTATAGTAATAGCACCACCTACTGGCAACAGGAAGTGACATGTTTAACACTTTGATGCCGTTCTAGCAACATGTTAAAAATGCCATTGAGTTCTATACATGCTAGAAACATGTTAAAACATGCTAGCAGTACTTAGCTAAGTGCTAAACCATGCTAATTCAATGAAACAGGACTTTGTTGTTACTCAAGAAGGCAATGTACAATCTACCCCAAACTTCACACGTTTGATAAGAGTTATCTCTTGAACACATGTCCATGCTCATATTTAGTTATAGTCATAGCGCCACCTGCTGGCAACAGGAAGTGACGTTTAACACTGTTCTTGACTCCTAATAACATATAAAAAAATGCAAGTAGGTGCTAAACATCCTACCAACATACTAGAGACATAATAAAACATACTAGCAAACACTTAGCTAAGTGCTAAAGAATGATATTACTGCAATTAAATATGAATTTGCTGTAACTCAGGCAAGGAATGTCCAATCTGCCCCAAACTTCACACTTTTGATAAGCGTTCTGTCCTGAACACATGATCATGCTTACAGTCATAGCGCCACCTGCTGGCTGCAGGAAGTGACATGTTTAACACTGTTATGGACTCCTAATAACATATAAAAAAGTGCCAGCAAGTGCTAAACATGCTAACAACATACTAGAAACATGCTAAAACATGCTAGCAAACTCTTAGCTAAGTGCTAAAGCATGCTATTATTGCAATTAAATAGGAATTTGCTGTAATTCAGGCATGGAATGTCCAATCTGCCCCAAACTTCACACATTTGATAAGAATCATGGCCTGAACACATGTCTATGCTCAAATTCAGTTATAGTAATAGCGCCACCTACTGGCAACAGGAAGTGACATGTTTAACACTTTTATGCCGTTCTAGCAACATGTTAAAAATGCCATTGAGTTCTAAACATGCTAGAAACATGTTAAAACATGCTAACAATGCTTAGCTAAGTGCTAAAGAATGTTAATTCAATGAAACATGACTTTGTTGTTACTCAAGAAGGCAATGTCCAATTTGCACCAAACTTCACACGTTTGATAAGAGTTCTGTCCTGAACACACATCCATGCTCATATTCAGTTATAGCCATAACGCCACCTACTGGCAACAGAAACTGACATGGTTAACACCGTAATGCAGTACTAACCACATAATTATTGTGTACTAAGCATGCTAGAAACAGACTAAACATGCTAGCAACACTTAGCTGAGTCATGAAGCATGCTATTATCACCATTATACAAAACATTTTGTAACTGACTTTGACATACTCTTACTATATATACCTCCTTAAATGTACATTTCCCAACCATGCTCTGTCTTCCTAAAGCCACCGAGTGTTGATGGCACGGGTGCGAGGGCCCTTTCATCGCTGCTTGCAGCTTTAATTAGGGCCCGAGCACCGATGGTGTGAGGACCCTCTTGGAATTGCTCTGTTTATTATTATTATTATTATTCTTCTCCGCATTGAATTGCATTTTTGAGGGCCTAAACATGCTCGAAAACTCACGAAACTTTGCACACGCGTCAGAACTGGCGAAAATTTACATCTGATATAGGTTTCGGAATTGGACGGGGCAAAATGGCTCGATAGCGCCACCTATAAAAGTTCAACGGAGTGCGCCTCCCGCAACGTTCCACGTACGTGCACGAAATTCGGTACATACATGTAATGACCTAATACCTACAAAAAAGTCTCTTGGAGCATAGCCCTAAACACAACAGGAAGTCAGCCATTTTGAACTTCCTCTCAGATTTTTGTGCAGTTTTTGCCATTTTCAGGCCTCGTACTTTAACGAACTCCTCCTACAGTTTTAATCTGATCATCTTCAAATTTGGTGAGTGTAATCTTAAGGCCTTTGCGACGTTAAATTGCGAAGATCTTGAGTTTTCGTCGAAGGGCGGGTCCTCGGCGGCCTTACAAATTCCGATGTTTCGCCATGAAACAGGAAGTTGCTGTAACTCAGGCATGGAATGTCCAATCTGCCCCAAACTTCACACGTTTGATAAGAGTTCTGTCCTGAACACATGGCCATGCTCATATTCAGTTATAGTCATAGCGCCACCTGCTGGCAACAGGAAGTGACATGTTTAACACTGTTATGGACTCCTAATAACATATAAAAAAGTGCCAGCAAGTGCTAAACATGCTAACAACATACTAGAAGCATGCTAAAACATGCTAGCAAACTCTTAGCTAAGTGCTAAAGCATGCATATTATTGCAATTAAATAGGAATTTGCTGTAACTCAGGCATGGAATATCCAATCTGCCCCAAACTTCACACTTTTGATAAGCGTTCTGTCCTGAACACATCTACATGAGAATATTCAGTTATAGTAATAGCGCCACCTACTGGCAACAGGAAGTGTCATGTTTAACATGTTGATGCCATTCTAGCAACATGTTAAAAATGCCATTGAGGTCTAAACATGCTAGAAACATGTTAAAACATGCTAGCTAATGTTAAAACATGCTAGCAATACTTAGCTAAGTGGTAAAGCATGCTAATTCAATGAAACAGGATGTTGTTGTTACTCAAGAAGGCAATGTCCAATCTGCGCCAAACTTCACACTTTTAATAAACGTTCTGTCCTGAACACATGACCATGCTCATATTCAGTTACAGTCATAGTGCCACCTGCTGGCAACAGGAAGTGACATGTTAAACACTGTTGTGGACATATAAAAACATATAAAAAAAGTGCCAGCAAGTGCTAAACATGCTAACAACATACTAGAAACATGCTAAAACATGCTAGCAAACACTTAGCTAAGTGCTAAAGCATGCTATTGCTGCAATTAAATAGGAATTTGCTGTAACACAGGCATGGAATGTCCAATCTGCCCCAAACTTCACACGTTTGATAAGAGTCATGGCCTGAACACATCTACATGAGAATATTCAGTTATAGTAATAGCGCCACCTGCTGTCAACAGGAAGTGACATGTTTAACACTGTTGTGGTCTCCTAATAACATATATAAAAGAGCCAGCAAGTGCTAAACAGGTTAGCAACATACTAGAAACATGCTAGCAAACACTTAGCTAAGTGATAAAGCATGCTATTACTGCAATTAAATAGGAATTTGCTGTAACTCAGGCATGGAACGTCCAATCTGCCCCAAACTTCACATGTTTGATAAGAATCATGGCCTGAACGCATGCCTATGCTCAAATTCAGTTATAGTAATAGCGCCACCTACTGGCAACAGGAAGTGACATGTTTAACACGTTGATGCCGTTCTAGCAACATGTTAAAAATGCCATTGAGTTCTAAACATGCTAGAAACATGTTAAAACATGCTAGCAATACTTAGCTAAGTGCTAAAGCATGCTAATTCAATGAAACAGGACTTTGTTGTTACTCAAGAAGGCAATGTACAATCTACCCCAAACGTCACACGTTTGATAAGAGTTATCTCTTGAACACATGTCCATGCTCATATTTAGTTATAGTCATAGCGCCACCTGCTGGCAACAGGAAGTGACGTTTAACACTGTTCTTGACTCCTAATAACATATAAAAAAATGCCAGTAGGTGCTAAACATCCTACCAACATACTAGAGACATGCTAAAACATAATAGCAAACACTTAGCGAAGTGCTAAAGAATGATATTACTGCAATTAAATATGAATTTGCTGTAACTCAGGCATGGAATGTCCAATCTGCCCCAAACTTCACACTTTTGATAAGCGTTCTGTCCTGAACACATGACCATGCTTATATTCAGTTACAGTCATAGCGCCACCTGCTGGCAACAGGAAGTGACATGTTTAACACTGTTGTGGACTCCTAATAACATATAAAAAAGTGCCAGCAAGTGTTAAACATGCTAACAACATACTAGAAACATGCTAAAACATGCTAGCAAACTCTTAGCCAAGTGCTAAAGCATGCTATTATTGCAATTAAATAGGAATTTGCTGTAACTCAGGCATGGAATGTCCAATCTGCCCCAAACTTCACACTTTTGATAAGAGTCATGGCCTGAACACATCTACATGAGAATGTTCAGTTATAGTAATAGCGCCACCAACTGGCAACAGGAAGTGACATGTTTAACACGTTGATGCCGTTCTAGCAACATGTTAAAACATGCTAACAATGCTTAGCTAAGTTCTAAAGAATGCTAATTCAATGAAACATGACTTTGTTGTTACTCAAGAAGGCAATGTCCAATTTGCACCAAACTTCACATGTTTGATAAGAGTTCTGTCCTGAACACACATCCATGCTCATATTCAGTTATAGTCATAACGCCACCTACTGGCAACAGAAACTGACATGGTTAACACAGTAATGCAGTACTAACCACATAATTATTGTGTACTAAGCATGCTAGAAACAGACTGAACATGCTAGCAACACTTAGCTGAGTCATGAAGCATGCTATTATCACCATTATACAAAACATTTTGTAACTGACTTTGACATACTCTTACTATATATACCTCCTTAAATGTACATTTCCCAACCATGCTCTGCCTTCCTAAAGCCACCGAGTGTTGATGGCACGGGTGCGAGGGCCCTTTCATCGCTGCTTGCAGCTTTAATTATTATTATTATTCTTCTTCTCCGCATTTAATTGCATTTTTGAGGGCCTAAACATGCTCGAAAACTCACGAAACTTTGCACACGCGTCAGAACTGGCGAAAATTTACATCTGATATAGGTTTCAGAATTGGACGGGGCAAAATGGCTCGATAGCGCCACCTATAAAAGTTCAACGGAGTGCGCCTCCCGCAACGTTCCACGTACGTGCACGAAATTCGGTACATACATGTAATGACCTAATACCTACAAAAAAGTCTCTTGGAGCATAGCCCTAAACACAACAGGAAGTCAGCCATTTTGAACTTCCTCTCAGATTTTTGTGCAGTTTTTGCCATTTTCAGGCCTCGTACTTTAACGAACTCCTCCTACAGTTTTAATCTGATCATCTTCAAATTTGGTGAGTGTAATCTTAAGGCCTTTGCGACGTTAAATTGCGAAGATCTTGAGTTTTCGTCAAAGGGCGGGTCCTCGGCGGCCTGACAAATTTCGATGTTTCGCCATGAAACAGGAAGTTGCTGTAACTCAGGCATGGAATGTCCAATCTGCCCCAAACTTCACACTTTTGATAAGCGTTCTGTCCTGAACACATGACCATGCTCATATTCAGTTACAGTCATAGCGCCACCTGCTGGCAACAGGAAGTGACATGTTTAACACTGATATGGACTCCTAATAACATATAAAAAAGTGCCAGCAAGTGCTAAACATGCTAACAACATAATAGAAGCATGCTAAAACATGCTAACAAACTCTTAGCTAAGTGCTAAAGCATGCTATTATTGCAATTAAATAGGAATTTGCTGTAACTCAGGCATGGAATGTCCAATCTGCCCCAAACTTCACACTTTTGATAAGCGTTCTGTCCTGAACACATCTACATGAGAAAATTCAGTTATAGTAATAGCGCCACCTACTGGTAACAGGAAGTGACATGTTTAACACTCTTGTGGTCTCCTAATAACATATAAAAAAGAGCCAACAAGTGCTAAACAGGTTAGCAACATACTAGAAACATGCTAGCAAACACTTAGCTAAGTGCTAAAGCATGCTATTACTGCAATTAAATAGGAATTTGCTGTAACTCAGGCATGTAATGTCCAATCTGCCCCAAACTTCACACATTTGATAAGAATCATGGCCTGAACACATGTCTATGCTCAAATTCAGTTATAGTAATAGCACCACCTACTGGCAACAGGAAGTGACATGTTTAACACTTTGATGCCGTTCTAGCAACATGTTAAAAATGCCATTGAGTTCTATACATGCTAGAAACATGTTAAAACATGCTAGCAGTACTTAGCTAAGTGCTAAACCATGCTAATTCAATGAAACAGGACTTTGTTGTTACTCAAGAAGGCAATGTACAATCTACCCCAAACTTCACACGTTTGATAAGAGTTATCTCTTGAACACATGTCCATGCTCATATTTAGTTATAGTCATAGCGCCACCTGCTGGCAACAGGAAGTGACGTTTAACACTGTTCTTGACTCCTAATAACATATAAAAAAATGCAAGTAGGTGCTAAACATCCTACCAACATACTAGAGACTTGCTAAAACATACTAGCAAACACTTAGCTAAGTGCTAAAGAATGATATTACTGCAATTAAATATGAATTTGCTGTAACTCAGGCAAGGAATGTCCAATCTGCCCCAAACTTCACACTTTTGATAAGCGTTCTGTCCTGAACACATGATCATGCTTACAGTCATAGCGCCACCTGCTGGCAGCAGGAAGTGACATGTTTAACACTGTTATGGACTCCTAATAACATATAAAAAAGTGCCAGCAAGTGCTAAACATGCTAACAACATACTAGAAACATGCTAAAACATGCTAGCAAACTCTTAGCTAAGTGCTAAAGCATGCTATTATTGCAATTAAATAGGAATTTGCTGTAATTCAGGCATGGAATGTCCAATCTGCCCCAAACTTCACACATTTGATAAGAATCATGGCCTGAACACATGTCTATGCTCAAATTCAGTTATAGTAATAGCGCCACCTACTGGCAACAGGAAGTGACATGTTTAACACTTTTATGCCGTTCTAGCAACATGTTAAAAATGCCATTGAGTTCTAAACATGCTAGAAACATGTTAAAACATGCTAACAATGCTTAGCTAAGTGCTAAAGAATGTTAATTCAATGAAACATGACTTTGTTGTTACTCAAGAAGGCAATGTCCAATTTGCACCAAACTTCACACGTTTGATAAGAGTTCTGTCCTGAACACACATCCATGCTCATATTCAGTTATAGCCATAACGCCACCTACTGGCAACAGAAACTGACATGGTTAACACCGTAATGCAGTACTAACCACATAATTATTGTGTACTAAGCATGCTAGAAACAGACTAAACATGCTAGCAACACTTAGCTGAGTCATGAAGCATGCTATTATCACCATTATACAAAACATTTTGTAACTGACTTTGACATACTCTTACTATATATACCTCCTTAAATGTACATTTCCCAACCATGCTCTGTCTTCCTAAAGCCACCGAGTGTTGATGGCACGGGTGCGAGGGCCCTTTCATCGCTGCTTGCAGCTTTAATTATTATTATTATTATTATTTTGTCAACCTTTCGGGCACTTTTGGGGTCCTTAACATGCTCAAAAACTCTTGAAATTTTGCACACACGTCAGAACCCGCGGCCATCAGGGCCGGACTGAAGCTGGTACCCGGGCGTGGCAGGGGGGCTCGACAGCGCCCCCTGGAACGGGATCCGAACACTTGTCCATAAATCAGACACGCTTGCATGTAATAATATGAAACTCGGTACACATATAGAACTCATCGGGCCGAACAACTTTCGTGCTCTAAGTTTTACGCCAGCCCAACAGGAAGTCGGCTATTTAGGGTTGTTTGGAAACGCATGCTGTGGAATTTAAAGTACTCCTCCTAGGGAATTCATCGATTCGCCTCCAAACTCGGTGTGCATGAAGTCAAGACATTGAGGATGCTAAATTGCGGACGGATTTTTGATATCTCGAACGGTTTGGCCGTGGCGAGGAAACGAATTTATGGCGAAAAAATGAAACAGGAAGTGTGTTATAACTTCTGCATACATTAACTGATCTTGATGAAACTTCAGCAGTGTGTTCGTTGTAAGAGGCCGATCGCACAGATGTGACTATTGTGAGTCAAAGTTATAGCGCCACCAACAGGCAGCAGGAAGTACATCACTATTAAAATGCTTTGAAATCACTGTCTTATTTTTACCAGATTTGCTTCAAACTTTATGTGTACAATGTAGACACACGGCAGATGTAAACCTGTGAAAGGATTATTGATATCTTAGATACTGTTGCCGTGGCAACGCATCAAACTTTAATATTCTTTTTTTATGCTTTTGAGACTCTTAACATACTTGAAATTGCATGAAACTCGACAGACACATCACATTTATTATCCAGTAGACATGTGCAAAGTTTCAGAAACGGGCGTGGTGAGGGGCTCAGTAGCGCCACCTTTAGTCATAAGTGGGGGTGTTAGTTTTATCAACAGCAACAAAACTTGGTATGTGTATTGTTCTCATCAAGACGGACAACTTTCTAATTTACATGAACCATCTCTGACCAACAGGAAGAGAGATATTTTGGTTTGAATGTGGATTTTCTGAAGAATTTTCTCTCCCTCTCTGTGTCTGTGTGTGTGTGAGGGGAGGGGGGGATTTGACTATTGCTTTTATATTGTTAATCAAGGTTTCAGGGGCTTTTGGGGTCCTTAACGTGCTCAAAAACTCTTGAAACTTTGCACACAGGTCAGAACCCACGGCCATCAGGGCCGGGCTGAAGCTGGGACCCGGGCGTGGCAGGGGGGCTCAACAGCGCCCCCTTGAACGGGGTTCTAAAACTTGATCCATATATCAAACACGCTCGCATGAATTAATATGAAACTCGGTACACATATAGATCTCATCGGGCCGAACAACTTTACCCCGGTCAAGTTTTACGCCAGCCCAACAGGAAGTCGGCTATTATGGGTTGTTTGGAAAACGCTTGCTGTGGAATGTGAAATACTCCTCCTAGAAAATTCACCGTGCCCCCTTCAAACTCGGTGTGGATGTAGTCAAGACATTGAGGATGCTAAATTGCGGACGGATTTTTGATATCTCGAACGGTTTGGCTGTGGCGAGGAATCGAATTTATGGCGAGAAAAGAGAAACACGGAAGTGGAATAACTTCTGCATACATTAACTGATCTTGATGAAACTTCAGCAGTGTGTTCGTGGTAAGAGGCCGATCAGATGGATGTAGCTATTGTGAGTCAAAGTTATAGCGCCACCAACTGGCAGCAGGAAGTGTGTCACTTTCAACATGCTTTTGACAAAAGTGGGGGGGTTAGTTTTAACTACAGTAAAGAAAAAATAGTTTGTATATTGTTCTCATCAAGCCGGACAACTTTCTAATTTACATTCAATAGCTCTGGCCATCAGGAAGTCAGATATTTTGGTCTGAATGTGGATTTTTTTGCAAAATCAGCCTCTGAATTTTTAGCCACTCCTCTTAAACTATTTATTTTATTCGTACCAAACTTTTTCAACATGATGAAACTACATTAAATATGCTAAATTGTGAATGGATAATAAATATCTCAAACGGTTTTGCTATGGCGAGGGATTAAATAATGTCCAAAAAGGAAACACTAAAAATCTTCTAAAAATGTAATTATATACCATTTATTTCTATATAAAAGAATACAAATATCACAACTAAACCCATTTTATTCTGTTTTTGCAATTCAAGAAGAATGAAAAAGTTAAAACAGGCTATTTAGTGCTATTTGGTTCAACAAAAAAGCAAACATAGGGCTATACTGCCCTCTTGTGTCCAAAAGGACATCAAAATAGTATATAAAACTTTTTACCAGGTAGGCCAATATTGTATTTAAATATACATGTATTAGGTATGTGTCTGAGGATATTTTCCCACCGGTTAATCGACGTGTGACACGAGTGGGTGCTTTTAAATCGCTAATATAATAGTGTAAGAAAAATAATGATAATGTTGCACACACAAATCACACACATGTGGGAAAGAATGATGCTTTTAAACAACACTAAACCGCCATTAGGTGTCGCCAGGCATCCATCTTAATAAGCGAGTCATTGATTCATTCGTTCAAACGATTCGTTCGAATGAGTCGATCATGATTAAGACAGATGTTTATGGATTGATCATTCAATCTTTGAGTCAACCGATTCGTTAAAAATGCTGAATCGTTCAGTTATGAGAAAACACGTGATGCGTGATGGTTCTGCCGTGATCTTTGTTTAACTATTTTCGCTGCTGAAACAGAACAAAAACAGTCAACATTGCATCTAAAATGTAAGTGACTTAATTGTAACTGTTTATTAACCTGTTGTATGAAATCTAGGGGTGGGAGAAAAAATTTATTCTTAGATGCATCGCGATGCGGACGTGGACGATTCTGAATCGATTTACAAATGTCAAAAAATCGATTCTCTAAAAAAAATATTTTCTAATAACGTAATATTGACGGAAGGCAAAAGGCGGAACTCTAAGCGGACGTGCGTGCAGTCTGTGGTGCGCACATAACAGAGAAGTTTCTTCTGCTCACCAAGGCTGCATTTATTTGATTAAAAATACAAACAAAAACAGTAATATTGTAAAATATTATTCCAATTTAAAACAGCTGCTTTCTATTTTAATATATTTTAAAGCTGAGTTTTCAGCATCATTACTCCAGTCGTCACTGTCACAAGATCCTTCAGAAATAATTCTAATATGATGATTGATACTCAAGAAACATTCATTATTATTTTAAATGTCGAAAACAGTTGTGTACAGTCTTTGATGAATAGAAAGTTCAAAAGAACAGCATTTATCTGAAATCTAAAGCTTTTGTAACGTTAAACACTACCGCTCAAAAGTTTTGGGTTAGTAATAATTAAAATTTAATTTTTTGGGGAAATAAATAAAATAAATCAGTACTTTTATTTATGAAGGATGAGTTAAACTGATCAACAGTTACAGTAAAGACATTTATAATGTTAAAAATATATATATTTGAAATATATGCTGTTCTTTTGAACTTTACATTCATCAAAGCATTTTGAAAAAAAAAAAAATCTGTACACAACTGTTTTCAACATTGAAAATAATAATGAATATTTATTGAGCATCAATCATCATATTAGTATGATTTCTGAAGGATCATGTGACACTGAAGACTGGAGTAATGATGCTGAAAACTCAACTTTGATCACAGAAATGAATTACTATGTAAAATATTTAAAAATTGAAAACAGCTGTTTTAAATTGGAATAATATTTCACAATATTACTGTTTTTGTTTGTATTTTTAATCAATAAATGCAGCCTTGGTGAGCAGAAGAGACTTCTCCTAAAAACATTAAAAATCTTACTGACCCCAAACTTTTGAACAATAATATATATATATATATATATATATATATATATATATATATATATATATACATATATATATATATATATATATATATATATATATATACATATATATGAATTTGTGTGTACGTATGTATGTATGTATGTATGTATGTATGTATGTATGTATATATATATATATATATATATATATATATATATATATATATATATATATATATATATATATATATATATATATAGCTGCGAGCAGCGATGGAGGGCCAAAGCCGGCGGTACCGCCACCCGGTGCCTTTAGGTAACTAAAGGCACCGGGGTTGCGGTGCCACCGGCTTGGGCCCGTAATCGCTGCTCGCAGCTATATTTATTATTATTATTATTATTATTATTTTGTCAACCTTTCGGCCACTTTTGGGGCCCTTAACATGCTCGAAAACTCTTGAAATTTTGCACACAGGTCAGAACCCGCGGCCATCAGGGCCGGACTGAAGCTGGGACCCGGGCGTGGCTGGGGGGCTCAACAGCGCCCCCTTGAACGGGGTTCTAAAACTTGATCCATATATCAAACACGCTCGCATGAATTAATATGAAACTCGGTACACATATAGATCTCATCGGGCCGAACAACTTTACCCCGGTCAAGTTTTACGCCAGCCCAACAGGAAGTCAGCTATTATGGGTTGTTTGGAAAACGCTTGCTGTGGAATGTGAAATACTCCTCCTAGAAAATTCACCGTGCCCCCTTCAAACTCGGTGTGGATGTAGTCAAGACATTGAGGATGCTAAATTGCGGACGGATTTTTGATATCTCGAACGGTTTGGCTGTGGCGAGGAATCGAATTTATGGCGAGAAAAGAGAAACACGGAAGTGGAATAACTTCTGCATACATTAACTGATCTTGATGAAACTTCAGCAGTGTGTTCGTGGTAAGAGGCCGATCAGATGGATGTAGCTATTGTGAGTCAAAGTTATAGCGCCACCAACTGGCAGCAGGAAGTGTGTCACTTTCAACATGCTTTTGACAAAAGTGGGGGGGTTAGTTTTAACTACAGTAAAGAAAAAATAGTTTGTATATTGTTCTCATCAAGCCGGACAACTTTCTAATTTACATTCAATAGCTCTGGCCATCAGGAAGTCAGATATTTTGGTCTGAATGTGGATTTTTTTGCAAAATCAGCCTCTGAATTTTTAGCCACTCCTCTTAAACTATTTATTTTATTCGTACCAAACTTTTTCAACATGATGAAACTACATTAAATATGCTAAATTGTGAATGGATAATAAATATCTCAAACGGTTTTGCTATGGCGAGGGATTAAATAATGTCCAAAAAGGAAACACTAAAAATCTTCTAAAAATGTAATTATATACCATTTATTTCTATATAAAAGTATACAAATATCACAACTAAACCCATTTTATTCTGTTTTTGCAATTCAAGAAGAATGAAAAAGTTAAAACAGGCTATTTAGTGCTATTTGGTTCAACAAAAAAGCAAACATAGGGCTATACTGCCCTCTTGTGTCCAAAAGGACATCAAAATAGTATATAAAACTTTTTACCAGGTAGGCCAATATTGTATTTAAATATACATGTATTAGGTATGTGTCTGAGGATATTTTCCCACCGGTTAATCGACGTGTGACACGAGTGGGTGCTTTTAAATCGCTAATATAATAGTGTAAGAAAAATAATGATAATGTTGCACACACAAATCACACACATGTGGGAAAGAATGATGCTTTTAAACAACACTAAACCGCCATTAGGTGTCGCCAGGCATCCATCTTAATAAGCGAGTCATTGATTCATTCGTTCAAACGATTCGTTCGAATGAGTCGATCATGATTAAGACAGATGTTTATGGATTGATCATTCAATCTTTGAGTCAACCGATTCGTTAAAAATGCTGAATCGTTCAGTTATGAGAAAACACGTGATGCGTGATGGTTCTGCCGTGATCTTTGTTTAACTATTTTCGCTGCTGAAACAGAACAAAAACAGTCAACATTGCATCTAAAATGTAAGTGACTTAATTGTAACTGTTTATTAACCTGTTGTATGAAATCTAGGGGTGGGAGAAAAAATTTATTCTTAGATGCATCGCGATGCGGACGTGGACGATTCTGAATCGATTCACAAATGTCAAAAAATCGATTCTCTAAAAAAATATTTTTCTAATAACGTAATATTGACGGAAGGCAAAAGGCGGAACTCTAAGCGGACGTGCGTGCAGTCTGTGGCGCGCACATAACAGAGAAGTTTCTTCTGCTCACCAAGGCTGCATTTATTTGATTAAAAATACAAACAAAAACAGTAATATTGTAAAATATTATTCCAATTTAAAACAGCTGCTTTCTATTTTAATATATTTTAAACTGTTATTTATTCCTGTGATCAAAGCTGAGTTTTCAGCATCATTACTCCAGTCGTCACTGTCACATGATCCTTTAGAAATTATTCTAATATGATGATTGATACTCAAGAAACATTCATTATTATTTTAAATGTCGAAAACAGTTGTGTACAGTCTTTGATGAATAGAAAGTTCAAAAGAACAGCATTTATCTGAAATCTAAAGCTTTTGTAACGTTAAACACTACCGCTCAAAAGTTTTGGGTTAGTAATAATTAAAATTTTATTTTTTGGGGAAATAAATAAAATAAATCAGTACTTTTATTTATGAAGGATGAGTTAAACTGATCAACAGTTACAGTAAAGACATTTATAATGTTAAAAATATATATATTTGAAATATATGCTGTTCTTTTGAACTTTACATTCATCAAAGCATTTTGAAAAAAAAAAAATCTGTACACAACTGTTTTCAACATTGAAAATAATAATGAATATTTATTGAGCATCAATCATCATATTAGTATGATTTCTGAAGGATCATGTGACACTGAAGACTGGAGTAATGATGCTGAAAACTCAACTTTGATCACAGAAATGAATTACTATGTAAAATATTTAAAAAATGAAAACAGCTGTTTTAAATTGGAATAATATTTCACAATATTACTGTTTTTGTTTGTATTTTTAATCAATAAATGCAGCCTTGGTGAGCAGAAGAGACTTCTCCTAAAAACATTAAAAATCTTACTGACCCCAAACTTTTGAACAATAATATATATATATATATATATATATATATATATATATATATATATATATATATATATGTGTGTGTATGTATGTATGTATATATATATATATATGTATATATATATATATATATATATAAATATAGCTGCGAGCAGCGATGGAGGGCCAAAGCCGGCGGTACCGCCACCCCGGTGCCTTTAGGTAACTAAAGGCACCGGGGTTGCGGTGCCACCGGCTTGGGCCCGTAATCGCTGCTCGCAGCTATATTTATTATTATTATTATTATTATTTTGTCAACCTTTCGGGCACTTTTGGGGCCCTTAACATGCTCGAAAACTCTTGAAATTTTGCACACAGGTCAGAACCCGCGGCCATCAGGGCCGGGCTGAAGCTGGTACCCGGGCGTGGCAGGGGGCCTCAACAGCGCCCCCTGGAACGGGATCCGAACACTTGTCCATAAATCAGACACGCTTGCATGTAATAATATGAAACCCGGTACACATATAGACCTCATCGGGCCGAACAACTTGCGTGCTCTAAGTTTTACGCCAGCCCAACAGGAAGTCGGCTATTTAGCGTTGTTTGGAAACGCATGCTGTGGAATTTAATGTACTCCTCCTAGGAAATTCATCCATTCGCCTCCAAACTCGGTGTGCATGAAGTCAAGACATTGAGGCTGCTAAATTGCGGACGGATTTTTGATATCTCGAACGGTTTGGCCGTGGCAAGGAAACGAATTTATGGCGAATAATTCAAACAGGAAGTGTGTTATAACATCTGCATACATTAACTGATCTTGATGAAACTTCAGCAGTGTGTTCGTTGTAAGAGGCCGATCACATGGATGTGACATTTGTGAGTCAAAGTTATAGCGCCACCAACTGGCAACAGGAAGTGTGTCACTTTCATAATGCTTTGAAATCACCCTCTTATTTTTACCCGATTTGCTTAAAACTTTATGTGTATAATGTAGACACACGGCAGATGTAGACCTGTGAAAGGATTATTGATATCTTAGATACTGTTGCCGTGGCAACGCATTAAACTTTAATATTCTTTTCGGATGCTTTTGAGACTCTTCACATGTTTGAAAATGCATGAAACTCGACAGACACATCACATTTATTATCCAGTAGACATGTGCAAAGTTTCAGAAACGGGCGTGGAGAAATGGCTCAGTAGCGCCACCTTTAGTCAAAAATGGGGGCTTAGTTTTTCCTAGAATCACAAAACTTGGTAGGTGTATTGTTCTCATCAAGCCGGACAACTTTCTAATTGACAGTTATTAGCTATGACCAACAGGAAGTCGGATATTTTGGTCTGAATATGGATTTTTTGCTAAATCAGCCTCTGAGTTTTTAGTTGCTCCTCCTAAAAGGTTTATTTTATTCCCACCAAACTTTTTCAACATGATTAAAATATATTAATGATGCAAAATTGTAAACGGATATTGAATATCTCAAACGGTTTTGCTATGGCGAGGGATTAAATTTATGTCAAAAAGGAAGCAGGAAACATCTCAACATAACTTCTAAAAATGTAATTATTATTATATACAAATATTAGAACTAAACCCATTTTATTCTGTTTTTGCAATTCAAGGAGTATGAAAAAGTTAAAAACAGGCTATTTAGTGCTATTTGGTTCAACAAAAAATCAAACATAGGGCTATACTGCCCTCTTGTGTCCAAAAGGATATTAAAATAGTATATAAAACGTTTTACTAGGTAGGCCTATTGTATTTAAATATAAATTTATTAGGTATATGACTGTGAGGATATTTTCCCATCGGTTAATCGACGTGTGACACGAGCGGCTGCTTTTAAATCGCTAATATAAAAGTGAAAGTAAAAAACGGAGGTCCGCACGGACATTGATAATGGTGCATGTTGGAAAAAATGATACTTTTAAACATAACACTAAACCGCCATCAGGTGTCACCAGGCGACCATCTTAATGAGCGAGTCATTGATTCATTCGTTCAAACGATTCGTTCGAATGACTGAGTCATTCATGATTGAGACAGATGTTTATGGATTGACCATTGAATCTTTGAGTCAACCGATTCGTTTCAAAATGCTGAATCATTAAGTAATGAGAAAACAAGTTGCTGTGAGATGCACGATGGTTCTGCTGATCTTTGTTTAACTATTTTTGCTGCTGAAACAGAACAAAAACAGTCAATATTGCATCTAAAATGTAAGTGACTTAATTGTAACTGTTTATTAACCTGTTGTATGAAATCAATGTCACAGTTTCAATTGTGATTGTATTCAGGAAATAGTTGCCTACTCGTCAAATGAGGTTGCTTAACTCTTATCATATGTTAGAAAATATATAAAAAACTCCATATTTGTAATTTTTATAGTCAGTATGTTGTTAACTGCGTTGCGTTTTTGTGTGCTGCGCTCATTTGTTTACAATTCTCCTGGAGAAGCTGCATGAGCCTCAGCAGGGCAACCTTGTTACCATTGATCAGTAATACATTTATTATGAACTGCTGATTGCAACTTAAAATGAATGTAATGAAATTAGAATAATCTCTCGTTTTAGTGATTCCCAAGTTATTTTTTTGTTATTGACGTTCTAATCAGGCTATACTCTGGTCGGGCAAGTAAAATTCTCTTTCAGGTAGGCCTATTGTATTTATATATAAATATATTAGGGATGTGACTGTGATAAAATTTTCCCACCAGTTAATCGACGTGTGACACCGCTGAGGGCTTTTAAATCGCTAACTTAAAAGCGAAAGTAAAATACAGACGTCCGCACAGACATTGATAATGGTGCGGAGTAGAGCGAGCATTTTCAATGTATGCCTATGGAAGTAGGAATGAACTTAAACATTTTATTTATGTTTTTATGTGTCCACTGTTCAACCGCAACCGCGTCACACACACACACATTCCAGAATTGCAATCTTGACATCGCAGCCTGTTCATTATAGCCCTAATACAATATAATAATAAAAATAGTCAACCTAACATATACGAATTACACTGCTCTGTTTAAATAGTCAGTAGTACAATTTGTACCATTCACAGTAAGCAGAGCTCCACTGTGATGTTTCCAAGCACATTTTTGCGCGTGTGAAGAGGATGATTTTTTCTATCGATATTGGAACATGAGTGAAGTACAAAGCCTATAATAAAGAACAGTTTAGCATCCAAATGCATCGCAAATATTGAAATTTTTTATTCTAATGAGAGAGTTACGTGAGACCAACACTGCTTACTTTCGTTTTTATTTTTACATTAAATTTAAAGGATTTGTTGTGGAATATTTTGAGTGTATCATAAAATCAGAATAAGGTAAGACAAGTAATATTTTCTGTCTTATATATATATATGTGTGTGTGTGTGTAAATATACATATATATATATATATATATATATATATATATATAGACATAGATAGATAGAAATATATATATATATATATATATATATATATATATATATATATATATATATATATATATATATATATATATATATATATATATATATATATATATATATATATATATAGCTGCGAGCAGCGATGGAGGGCCAAAGCCGGCGGCACCGCCATCCCCGGTGCCTTTAGGTTACTAAAGGCACTGGGGTTGCGGTGCCACCGGCTTGGGCCCGTAATCGCTGCTCGCAGCTATATTTATATATATATATATATATATATATATATATATATTTATATTTTTACTTATGTCATTAAATAATTGTTATTATAACAAAAACTGCATTATATTTAATTTAATTTGGTATTTTTAACCTTTAATAATGCCAGCAGATTGGGCCCTCTATGTTTACAGCATTAGGTGAGATAATTTTTTTAAATAAAATTTAAAATAAACATGTATACAAATTAGTCAATATTGAATCAAAATCGGAATCAAATCACAAGAATGGAATTGAAATCTTGAAATTTTTGTCAAGCAATAATAAAAACTGTATCCTACCAGTCATTGTACAATGTAAACATTGTAACATGTTGTCACTAAACTTCATTAAATTCTATTTAGTTACCAAATGTTTTGACAATCTCAATTACACTTATTGTGATGCAATATTTGTTTTTACATTATATTGACCTTAAAGGTTGGGTAGGTAGGATTTAAAAAAAAAAAAAACATTCCAAATTTGTTTAAACTGTCTTTATATACCAATACATAATTAAAATGCAAGTAATCTGAAAAAGAGAGTATAAAAATCGAGTGTCTTTAGACCTCTCACGACTGTTGTAAACACAGCTCATTATTTCCATTCAATCCACCCCCTCCCTTCTGGGCTCCTTCCAAAGCCACACCCCCAAAACACATGAACGCGCGACGCCAAACGCTCAGGCTCCGCTGGAAGACGCATTTATTTACCTGAGACGAGTGGAGAGGAACGAGCGCAGTGCATGCAGTGACATCATGTCAGAATCACATGTAATAAAATACCTAACTTTATCACTATGAATATAAACAAATAAGATGGCTTTTAGTAGCCTACTCACTATCAAGCTAGCATATCGATACTGGATACTGGTTGATACAAATCAACAACAACTAAGTTACATCACCACAGTTTTATAATGTCTTGTTTACAGATAAACAGAGTAACATACACTCAAACAACTCCTTCTCACAACTGTATTGCAGACACAAAATAATATAACACACACAGTGTGTACGACACACAAGGCGTCACTTTTCATCCCCTTTAGGTCCCTCAGTTCTCGCCATCGCTGGAAAGCCACGCCGATATTTACTCTTGTTTGATTTCTTTGTTTATCCAAATGCTTTTTGTTCATTGCCTTTTCTAGTACTGTCTTTCTTTTTTTGCCTGGTTTGCCTTCGCTGACTGCATATGCAGGTGCTTTGAATTTTGAATGCTCTTTCTTTCCGCGCCTCTCTTCACTCCTCAAATCAAACGGTGTCGGGTGCACGCATATGGGCAGATCTTGTAACAGGGGTGGTTGCCATGGTTGCGAGAGAGTGACAGTCGCCCAAACCAATCAATTGTTTCGTCCCGGATGGAAATAATGAGCTGTGTTTATTGCAGATTAACTCTTCCGAGTCGCCGATCACGCCGGCGTGATCAAATCACATGACCAGTTTAAGACGTCGAAGCATAAAAACAAAGTCACGTTGAGCGCTGTTGTCCACTTCTGTCGAAAGTGCTGGCTTGAAACTCTATTTTACTTTTTGTTTTGTGTTGATAGACCAAGTAAAAACGGAGATATGATAATTTAAACTTTATATAAACATTTTTTGAAAATATTGACGCGTTCGTAAAGGAACGCAAGATGGGATTCGACAGGCGTTGCATTTATTCTCATAACTTCGTCGGTTTTTGTCATAAAACAAAACGGAGAAAAATGTGTGAATCTGCTGACTCTGCTCTTCAGGCTGCACATTTTAGGGAGTGGAGGAGGAGCCAACTGAGCAAAGAAGTGAAATTGAAAGGCGCCCGCGGGAGTCGGGAGATTGACGGAGTAGACAGAGAGACATATATATAGAAAGAGAGAGAGAGAGATATTATTGCTAGTTTTTGGAAAAGTTTGAATAGATTTTGAGAGTAGTTTAGGAGTAGTGTAGATAGTTTAGGTAGTTTTTTGTGGAAGGAAAATGAAGCGAATGTCTTTGGTCTCATTGTTGACAGAAACTGTTTTGAGGAGTGGCACAGATAAAAAAAAAACTCACCTGATATTCGTTGTAAATAGTTGTATATATAGTTTGATTTTGTGTTCATTTTACCTTTTGTATAGTATATTTGCACTTTTTAGGAACCCCTCTTACTCAAGGAAGGAAAGCCCTGTAATGTAGCTGTCTGTGTAATTGTACATGAAGTGTTTTGTAGAGTTTCTAAGCAAAAAAGAAAAGAAAAAAATGCCTATTGCCACACCTGCTTTTTGCTGTATATAGTTAGATTTTATCTCAATTTGACCTTTTTTATGTTGTATTTGCACTAATTGGGAACCCTCATACTCTGGGAATGCAAGGCCTTAAATATAGCTCTCTGTATAATTGTGTGCATAAACTTTTAAAAAGTGGCAAAGCTAAAAAGAGAAAAAAAAGCCTATGGCTACACTCGCTTTTTTTTTTTGTAAATCATATTTTTTTTGTATATAGCTTGATTATATCTGAATTTTACCTGTATATGTTGACATTTACAACTTGTGTTTACATTTTAAACCTTTTAAAATGCTTCATTGAGCATGTTTGTGTTTTTTGTAGTAAAAAAACTATAATTTTTCTATTCGGATTTTGTGTTTTTTGTGTGATTTTGGGTCCAGTATGTTGATACAGTACATAAAAGTGAAAAAATAATTGTCTGTTCATATAGGTGATGTTGTGCTGAAAAAAACAATACCAAACATTGGTATGGTAAACATTTGTTTATGTCGCAAAATAAAAAAAATAAAAAGTACTCAAAAACGGCCAAAATAGCCCAAGACTCCGAAGAGTTAAAAGGTCTACAGTCACTCGATTTTTATACTCTCTTTTTCAGAGCACTTACATTTTAATTATGTATTGGTATATAAAGACAGTTTAAACAAATTTGAAAAAAAGTTTTTTAGAAAATCCTACCTACCCTACCTTTAAGAATTAATTGCACAATCTTGCCTCCAGTTACTTTCTAAATTCTTTTTTTCCTTTTGGCGAACAAGCCTTACCTAATGACATTCCCACACAGATAACATAAGAAGAAAGTTAGAATAGCCATTTTAGTCATTAGTAACATGGTGAGATTAAATTTTGGGCTGGTAGATTTACAAATTATTGGTATTGTTGGTAAGATTACAGGCAGAAGTCATTCTTACCAACTAAACGATTCACTCTCACACAGAAGACTGATAGACACACTTTCCAGACATTCCAGCTCTTTACAATAATTTTGCCAGACCCCAAAACTGCTTCTCTTTTTGTAGTTAGCAAATATTTCAGACCAGGCAGGCCACACATCAGACTTCTACCATTTGTAAAGTAGCTTTGCAGTGTTATGAGAAGCTAGCAACAGCAATATCTACTTAGTTAAAGAAAAACTAAAAAAATCTAAAATAAAATAAAAAACACCAGAAAGAAACCTCCCCTGTTGTTGCTAGCTTGTCGTGGTGGGGAGGCTTGTGTGCCTCCGTGACCCTGAAGACTATACCGGCGGGGGTTATACCACTGGCAGGCACTACCAAGCCAGGCAGTTTTCAGGTTAGAGGCCAGTCTAAAAGCAGCATTGCCATCACCCATTGGCAGTAGTATGATTGGATGAATATTGGGCTGATGTATTTGTCATAATGGTGTTTCTGCCTATATGCAAATTAGGACATATTCAATAGGTGTGGCCCTCATGTGCATATTCTAATTCATTTCAAAAGAAACTTGTAATACAAAAAAAGTTACTTTTCATGTATACTTTTACTATGTGAAGTTTTATTGTGTTAGGAGTAAAGAAAAAAATTAAGCCTATTTGGGTGTATTTTGGGCATATTCGATTAGTCTATAGCTCATTTGCATAATAAAATTCATTTTCAAAGAAACTTGTAATACAAAAAATGTTACTTTTCATGGGTACTTTCATTGTGTAAAGTTTTATTGTGTTAGGAGTAAAGAAAAAAATTAAGCCTATTTGGGTGTATTTTGGGCATATTCGATTAGTCTATAGCTCATTTGCATAATAAAATAAATTTTCAAAGAAACTTGTAATACAAAAAAATGTTACTTTTCATGGTTACTTTCATTGTGTAAAGTTTCATTTTGTTAGGAGTAAAGGAAAAAAATAGCCCCATTGGGGTGTAGGATTGAGTGCGAATCAAACACAAATGAATCTTCCAGGTGAATTGTGCAAACATAATTTCTCACAGAACTGAACATTCCAGACACCAAATCACCAACCCCAGAGCCATAAAAGAAGGCTCCAGCCAGCCAGTCTCCACTGACCAACGAAAACCCCCAGCTAAGAACTTTATGGCCATGCAAGCTTCAAAGAAGATGAGCCCAACTAAAGGAAGAACTGGTCAATGTGAGATAGCTTGGAAAAGAATGATTGGCTCAGAGATAGCACAATTCAGCCCGATCAAGATAACAGCAGGAGCTGCTCGAGCCCACAACATTCCAGACCCCTCCTCCTTAAGGACCTCTGATAGACCTCAGGGTGTAAAATCGTTTCAAACCACAGAACTGAGATTTTACCTATAACATACATAAAATCATTCAAGAACAATTTTCAATGGACTTATAGATCAAGCATCAGGCAACGACATGATTCTATATTGTTCCTACAATAGATGGGTGCATCTGATATGCTTAGATGCCATACAATTCATGTAATTGTTATAACTGTTAGCCTAGATGTTTGAATGAAAGTGTGTTGTGTTTCATATCAATATGATCGTATTCTCATGATTCAAAAGATGACTTGATTGAAATCTGTGTAAAATGTTTGTATTCTTATAATAGTAATATTGTCTTACTGTAGCCTCTGTTCTCTCTGCTAGTAAGGAGAGCACAGATAAGCTTGACTTATGATAAGAAGTGAAGAGAACGCCACCTCCTAAATAAAGACAGTTTCTAATTGGTCCAATCTCTTCAGGAGGTAGGACAAACTTTGAGTTTAAAAATCTTAGACAGAAACCAAGCCCTCTCTGCTCTCGCTCTCAGACTAGGAACCATGTAAACGCGCAGACGAAATAACCCAAATCAAGATCTGAAGAACATGGGTTAAACAGCTTCATTCAAGCCATCATCTACTTTTCTCAATTTCCTTTCTTTTCTTAGTTTCCTTTCTTTTCCGTTGTGAGTCTAGGTTCTAAGTTAAGTTTTGCGACAAGATTTCGAGCCACGTTTCTTCTGCAAAGCCAGCTTCAAACAAAGACTTTCATTCCGCCAGCACGCCACGTGACTGACCACGTGACCCAGACATCAGGCACGCGGAGACCAGAACGGACCGGGAAAACCCCTTTCACGCAACAAAAAGGGAATCCCCAAAAGCAAAGACAAGCAAGTACTGCCTCCAGACTCTTAAACTGAACTGGTGTATTTGATACAGATTTAATAACCTAGGAAACGATAAAAGGGTTAAACTAATGATTGATGGTTCATTCAGGTTGTGTCTTATAAGTGCATAGAAACTTGGGATTACATCATCTCACTCTTAAACTCACTCTTAAAACTTAATCTTTCCTTACTCTCTTTCTTTCTGCAACGCGTATGAATGTGTGTGTGTCTGTGTTAGATATTAGTTATGTGTTAGAATAATCAATAAAGTCTTGTTTGTATTTTAAAGAGAAATATTACTTGTGTTATTGTGGTTACAAATTTAATGTCTTAAACTTCTGATCTAAGTTACCTTGCTAACTATATAGTGTTTCACTATAGTTCGGATATTTATACACGTTGCAGAGTTGATAGTTACAGCCAGTTCAAATGAACCGCGAACGAGTCATTTGCTCGGTTGTAATAAGTGACTCTTTTGAATTCCCTATAAATTAATTAATAAATCCTTTGAGCTAAATTGTAATCACTACAAATTAATAATATCCTACAGGGGTGTATTGTTGCCTGGCCTTATTGGCACACATCTCGGATTGATGAGAATTTAACATATTTCCTCAACTAGGATTTCTTAGGACTTTTAGTATGTTGTTCTGGACACCTCATAGAAAAGATCTATGCTGAAAAAAATTATTTTACAATTAGTCTGTCGTAAAACACTATTTTGCCTGGACTACAAGGGGAATGACAACATAAGAAGCGCCATTTTTTAATACAGTTTAATATAATACTACTGTTACTGTGTCATGAAATGTAATTCTAAGAGTTTTTCAGGCGAGAATGTAGTTGTTTAAAGGTCCCATTCCATGGATTATTTTTATTATTTTATCATGTTTCCAGGGGTGCCCTTATAATGTTAGTATGTTTTTTAGATCAAAAATTGTTATAATTTAGAAGTAAAAGGCATATTTCCTAGCCTGATTTCATTCCCTGGTTTGAACACCCTGTTTGAAGGGGCGTGTCTGCTGTGAGACTTCAGTGTAAACGCCCTCTGCTGTGATTGGCTGAAATGCTTGCATATGAAATATCTGGCATTACATGTGGAACTATCTGGAAAAATTTTACTATTACAGCTATTGTACGTTTTTACTATTACAGCTATCGGGATTAACGAATCGTGAGAAGTTTTTTAAGTATTTAGATCTATTTCAATCACATAGAAAATTGCAGTGATGATGAGCATTGAGCAGATGACAGCCTGTTGATCGCGTGAAAGATCTTATCATTGCAACGCAGTTTCTGCACTCTCACTAATGATTTCACCAATGCAAACATGAGGCATATAAATACAGTAAGAGCTTCGTTGTGCAGTGTAACAGCGTCATTGATTTCATAACGAGTTTTGGCAAGTGTCCAGATAAACTCGCGCTGTGTCACCGACAGCAGCTTGGCCGATTGGAAAGGGATTGTTCTGTGATCGCTTTCTGTATATTAATCACAGTTTAAGTAAGATTATTTTCATCCTACTAAGAGAAACGATGTGAAGTTGATCGCTACTTCCATATTAAATCACTACTTGTACTTACCGCTTGCTGGAATATAGTTGAAATTGCCCCCTTCGTCAGTATGAAACGCTGAGAGAAGCCTGCTTGATATTGTCCCAGGTTAGAAAAACAGTCCGTGGTGAAATGGACAGAGCAAACTAACAACTTCGAATTAAACTTTTGCGGTATCCGATTATAGATAAACATCAACCGTCTGTTGACATTTCGCCATCAATGCGCCTGTGTTCCTGTGGGCGGAGTTTAGTCTAAACACGGTTCTGGTGATGTCACTAAAGCAGGATGTAGAGGGGTGTAGTCCAATCCAGCCGTTTTTTGTAGTCAACTTCTGTTAAATAAAATATCTCGCTTGGCATTGAACTTTGAGCGTTATAATTTTACAGATATTATTTATACTCTAACAACAACATTACACACTAACTAAACTTTGAAACATGGAATCGCATGCAACGGGACCTTTAAAGCTCAAATCTGTGGTTTATTTATAAAGATGATTTTTTTCCCCGGTTGTGAGATCCATGCGATCAGCGGGCGCTCTGCGCTAGAGGGTGACACGGGAGTGGATTTTCAAAC
Source organism: Squalius cephalus (assembly GCA_022829025.1). Taxonomy (NCBI): domain Eukaryota; kingdom Metazoa; phylum Chordata; class Actinopteri; order Cypriniformes; family Leuciscidae; genus Squalius; species Squalius cephalus. The sequence goes on along the minus strand of CM040802.1, from coordinate 27,346,934 downwards.
CTCTCCCGTCCCACTCCCACAAAAAAAAAAAAATCCTGTCCCGTCCAAATCCCACGAAAAAACATCCAATCCCGTCCCAATCCCAGAAGAATGACTCCTATTCCCTCCCACTCCCGTGTTGTGTTTTTTTGACCGGAATCTGTCAGTTACAAGTAAAAAAAATAGGCTACAGTACAGATAACAGCATAGCACAGTTTATGTTACTTTATTGAACTGAAAGCCAGTTTAAACAATGCACATTAAACACATTAAATTTCCTGTAAATCATCCATGCAAACACACACACAGGCACGCACGCACACAATATATAACCAAATTTTTTTAATTTTATTAGGTTTAGTGACAACATGTTACAATGTTTACATGGGACAATTTCTGGTAAGCAACGCTTTTTTATTATTTCAATTCAATTATTGTGATTTGATTTAATATTGACTCATTTGGATAAATATTAGGTACATAGGCGTTAATTTTTCTCAAGAAAAAAACAACTCACCTAAACATACAGAGAGCCCTATCAGCTGGTAGTAGGCTATTATTTAAGGTTAAAAATAACTCAAATTAAATATAATGCGTTTTTTTATTATTATAATAACAACTTTATTTAATGATATAAGTAAAAATATAATAAATATGTAATATAGAACACATATTTAGCAAAATACTCTATGTGATGTTCTCATTTGAGTATTTGACAAGAAAACAGACGTGTGCATTCAGTATACTTTACTGTGATATCAGACAGTTATTACACAGACAGCCGTCATCCCTCGTGGGCTTAATGCTAGTGCTCTGTTGTTTACACACCGTAATACGGCAGGCGTACCCCTGTGCGTCATAACGTAAAACATCACTGTCGTAAACCTCATACTGCATATCCTAAACACTACATCACTCTTTTTTTTTTTTTTTTTTTTAACAACTAGATCCACTACTTTGGACATATGTGACTTACTTACTTGTCGTCTGTAACAACAACATTACTTGTCATACGTAGCTCGGCAGTACAAATGTAAACATATAATTCAAACCTGTGCTAGAACAAACACATTCAAGTAATTTATCAAGTGTGCTTAGAATGAACAGTATCAAAGTGCAACAGTACTTCATAATCACTGAAGTACATTCTTATGCATTGTGCAAATGGTTTTGAAAAGAGAAAGAACAGTCCTTTGGGAACCTTTAGGTTAGTCTTTTAGACAGAACGGTCATTCAGAAACCTTTAGACTAATCTATTGCTGTATTGGGTGTAAACATTCTTCACTCAAGCTCATAGTCTTTGAGGTATGATGGACGCTGGCGGTTAGCTCGAAAAGGATACCTTGGTTTCACAGCAACAATGTCCTCATTATCAACAATTCTCTCATCCTCCTCATCCAGAGCTGTGGGCGCATCTTTTGTCTTGGAGATAATTTTTTTGAAGAAAGACGAATTCCTTGTTATGGAATGTCCATCTCGGGTTGCTGTGACCATGGAGCCATTGACCTCTGCCACAGCGTATGGCTTGATGTTGTATGGGGTAGTGAGTTTGTTGTGCTTGGGTTGTAGGTAGAGTACCTTGTCACCAGGGGTGAATGTGATTGGCTTAGCACGACGGCGCGCGTCTGAGTTGGATTTCATCTTTGCTTTTGCATTAGTGTCCCGCTCCCTGATGATGTGATCATTGTTGCATTCGCAGGTTGTGGTGATCAACGGGATCTTGGTATGAATTTTGCGCTTAAACAACAATTCAGCAGGTGACGCTTCTGTGGTGCTGTGTGGTGTGGCGCGATACTCACTGAGAAACGTGTTGAGTCTCTGTTTCCACGGGGTGTTCTGCGTCTCTGCCACACGGATTGCTTTTCCAAGCGTGCGCATGAAACGTTCTGCTGTTGCATTTGCTTGAGGCCAGAGAGGTGTTATTTTCCGATGGTGGAAACCTAGATGGCCTGCAAACTTGGAAAACTGGTCACTGTTAAAAGGGGGCCCGTTGTCTGTTTTTAGAACTCTGGGAATTCCAAACATCGAGAACACTTTGTCGATGATTGGGATGACTGTGTTGGCTGAGACAGATCTTACAATTTCAACAACTGGGTAGCGAGAATATTCATCTATGACAACTAGTAGATATTCTCCAGTTGGAAGTGGCCCGTAAAAATCTGCACTGATGTTACACCAGGGGGCTTCTGGCAACTCAGACATTCTCAGTGGCTCGGACTGTGTTATAGGCGTGTTGGCTTGACATGCTAAACAGTTCTTGACCGTCAGTTCTGCTTTCTGGTCTATGTTAGGAAACCAGACCTTTGACCTGAGCAGTGTCTTAGTCTTTACAATGCCCTGGTGTCCTTCATGGGCTAGCTGTAACACTCTGTGCTTGAGGGATGCAGGGATGACAATTCTCGTACCTCGCAGGATGATGTCGTCGGTGTGGGACACCGTGAGCTCCCCACTAATCTGTCTGTACTTTTTCAGTGTTAAAGCATGTTGTGTGTCACCTGTAATTTTGTGCCATGTGTTGTCTCTGATGTGGGCACTAACTTTTTGCAGGATTGGGTCTTTTAGTGTTTCATCTTTTATCTCCTGGAGAGTCATGGCTTTTGGTGTGGCATGCTCAGCTACAAAGTTGACATACTCCTCTGCCACTTTCACCGCTCTTGTGCTTTCGCTCATCTGCATCGGGATGGGGTGACGGGAGATGTAATCGGCAGGGTTGTCTGCACCTTTTCTGTATTCTACCCTGAAGTTGTAGGGCTGTAGTCTCAGTCCCCATCTCTCGATCCTTGCAGGTGGTTTTGAACGAGGGTTGTTCCATATGACCTCTAGAGCTTTGTGGTCAGTGACAAGGATGAATGGGTTGCCATACAGGTATAAGTGAAAGTGTTCACAGCTCCACACAATGGCCAGTGCCTCCTTTTCCGTTTGTGAGTAACGTCTTTCTACGTCGCTGAGAGCACGGCTGGCGTATGCAATGGTATGCCTCTCTCCCTTTCCATCCTTTTGGTAGAGAACAGCGCCTAGACCGACTGGGCTAGCATCTACCACGAGCTCTGTGTCTTTGGCTGGATCAAAGTATGACATTACCATGTTGCTGGTCAGGCTGTCTTTGATCGTCTGTAGTGCTCTGGCATGCTCAGGGGTCCAGTGCCATGTTGTGTCTTTTCTGGTCAGCTCACGTAGTGGTGCAGAGATGGAAGCAAAGTCTTTGATAAAACGAGCACTATAGTTCGCCATTCCTAGCAGACTCCTGACTTCAGTCTGGTCTTGTGGATCACTCGCCTGCTGAATGGCAGCAATTTTTTTCGGGTCGGCTGAGATTCCACCAGCTGAAAAAATAAATCCAAAGAATTCAAGTTTACTTTTGTTAAACTCACATTTCTTTTTGTTGAGTGTGAGCCCTCTGTCTTTCAGTCTCTGGAACACAGCTCTGAGGCTGTCGTCATGGTCTTTCTGTGTTTTACCATACACAATGATGTCATCACTCAGATTCTTTACTCCTTTGATGCCCTGCAGCGTCTGGCAGATCGCATTCTGGAACACCTCTGCTGCTGAAGATATCCCGAAATTCAGGCGCTTGTATCGTCTCAAACCAAGGTGTGTGGTAAAGGTTGTGATGTACCTGCTGTCGGGGTGGAGTTCTAGCTGATGGTAACCAGCAGTCAGGTCAAGCTTGGAGAAGACTGTAGCTCCATTCAACTCGTGAATTACGTCATCCATGGTGGGAGTGATGTGGCGTTCACGCTGTATGGCGGTGTTGGCCTGTCTCATATCAACACAGACTCTAACCTTGTCCGGATCCTTTGGCTTGGGTGGTGTCACGATGGGGGAGACCCATGGCGTAGGGCCTGTGACTGTCTCGATGACGTCGTCATCCTCAAGCCGTTTCAGCTCCTCTTCGACCTTCTGTCGGATGTGAAAAGGCACTCGCCTATGTGGCTGACAGGTTGGGTGAATGTCAGTGTTGATGTGAAGCTTTACCTGAAAGTCTTTCAGCATGCCAATGCCCTCGAACAGCTCTGGGTGTTTCTGTACCAACTCGTCAGCTACTGTTTGACCGGTTGTAGCAGACACAGTGTTGATGATCTTGATGAGGCCTAGCTCTCTAGCGGTGTTGTAGCCTAGCAGAGAGCAGCTATCGCCCTTCATTACATAGAACTCGGCTGTGGTTTTCTTATTATCTGTCTCTGTGCTACATGTGAATGCACCGGTTATGGGCAGTGGTTCAGTGTTGCCATATGGGAATATCTTTATATCAGCTGGGCTGAGCTGTGGGCATGGTCTCAGGGTACGGAGGACTGATTCACTAATAATGTTCACTGCAGCTCCGGAAACAATCATTGCTGCAATTTTTACACCATTAAGCCAAATGTGTGTGCGTGGTTGAGTGATATTCTTGTTGCTACTGGCAGCAAATACATAAGCTTCATCACTACTAGACGAGTCATGTGTGGTGCTCTGTGTTGTGCTGGTGATGTTATACACTTTCTTGTGCGTTTTGTGTTGCTTACTGTTGTCTCTGTGTTTTATGTCAAAGTCTTTTCCAGGTGTTCTTTGCTTTGCCCTGCACTGCTTGGCGAAGTGATTTAGTTTCCCGCATGCTTTACAGTCTTTTCCTTTTGCTGGGCAGTTTCCGTCATGTGGATAATTTCCACCGCAATTCCTGCACTGGACGTTGGGCTTTGCTCTCCCGGCGCGTCGGCTGGTAGCTGTTCGCCCATTCTGATGCACTGCACTCACTGATGCAGCTACACTCTGCTCCATGCCGGTTGCTTGTTGCTCGGACAGTTCTAAAGTTCTCCCGTATTCGAGAAGGTCATCCAGGCTGTTTTCGGGCTCTCTGAGCGCTCTTCTACGTAGCCTGGTTGAACTGCAGCTTTGGATCAGCTGTGCTTTTATTTCATGGCTTACGTCGGCAAACTCACAATTCTTTGCTAGCATGCGTAGTCTGGTACAGTATGTGTCTAGGTTCTCGCCCGGCTGCTGTACTGCCTTTCGGAATATATATACTTGATACTGGACGTTCTTTTTAGGCGTAAAATACGTGCTTAGCTTCTGCTTAACATCAGCAAACTTATCTTCCTCTGCTGCTAACGTGTCATAGATGTCATGCACGCGCTCTCCCGCCAAGTGCAGTAATAATGCCTTCTGCCTTGCATCTCTGGTGATGTTCACTGCTGTAATATAGTTCTCAAACCTTTGCATCCATTTTGTCCAGCGTGGTCCTACTGAGCTCGGATCCGTTTCGGTATCGAAGGCTTGCAGAGCGACGGTGTTTCCCAGTGACATCTTTTTTTTGTTTTTTTGTTTTTTTTTTTTATCCTCGTCGCCAATGTGATGTTCTCATTTGAGTATTTGACAAGAAAACAGACGTGTGCATTCAGTATACTTTACTGTGATATCAGACAATTATTACACAGACAGCCGTCATCCCTCGTGGGCTTAATGCTAGTGCTCTGTTGTTTACACACCGTAATACGGCAGGCGTACCCCTGTGCGTCATAACGTAAAACATCACTGTCGTAAACCTCATACTGCATATCCTAAACACTACACTCTAGCTATTTTTTTTCTTGCCAACGACGTGCTATAGCCTATATTATGTTCATTAAATGGCTTTCCTGAGGTAAATGTGACATAATTGTTCTCCAGCTATGTTATTGAGCTCTTCACGCTGATAAAAAAACACTGATTGATCGATATTATGAGGAATATACATTTCGGTAGGTTGTACTATATCTTTCAACAGTGTTCATTCGTCTTTATTAATAATTAGCTAGTAGAGATGATTGGTTCACGTGCCGCTAGGGATCTCTGACACGTAACATTTACAAGCGCCAAAACAGTATTTATTGTTTGAATTTCGTAATAAAATTGACAGAATCTGAGAGCTGAGATTTTTTTATATCATAAGTAACCTGCTCTGTAGTCTGTTGGTGTCCGTGTCCTCTTTGCTTCGCGATTTTTCTGTGTGTGAGAAAATGGATGTGTGGCATGAGAGCGTGTGAAAAGTGTCAATTGCGTGTGTCTCACGGTGAATGCGTGAGAGTTGGCAGCTCTGTATACCAACTTGGTGCATATAGGCCTATTACAGCCACCAACTGGTACGGGTGTGTGGAGCACGTCATTCACTTTACCAGCCACACCAAAGCAATAGAATTTAGTTCAAAATTTAAATATAGAGTTTATTTATAGAAACTGTATATTTGTGTATAAAGTTGGGTATCATAGTTTTATTACGATTCCCGGTCCCGCCCACTCCCGCTGACATTTTTTCCTCTCCCGTCCCAATCCGTGATTAATAATGATTTTTGGAACTTCCGCAGAGTAGAGGCTGACATTTTGTCAGCCTCTACTCTGCGCTCATGTTTCCCGGCTGGATGAGCCTTTCCTTGGCTAGTTCTTCTGACGTTCGCCGCTGACTCCGAAGGTAGTGGTTAAACATGAGATATAATTTGTCTTGTGTATACCTAATGGGCGATCTTTGGTCTCGTAAATATATATTTCGTTCCCTGTCAATCGTTTTGGCTGAGGGCTAAGTTTAGTTTCATATTATAGGCTATTTGTATTTAACTTTACTGTTGTAATGTTAGACTAGAGCGCTGCATTTGGATATTTGACTGAATTGTTTGCTTTATTTCTTATTGTATAGCTTCTTGTACCTTTTACTTAAACTTTTATTTTGGCTATTATTGATAAAACTGAAATTTTACAAAAAGAAATATGGTTTCTTGTCATTTTTTAATTACAAGATTATCACTGATATTTATTGCAACATTTGTACAAATGCATATATTGCTTGGAATATGTGTAATTTTTTTTTAATTTAAACGAAAAGAGGTAATGTTAGGGTTGTGTTTTAAATTTCGTTTTGTTATAAATAGAATAACGTATAGCGTGCAGTGAATAATCAATATGCGTTGCGCATGAACCACATTTGTGTCCCTATAATGTTTAATTTATTTAAATGAAAACGAAAAGAGGCAGAGTGGTGTTTTATAACATATTTCGTTTTATTGTTGCTTAAAATGTACATACAGAGTAACAGAGATAACCGGAGTAGCAGAGCGAGCTGAGTGACGCTTTTAAAGATGAACTGAACTGAAAATTTGAGTAAAGGTGATATAACAGATGTATTTTATTTATTCTCATTGGTACAATTATTAAAATGGCAGAATTTGTTAAAAGGGATAAAATGGTATGTTGAAAATGTTGTTGTTGTTACACGGGCGCCGCCATGTTGGATTTCAGCATTCCACTACGTCACTGGCATGGTAAGCTACTCTGTTGCTAAGCAACACAAGCAGAGCAGCCATAGCACGTACATAGTCTGAGGCTAGCTGACATGGCTGAGGAAACAGAAACCAACAGGTCTAGGGGGGGTTCATACTGTATTGCCCCTGGCTGTAGTAATGAATGGTATAGGGCTAGGCAGCTGGGGTTGCGATACATTTTCACAGGCTACCTTTGACAAGGAAACCAGGCTTTATAGCGTTCAACAAAACTGAGACTGACACACTCGGCATTCATTGAAATTGAGTCACAAAACCAAGCTAGATACCAAACGATCCAACCTAGTGAAAGAGCTAGCAGCTAAACACGTTGGAAGCACTTTTGTCAAACTCCACAAGCTAGCCACCACTCCGACCATATAAACTGTATAAATAAATCATGACTCCGACGATATCACAGATCGATAATAATGCGTTTACTAGCAGCTAACTAAACCATAGCAGGTCTGTAAACAGAATCCAATGTCCCTCTACTCACCCTGAAGCTAGCTGATGTTCATTGTGTCAGGAAACATTGTTGATGCAGGGAGTTCAACTCGCAGAACTAACGTTAGCTGCTAGGTCCATAGTAAGAGGTATCTGTGCAGTAACCGGCCGTGCAGTATTTTGATTTTAACATTTTGCGTGCAGCTAACTTAACAAGCCATCCCATTGGATGAATTCGTCCAATCACATTTGCCATTTATCGTCCTCGACTTTCTAAAACACACAGTACCTCAAACATGTTTTAGTATTTTTTTCTCTAAATGCACACGACATATATGCAGTCTCTATTTACTAAAATGCATAATGTGCTTGTAAACAATAAAAGAGAGACAGGCTACAACCCTCCAACCTCCCACCACATTTCCCTCTTATAACACCATGAACCACTATGCTCCATTAATAATTGACTATGTACATTGCAAATACAATCTGTATCATACCTGCATTACTTTTATTTTGTGTAATTTACAACGCAACGGCGTTGCATGCTCGTAGTTTCTTTTGCACTTGGATCAGTGAGGCGATACAGCGCGCGCCGCCACATTTGCGCGTGCAATTGAGTGTGCGCTACGAGAACAGGATAACTGACAGGACAAGAAAGTCCGTTTTTCTGAGGTGAAAGACTTTATTTCAGCGTACACTTATGTCACTGCCTGGTAGTTCCTATTGTGCTGGGTTTTCTGAAGTAGTCATGATTCGCCTCTCATAACATGCTCTAAACACGCACGCAGAGTGGAAAAGGAGGATCGGGGGCGCGGGGAGCAAGATCACAAATTTGAACTATATCGATGCGATATGGTGTAATTCCATATCGCATTTAAAAAATAAATGTTCCAGGTTGTCCTCTCTGCAACAGATTGATTCCGGTGCAGTGTCCATGCCCGCACCCACACCCACACCCACACCCACACCCACACCAATGTCTTCCCCCCAAACGATCCTGTACTGTAGGTGGAGCCTGAAACTGATCGTCCTCCTTGTGGTGGTAGTCAGGTACTACTGGCCTGTCCCTCACAGGCTCAAACGCGTAACCAAAATGACTCATTTTCGTGTGTATAGGACCTGCAGCTGCAGCTGCCTATATACCTTCGCAGGTTCTACCATGCCAGTGATGTCATCAGAATTGCCAGCGTTCTAATACTAACAAACGCAATTTTTGTGTTGCTTAAAAAAAAGCTATATTGATATTTTAAAAAAATATTTTTTGTGTAATTTACTTTAATTGTCATAAACAACACATTATCAATGTTGATTTTTTCAGTTCAGTTCATCTTTAAGAACGCGCTGTATACCATTTGCATGTAGGAGTCGCACATGGCAAGTACTGTACAAACTTTGCGTACTTGATATTGAGAAAAGCCTAATGTCGGCGCTTGTCTTCTTGTGACAAACATGTCGAGGAGCAAGAACAAGATCTGCTGTATGTCATCCATTGTAGTTTACTATGTTCTTCTTCGCGCGAAAATGACGTTGATCGAAACACCACGCCTATCAAGTAAGGGTACTGTTGGCAGTGGAAACGCTAGCCAGATCATGGTTAACAGACCTGAACCGTACCGTACTGTACCGTACCGTACCGTACTGCTCAGTGGAAATGAGCCATAAGGTGCAATAAATGTCACCACGCCATGGGAGGCTGCCGACATCTCGGCGCCCATCTCTGTGTATTACGTTGGATGGTCGTAAAACACAAGTTTTTGTTTACTCAAGATCTAGTCCGAAGTGAAAGAATGTGTTAGAAAGTCAGGATTCATTAATAATTAACAGATGGCTGAATACCATCCGCCATTAGTGTTACATCCCTCTCTTCTTCTGGCCTTCACTGCTGCTTTTAGGGTTGATGCCTGTGGGCATTGCCACTGCCTGCTATGCCTTCACTCTCCCAACAGAGTCAGACTGTATTTTCTTCAATCCAACACAGAAGAAAACTGCAACTTTACCATCACTGAATGGGCAACCATGAACTCTTCCGACTTCCTCACTCCTTGGTTGCCTGCATGGCCTTTCCAGCCCAGGGCCGGCAGTCAAACAAACCACTCAAGTTCATCATATCTTCTTCATCCAACGGAGAAGAAAACGATTGCAACTTCAACGTTTGCCACTCACCGAACCATCAACATCCTTTTCCAAGAACTTCAAGAATTGTTTCCACTGCACAGGCCATGCAAGTATACATTTAATGAGGTGATAAATGATAAGCTGATGGTTCTTTTCATAGTTAAATGGATCTCTTCCATAGTTCCATTTCCTGTTTCCGGTTCCATTCTGTCACTCACCATTTAACCTATGCATGTATGTATATGTGTTTAGATTTAGTTATGTTTGTGATTTAGTTAATACAACTTTGCGCACAATACGTATTTGGTTCTGATTCTCTGCTTGCAACAAAGTTTACTTTACAATTTAGATTTTGACTACAGGCTCTTAGGCCGGCGACACACTGGCTGCTATATATAACTTTTAATCGGCAAAGTCTGGAGATGATATTTTGGTAAAAATCGGACAAACGGTCTAGGAGGAGTTCGAAAAAGTAGGTTTAGAATGAAAATCAAGATGGCGGACAGGAAGTTCGGCCAAATAAGGTAAACTTTGTATCTATGTTCTCAGCATGACCCAAGTAATATATTAAGACCACTGGCATTACAATAGGCCCATTTATTCAAAAGTTATTAGCAGTTTTGAAAAATTTGTTATAACTTTTGACCAAAAGGTGGCGCTGTCTCGAAATATTTGGGTACCTTCAGGGGATGGTGCTGATGGCACATTCTGAGTCTCGTAATATTACACCAATGCATTTGTCAAGTATAGCATTTTATTTCACAAAACTGTATTGAAGTCAATGGGAATTTCATGTTTTGTTCTATTATAGCGCCACCAAGAGGCTCAGTCCCACCATTTTTTTATGTGTCCCCAGAATGAGCCCATACATATGTGTGTCAATTTTGGTGAAAATATCTCAATTCGCTTCGGAGTTATAGACATTTATATGAAAAAACACGTAAAAAATGACTGACATATGACTTTGATTGGATTTTACTACCCCTTACTATCAACATTTTCGCATTTGGGCATTGGCATAGTATTATTGACCTATGTTTCCAAACTTCTGAATGTGGTTTCGTCTCGATCGGACTAGCGGTTTCGAAGATATCGGCAAATGTTTTTTAAGCGCTAAATCACAACAAAACTAGCATGTTTGGTATCGTAGGACTTGGCAAGGATTCAGGAGTCTAATGAGATGAGTCTCGTGAAAATAAGTCGCCCACACCCAAAGTTATAAGCATTTGAAAAAAAATAACCACTATGTGGCGCTGTTTCAAAACTTCTCAGGCTCCTTCAAGGCAGTGTGCTGATGACCCATACCAAGTTTCGAAACAATCCGTTCATGCGTTTTTAAAATACAGCATTTTAGCACAAAATTCAAAATGGCCGACAGTCAAAATGGCCGATATGGTAAAATTGGATATCCGTCGACTCGGCATGTTGCCCTGAATCTAACGAGACCAATTTTATGATTTTTGGACAAACTGTTCAGAAGTTCTAAGCAAAATTAGCCATTTTTCATATCTCCGGACCAGTAGGTGGCGCTGCGCCGAAACGCAGCATGTAGCCTCAGGTCATGCTTGGGATGACATGTACCAAGTTTGGTCTGAATCTGATAAAGCGTTGCAGAGATACAGCCTTACGTCTGTTTTCGCATGCGCTACGTAACATTTGTTCGTGGGTTTATCGAAAACGGTTAAGCGAATCAACTTGAATTCCATAACATTTGTCGGCATGGTCTGTAGATGATCTGGTTCAATTTTCGTGAAAATCGGAGCAACGGCCTAGGAGGAGTTCGAAAAAGTAGGTTTTTCGGAAAATTCTAAATGGCGGGAAAATTTCCATGACGGAAAATGACCGTGCAATCACATGCAATCGAATCGTCATGAGCTCAGGAATCATAGGAAAAAAGAATTTTGTTGATAGGTCTTGTGGTTCAAAAGTTATTAGCATAAACATGAGTGCAACTTTGGACAGCTGGTGGCGCTAGAGGGAATGAGTTAGAGACTTCAAATTTGCTATGCTGATAGTTCAGACTGTCCTCTATCAGTGTACCAAATTTCATAACTTTCCCGCAAGCGGTTCTATGGGCTGCCATAGACTCCCAGAGCGGAAGAAGAAGAATAAGAACGGGAACAGATACAATAGATGCCTCCGCACCTTCGGTGCTTGGCCCCTAATTTAAAATAATATTGTCGATATAGTCAACGTTGTCTTTGCTGCTATATATTTATGTTTAACATGAAGTATAGGCCTTCCACAACTCTCTCCCCTTATGTTGAATATCACCAATATGCCACCTAGCAGCAGCAGCGCCGCGACAGACACGTTTCTGGTGTGCAAAGACATAGAAAATGCCACGCAGCTGACACGCAACAGAAACACCACACTTACGCCACGCTTACACCACGCATCCAGTGAGTCGCGGCCCTTAGTAGTACAGTACAGTAAGAAAGACATTTCCCTCCCCGGAAATGAATATTTCTTAGAATGAATAAACAATTAACGCTGAGTGTTCATGGGACGAACAGGTGGGTTGATTGTAATATTAATTTTACAACATTAAGTTAATTCTATTAACTGATCCAAATATACATCATAACTAACTTGTTATAATTGATTATTAATATTTCTTTGGGCTAACTCGTTACAACGTTATGAACAGCAGATACGCTAATCACTACCCGGGTAGTAGAAAACATACATATATATATATATATATATATATATATATATATATATATATATCACAAATACATTAATTTTACACTACACACACCAACTTACAAAGGAGGACTTTTGGACACTTACTTTTTTTGGTTTCTTTGACCTGTTATGCACAACTTGGACTAAATATTGATTTTATCCATTTCAGTTAGTGTTGTGTTGGGACAAGACATTAATACATTAACTTGTTCTTTTAGTAGGTTATCTATTTTGGTTATTGAATGTTCTGTGTACAATAAATGTGCTGGCTAGCTGATTCATACTATTTCGCCTGAAGTTAATTTTTATCCTCCTAAGAGTTGAACCTAGCCCAATACTTATACCTATTCAGAATGATACAACACTTATGGTGTTTATTTGACAACTGCATTTGTTAACAACATGTATTATTTACTTCAATGAGCTTGTTGTTTCTGCCTTAAAGGACAAGTTCGGTATTTTACACATAAAGCCCTGTTTACAGATCGTTTCTGATGAAATAGAACGGTTAAGATTAAACTTTTGACAGATGCTGCTGTCGCGAGAATTTTAGGTTTATTTCGCTTTCCCCTCCCCCCTCCAGAATGGGTGTATAGGTGCACTCGAACATATCCTTCCTAAAACGCATTAAACTTTAATTTAAAAAGAGATGAAACTCACCGAGTGGTCAGGGGTGTTCACTGATATGCTCATACAAAAATCGCTGCAAAATATGCAAATAAACCTAAACCTAAAATTCTCGCGACAGCAGCATCTGTCAAAAGTTTAATCTTAACCGTTCTATTTCATCAGAAACGATCTGTAAACAGGGCTTTATGTGTAAAATACCGAACTTGTCCTTTAAATTAATACAGTTTACATTAATGCATTGTTAGCTAACTGCTTGATTTGTGACACAGTCACCTCTGATAACAGATCACTCTAAATTGTAATGTAGACACATGCATTTTCTGTAAAGCTGCTTTGAAATTATATGTATTGTGAAAAGTGCTATACAAATAAATGTGAATTGAATTGAACTGAATTATACAGGCAGATCTAATTACAGTGTCAGAGTTCAGAGCTCAACTTGATTGCTGAATCGACAGCAGCATTATCCCGAAATTCAAATAGAAATTCAAGATAACACTACCCTCAAATTATTATCATTGTTAAAATTTGAAAACATAACTGTTAATATAAATTTGTTCCCTTTCGAAAGGGAACTCGTGCTGCGCCCCTGTGTCACTATGGGGAATAGATTACACTATTACTCTATAAAGAATAACTCCCTTTGAAGTGGACGTTGATTTGTAACTTTGCAGAATTTTTTTCATGCTCAAACAGCAACATTACACACTAAGGAAAAATTAAAATGTAACAAAGTATAATAGTGCATTATTCTTGCATTAAGTCGTTAAATGTCTTTAATCACCTTTTTTATCATCAGAAAGCACAAAAATATTGTTATACAGTACATTAATCATTAATGTATCAGTGATATTGGTTTTGATACTTAATACTGGATGAAAAGAAAATAAGCAACCCATCATTTTCATTGAAGGTAAGTGCACCAGCTTTGACATTTATTATCAAACATCCCCATGTGTGTCATGATTTCTTCAGTTCAAACATTAATTGTAAAGCTTTGAATGCTTAAACTATAGTATTATATGTCATCCAAAGAGCAAAGTTCTAAGCTATAAATACACAAAAGAACTGACTCTGCCCCCATTGTAATAATGTCTGAAGTATTGTAATGATGTCTTTTTAACATAGGGATAAATATAGGATACAATATGTTTGTTCAGTGAAGGGGGCAGTTTTAGTATATGTTTGATAAATCATATCAATGATTTAATGATAATGGCTTTTAACAATGTAGATTGTTCCAAAGCGGCTTTACAGAGATACAAGGATAGTTTAAAGTAACAGAGATTGTTTTGGCCTTATAGCAGTTCTTGAATAAAGTTATTTTCCAGCTAAAGTTAATTTGATAGATTCACTTCTGTCGCAACGATCATTAGTTATTAACTTAGGGGCCGCTAACACGACACCGTTTTAACAGAAAACTCTTAAGTTCTCTCTACACAGACTTTAAACGTGAAACCTGTGAGAATGCTGATGGCGTGCACATGCGTATTAAGAGTTCAGTCTATTGGTATGCGCGTTTGAATATATGTGCGCATGTTTGTGATTCCCTACAAACCAAGCCTTAACAAACTATTTGTCTGACCTTAACATTTTTGATACAGAATTTTATCACTTCGGGGTAGATTTTAAATTCGGTAGAACCGAATTTTCCCGACAACGCTTTATCTGTAGAGTGGTAAAGGGATCCTCCATAAGGAGAAACTAGTTGGCACTTCAGCACCCCGGATCCGGCAGGCTGTGGGAAAACCTCGGGATAAACAAAGACACTAAAATTAGCGTAGATGCCATTCTTCTTATGATGTAACGAGTGTAGCGTGCCACACGTGTCTAGCGTGTCATACTAGCGTAACATTCAATATGGGCCGATTGATCAAAAGGTAGATTCGACTACTGAAGAGAGGAAGACAGCACAACAGGTGAGTGAACAGTCAATACAAAGTCTTGCTTCTGGTTCAGTTTGATTTTGTATTGGAAGAAAATGTACTTTTGCTCAAATTGTATGAATCACAAAGGTAAACAATTAAAATACAATAAATGATAATATTCACACTCTTCTTGTTATTTCTTTCAGATTCGTGGACTCTGATTTGGACAGCAGTAATGAACACTTTCGACTCTTATTGGATCAAAATAATAAAATAAATAAAATAAATAAAATAAATCTGTGTCAAATTCCTTGTAACACAACAAAAATAAAGAAACAATAGATATTGCTTTCACACACAGTATTGCAATCAATAGTTCAAATACCTCAAAATCAAATGAACAATCAATTTGATTCAATACACAGAATGGGATTCTGAACTTTCACTTTCAGTTGCAATTGAATCACTTTCTTCTCAAAACTTAATAGTCTGTCCGATGTAAATCAGAGACTCAAGATTTGACAAATCATTCAGTTAACCAGAGTTCATGAATTGAATCGATGAGTTCAAAGAACCGTTGATTCTTTTAGAATGATTCAAGATCACAATCAATGTCTTTTTGTTGAGAAATCAAAAAGGAAAAAATAGAAAAACAAGATGATCTCAATGAGTCCGAGTCCCGATTGTCCAAAAATAAAAGAAAAGGTTCTCCTACCAGTTTGATGGCTCAAAACACAGTTCAACAGAGAAACGATTCCGTGGGTGGCTCGCCATATACAATCTGCACCTCGTGCGTCCAGCACGAATCAAGGAACTCATCACAGAAGAACTTGAATCTTACAAAAAACCCAGCCTTGTAAAACACAAGGCAGAACAATAATTAGTCTTCAATTCAACAATTTCATCGTCAAATCACATGTATGCACTTCAAATAACACATTAAACATAACACTTTAACACTTAAATAGCATACTTCGTTAGCTCATTAGCATTCTCACACGTGCGTCAGCTTTAGCCCATGTGCTATCCACTTCGGCTCGCACGGCCTATTTAAACACTGTATTGACTCTTTATCAGATTCACGGCACTTTTTACATAAACGTCAAGTTAATGTTTGAGTTTTTAACTCACCAAGGCGATGAATTTATATGTTTTAACAAGGAAGTTCATTTGTGGCACATTGATGTTCTGTGTATATCTGCATCGATCCGTTTCACAAGCCTCCGTCTCATCCGCTTCTTACTCTGGCATCAGCTCCTTCATATTATAGCATCAGATCAGAAATCCTGTTTTTCTGTCGTATTTGATCACTTTTTTCTGAATTAATCACTTACATGGAGGGGTTTTGAAGATCGCTCCGTGTAACTGCGTCATCTCACTCTCTCTATCGGTAGCAGATAGGCGGGGCTTAGCTCACTGCTGCCACTAGCTCTTAAAGAGCCCATCACCTCATTTAATCAGTGATTTCTTTCTGTTTCTTTCTTCCTTATTTTTTACTTTCATCTTGTTTTATTAGTAACCTGGGTTACATTCTCCCCGCCTTGAAGATATGCAGGTCCCACTGCATCTTCCAGGCTGTGAAATCACAGCAGAGGGGGATCCAGTTTCCATTTCCGGAGAGGCTTCCCAAAGGCAGTCAGACACCTCCAGTGATGCAGTGAACGCTGTACTGAGTCCCTGCAGTAAGGACTGTATGACCAAGGAAAGAGGATTCCCTAATTGAGGGTACTGTAGCCTTTTTGGTGGCTCATGGCACCTTTGCGAACGCCTCAGGACACCTTCTCCAAACTGGTCAACCACTGTCTGGTCACTCTGAGGGTTTCTCTGATCAACAACACTGTTTTGCGGCAGGACATCAGTCCTATCATCCTCAGTGGAGATCTTAGATGCCGGTTCATCTGATTCTTCTCTCTGCTCCACTAGTCCTGGGTCATCTCCAACAGGTAAGTCACCCAACACATCTGCTCTTACGAGATCCATCACCCACTCATCCTCTCTCTCAGGCTCATCCTCTCTCTCAGGCTCATCCAGTGGAATTCCCTCCCCAGTGTCAGGTAGGTTAGGTAAGCTCACTTGCAACTTCACTGGAGTAGGTTGCTCAGGGTCTGTATTAATCACAGTTCTCATTTCAGGAGAAACTTCTGCTGTCACTCCGCCACCTGACTGCTTTTGAGGTCTGGAATTGGAGAGAATTCTGTTTTCAACACTTGGCAAGTACCTGGGTGTGTAATAATCCATACAATCATTTTCTGATTCAGAATCCTCAGTCACACTTTTGGGATCTTCTGTACCAGGGTTTGCTCGAGTTCTAGGCCTCCGAGGTGTCTTTGGTCTTACTGGTTCCTCAGGTGTGTTTTCTCGCAAGTATCCACAGGGCAGTAGCAAGTCTCGGTGCAACGTGCGAAGCGGCCCATCCTTGCCCTCTGGTTGAACGGTATAGACTGGTAAGTCAACAGCTTTCTTGATCACAACGTATACCTCTTTCTCCCACTTGTCTGCCAACTTATGTTTTCCCCTCAGCTTGACGTTCCTTACCAGGAGCCGATCTCCGATTTCAAGGGATGAAGCGACCACTCGCTCGTCGAATCTCTTTTTATTACGTCTTGCCACCTTTGAGGCGTTCTCACTCGCCACTCTGTAGCTCTCCTGCAGGCGATCTTTCAAATTTCTGACATAACTTGAATGAGATGGGAACGACTTAGCAGGTAAACTGAAGGCCAGATCGACTGGTAGCCGAGGCTGCCTCCCGAACATTAACTCGTAAGGCGAGAATCCTGTCGAGTCATTGCGGGTGCAATTATACGCATGGACTAATGGTTTCACATAGTCCTTCCAGCAGGTCTTTCCCTTCTCATCCAGGGTCCCTAGCATCTGAAGCAGCGTCCTGTTAAAGCGCTCAACAGGGTTGCCCCGGGGATGATAAGGTGTCGTCCTCACTTTACGAATTCCTGCTATACCACATAGCTCCTTTATCAACTTTGACTCAAAGTCGGGTCCCTGATCACTCAGGAGTTTCTCAGGAAATCCGTAGTGGATGAAGAAGTTATCCCACAAGCATTTGGCCACAGTTTGAGCCTTCTGGTTCCTGGTGGGTATTGCCACAGAATACCTAGTGAAGTGATCGGTGATCACTAGAATATCTTTAATATTGCTCCTATCGGGCTCCAGCGACAAGTAGTCCATACAGACTAACTCGAGGGGTTTGCCGGTCACTATGTTCACCAGGGGTGCGGCACGCTCGGGAGGGGTCTTCCGTCTCAAACAACGCTCACAGGCCTTTACCTTCTCCTCTACAGTCACTGCCAACTTTGGCCAGTAAAACCGGGACCTAGCCAGATCCAGGGTCCTCTCAATTCCAAGATGGCCCATGTCGTTGTGCAGGCTTGTCAAGACCATCTCCCGCAGATCCACAGGTAATGCTAACTGATACAGCACACCTCCTTGATCCTGTCTCCTTCTAAATAACACTCCATTCTTGAATTCCAGTCTGTTCCATTCTCTCAGCCATAAGGCTACTTCTACCGGCTCTAATTTTCCTTCAGGTTTCTGTCCACATTCAAGATACTTAATGACTTCTTTGAGTTCTGGATCAGCTCGTTGGCGTTCCCTCAGCTCTTCTTCAGACATGTGGGGAAGGATCGGAAGGCCATGGGCATCCTCCTGCTGGAACTCCAGGGGTACTGCACTAGTATTAATGCACAGTGACTCAAACACAGTGGGTTGGAAGCATGATGGGTCAGAATCATCACAGCTCTGATACACTTGGTGCCTCTCACAGAGGGCTTTCACTGCTGCTGGGAGAATTGTTGGTTGCTCTGATTCTGCCAGATGGTGAAGAGTGAATTGTTTGATTCGTTCACGCTCTTTTTGGGAGGCAAGGTCATCCATGGGACTGCCATGAGGACGTCTGGAGAGTCCATCAGCGTCTAGGTTTCGTTTGCCTGCACGATATTGGATCTTGAAATTGAAGGTTGACAGGCTGGACAGCCACCTATAACTGGTTGCGTCAAGCTTCGCAGATGTTAAGATGTAGGTGAGTGGATTGCTGTCTGTTATTACAATGAACTCTCCTCCATAAAGATAATCACTGAATTTTGAAGTGACTGCCCACTTGAGCGCGAGGAACTCCAATTTGTGCGCGGGATACTTTGTTTCGCTTTTGGTTAGACCCCTGCTCGCGAAGGCAATAACTCTCATTCTACCCTCCTGCTCTTGATAAAGGGCAGCCCCAAGTCCTGTTATGCTTGCATCCGTGGTCAACACGTAGGGAAGTCTGGGATCAGCAAATCCAAGGACTGGAGCTGAAGTCAGCTTCTCTATGATGCTATCAAACGCCCACTGGCATTCATGGGTCCACCGGTCCCCAAACTGCTCCTTAGGATCCCGGTACTGTGCAACTTTCTTTGGGTCTCGCCTTTGGTTTTTCTGCAGAGGGGGATATCCGATGGTAAGGTCGTTAAGAGGTCTTGTGATCTTAGAGAAGTCTTTGACGAACCTCCTGTAATATCCCGCAAATCCAAGAAAACATTTGAGTTCTTTGAGATTTCTGGGCCTTGGCCAGGTCTTCAGAGCTTCAATCTTGGTCGGATCCGTCTCAACTCCATTCTGAGATACTATGTGGCCTAGATATCGGACCGACGTCTGGAAGAACTTGCATTTCGTGGGCGAAAGTTTCAGTCCATACTCTCTCAAACGCTTTAAGACTTGCAAGAGTCTGGCTTCGTGCTCCTCTAAAGTTTTAGAGAAGACTATGAGGTCGTCAACGAAGACCAATACTTCCCTCCTGTTGAGATCGTCCATGCACCGCTCCATAAGCCTTTGAAACGAACTCGGCGCATTTGTGACCCCTTGTGGCATTCTGTTGAATTCATAGAAGCCTAAAGGACAGACGAATGCAGTTTTCTGTTTATCAGCCTCTTCCATTTCAATCTGATAGAAGCCTGATTTTAAGTCGAGGACTGAAAACCATTTAGAGCCAGATAGAACTGAGAAGGCTTCTTCCAAATTTGGCAGAGCGTACGCGTCTTTTATGGTCTGTGAATTCAATTTCCTAAAGTCGATGCAGAGACGTACATCATTGTTCTTTTTCTTTACCACTACTATTGGAGAGGCAAAGGGTGATTCCGATTCTCTAATGACACCTACATCGAGGAGTTCTTTGAGGTGCCTCCTTACTGCATCTACATTGTAGCGTTTATACGCCCGTATAAATCTAATTAATTATTATTCATAACGAATTATGATCAATAATTAATAATTTAATTATTTTCAGAATTTACTGTAGCAGAATCAATAGTATGATCAGTCTATCAGTTCATCCAATGAACAGAAAGCATAAACAGTTATTAACTCTAGGAAATATAATATCTTCCTGGCCAAGAAAGAAGAATCCCCCAGCTAACAATAAATTAAGAAATAATCAAGGGTAAAAGCATAGGTAACTTTGATCGAAGTTCAAGACAATAAATTCGTAAGCAGATACACAAGTAATCTCTTTTCAAATACAAACAATACTTTATTGATTATATACTAACACATAAAGCTAATCTCTAACACACACACACACACACACACACACACACACATTCATACGAGTTGCAGAAAGGAAGAGAGTGAGGAAAGAGTGAGATGATGATGAGTGAGATGATGAAATCTCAAGATTCTATATGCACTTAGGACATGACCTGGAACGAACCATCAATCATTAATTTAACCCTTCTATCGTTTTCAGCAGGTTATTAAATTTATATCAATTGCACCAGTTAAGATTTTAGTCTGGAGGTACTTGCGTCTTTGCTTTTCCTTTTGGGAATTCCTTTGGTGAGCGTCAAAGGGGATTTCCCTCGTTCGTCGGCTGGCCTCCTCGTGCTTGGATAAATGTCTGTGGCGTGGATGTCGGATGGTTGAAAAGTCTTTTAAGTTGAAAGCGTGCGTTGCAGCCGTGAATCGTGGACCGAGACTTTGCAGCAAAACTTAACTTAAAACCGAGACTTTCAATCGGAAAAGAAAGAATAACACAAAGAAAGAAAGAAAATAAGATACGGAAAGTAGCTAGATGACTGGAATGGAATCTAACCCATTTGATCTTAATTTGGGTTGATCTGCTCGTCTGTTACATGGTTACTAAAACCATCGTCTGCTCTTCTTCATCTTAGTGCTGCATTTGTTGAGAGATCTTCTGTATCAGAACATTTTGAACGAAATCAGGAACGAACTCCGAGAGCGAACTTGGAGAGAGAGCTAGAGAGTTGTTTTTGGGTCTAAGGTTTTAAACTAAAATTTGTCCCCCCCTTCTGAAGAGAGCGGACCAATTAGACACTGTTCTTTGTTTTCAAAGTCATAAATCATGTATTCCCTGAGGGGTTTCTCTAATGAAACTAAAAGACCAGATGCAACAGTTTAGGCATGATTTCTAATTATCAGAATATGAAATATTTTACACAGATTTAATTCCCGTCATCTTGCTAGTTGTGTTCGTAAGATAGCATTGATATGAAACAGTACACACTTCACCCATTCACTCTTTCTAATAGTTAATATAATAACTATTACCTGAATTAAATGGGATCAAAACATATTATCTTATTAAAATATGCATGTAAGTGGTGGAAACAACACAGGATTAGGTAGTTGCATGATTGTTTGATCATGAGTCCATTGAAAATTGTTCTTGAATGATTTTATGTATAGTTATTGGTAAGAATCAGTTCTCTGGTGAAAAGACAGAACTCTGTTTGTTCAGAGGTCTTAAGGAGGATGTGTTCAGGAATGTTGTCGGGGGTTTCAGTAACATCTGCTGGTGTCGATTCTTCTTTTAAAAACCTTAAATTGACAAGCTTTTCCGTTAGTTGGGTCATTAGAAGGGTCTTTTGCAGACTCGGTGGCGCCAGGATGGGTGACTTATGGCTCTGGACTGTGAGGACACTGTCTTTATCTTAACCAGTCCGTAGTTGGCCACAAAGCTAGCCATTGACCAGTTATGTGTTAGTGCTGGGGGCTCTTGGAATTAGTCAGACTGGTCGGCGCCTGGATCCCGTGACAAGATGGATGAGGATAGAAGTCCTGACCAAATCTTGAATTAATATTCTGTTTGAATTAATATTCTGGAAGAAAATTAATCTGTGGCTGGTTTCTTCTCATTGTCGTTACATATCCCCCCTTCGTTCACTGATGGGTTGAGTAGAAGGCATCGGTGAACGCTGGAGAAATGAGTAGAGGAAGCAAACACAAACAGCAAACAACAAGACAACACCTCCATGACTGGTCACTTTACTGGTGCAGGGCATTAGATTACCTAGGCATAAACAGGTTCACTCTCTCAATATAGTTAATCACTTTGAATAAAGTTTAGTTCAATTTTAGGACGTTATCCTAATTTGTTTTGGGACGGTGATTAATTAATTTTGTGACTAAATTTGATTTGTTTGTTTTATTCTCTTCTAAATTGTTCTAGGTTTGGACCAATTTACCTTTCAATTTGTGATACGAATGATGCAGGGAGTTCTCTGGCTCACATTCGTTTTAAGGTGACTTACAAATATTAGGCGTGGTGTGTCAATCCTATTATTGTGGCCTTGACCCTTATGGGGTGGACAGGCCTTTTACCTAATAAAAGAAGGAAAGGAAGAAAGGAAGAGATACAACAAAACAAAGCAGTTGAGTGTTCCTCCGGATATGACTTGTAACTACTGTTGCACAGCTAAGGTGTCAGGGATCATGATGTAATGAGAGGTGTTCTCAGGTGTACTTGTTGGATGGGTAGTTACCATGTTTCTTATGGTAAGTGTAGCTAAGTTGTTAAGCTAATTTCTGAAGTTAGTTTCTATCTGTGGGGGAAAACATGTTTGTTGCATGTTTTGCATGGCAGAGGTGGTTAACTTCTGTATGTTAGTGAGTCTGTTAGGGGTGTCGAATAGTGCATGTATGTATGTATGTATGTATGTATGTATGCATATGTATGTATGCATGTATGTGTGGTCAGATCTGTTTCAGTCTGTTTTGCTCCCCCCTTTGCTTGATGGCTTGGCTTTGATGAGCTTGTTGCCTCTTTGCCTTGGAAAAAGGGTCTTCTGTGATCTGCTGGGAGTCAAACCAGTAAGGCAGGAAGTTTTCTGGCAGACATGGGGAGGTAGTTTGGCATGGCTGCGTGAAGTTGTAGTGCGAAACTTAGTCTCCGTTGTTGCATTCCTCTGATGATGCCTTCTGGTTGTGACAGACTTTCTGACCTTCTGTGCTTACTGTTGTTGCTGAAGCACACACATGGTTCTTGAGTTTGGAGCTCGTTTGGTAGTTTCTTTATGAGTGATGGGTAGCCAGGATGGTGTTTTCTGGTACCTCTGGGTGTTTGTCAGTGGTTGACTGTGAGAGACCACCTTGTTCTGTGTTGTTGTAGAACGAGTGGTTGTCATCTTCATTATGAAGGTGTATCAGATGAGTCGGTGGTCTTCCGTTCCATCGCTAGTCATAGCAAATTTGACTCATCTTGTTGGTCGTCCGTGTTCAGCCTGTTCTCTAGGAACACTTCCAGTTGCCTCATTAGTTGCTCCATGTCTTTTGAGGGTAAACTGTCTTGTTCTTGGGCATACTCAGTGCTGTGCTTAACTGAGTGGTGTCGAGGTGGTTTACTTGAGAAGCGTGGCTGGTTCCATGACTTTTCCATGCGGTTGGTGTGGTATCTGTCATCGGCATGGGAGTCACGTTCTCTGTGCTTCTTACGAAGAACTGTGGTGTTGTCATGCCACTGGTTGTCTTCCAGTGCAAGGCTTGTGTCTTGGCTGAAGGAGTTTGAAACTGTGGATGTTTTCAAACCTTTCTTTGAGGACATCTTCTGTTTGATGTGGGCCTTGTGTGTCAGGTCACGTAGCTGCTGGATTGTCATTGTGTCTGTGCAGGCCTCGAGGCCAAGATGATGACTTAATCCGGGGTGCAGGTTTCTCAGGAAGAGGTTTTTGAAATTCACATCCTCTTCTTGTTCAGGTGAGTTATGTGCACCAAAGAAGGCTTGTCGAAAACGGTGGTAGTAGGCTTGGGGAGTCTCGTGTCGACCTTGTTTGGTTTCCAAGGCGATTAACACACCGTGTTCCGACTCTGGGCCTGTGAATTCTTTTATCAGTGTCTCACATAGTAGCTGGTAATTTGACTTGACATGAGCAGGTTGTCGGTCTAGGAAGCTTCGTACCTCTGAACTGGATGTCGATCTGAGGAGGTAAAACCTGTCTCTGTCAGTCACATGTGGTCTCACCTCTAGGTGGAAGTTGATATCTCGGATGTGGGACTGGATGTCCGGGCATTCCGTGGAGTTTGGGTTGAACTGAGTGATATTCTTAACCAGCTGGTTGAGATCTTTAAAGGTCATCCCCTGTGCAGCTTTGGAGTCTGCCTGGATGAGTTCTCGTTGCTTGTTGGCAGTGAACGGTTCTGTGGTGAAGGCCTGTGACGTTTTGGGTTGTGGCCATTCACTTCTTTCCCTGTATGCCAGTTCTTGGATGGAGGACTCTGTTCTGCTCAGCAGTGGTGATGCTGAGGGAGGTCTCTCCCTTCTTGGCTCTGGTTTCTGTTGGAAAATGTGCTGGAGTTCATCTCTGACCGCGTAGAGCTCGTCGTTGACGTCATCTCGCTGTTGGGTCAAATGGTCAATTTCAGCACTGCACCTTTCCAGGTGGTCTTTCAGAGCATTAATTTTAGAGTTCTTGTCTTTAATGTCAGCTTTGGCTTTCTCTAGCTGATGTTCAGCAGACTGGAGTTGGTTTGCCAGGTGCTTCTGGACAGTCTTTAATTCTTGTTTGTCACGTTCCGTGACTGCAAGGGCTTCTTGGAGCTTGTCAACTTGTTTCTTTGTTTCTTGCTCCACTTCGTCAGGCACTTGAGCTTTCGCTTTGAGCTGGTCTGTGCAGCGTTGAGTGTGCATCAGCTCTCTCAGGAACTCAGCAGTCTGACGCTTGAAGTCGTCCTGGACTTTCACTTCCAGCTTGTCCATGCGGCTTTGAGCACGTGTCAGCTCCTCCTGAAGGTGGGTGATGTGCTTGTCGCTTAGTGTCAGCTGGGCTGTGAAGGCATTGCTTAGGGAACAGATGATCTTGGTTAGTTCCACGTGGTTGTGGTTCTGATTCTGGCTTGAATCATGTGTCAGGAGTCTTCTCAGAATTATGATTATTATTAAAAATAATAACAGTTCAATTGTCTTTGGTGTGAGGCAGTCTGTGATGCCTCTGAGCCAGGCGTCCACGTCAGTGGGGTTCGTCGTCCACGGCATGTTGGCACGCTGGGGTGAAGAGACTGACACAGATCTGTGTGGGGTGTAAGCCTATGTGGTTGAACAGCTAAATGTTGTCTAAGTGACTGTACAACAATAGTGAAGTGTTGTAATGTCTAAGTGTTGGTCTCAGTGTAGACAGGTAGGTTAGTGATGTGGAAACTTTGTCACTCAACTAAGTGAGGGAAAGAGAGAAAAGGGTTAAAACAAATCTCAATTGCAATGTTTTTTTTTTTTTCAATGGGAGAAATATTTTTTTTATAAATATTTTCTATCAATGAAAAGCTGGTTCAAACTCGTGCTGTGAGGACTATGTCACTCACTGAGTAAGGGAAAAAGAGAGAGAGGTTAAAACCAATTTCACTAAAACAAGAAAGAAAATTCTTAAGTGGGAGAAATATTATTTTTCTCGTAAATGCTTCCTATCGGTGAGAATCTGTTTCCAGAAAGGTAAACAATATTATTGTTTATGTTTACAAGGAAAAATAATACAATAATAATGCTGATACCTTTTTCCGAGTTTTACAGGATTGACACCACACACCGTCAGTTGGACCGCTTACAGCTGGGATGCTATGAAGGCGACGGTTGCTCAACACTTGTCTCTGTTAATTGATCTTGGACAAGATGTTAAATTGTAAATTGTGTTTACAAAGACAGAGAGAGTATGGAGAACAAGAGAGGGTTTGATTACAAATCAAATACCTAATAATTGTTTTCTTTGGAAAAATTATCTTTCTCTTTCTTTAGACTCGATTGATGGTTCTTCCAGATTTGTTTCCCACAAATGTGAAGGATGGGAACGCAGGACAAAACAGGAAGGATGTAGGAAGGAAAGGAGGGAAGGAGATTGGATCCACAAATGGCTCTGGAGCCTTTGTCAACCTACGAGTATAGAATTGATAGTTGCCAACAACTAAACATTCACAAATAAAACTTTGTAAGAGAGGTTTATCTCTGATTTATTTGAAACTTGTAGTGAGATGCCAATGTCTCCTATTGAGGCTCAGGTGTTTCACTCCCAAGCTAGGAATCAAAAGAGAAATTTAGAAATTATGAAAATTATGAAATTAGATTTATTAAAAATAAATCTAGAAATCATTAGAAATTACCTGTTTAGAAAAATAAAACTTCAATCTTGATTTAATATTTCCCTTTTTTAAATCAAATTAGAATTTGGCAATTAATAATCATAAACCAGTATTTTCTTTTCAAGTAAAATGCAGGTAAATGAAATTAATAATTGTGAACCGAAATTTCCTTTTCACAGAAAAATATGGGTAAAGTATGAGACAGGTAAAATAGGAAAGAAGAAAAACCCAACAGGTGTAACAGTCGAGGTGTTTAAATGGTTAAATCACTTTAACGTTGTTCAAACAGACACGGTATTTAACCACTGATGTTAATACTAATGACAAACGTAGATAATGCTTAAGACTTTAGCATATAGGTTAGGCCTCAATGTAAACAACTACTTAGCTTAGCTTTAGCTTAGCTACAAATGGGTTTTGTTTCAGTTTGTTTACACTGTGGCGTTGGTCAGAGTTCACCCGGAAGCGTTGGTTAAGACTTCCGTGTCACGATTGTAACTATGGCGACAAAACAAACTCTAGTGGGCGAACTTGTGAATTGCAGTTTTGTAAACAGTACATGCATGTTACGTGAAATGTCGGCACATTTCAAACAATATTCAAAGAATATGCACGTCGATCATATTATGTGAAATGTCGGCGCATTTCAAAAATACAAATAAAGGACACCACTCGTAGCTGTTTTTACGACGTGGGGCTTCACTCAGTTGTTTAAGAGTGATTGACTTTAAAGGACAGCTTTGTGCTGTAATAGATGGAACAATAGCGATCTCGGCGGATCGTCTCTGTGCAACGTTATCTGAGCACACAAAACAACAGGGTTTTTCACTGTTGGTTAAGTTTCAATGTCAAGCTTTACTTGAACACAACTTTAAATAACTTCTATTCAATTACACTCGGACATACGCAGTGTTTACACGAGAATTAATTGAACAGACACAAACAGATAAGCTTAACAGTTAACGTTATAGTTTTTCACGGGAATGGTACTAGTGGGACACGCACTGACAATCCTGAGAAATAAAACTAAAGGGAATATTCTTCCTTGCCGTGGAACTCGCACTGGCAATCATAAAGGACTTATATGAGGAACACGCTCATTCGTCCTTTACAGGTTATTTTAATTTCTGCAGTTTTAATTTCGTTAAGCTCTCTGGCTGATACAAACACACATAAGTTATAGCTATTTGAAAGACTCTGGAACACGCAGACGTCTTAAGCTATAATTATTTCAGAGATTGGGGAACACGCCCAATTTCTTACCTTATTGTTGTGTGAGATCTTATATCTTGGGTTATTTTACGGCAGTTAAAATAACATAAAAATAGGCAGGCAGCCTAGACTAGAGTAACAGCTCTCTCTGTGTATTCACTCAGCAGACATCCATTCAAACAGAGCGCGCGGCGCGCGCTGCATACGTCATACACACAGACTCGGAGGTTCGGATCTCTCCTCCGCATACTATGAAAAGATAATTACTTCGTATATGCCTACAATTTAGGTTAAACTGCCCGCATCCTCCACCATAAATATGTAGCGTTTATACGCCCGTATAAATCTAATTAATTATTATTCATAACGAATTATGATCAATAATTAATAATTTAATTATTTTCAGAATTTACTGTAGCAGAATCAATAGTATGATCAGTCTATCAGTTCATCCAATGAACAGAAAGCATAAACAGTTATTAACTCTAGGAAATATAATATCTTCCTGGCCAAGAAAGAAGAATCCCCCAGCTAACAATAAATTAAGAAATAATCAAGGGTAAAAGCATAGGTAACTTTGATCGAAGTTCAAGACAATAAATTCGTAAGCAGATACACAAGTAATCTCTTTTCAAATACAAACAATACTTTATTGATTATATACTAACACATAAAGCTAATCTCTAACACACACACACACACACACATTCATACGAGTTGCAGAAAGGAAGAGAGTGAGGAAAGAGTGAGATGATGATGAGTGAGATGATGAAATCTCAAGATTCTATATGCACTTAGGACATGACCTGGAACGAACCATCAATCATTAATTTAACCCTTCTATCGTTTTCAGCAGGTTATTAAATTTATATCAATTGCACCAGTTAAGATTTTAGTCTGGAGGTACTTGCGTCTTTGCTTTTCCTTTTGGGAATTCCTTTGGTGAGCGTCAAAGGGGATTTCCCTCGTTCGTCGGCTGGCCTCCTCGTGCTTGGATAAATGTCTGTGGCGTGGATGTCGGATGGTTGAAAAGTCTTTTAAGTTGAAAGCGTGCGTTGCAGCCGTGAATCGTGGACCGAGACTTTGCAGCAAAACTTAACTTAAAACCGAGACTTTCAATCGGAAAAGAAAGAATAACACAAAGAAAGAAAGAAAATAAGATACGGAAAGTAGCTAGATGACTGGAATGGAATCTAACCCATTTGATCTTAATTTGGGTTGATCTGCTCGTCTGTTACATGGTTACTAAAACCATCGTCTGCTCTTCTTCATCTTAGTGCTGCATTTGTTGAGAGATCTTCTGTATCAGAACATTTTGAACGAAATCAGGAACGAACTCCGAGAGCGAACTTGGAGAGAGAGCTAGAGAGTTGTTTTTGGGTCTAAGGTTTTAAACTAAAATTTGTCCCCCCCTTCTGAAGAGAGCGGACCAATTAGACACTGTTCTTTGTTTTCAAAGTCATAAATCATGTATTCCCTGAGGGGTTTCTCTAATGAAACTAAAAGACCAGATGCAACAGTTTAGGCATGATTTCTAATTATCAGAATATGAAATATTTTACACAGATTTAATTCCCGTCATCTTGCTAGTTGTGTTCGTAAGATAGCATTGATATGAAACAGTACACACTTCACCCATTCACTCTTTCTAATAGTTAATATAATAACTATTACCTGAATTAAATGGGATCAAAACATATTATCTTATTAAAATATGCATGTAAGTGGTGGAAACAACACAGGATTAGGTAGTTGCATGATTGTTTGATCATGAGTCCATTGAAAATTGTTCTTGAATGATTTTATGTATAGTTATTGGTAAGAATCAGTTCTCTGGTGAAAAGACAGAACTCTGTTTGTTCAGAGGTCTTAAGGAGGATGTGTTCAGGAATGTTGTCGGGGGTTTCAGTAACATCTGCTGGTGTCGATTCTTCTTTTAAAAACCTTAAATTGACAAGCTTTTCCGTTAGTTGGGTCATTAGAAGGGTCTTTTGCAGACTCGGTGGCGCCAGGATGGGTGACTTATGGCTCTGGACTGTGAGGACACTGTCTTTATCTTAACCAGTCCGTAGTTGGCCACAAAGCTAGCCATTGACCAGTTATGTGTTAGTGCTGGGGGCTCTTGGAATTAGTCAGACTGGTCGGCGCCTGGATCCCGTGACAAGATGGATGAGGATAGAAGTCCTGACCAAATCTTGAATTAATATTCTGTTTGAATTAATATTCTGGAAGAAAATTAATCTGTGGCTGGTTTCTTCTCATTGTCGTTACAACATCCTGGGGATGGATAGGCCTAGACCTTTGCTTGAAGGGTGTGTTGTCGCTGAGATTGATGTGGTGTTTTACCTTATCAGTCCGTCCGTAATCCAAATCGTGCAGTGCGAATACATCTGACATGGAGCTCACTAGATCAGTTATTCTTTCCCTCCATTCACTTGATAAGGGAGAGTCACCGAAGTCAGGGACAATCTTTGCTTGTGCAGGTCTCCCAACTTTGCACACAGGAGCACTCACAGGGTCTCTTCCCTCAATCACACTTTGGACAGTGTGTACTTCAGCCAACACTGCTCTAGGAGGGATTGTTAAATCAACTTGGGTCTCATTCTTCAACACTACCGGTATCTGGATGTTGCGCTTCGGAGGCAGGGAATGCAAACAGCTAGCCACTAACAGTCCGCCAGGCAAAGATGATGATGCTGATGGCTCTACGGTCACCCAGGTCTTTGACAGTGGCCCGATGATGTTGACACAGCCGTTTAGAACAACTGTGCTTCCAGCCGCTACTACTTCAGGCATTTCTCCTTTCACTTTTACTTGGCCCAAGACACTCGCACCAGCTCGTCGCTGTCTTGCCTCTAGGACTCTTATCACAGCCCGATATCCATGATAGCATGACTTGGCTTTGAGTGTGGATCCTTGCGTGTAATCAGCGTACAAGACATCCAGAGTGTTAGTGCCAATGAGGATCTGGGGCACATGTGTCAGGTCTGGGACTACTAGGGCCAACGTTGGAACTTCAGCTTCTGCTCCTAAAAACTCCTGAGGAAACCTCAGAGCCAATTCAACATATCCCAGGTAAGGAACAGCCTGGCCATTTGCCCCTTCAACTTCCAACAGGCGATTCAATGGCTGCAGGGGATGGTGCGACAGGTGACTGTTGTAGAAGGACAGAGGGATTGTCGTGACCTGAGATCCTGTATCTAACAGGCAGTTTACTTCCTTCCCTTCAACTCCAACTTGCGCCGTGCATCTCATTCCTATTAATCCATCCGGTAGCTTCAAAGAAGTTCCAGCACCGACATGCTCATTAAACACTTGTTGCTGCTTAGGGCTTTGTTTCTTATTTCCAGTCCCCATCCGCCCTGCGACAGAGACTGCTTTTAATTTAAAGGCACCGCTGTAGCTCCATTTTGAAGATCCCACTCAGCTTGTCTCTCCCTCAACTTCCGCTTCTTCTCCTCAACTCTAGATGGATTGGGTGCATTCTCACAATTAGCAGCTAGGTGGCCATCGTCTCCACAGCGAAAGCAGTACCATGGCCGAGGACGATTGGATCTCATCTCAGTGTACTTCAGTCCTTCATTCTCCTTTCTGCTGACTTCATTGAAATTTGATCTGCTCAGACTGCTCCTGAGATGAGGGGATCTTGCAGGTTGGTTTCTCTGTGCACCAGAAGCAGCAACTTGAACTTTAAGCTCCTTTATCTGGCTTTTCAACTCCTCAAACTCATTTGTCTCAGTACACACCCCTTCTTTCTTCCTGGTGTCTGCTTTCATGGCGGCGATTTGCCTTTGAAGGCCAGCAATTTCCTTCCTTAGGGGCCGCTCACATATCGCGTCTTTTGCGCGCGCAAGTTCGTTATTTCAAATGTAGCCGCGCGGTATGCGCGCTCATAATGGAAGCGACGCGGTCGCGGTGCGACGCGCTCGTTTTTTCCAAGCGCGTCCGCGCCGCATCGAGATAAAAACATCTCAACTTTTCAGAATGCCGCAAGCGCACCGCAGGTCACGTGACAAGAACCAAGCTTAGCAACGACAGACGCCTCCGGAGCGCAACCACCCGAGCGCTTTGGAAAAAAGGACAACGCGGCGCGCCTAGCGTTTTCGACGCGTTTTTAGGCGCGATATGTGAGCGGCCCCTAAAAATGCCTACTTCTGACATGTCAGGACACTGGACCTTGCCTTTCTGCTTAGGTGCCTTCTGCTCTGCATTTCTAGGATCTGGGGTCTCTGCAACATCCTCTTCAAATGTGCTGAATGGGTAAACAGACTGTTGGTGCGATGCCGTCCTCAGTTTGAGGGGAACTGATGGATACTTGTTCACACCCAAATGCTTCCGCATTCTCTCCTCCTTAGAGGCCTGCTTATCCTCAGTTGTGCGAATGAGCGTCGCTAATTCAGCAAAAGGAGGTGGGTCTACTTTCCTCTTTTCAAGCTGCAGGTCAGCTATCAAGGTGTTGTCCCAACAGCCACGGCAAAACTGCTTCAACAGACAACGATCTCGTTCGCCCTCCGCAACACCTTCACGTCTGATGGTAGCACTCAGGATCACGTGCAATCTGTGGAGGTAGGCAGATGATTTTTCACCGGGATTCTGCAGGGTGCTGATGAACTTAGCCAATAATTCGTCTCCATCTTCCACTGAACCATAGACAGACTCTAGTAGTTTAAGGCACTCTGACGATGGAGCGACTGGATTCACATGTTTAATAATATCTGAAGCAGGTGGCAACAGGCTATCTAGAATTCTTCGTGTCTTGTGTGACTCGGGAAGGGATGGATCATTCAACAGGTAGTCAACACTTGCTCGCCAGGTGTCAAAATCAGGCTCATTGCTTGGACGGGGGCTCCTTCCAGAGAAAGCTCTTAGGCGAAACGGGGTATTGTGTGAGGACAAGGAGTCATTCGTTCTTATAATGTGTTCCATCACCACCTTCTGGATGCCTGGAGGGTGTACAGCAGTCATAGGCAATTTCAATGATACTGTCTCAGTAGTGCTGTCATCGAGGTCCCTTGAGCAATGCGGTGATGCAGCGCCCATGGCTTCCTTGACTGGGTTTTTGAGTTCATCGTTCTTCGAAGGGTGAGTCAATGTCTCAGCAGCAAATTCCGTTCTCTGTAGAGGTAGTGATTTACACACTGGATGCTGAGGAGTGCTAGTGGCATGTGTCAGAAAACTTGATTTACAAGGATGGTGCTCTATTTCAGGCTCTGTTCTGGACGGCGCATCAACTGAAGTTCTAATCTCACTTATCTTATTCAACTCTCGTTGGAGCACATCCTGAAGGGATTCTCCACTGGCATCCGCTATTGCCTGTAATTTCTCCAAAAACCCTGTGGTGGCGCTACTAGCGGTAGGGGTGTATACGCTACTCAAGGTGCGCACGTGAAACACTGTGTCTGCATCAGTGGGACTTATGATGGTAGCGGGTAGCTGAGGCTTGAGGTTGGACATGGCAGAATTGCATGAGAACTCTATTACTGCATTATGATGAAACTCAGATCGTGGGTCATCAATTAGTAAGTTTTGTCGAATAGAGCCAAACTTCTGCAGATAAGCCTCAGGAGCTTCATCTAGTTCAGTTAATGTTATGCCACTGACAATCACTGCATTTTGCACATTGACATTTTCTCGTTCCACAACATCCATTTTTGTCTGATTCACTGTATGTGCTATTTTAATTGATTATTCACCTCAGCAGCTGCTACGTCCTCTCTCCTGGCTGGCTCGCCAAAGTGTAGCGTGTCACACGTGTCTAGCGTGTCATACTAGCGTAACATTCAATATGGGCCGATTGATCAAAAGGTAGATTCGACTACTGAAGAGAGGAAGACAGCACAACAGGTGAGTGAACAGTCAATACAAAGTCTTGCTTCTGGTTCAGTTTGATTTTGTATATGAAGAAAATGTACTTTTGCTCAAATTGTATGAATCACAAAGGTAAACAATTAAAATACAATAAATGATAATATTCACACTCTTCTTGTTATTTCTTTCAGATTCGTGGACTCTGATTTGGACAGCAGTAATGAACACTTTCGACTCTTATTGGATCAAAATAATAAAATAAATAAAATAAATAAAATAAATCTGTGTCAAATTCCTTGTAACACAACAAAAATAAAGAAACAATAGATATTGCTTTCACACACAGTATTGCAATCAATAGTTCAAATACCTCAAAATCAAATGAACAATCAATTTGATTCAATACACAGAATGGGATTCTGAACTTTCACTTTCAGTTGCAATTGAATCACTTTCTTCTCAAAACTTAATAGTCTGTCCGATGTAAATCAGAGACTCAAGATTTGACAAATCATTCAGTTAACCAGAGTTCATGAATTGAATCGATGAGTTCAAAGAACCGTTGATTCTTTTAGAATGATTCAAGATCACAATCAATGTCTTTTTGTTGAGAAATCAAAAAGGAAAAAATAGAAAAACAAGATGATCTCAATGAGTCCGAGTCCCGATTGTCCAAAAATAAAAGAAAAGGTTCTCCTACCAGTTTGATGGCTCAAAACACAGTTCAACAGAGAAACGATTCCGTGGGTGGCTCGCCATATACAATCTGCACCTCGTGCGTCCAGCACGAATCAAGGAACTCATCACAGAAGAACTTGAATCTTACAAAAAACCCAGCCTTGTAAAACACAAGGCAGAACAATAATTAGTCTTCAATTCAACAATTTCATCGTCAAATCACATGTATGCACTTCAAATAACACATTAAACATAACACTTTAACACTTAAATAGCATACTTCGTTAGCTCATTAGCATTCTCACACGTGCGTCAGCTTTAGCCCATGTGCTATCCACTTCGGCTCGCACGGCCTATTTAAACACTGTATTGACTCTTTATCAGATTCACGGCACTTTTTACATAAACGTCAAGTTAATGTTTGAGTTTTTAACTCACCAAGGCGATGAATTTATATGTTTTAACAAGGAAGTTCATTTGTGGCACATTGATGTTCTGTGTAACGTAGACTAACCATGTTCCGTACACTTTTCACCTTTCACCGCACGTCAACGGCCACTCCTCTGTTGCTGAGAGACATACAAGCTTGTGTGAGTGCTCATTCTCAGGGGAAATTCCCATTGGAGGATCTATTCTTTGATTGATGTCTTTTGGACCAATAGTATTTGAGAAAAGTGGGGTTAAGTCCCACCTCCACCTGTGTTCGGATGCTCACAGACGTTAACGGTGTTCCGTACAGAGCGCATTTCAGATTTCAACTGCTAAACTCGACGTTAAAATGCTCATTTGTGAGCTGTTTATTTATTTTAAAAGAAGAGGATATTCTATAAGAAAGGTGAGTACATTTTTTTTTTGTTAAAACTGAAGTTAATTTGCCTACTGCCTAATAAGCTAGACCACCACGCGATGGTAAGTCATGGCACGTGAATTAAGCATGAACCATGTGAAACGTTATAAAACAACTTGATCATATATTTCTGAAGAACAAGAAGGAGGGTAAACAATTTGCATTTGTTTAAAACATTTAATAATTAAAAGTAACCAATTAATGGGCAACCGTGAACTGATAAAATAAGGATATTGTGTGCGTGTGTGAGTGTTGTAACGTGTGTGTGTGCACCATTTAAATTTAACACTAAAACTGATTATAAAATTAGAAATTGTCAGTAAATCAGCAGTAGGATGTGTTAATTGTGTGTGTGTGTGTGTGTGTGTGTACTACTTAAAACTATTTACATTGTGTGTGTGTGTGTGTGTGTGTGTGTGTGTGTTAGGTTATGTGGACAAACAACATTTATGGCAAAGCCACTCAGCGTCTGGCACTTCCTCCACCTCAGCGCACTCAATGTGGAACCAGAGATGACAAAGGTCACACTGCACCCATTCATCAATGGCCCCATTTCCTGACCCAGGTGGGACCACCCTACTGCAAACAGCGCAGTGTTCCCCATCTTCCTCAATGGGAGGTGGTGTTTGTCTTTTCTGCCTTTTGGCCTCCTGCACTCGTTTTTTTTCCTCCCTCTTCTTTGTCATATCTTCCTTGCGCTTTCTCTTCTTTTCTTCCTTCTCTTTCTCCTCTGCTTCTTTCTGCTCCAGCAGTTGAACATACTCGTC
The DNA here is from genome assembly GCA_022829025.1 of Squalius cephalus. Taxonomy (NCBI): domain Eukaryota; kingdom Metazoa; phylum Chordata; class Actinopteri; order Cypriniformes; family Leuciscidae; genus Squalius; species Squalius cephalus. Next base: position 27,311,281 of record CM040802.1, on the reverse strand, counting down.
ACTCGTGATGACGCGGGCTGGCAGCGGAAGGCGACGCCTCACCTTGTCCCTCCTGTCCAAGGCTGGGCTCATCAGGACATTTGCGAGACTTTCTGGAATCACCCCCGCTGCTACTAGGTAATTTTTTGTAACCCCCCTTTTGCAGGTGGGGCAAGGTGTTGGAGTGGTGGAGGGAGTGTTTGATGTTTGTGTGTCAGTAGTGGGATCGCTGTATGTGTGTGTGAGAGTGGCAGGTGCACCGGATGGTGTGGCTGAGGGAGTTACGGGAGCGATGGATGGAGTGACGGGAGCGAAGGATGGCGTGCCTGATGGAGTGACAAGAGTGATGGGTGGCGTGGCTGATGGAGTGATGGATGGCGTGGCTGAGGTAGTGACGGGAGCGCTGGATGGCCTGGCATCAACAGATGGGAGCACTCTCACCACCTAAGGCAATACAGCATATTTAATACTCATTAGCACACCACAAAAAAAATGCAAGTAACTTAGAGGATAAATTATCATTGTATTAATGTTAAAATTACCTGGGTTGTGTCCACAGCCGCCCTGGACAGAGGGAAGATGCCTGCCTTCCGGAACCCAGCCTTAATGTTCAGTGCGGTGACGGCAGTGGGGTAGACTGCTTTTAGCAGGGAGGAAAACTGCTTTTTCCCCACCACCAGATCCCCTCGCACTAGACCCATCCGGGACGCCATGGTGGAAAAACCAGCCTTAAGTGGATTAAAGACCGCGATGTCTAGGGGCTGTAGTATGTGTGTGGTGTGGGCAGGGAGGCAGAGGATCTCAATTTTATTTTCCCTACTGTATAGGATGACGTCTCTTGAGACATGCGTCTCGTGTTGGTCCAATATTAATATGATTGGCCTTTCCTCTGGAGCATACTGCACAAAATGCCTGAGCCATTTAAGAAACAGCTCAGAGTCCATGTACCCCTTCACTTGGATGCCATAGAGAGCGTTGGGGGGCCCATCCAGCCTGTATGCATTGCTTGGGAGGCAGCCGGGGTAGATGATGAAGGGAGGGATGCTGTCCCCGGCTGCACTCACGCAGCAGTGCACTGTGATGTGCTCCCTGGTGGTCTGCTGCTGCTGGTACACATGCTTCCTCCCGGTCTGGCACAGCACCTTCTCCCTGGACCTTGGCTTGTCCCCAAAGCCAGTTTTGTCACAGTTGAAGACAAGATGGGGTTTGTCCTCTAAACTGTGACGAACGTATAAGGCCTCATATAATTTAAAGAATCCTTCGATGGCCTCTGGAGTAGCTCCATGGACTCTTGCCCTGTCCAGGGAGTCGGCTGTGCGGGAGGTGAGTTCTGGATGGCGGGCCTTAAATCTGGACCACCAGACGTCACTTGGCCCCTTCTCCAGATTGACAGTGGTACTGTCCCCTCTGCCACTCTCTTTAATAATGCCAATAGCCAGCACTTTCACCACAGCTCTTGTGACTGGGAAGCCGTGGTCTGCCATCCAGAAAATAAATGAGATGAGAGCATCTTCTTCTGCAGGTGTCAGGGCCGAATTAGGATGAGGGTTCAGACTGTATTTTTTTTTTTTGTAGTCCTGCAGGGTTGTGTGGGGGATGGCATATTTTTTGGAGGTCTGCCTCAAACTAGCTCCTGCTATCACTTCCTGAACTGCTTTTTCTAGCACTACCTTAGTATACTGCTTTTTTCTGCCTGACATTCTGACTTTTCTTATTTTCCTTTGAAATAAACATACAACTGTGAATAAAAAATATTTCTAAACAATCATTTGATGTATGACATTTTATTAAATAACATTAACATGTGAAGATCCTATCATTGTTTTAACAGTATCATAAACATAACATTCGTTTTTATGGAAAGTTGGCTATGAAATAATTCAGTTATCAATTCAGTTATAGTAATATAAGAGTTAACAGTAACATATAGAACCTTATATATAATATTGTTGATTTATTAAAGAATGACCTTTTGAAATGTTAAAATATTATATTTATAATATTTTAACATTTAAAATAGTCACTCTTTAATAAATCAACAATTATATATATATATATATATATATATATATATATATATATATATATATATATATATATATATATATATATAATTGTTGATTTATTAAAGAATGACTATTTTAAATGTTAAAATATTATAAATATAATAATCATCATTGCCCGCAGTCTGTGTTGACAGACGTGCTGCGTCTCTGCCTGTCTCAGTGCGAGAGTTGCGCCAAGCGGCCATTGTCCGGAATTTACGTTTAAAAAATCCCATTTCAAAGCAGTTATTCAACCAAAGGTAATATATTTAATGATTTATGATAACATAATAATCAATTCATGAGGATTATATTACTGTGAGAAGCATTAATCCATTAGAAATATACATTTTCACCGCTATAATTGTCTCCCCACCTAACGCTAATATCTGGGCTGCAGCTTGCCTACCCTCCATTAGCAGGCGCAGTGGGCGCACCTAGCAAACTTACTGAAATCTCTCTGGATCAAACGGCTGGCGATTCTCTTTCTTGGTCAGGAATGAAAGCGGGAGAAATGAGGTACACACACATATATAGTTTATTTATGACCTGGAAGTATTTATTCAGCAATCGGCGGGAAAAGGTCATCTGTACGGAACATCGTTGCTGTACGGAACATGGTTAGTCTACGTTATATCTGCATCGATCCGTTTCACAAGCCTCCGTCTCATCCGCTTCTTACTCTGGCATCAGATCCTTCATATTATAGCATCAGATCAGAAATCCTGTTTTTCTGTCGTATTTGATCACTTTTTTCTGAATTAATCACTTACATGGAGGGGTTTTGAAGATCGCTCCGTGTAACTGCGTCATCTCACTCTCTCTATCGGTAGCAGATAGGCGGGGCTTAGCTCACTGCTGCCACTAGCTCTTAAAGAGCCCATTCACCTCATTTAATCAGTGATTTCTTTCTGTTTCTTTCTTCCTTATTTTTTACTTTCATCTTGTTTTATTAGTAACCTGGGTTACAGAGTACATAAGGATTTGAAGTGTTCCCGGTTCCGGCTGACCTGATCTATGCAGCCTAACATTGAATTATAGAAGTCTATAATGTGTTATGTGAATGCTAGGTCAAAGAGATGTGTTTTTAGTCTAGCTTTGAACTGAAAGAGTGTGTCTGCTTCCCGGACAATGGTAGGAAGACTGTTCCAAAGTTTTGGTGCTAAATAGGAGAAGGACTTACCGCCAGCAGTCAATTTTGTCAATTATCAACTAGCTGGAATTTTGAGATCACAATAGACGTGAAGGACTATAGGTTTTGGACTATATACTATAATTTGTTAAGAGCTCGCTCACGTACTGTGGCGCTAAAAGTGCTTTGTAAGTAATCAGCAATATTTTTTAATTTATACAATGTTTAATAGGGAGCCAATGCAGTGTTGACAGAACAGGACTAATATGGTCATACTTCCTGGTTCTAGTAAGAACTCGAGCTGCTGCGTTTTGAACCAGCTGTAGTTTGTTTATTAATCGTGCAGGGCAACCACCCATAAGAGCACTACAATAATCTAGCCTTGATGTCATGAATGCATGAATTAACTGTTCCGCATTTGTCAATGAGAGCATATGACGTAATTTAGATATATTTTTAAGATGGAAAAATGCAGTTTTACAGATACTAGACACGTGACTTTCAAATGAAAGATTGGTATCAAAGAGCACACCCAGGTTCCTAACCAACGACGAAGACTTAACAGAGCAGCCATCAAGTGTTAGACAGTATTCTAGGTTATTATGTGAGGAAGTTTTTTGTCCAATAATTAGAATCTCTGTTTTTTCAGAATTTAGTTGTAGGAAATTACTAGTCATCCAATTTTTATATATCAGCTATGCATTCCGTTAATTTTGTGAATTGGTAGTTTTCGTTAGGTTGTGAAGAAATATAGAGCTGAGTAGGGCTGTAGTACTCGAGACCGTTTTTCTATTGTCTCGGACTTGTCTCGGACTCGCTGGTATTCGGACTCGGACTTGTCTCGGTCTCGGCCACTGGTCTTGCCAAATATGGCTTTTAGTCTCGACCGAGTCCAGGTGTCTTTATTATTTTCCCAGTAAGCACACATACGTCGCTGCAATATTAAATCAAAATATTATTGGAGGGAAAGTGAAACACTGGCCTCCTAATAACTATCGATGGGCATTTCGGCTCTTTTTCGTGTGCTGGCTCGTTTGACTCAGCTCACTGAAAAGAGCCGGCTCTTTTGACTCACAAACGGCTCTTTAAAAAATAAATGTTTAAATAAACTCACTGAAAGCTGAAAGTCCACCGCTAGTGCAACGTGAATATTCACATTTTTAATTGTCCATAACAACCCGAAAACGTACTCGGTTACTAATGTAACCTCGGTTCTCTCTAGAAGAGGGAACGAGTATTGCGTAAGGTTAGCTTACGCATCGGGAAAGTCTTCTTTCTTCGAGATCTGAAGCCAAAAAATTATCCTTAATTTTGTATACATTGTCAACGCAGTGCAGCAGCCGACAGACCTAGGCAGGCTGTATAAGCGTGCTCATTGGCAACTGCTTAAGCCTATCGGTGAGCGCTCTGAACGCGGCAACCAATGAGGGCGCTTCGCGCCCTCCACACCCTTCTAACCGTCAGAATGGGTGTGGCCAGCGTGTATATATTCAGCGCTCATAGGCTAAAATTCTGGTTTTCGCAGTCTGAAGCGCAAAAGCTCGTGGCGCGACACGGCAGGTTACGCAATACTCGTTCCCTCTTCTAGAGAGAACCGAGGTTACATTAGTAACCGAGTACGTTCTCTTACGAGAGGTCTCTCGTATTGCGTAAGGTTAGCTTACGCATCGGGAACCCTTTGTCAACGCCGTGTGCGCCGAGCATCCAGCCCATGAATCCCAGGGAAACCGGGGAAAACACTCTGCTGGGAAATGTGGCCGGTCGGAGAGACGGGCCAGCGCAGTACAGGCACTTCATGCAGCATATGAAATAGAGCGGCGCGGCTGGTCTATAAACATATAACAGTACAAACAGTAGGGCCGGCAGAGCGAGCCCATACAGTACATAAGCACTCATAAGGGTAGGAGAAAAACGACATAGTCGGTCTCACATGAAGGGAAAAATTCCCGCGCGACAGAGAATAATACGGGCGGCCAGCAGCGCGGGCCAGCACCGACAACAGCGCGTAACGGGAAATAGGAAACAGAGCGGATCAGCCGGTCTGAGTCAACACTTCACCCTGAGTATAGTACCAGAATAGCGCCAGCATATGAACGTAGTCTGCACACGAGAAATGGGCAGAGCATACATGTCACTTATGCTGACAGTATTTTTGCCTGTAGGGCAGGAACTTCCAGGTTATAAAACCTCACGAATGTTGACGGGTAGGCCCAGCCCGCCGCCATACAAATACCGTGATTAGAAATTCCCCTGACCAGGCCCACGATGAGGCCATGCCTCTAGTGGAGTGGGCTCTGATGCCCAGAGGGCACTGCAGGTGTCTGGAGGCATAAGCTGCTGCTATCGCGTCCACTATCCACCTGGACAAGCTCTGCTTCGAGGCGGCAAGACCCTTGGTGCGTCCGCCGAAGGAAACAAAGAGCTGCTCTGAACGCCTGAAAGCGACGGAGCGCGTGATGTAAACTCTCAGCGCCCGGACAGGGCATAGGAGGTTATCACTGTCCCCACTGTCGGATGCTGGCAGAGCCGAGAGGGACATAACTTGTGCCCTAAACGGGGTTCCAATCGCTTTGGGGATGTAACCGTGTCTCGGTCTGAGAATGACTTTCGAGTCATTCGGCCCGAAATCAAGACATGCAGGGCTAACAGATAGCGCGTGCAAATCACCCACTCGTTTGACTGAAGACAGAGCTATCAGAAAAACGGTTTTAAGCGACAGATACTTTAGATCCGCGGATTCAAGCGGTTCAAAGGGAAAAGCATCTAGGGCCGCTAGGACCAAGGACAGATCCCACGAGGGAACCGAGGGGGGCCGCGGGGGATTCATCCGTCTAGCTCCTCTGAGGAAGCGGATAATGAGCTCATTCCTTCCCATTGCCCGGCCGCGCGTCGTCTCAGCGAACGCTGCAATAGCGGCCACATATACTTTGAGCGTGGAAGGGGATCTGCCCTTTTCCAACAGCTCTTGTAAGAAGGAGAGCACCCGCGGGACCCCGCATACGCGCGGATCCAAGTTTTTAGTAGCGCACCATTTAGAAAACACCGACCATTTAGACGCGTAGAGCCGTCTCGTGGAGGGGGCTCTCGACTGTGTGATCGTGTTCACGACCCCTTCTGACAGGTCAACGGGTATCCGTTGATCACCCATGCATGCAGCGACCAGCGCTCTGGATGGGGATGCCAGATCGATCCACCGGCTTGGGAGAGGAGATCCTTTCTCACCGGGATCGGCCATGGGGGTGAGTGCGACAGCCTCACTAGCTCTGTGTACCAAGTTTGGTTTTCCCATCGCGGGGCTATAAGCAGCACTGAGTGGTGCGTTTCTCTGATCCTCGAAATGACCTGTGGCAACAGGGAGATCGGAGGAAAAGCATACAGCGGGAGGCTGGGCCATGTCTGGGACAGCGCGTCCTCGCTCTTCGAATAAAACTTCGGGCATTGAGCATTGTCTTTCGACGCAAACAGGTCGATTTCCGCTCTGCCGAATAGGCGCCAGAGAAACTGGACTGTCTGGGAGTGCAGAGACCATTCTCCCGGGGGAACGTTGTCCCTGGACAGTCTGTCTAGACCGACATTAAGGTGGCCCGGCACGTGCGCGGCTCTCAGCGAGCGCAGCGAGCGGTAAGCCCACACGAGAAGGCGTTCTGTCAGCCTGCACAGATTCCTGGATCTGACACCGCCCTGTCGGTTCACATAGGATACCACGGACGTGTTGTCCGAGCGGACTAGCACATGGTGATCCCGTATGAATGGGAGGAAGCGCCTGAGCGCGTTCTCGACCGCTATCATCTCCAAACAGTTTATGTGGAGGCATTTTTCCCGGTCTGACCATAGGCCAAAAGCCGGTTTGCCCACGAACAGAGCGCCCCAGCCTGAGGTGGAAGCGTCCGTCGAGATAACTTTGCGGTGTGAGATAGCTCCCATTGTCACTCTCCGCTGGTACCAGTCGGCCGCTAACCAGGGCTTCAGAGCTGAAACGCAGCTCTGAGTCACTCTGATGCGAATACCGCCAGAAGCCCATGCTCTGTGAGGCACTCGGGCATTCAGCCAGCGTTGTAGCGGGCGCATTCGTAAAAGACCCAGCCGAAGCACTGCTGCGGCTGAGGCCATACAACCCAGTAACCTCTGAAATGTTTTGAGAGGTACGGTGCTGCCCGGCCGGAGGGACGCGGCCAGGCGTCGAATGCAGCGCGCGCGCTGTGTCGACAGGCGGGCCATGTACTGATATACCTGACCGTCGAAGGCGAATCTCAAGAATGGCCTGTGACGGGGTATTATCTGGATCTGAAAAGCACGCGTCTTTTAGATCGAGAGATATAAACCAGTCCCTCGGGCGAATTTGCGCGAGAATTTGTCTGGTTGTGAGCATTTTGAACGGTCTTCTCATAAGAGCCTTGTTCAAACGTCTCAGATCCAAAATTGGTCTGAGAGCTCCGTCCTTCTTGGGAACGAGGAAATAACGGCTGTAAAAGCCCGACTCGCTCATGGAAGGGGAAACCGGTTCTATAGCCCTTTTGCACAGAAGTGTAGCTATTTCTGCTCGAAGTAGATGTGCTACTTCCCCATTCACTCTGGTCTCGATACGCGCTTGAAAGCGCGGAGGGCGGCGAGCGAACTGCAGAGTATAGCCCTGTTTTACTGTGCTTAGCACCCGTTCTGATGCGCCTGGAATAGCTTCCCACGCTTTTGCGTGTGCAGCCAGGGGCAGAATGGCCTCCGGGCTCCGATCGCCGCGCATCGCGGGCTCGATAGCTCGAAACGGAGGGGCGGGCGCGGCGCGCGCTCTTGGTGCTTAGATACGGCGGATCGCACGCAGCGATAGCTGGCCGTTTTACACACAGTGTCCCGGTGGCTTTAGACGGGGAACATAATGTGTGAGGCGCGATGGCGGCGTCGGGGGCGAAAATGCTTGTTAGTATGTGTGAGCGCTCGAGGGCGGGCACAGGACTTACATTCAGGGGCGGGCGCGGCGCGCGCGCTCTTGGTGCTTAGATACGGCGGATCGCACGTAGCGATAGCTGGCCGTTTTACACACAGTGTCCCGGTGGCTTTGGACGGGGAACATATAGTGTGAGGCGCGACGCGCGATGTCGGCGTCGGGGCGAAAATGTTAGTTAGTATGTGTGAGCGCTCGAGGGCGGGCACAGGACTTACATTTAAAACATGACCGGTCGTGCGAGGCCGTGTGACAGAGCGGGCAGTGAGTAGGTGTGGGCACGGAGAAGTGGACACGTGACCTACTTTTAACACTAAAGCGGCTTTTGCCTGCTTCATGAGAGTAGGCTCTGTGAGAGACACGGGATGTATGCTTGTGTACAGGAGTGAGCACAGAAACGTGGGCACATTCACTGTACTAGAAACACATACGGCGTCAGCCGTGCAACCAGACATTATAATGCTCTTTTGAAATTTCTCTGGGTTGCCGTGAGAACGGCGGATGCGCGCAGGCGAGCGGGTAGATATACCGGCTCGTTGACTGCGAGGTAAACAGCTGCAGTAGCCGTGGCAACGGGGACTGACAGAGCGTTAAGCTTCGACGGTGGTCCAGCCACAGGGCTGCGGGATTTAACCGTCTTTTCTTCTCTCGTGTTTAGACGCTCAAAAATACTCGAGCACCCTGAGAAGGTGTGGTGCGAGAGGCGGGTTCGCTTTCTGTAAGTAAGAAAGACTGGCCGCGAGCTCGGAGAAGCAAGCAGCATAAATTTTTATCTGCCCCGAGAGCTGGGATCGAATGCGGATCTCCTGCATGAAAGCGTATGATTAAGCCACTGAGCCACAGGGGAAAACACATTAGCTTTCAGTTAGCGCGAGCATATAAAAAGCGACCTCATGTGTCGCGTCGGCGTTTGTTTGCAGGCGTGCGTGTGTTTAAAACAGGCTCGTTTACTGCAATAGTAATATTTCCAGTCGCCTGAACTTAAGAGGGGACTGAGAAATGTGTGAGGATTGGCGGTTGTCCAGCCGGAGCGAGACTAACACACTCTCTTCTCTTTTCGCCGGTGAGTGAGGCGCGCACGCTGAACGCTGCTCGTGACCATCCGCTTTGTCATCCCTTGAACGGCGCAATCTGCGCGGCCCAACGAGGGAGAGAGCGGGCTTGTTTTCTGTATGTAAGAAAAACTGGCCGCGAGCTCGGAGAAGCGAACAGCAAAAACTTTATCTGCCGCGAGAGCGGGGACCGAACCCCGGTCTCTAGCTTGACAGTCTAGGATTCCGCCACTGAGCCACAGGGGAGAATACATTGGTACTCGGTTAGCGTCATCATGTCTTGTGACGGCGTTTGCTTGCAGGCGAGCGTGTATTTATAACAGGCTCGTATACTGCAATAGTAACAATTCCAGTCGCCTGAACTTAAGAGGGGACTGAGAAATGGAGGTTATAGTCCAGGCCACGGCGGGACGAAAACACTCTGTTCCCCTTTCACCGGTGAGTGACGCGCGAGGACGGAGTAGCTTTCTTGTAACGTAAAGAGAGCTCCAAGACCGTCCGCTCCTGCCATCCCTTGTGAGCGGCGCAGTTTGCGCGGCTCGAACAGAGGGAGAGGAAACTCGCTCCGAGACCGTCCGCTCCTGCCATCCCTCGTGAGCGGCTCAGTTTGCGCGGCTCGAACAGAGGGAGAGGAAACTCGCTCCGAGACCGTCCGCTCCTGCCATCCCTCGTGAGCGACGTAGTTGCACGGCTCGAACAGAGGGAGAGTACGTGTATCTATCACATTCGCCTCATCTCCTGACGCGGCGGCGGCACGGGCGAGAGCCGGCGGTTGAGCGGCCGGGAGGGAGAGGGCGAGAGAGAGCTCGAGGGAGAGGTTCCGGCGAGCTCCTCAGTCACAACAGTCTCCGGTGGTCGCTGCGAGCGGCGCTTCTTATTGCGCGGCCCGGCAGGGACAGGCGGAGCGACAGCTTGGTCGAAAGCTTCAAGTCGAGCCCGCAGGGTCGACATTGAAAGCTCTTCGCACTCGGAGAGTGCGGTGGCGGCGTGCCCGCGACCCAGGCGGAGAGCGCAGAGAGGTGGCGGTCTCCGTTGCTGAGCGGGGCGCGGCACGAGCCGCGAAAACGAGGCGTTTTTACAAAAACGCCTCGTGCTCTTTTAGAATACACACAGAAACAGTAATAATGTAAAGGATATGTCGCCGGATAGCGTAGCAGGCACGGATGGCTGAAGGCGGCGAAGACGGCCGGCTTCCTCAGGCGCTGTCCTAAGCTTGCTGGTCGCTGGTTTCAACGGCGGCGGCTCTCAAGATCCGGCGATGCGAAGAGCGTCGCTGAAGACAAGAAAATCAGAATTTTAGCCTATGAGCGCTGCATATATACACGCTGGCCACACCCATTCTGACGGTTAGAAGGGTGTGGAGGGCGCGAAGCAGCCAATGAGCACGCTTATACAGCCTGCCTAGGTCTGTCGGCTGCTGCACTGCGTTGACAATGTATACAAAATTAAGGATAATTTTTTGGCTTCAGATCTCGAAGAAAGAAGACTTTCCCGATGCGTAAGCTAACCTTACGCAATACGAGAGACCTCTCGTAAGAGAACTTGCCTGCTTGTGTGTGTGTGTTGACTCGGCCCTCCCTCATGCAGTTTAATTGGTTGACATTGCGTGTATGATTGACAGGAACAGAATGTGAGGCTGATCAGACAGTCGAAACGAATGAGTGTGCTCCCTTAGGCCTATATAATTATTTTTTGTTGTTCTTTGAATTAGTCAATTATTTAAAATAAAATAAAATAAAATCATTAATTATTTCATTATTACATAATGATTTAATTTCTATAGGCTATATTTTTTAGCAGACTTTTTTTTTTTTTTCTGTCCTGGACTCTGTCTTGACTCGGACTCGAACCTTTTTGGACTCGGTCTTGTCTTGGACTTGAACCTCTTTGGACTTGGTCTTGACTTGACTCGACTACCGTAAAACTTCAAATAATAGCCCTGGATTTTATTTTCCCAAATCGCCGAACTTCACCGGCTTGTATTTGAGACAGGCGTCTCTATGAGACAGGCCTTTAATTTAGTGTTGAGATGAGCATGACAGTAAGAGGTTACCAAATCTGTGTTTGTGTTTAACAGATCAGTTAATGTAAGAATTAGCCTACTATATTTCCGTATGTCTAAAGGGGGTCGCACACCAGACAAGAGATCAGCGCCACGTCTTTAAAATTCGAACACATTATTCTCTATGAGTGTACATTGTCTCAAATCTTCGTTAATACTGACTTCACCCTGTGCTGCAATATACATTCAGTTTTACATTCATTAACAGAAATCAGCTGCTTGAATGAAAACTGCTGATGTTATTGGATTTTCAGGTGATATTCTCAATTCATTCAGTTAACAGACGCTCTGAGGTAAAGTGAATTCAGACTGCAGACTAAGCAACGATTGTATTTAATTGTACAGTACAATCATAACATAGTACAGACATGATCTTAATTCCATAATATCCTTAAACATAACTATATTGGTGGCCATAAACTGAGTGCGCGTCCGGTGTGCGATACCTCGATTTTGTCATAGACGCGGCGCGGCGCTGCACTTCTCGGTGTGCGACCCCCTTTAGATTATTGGCAGCATAAAAAAACTAAATGATGTGACAGCCATGGGCTGAACAATACAAGTTACCGGTAATATCCATCGAGCCTATGAAAGTTGCCAGAAACACATCAACAAGAAAGAATGAAGGCTACCCTGTAAAACAACTGCAATCATGTGATACAAAAGGACCCTATTCATCACTATCATCATCACCGCGATCCTCAACTACAAGTTCATTGGTGAATTCCTCCTCCTCGTCGCTCTCCTCCACTTCTCCCTCTCCGGCCTCCGCTAACTCTGCCTGCCTTGCTTGCGCTAACAGCTCCATATGTCTGTAGGTTTCATATAATATCTGAGTGCTATGTATATGTACTTATTTATATGTATTTATCATAGGGCTGGGCGATTTAAATCGTGATATTGTTATGCGCATCTCGTCAGTAAAGCCGGTTCCTTTATTAGTAGTAAATCGCCATCACCTGCTTTCAGATGGAGCGGCATTTACTACAAAGAGCCGTAGTTAACTGACAAGCTGAGCCATATCGCATTAATTATCGCTGGCGATACGTCCGCGATTTTAATGCGATATGGCTCAGCTTGTCAGTTAACTACGGCTCTTTGTAGTAAATGCCGCTCCATCTGAAAGCAGGTGATGGCGATTTACTACTAATCAAGGAACCGGCTTTACTAACGAGATGCGCATAACAATCTCACGATTTAAATCGCCCAGCCCTAATTTATCATGTTTATTTCCTCTGTGTGTGATGGTAGAGACATGGGTGTTTTGTATAAGGACACTGTTGGCTGATACGCCTACACCGCGCACCCAAACTTATATAGGGGGCGGTCTGAAGAGAGTGAGAGGCATGTGCGAGACCAGAATGAGCGCGCCAGTACTCAGTTGCTGCAGCTACTAGTTATGGTAAACTGTTTCTCTTGAGTGGTAAATAGAAAGAAGGCATCACTACTGGGAAAACGGACTGCATATAAGCTAAACGCCGCTTGTAGTGTGGGGAAAACGAGCGCGTTACCAAACGGAGGACGCGTGAAAATATGCTTCACAGACGGCTGGCTGGACTTATTCACCGGAGTTGGTGAGATCGATTGGTTTTGTTCTCTCTCCTATTTGCGTGGTATAACTGCAAGCCAACGATCGCATTTTTTCCTTTTGTGTGTGGATTACTTGTTTGCTACGTCATGGGACAATTTACCGGCATCGGCCTTGGATTATTATACACTCTCGCGGGCGTCCTGGTAAAGGACAGGATATCTTTCGTTTAGTTTGGACTTTTAGGGTGTTTTCGGGACTGAAAAAAAAAAAAGGACATTGAAATGATTTTGGGGTTGTGTGGGTTATTTAATGTGTGAAAATATAAAGTTCTGTACTGTGAGCAAATACTGGTTTATTGTTTGGTGTGTGTTTTCCTTTGATGCTGGTAGACCGAAGATATTGTTTGTCAATGTTATAGTAATCTGGTCCATCTTTCAAAAGAACCCCTTGTGCGTTTTAGTTAACACAGCCTAAGTTAAAAGGTTGATTGTTACAATTTATCCAAACCTAATCTCCTAATGGTAGCATGTACAGAGTGAACAGCAGCGGTTCTAGTACACTAAAGGCTGCAGTCTTTAGCCTCCTTGTTCGAGCGCCTGACTCTCACGCCGCAATGTAACCCCTCCACCCGAGTCTCCGGTGTCTAAATCTAAATCTTTTCACATAGCCTACACCATGGAACCCGCACAAGTACCCCCGGTTGGGAATCACTGAACATTTGTAAAATACTCCACACAACCACTGGTTTCTGACAATTTCCTTAATTTTCGATACAGTTCTTAATAGGCTACAGCTTATTTTATACCGCTTTTACCATGTCTACAAATATTGCCTACAAACACATTTAACAAACATTTCAGAAGTAAAAATTATACATTTAGGTCTAAAAGTAATTCAAGAGTAATCAACTGGTCTCTGTTGTCCCGTTTCCACCGTAACGATGCTGATTCTCGTGCCGTAGATGGGCTCGTGTTTGACAGCAGAAATGCTAATTTCAGATCGCCGCCCTTCACTCGTAGCAGAATATGGAGCCCGGGAAGTCACCTGTGGGAGAAAAAAAAATACAATCCGTGGCGACGGTTTTGCAATCCGTCCGCTCAGTTTATAAACCGTACTCACGAATTCTCAAACTGTTCCCTCGGTTTAACAAATCGTGCCCACGGATTAATAAACCGTACCCACGAGTTTCTAATCCACGCTCTCAGATTTGTAAACCGTGCATTCAGTTTCTGCAATCTGTACCCACAAATTCATAAACCATGCCTACGCTTTCGCAATCCATTCCCACGGGTTTGTAAACCGTACTCACGGATTTGTGGCTCGCCCTCATTTTAGAAGAACACCAGGAGGTACGTTGTTGACTACGGAGCCCGGGAAGTCACCTGTGGGAGAGAAAAAAAAAAAAAGAATCCGTGGCGACGGTTTTGCAATCCATTCCGTTCAGTTTATAAACTGTACTCACAAATTCTCAAACTGTTCCCTCAGTTTAACAAATCGTGCCCATGGATTAATAAACCGTACCCACGAGTTTCTAATCCGCGCTCTCAGATTTGTAAACAGTGCCTTCAGTTTCTGCAATCTGTTCCCACAAATTCATAAACCATGCCCATGCTTTCGTAGCCTGACTACGTCAGACTTCGTACTTCCGCTCAATTTCATTTCGCTTCTGTACTCAGTCTGAGATAGCGTAATAGCTTTCCGTTTTCCTCCGGCCTGAAAACAGCTGGCCAATCAACGAACAGAGGGCGGGCTGAGAGCCGTGACGACATAGACACTGATTGTACCGTGGATGCGTAGATTTACTTCACATAATCTGCAAAAGTCGTTCACAGCCATGTTCACTCCGGTATTTCGCTCGATGGTTTTGTTTTCGCGTCATACATGTGTTTACAGTGGAAGTTAGATGCGCTGAGCATGCGCATAACACACGCCATAACCAAACGTTATGTGATTGGCTTACGGGTAACCAATGATTTTAAACTTCAGACAAGCGCCCCCCCCGCGAGAAAGAAAACACTTTTCTATTATGCCCTTCCAGACTCTGTCTACGAAGCAAAGCGAAGTAGCAGAGTTTGGTATTACCAGGCTAATGCTTTCGCAATCCGTTCCCACAAGTTTGTAAACTGTACTCACGGATTTGTGTCTCGCCATCATTTTAGAAGAACACCAGGAGGGACGCTGTTAATGAATCTTATTGTATATTGTTTTATTGTGTATTAAGTGGAATACATCAAATGTCTTAATTACATCTGCATGCTTAAAGTGATTCTCAATTGTAGCGGGTATGGGGTGGAATATACGATTTAATATGAATGACGAGCATCAAAATCTTTTCTTTATTTGTGATCATCTTAGCACTTTATTATTATAACCTGTATTATGACTGATATTTGACAAATTGCTTTGTTCCTTTTTTGTAAGTCTTGGACAAAGGCGTCTTCTAAATATGTAGCCTAAAATGTAATAATAATAATTATTATTATTGTTATTATTATAATTTGAGTTTATAACTATAAATGAGTTCACTTAAGACAGTAATGTTTATCATAAAATAATTTATGCTAGATTGCATTTTGGCCTGATTGGCTCTTCATAAATTACACATACATTTTGCACTGTATAGTATAATTATATATACTACTGGTACTGGTAATGGTAACCTTATGTAATTGTTTATAATTTTGTGTTAATATAATCACCAGTAGGTATCAGTATAATGTCTATAATCACAGTGATTTTGCCAACAAAAAAGTCAAAAGCATGGGTAGAGAAGAAATGATCTGTAATATTGGTTTATTTTAAATGGAATCATCACATGTAATTTAACAAACATTTTAAAAGACAGAAATAGCTCAATAAAACCAAAGCTGTATACATTTTTTTTTTTTTTATTTATTTATTTTTTATTTAGGAAGTTAAATTTATGCTGTAATTGGGCAGTCTTACACATTTTTTTCTATATATATATATATATATATATATATATATATATATATATATATTCAGTTAGATGAGAGCTGGGGGATTCAAGATCAAAAACTCAGTTATCCAAAAGGTTCCAATGTATTCCCTTCTTTGGCTGGTTGTCCATCAGTGAGGAAGAAGCCACATTAAAGATCTCAGGCCCAAGACCTGCAGTGAGAAGTATTTATACAAGATATAAAAATGATCATTAAACAAGGTGGTTTCTATATATTTAGGCATTGGCTAAAAGAAGACCATGAGAAGATCAGCCTATACCATGAATTTCTCAAGTAAATAATTTACATTTTCCCAGCCCATTTAATTTATGTTTTAAAACTTCTTTTAGGGAAAAAATTTGCTATATGCATTAGATATGGTTTAGAGTAGACGGCTAAACATTGAGCAGATTGTATTTCATATAAGCATCCAATATTGCATGATTTATTTTTAAATGGAAGTGATGAAAATCAAATTACAAAGGAAATTCCTGGAAGTATGTCAGGAGTCCATCTGTATCTAAAAAATTGTCCCATGAGTGCATTGACATACTATTTATCACTCACCTCCTTGTTTTCTTGGTCTCTTCCGACCTAATCGATCAGCTTTGTTACCCAGATATTTTTTAATTTCAGTTTCACAGTTGTCACTGGTTACGTCTTTTTTCAATGCAGCATCTGAAAAAGGAAATGCAGCCTCTTAACTTAATCTAGTCTTTTAGATGTATGATATTACAATTTATTTATAAAGCTGTCACAATACTATTATATGTATTCTTGTACACTAAAATACGATTCTGAACATAGCATGTAAGGAAAAACTATTGCCAAAATTGCGAATAATACTGCAATCACAATTTCCATAAAAGAAAATCGTAAAGCGATTATTTGTCCATATACAGTATTGCCCAGGCCTATATGCTCTTAGAGAAAAATTGGTCAAATTGAAGAGCTTCCAAAAGCGAAGCTTCTGGGTAATCGATATCTGCCATCACAGAAAAGTTAGTAAAGGCATCATTAAAATAGTCCAAGTGACTACACTGGCTCACCCATAAGTTTATCAAGCAACGAGAATACTTTTTGTGCGCAAAAACAAACAAAAATATAGCTGCGAGCAGCGATTGCGGGCCCAAGCCGGTGGCACCAGGGTGGCGGTGTCACCGGCTTGGGCCCTCCATCGCTGCTTGCAGCTATATATATATATATATATATATATATGTGTAAATGTATATGTATATATATGTATATGTATCAGATAAGTAATATTCTCTGTCTTGTCACTATATATATATTCTTTTTCCCCCCCCTATTTTTATATATGTACTTTTGTACTTCACTAGCTTTGTACTTCACTCACGTTCCAATATTGAAGGGAAAAATTATCCTCTTCACATGCGCAAAAATGTGTTTGGAAACATCACAGTTGAGCGGTGATTACTGTGAATAGTATGAATTGTACTACTGACTATTTAAACAGAGCAGTGTAATTTTTATATGTTAGGTTGACTATTTTATTATTATATTTTATTAAGGCTATAATGAACAGACTGCGATGTCAAGATTGCAATGCTGGAATGTGTGTGTGTGTGTGTGTGTGTGTGTGGCACGGGCGCGATTGAACAGTGGACACATAAAAAGATACTCAGTCATTTTGTTCATACAGGACATCATTCAAACTGCAAAGTGTTAACTTATATTTGTGTACAGTCGAAATAAAACACAACATTGTGCTTTTGTAAAATAAATTCAAGCAATCTGCCCTTGAAATGGCGCTAATTTTAAAATGAAACTAAAATGCTCACGGCTGCACGGGCATTCATAACAGTGCGCGTCCAAGGCGAGGAACGGGCAGAACAGAGTCAACGTTTTTTAGTTCATTCCTACTTCAATAGGAATTCATTGAAAACGCTCGCTCTGCTTTGCACCATTATCCATGTCAGTGCGGACGAACATATTTTACTTTCTTTTTTAAGTTAGTGATTCAAAAGCCCCCAGCGGTGTCATTCTGGATGTTTTTAAACTTAAACAATTATTAAATTGAAAAAAAAGAATAAATTGGGTTTAGTTCTGATATTTGTATAATTTTATATAGAAATAAATGGTGTATAATTACATTTTTAGAAGATATGAGGCTTTTAGTGTTTCCTTTTTTGACATTACTTTAATCCCTCGCCATAGCAAAACCGTTTGAGATTTATTTTCTGTTTACAATTTAGCATCTTTAATGTATTTTCATGTTGAAAAAGTTTGGTGGGAATAAAATAAACCACTTAAGAGGAGTGGGTAAAAATTCAGAGGCTGATTTTGCAAAGAAATCCACATTCAAACCAAAATATCTGACTTGCTGTTGCTCGGAGCTAATGACTGTAAATTAGAAAATTGTCCGGCTCGATGAGACCAATATGCATACTGATTTTTGTGACTATACATAAAATTAACCCCCCCACTTTTGTCAAAAGCATTTAGAAAGTGACACACTTCCTGCTGCCAGTTGGTGGCGCTATAACTTTGACTAACAATAGTTACATACAAGTGATCGGCCTCTTACCACGAACACACTGCTGAAGTTTCATCAAGATCAGTTAATGTATGCAGAAGTTACAACACTTCTTTTTTATCTTTTCTCGCCATAAATTCGTTTCCTCGCCACGGCCAAACCGTTCGAGATATCAAAAATCCGTCCGCAATTTAGCATCCTCAATGTCTTTACTTCATGCTCACTGAGTTTGGTGGCAATTGAAAGAATTGCCTAGGAAGATTATTTCAAATTCCAGAGCAAGCGTTCTCCAAACAACCCATAATAGCCGACTTCCTGTTGGGCTGGCGTAAAACTTGACCAGGGGAAAGTTGTTCGGCCCAATGAGATCTATACGTGTACTGAGTTTCATATTAATTCATGCAAGTGAATAGTTACACATTACCCTAAAAACGCCATACAGCTTGGTGTTGGCTCTTGGACAACTCTTCTGATTATTCTTTTCACTCCTCTGTCAGAAATCTTGCGAGGAGCACCTGGTCGAGGCAAATTTATGGCGAAATGATTGTCTTTCCACTTCCGTATTATGGCCCCAACAGTGCTCACTAGAACATTGAGAAGCTTAGAATGGTGCCTATAACCAATGCCATCATTATGTGTTGGAACAATTAGGTTGCGAAGGTCTTGAGACAGCTCTTTGCTTTTACCCATCATGAGATGTGTCTTGTGTGACACCTTGGCAATGAGACCTTTTTGTAGGCCATCCGTTGGGACTGAACCAGCTGTTATTAATTTGCACGGACAGGGGGCTGGATTGCTTTTTAATTACTAATAGTTTTAAGCTGTTTCTTGGCTTTCCATGCCTTTTTGCACCTCCCTTTCTTCATATGTTCAATACTTTTTACCTGTGTCATTTCACATTATTACACATAACTTAATTTCTGAGCTTATTTGTTTTGGTTTCTTTGTATGTACTGATTCCTTGGGTTGTTATCAACATCTGGTGAAAATTTCATGTCAATAGCACCTTTGGAAATATATTTACTGAGAAAAATGGTGACGTGTTCAATACTTATTTTCCACGCTGTACATACCAAGTTTTATTGCTGTAGATGAATCTAACCCCCCACTTTGGTCAAAATGTGGCGCTACTGAGCCATTCCACCACGCCCGGTTCTGAAACTTTGCACGTCTACTGGCTAATAAATGTGATGTGTCTATCGAGTTTCATCCAATTTCAAGCATGCTAAGAGTCTCAAAAGCATCAAAAAAGAATATTAAAGTTCGATGCGTTGCCATGGCAACAGTATCTAAGATATCAATAATCCTTTCACAGGTCTACATCTGCCGTGTGTCTACATTATACACAAAGTTTGAAGCAAATCGGGTAAAAATAAGAGAGTGATTTCAAAGCATTTTGAAAGTGACAACCTTCCTGCTGCCAGTTGGTGGAGCTATAACTTTGACTCACAATAGTCACATCCATGTGATCAACCTCTTACAACGAACACACTGCGGAAGTTTCATCAAGATCAGTTAATGTATGCAGAAGTTATAACACACTTCCTGTGTCCCATTATTCGCCATAAATTCGTTTCCTCGCCACGGACAAACCGTTCGAGATATCAAAAATCTGTTCGCAAGAATTCATCCTCAATGTCTTGACTTTATTCACACCGAGTTTGGTGGCGATCGGATGAATTCCCTAGGAGGAGTATTTCACATTCCATTGTATGCATTTTCCAAACAACGTATAATAACCGACTTCCTGTTGGGCTTTTGTAAAACTTAGAGCACGAAAGTTGTTCGGCCCGATGAGATCTATATGTGTACTGAGTTTCATATTATTACATGCAAGCGTGTTTGATTTATGGACCAAGTTTTCGGACACTATTCCAGGGGGCGCTGTCGAGCCCTTTCAGGGCTTGGGCCCTAATAATAATCCTTCCGGAAACAATAGGGCCTTCGCCCTTTCAGGGCTTGGGCCCTAATAATGACTTTATTCAACAATTCATTTTCTTCTGTGTGGGCCTGAGTGAATTCACGTAGTGTAACTGCGCAGCGCTTCTGGGTTGTACGTCACCACGTAGGCTCACGCATCACACACATGACCAGCGTCGGCCGGCAAGTTTCGATCCCATAGAAGCCTAGGAGTGAGACAGCTCTCAGATTTCATCAAAAAATATTTTAATTTGTGTTCCGAAGATGAACGAAAGTCTTACGGGGTTGGAACAACATGACATGAGGGTGAGTTGTTACTGACAGAATGTTCATTTTTGGGTGAACTAACCCTTAAAGCTTATTCCATTAAAATTTTTATTTGAAAGTGAAGACAAATGCAGACATAATATTAATAAAAAACGACATTTTAAGTATGTGGGAAGTGTTCATGCAGCAGTGAGTTCACCTCTGATAACATTTGTTAAAATAAGCTTAGAGAAGGGCCTTTTATTTCCTCTGCCCTGCCAGTTGAACTCCTTAGCTAGATCATCTGTTAGGACGTGCTGCATAATATTCTTTATCACATCCTTGAACCCAAAACCTCCAAGCTCTGACAAATATTTTATCTGTGAAGAAAATAGTGAGAATTTCATTAAAGTGTATTGATTATTTTAATTACAAATCTCTGCAATATTTGATTCGAATTGATCAATGGCATTGAATTTTCAAATATGTTGTATACGGACGATTATGCTATTGTCTGCCTTGGCTATTGCTCTTAGACGATTTAAGCTTGTCTACAAGTAAGATCATAAAATAATTTGGACTCCAATCAAATTTTTTCTTTTTCTTTTTTTTGGTAAATACTTATAGAACAAGTAGGGCGTTGTACAGTCAGTCTGTCATTATTGCAAAATAAACGTCTTTCAGAGACATTTCTCGTACAGTTTATTTTGTGATATTGACCGGCTGAGTGTACAGTATCCATTTAAATTATTGATAAACGCTGTGTTGACTCACATATTTTTTGCGTGCTGTTGCATTCTTGAGCTCTCTTTCAATCCTCTCCACATCTTCAAAGGTTCTAAGAGGCAGATTTAGGCTTGTTTTAACATCTTCAGAGGACAAGCTGCTACTGCTGGGGACTTCGGAAGCCGTATTGTCTTTCAGTAGTTTCTTTAACATGTCAGAGTTTTTCTGGACTATTCTCTTGATGTCTCTCAGCATGAGGAGCTCCCCTTTGTCTGTTGTGTAAAATGATTTTTTTTTTTCTGTACAAAGTACAAAAAACAAAAACAAAAAAAACACTTTTCCAACTGATTATGACAAAAGAAGTTGACTTACCATTAGCTGGCATTCTGGATGTAGATGGAAGCGGTTGTAACATTGCTTGATTGCTTTCAAGCTTTTGTCTTTTTAGTCCAGTGGGTACAAGAAATGGGCTTTATTTGAAACCAAACAATGCATAAAAAAGTACAAATGAATTATTTTACCTTTTCATGGGTCAAATCTTTTGAACAATTTTGATTGGAAACAAAATGTTTGTTTTTGTTACCATTTTTCTTTCTGTTTTTTTATTTCTTTTTGCACTTCTTTTGCCTTCACTGTTAGAAAAAGAGGTACAATACAGGTCCATTTTTGTTCCCTAAGGTACAAACTTTGCATATGTACCCTTAAAGGTACAAAAATGTATCTTTAAGGTACAATTGTGCACCTTTAAGGTACAATTATGCACCTTCCATTGTACATTGTGGGCTTTTCGAGGTGTAAGGTACATATTTGTCCCTTACATATTTGTACCTTATAGTGTTTAAATGTAAAATGGCAGGAATTAGTGGATGCTGAAAATGTCATCTCTCAATATAGAAACACAAGTTAACCTATACTATCAAACTCAATAACTCAATAATTGTCAAACTAAATGAACTGTAAAGTTTTTAGATTAGGGCAAAATAAATCAGACTGTTTTTTTTTTTTTTTTTTTTTTGTGAAGTGTCCCTTTGAATCATTTTTAATCATGTTAATGAGGATTATGTAATCATTTATATTCACAAACAGTATTGAAGGATTTGATTTTCAAACCCTTTACCCTATTTATATTAGAATAAAACAGACAAATAATTGTTAACGCTTTAAGTTGAAAGGATCTAGCTACAGGCTAACCAGAGCTCGACTCGGCGGAAGCATAAATAATGCAGCGCGAAAGGATACATGAGTGAATCGACAGTGATCCAACTGTCAGTCCCTGTCAGTGTCGATCAAAGGCGGGAGGATGGCGCTTCGACATTTATCCACGGAGGATTTAATCATTTGGGATAGAGGTCACTGAAGAGGAGAGAAGTAAATTCAAAGGTAAAGTATTTTTTTTAATTTTTAATCAGTGTGTGTGGTGTTAATTCAAAGTTGGAAGTTAACTTTTACTGTTAATGTTAGCTCTAGCCAAGTTCATTCTCTGTCAACATTAACGCTAGCTAGCTAGACTCGACATTGACGATTGCCATTATTAACGTTAACTAGTTAGTTAAAACATTATCAGTATTATGTCCCATATTGCCGTTCCACATACTATGATTATAAGTAACGTAAGTTACTAGCTGCTATCTTAGCTACAGTTCACCATCGAGCTAACGTTTAGCAGTACGTTAACTTTTCGGCGGCAAAAACACTTCTCATCCAACTCTGACGCAGTAGTTTTATAGCTTAGCTTAGCGTCGTAGTAGTTAGTAATAAAACTACTAAAATCAAATTTAGTAATAAAACTACTGCGAGAAGCGTTTTTGCCGCCGAAAAGTCTTTTGTTCTGACTTACGTTAGTTAGGACTGCGTCAGAGGAGAACGATGAAAAAAACAACAAGCTTTTTGCCGCCCAACAGCAATATTTTAATGCTAAAGCAAAGCCATTTGGGCGGAATGTGACTATCGATAGCCAGTGAGGGTTTGGAATTATGATTTAGTCTTTATTTGGTCGTCAAACTGTCTTAGAACATTGCCAACCTTTAGCCTATTTATTTATACCTAGAGTAACGTTACTAATCCAGTCAAGATATTAACTAACGTATGTTCTCTAACGTACATTTTGATGCACACATTGTTTTCCACCATGTATTTTCATGCTTGTGCTTTCAGTTTTCTGCAAGTGGTTTGTATGCTTATTTAATTGTTCAATTTTATATTCTTTTAAATAGCATACCTGGCACATGTCTCTCAAACGTAAGTTCAAATATGAGCGGGTGCCACTGGTAGATGATGAAGAGGTGAGAAGAATGAAACAGAAATTTGGTCATCACCAAAAGCCTTTACAACAGGAAGAAAACACAAGCAAACGAGCCAAGGCATCAAAGGTCAGAGCATCTTCTTTGGTTTGCTGTATATCTATGTGTGCATGTTTTACACACAAGCAGTGTGGCCCAATGGTTAGCCCCTTAACCCAGCATGGTAGAGAATAGTCCCCCCTGTAAAGTGCTTTAAGTAGCTATGATAAAAACGCTATATAAAATGTAATAAATTATTATTAAGAGCTTATTTTTCATAAACATTAAAAAGGGGAAAAGCAACTGTCAAATGAGCAAATGTTTGTCATCCCTCTGTGTCGTAGGATGTGGATATTATTGGGGAGGATGATACCTCAGTAGCGAGACATGTGAAAGTCCTGCAGGACCAGTACCGGAAGACACAGCCAGATGCCCGAATGGTTGAGGAACGGATGATGAGGACATTTGCTTGGAGAAGGCGAGCGATTGCCAATGGGATGACTATCAAAGAAGCCATTAACAAATATCCATTCCTTAAGAGTCCATGCGGGGTTTGTCTACATTTATTTCCTTACATTTGTGTTGGAGTTCATATTAAATTACTAAAGGCTCTCTTTGAAATTTAATTTTAAAATCCTATGATAATGTTTGTGACATGTTTCCCGTTTGTTTGTGCTGTGTTGCAGCTATTTCAGGAAATGGGCCGGCTTCATGATGAAATGAATATCTGCCGAAGATTCGAAGATGGCTTTAAGGTCCTAGTACCCAAAGTGCTTAGATTGACTCAAAGGAAATCTCCCCTTGCAGATCTGGCTTTGGAGGAAAGGGAGGCTGCCCTCACCGAAGATGTCCCTGGTAAGTGACTCACTGATCAGCCATGGTCACCCCTAGTGTTGTGGAGCCATTTAAGCTTAATTTCTTTTCTATTTGTCTTCAGACAAGATAAGGTCTAACTAACCAAAATACACTGTATGTACATTCAGGTAATACACTTCCCTTTTTTTTTTTTTTTACTTAATTTTCAGGGATTGATTTCAGAGCTGCAATCCTGCTGTTGCCGATCCTGTTCAGGGAGAAAAATGACATTCTCGTCATACTTGGGGAGGTGTGTAATTTGTATATACTTTTTTTTGTTTGTTTACATTACTTCCCACAGAGACTGGGAGAATTATATGCATCCCTTTCCTTGGATGTCTTATTTCATAATACAAAGTTTCTAGCTATCAATGCTGGGCCTTGGTGTGGACATGGGGGGCCGCATAGTGCAAACCTCACTGCAGCAGTGAGAGAGAGCTGTGCAGTACAACAAAAATATGGTGTTTTTTGAAAATTAAACCATGTAAACCTATTCTGGTACAACCTTAAAATAGAGTTATGAATCTGAAAAGGAGCATAATATGGGCGCTTTAAGGTCATTACTAACCGTAGAAGTTTTTTTAGTGTGTGTGTGTGTGTGTATGTATGTATGTGTGTATATATATGGACAGTTTTTTTTTTTTTAATGAATGTGGTAGATTTCTGCATTTTAACTACTTTATGATCTCTTGCAGGATCAGCCACCATCGCCATATCCTACTGTACAACTCGACGCTGTCTCTGACTGGAGGAGTGTGCTGACTCAAAGGGTCCCTGCAGTGGTCAAACTGGATGGGCAGTCAGTCTGCAGGGCGCTTGGTTTGGAGGAAGATGTTATTGCTGCTTTTTGTGCTTACTTCATATACAACGTGGTATATCCATCTCGCCTGAAGAACACCCTGATTTTCATTCAGCGATATGTTCTAAAAATGTCTGAGGTTGGTGATAAACCTCTACCTGTTAGTGTGACCAGGGTAATCAACATTTTAGCTTGATCAACAACCGCAATGCCTACACCATTCAGCTGTCCTAAATGCTCTCGAAGAGCCTTCACATTGGTGAAGTTAATCCAGCACATCGGACTTGTTCATGCACATTGCCACATTGTCAGTTGGTCAATGAAATGCTTCTTAAAAAATGTTTAATTTTTTTTTTAATGTTTTTTATATCAGACATGACATCCTAAACATTGTGGCATTTTATTTTGTGATGTTACATTGTATGGTTGTGAGATGAATTATTATTGAATCTGTGAATTAAACTGTTTTCCATTTAAGGACTAAAATAAATGTCTAAAATTCAGTTAGTTGTTGTTTGCCTTTATTTTCTTTCACTCCTTAAGGAATAAAAAGGAACTTTTTTGCCACCTAAAGGTACAAAATGGCTTTGTCACTGGGGTGGTACCTTAATGGGACAAAATTGTACCTTTTTCCAGAGGTACTTTATTGTACCTTTGTCTAAGGTACATTATTGATCCTCAAAGGTACAGTATTGGCCCTTAGAAGGTACAAACAAGTAAGGTACAAATTTGCTCCTCTGACTCGAGGTACAATAATGTACCTTTGAGGGTACCACCCCAGTGACAAGCTTTTGTTCCTTAAAGGTACCGTTTTGTACTTTTTTTTCTGAGAGTGTTGATGAGAGTGCCTGCAATAAGATACATATTTTATTATATTATAGTAAAAATAATGGTTTTAGGTAATAAAGATACCCGAAATTCAAACAGTAATTTTAAAAATTGTAACTGTTACCATGTTCTTTGTGAAAGCTAATATTTAATTTCTCCCATGGTTTCCCTCCTGTTTCAGGCTCAAATCTGTTCTGAGCAGCTTCCATGCACTTCTCTGATGATCTGAATGGGGGCCAGTAACTTTGTTTCTTGTCTGGGCTCAGCCAGTTTGATGATACCACCATCACCTCATCTGACTCTAGCAAGGTAACAACTGCATACATGATCTGCCTAGTAAAAAAGAGAAGAAGAAAAAAACAAGACAGGATATTTAGCCCTAATTGACAAATAAATATTTTATAGTAAATTGGAAAGTTGACCAATCAAATCATCTTAAAGTTGTGAAAGGATTTATTTCTTGAAAAAGTACACATAAATTATTGTCCCATTACCTGATCTATCCTTGTGTTGTTTAAATCTATACATTTAATCATTTATGTGAATTGCCTCACTGGCACAAATTTAGGCACAAGCTAAATTTCTGTACTGAATGCAGGATACTAAAATCAGCCAATTAAATATTGGTCTTCTTCATGAGCCTCACCTTCCATCACTCCCCATTGAAATGTCTTCTTTCTCACTTATTATAGAAAAAAAAATAAAATATCACACTTATCACACACCCAATTGCCTTCACCCTTTTTAAAGTTTTTATCTGATGCCCCTTCCTCAGACTCATTTTCCAAGCACTTCAATTGTTTATCGTTAACATTTCCTCTGAATAATTCCACAGTGTCATATACTTCTTTATCTCTGCTCTTCACAGCTGTAATTACATCCTCAAGGTCCTCAGGTTGGATGCAAAGTATTACACTTTGTTTAAAAGCGAGAATATCATTCTGTTTTAAACATCCAGTTAATGCTGACATTGCAGAGGCAAAGCATTTCAGAGCCAGTGTAATGAGAACTGGGGTCAAAGGGCAGCCCTGATCCAGCAGTTTGTCTCTCTCAACTGAAACTTCTACAGATTCAGTTTCTGCTTCTGGTGCATCTCTGAGAAGGTTTTTCACAATAAGGAAATCTTGATACAGAGTTGGGTTTGACTGTTTTTGCTCTATTTCATCCTTCATACAAGACAAACGTACCTGAGTGCAGAGTGTTTTAGAAGTGATCATAACAGAAGCAGAAACTTTTGGTACAAGACCATTTGACTGAGACTCCAAGAAATCATCTAGATGTTTTGTCAGAATATTTACAATGATGAGGTAGTCAACATTAAAAAAGTGTTGACTATCATGTGGACCAGTGTTAATTTTGACAGCAAATTTTGATTTAGTTTTAGTCATAGTCTTTTGACTAAAATGCCATTTAGTTTTAGTCATATTTTAGTCATCTGAATTGTTTTAGTTTTAGTCTAGTTTTAGTCGACGAAATACAATAAGATTTTAGTCGACTAAATCTACAGTAGACTTAGTCGACTAAAATATAATGGGTTTCAATTTAAATGCATTTATTTAGAATTTCTCTAAAATTTCCAAACCCATATACTCCCGGAGAAAACATATATTAACCTGCTAATATGAATGATTTTAAAGTTTGAACGTGCAATACAGATACAGATTTAACTACTGTAACTTAAAAAATATCTTAAAGGGGGGGTGACATGCTCATTTTCACTCAATCTCCTGTTAATCTTGAGTACCTATAGAGTAATATTGCATCCTTCATATCTCCAAAAAGTATTTTGTTTTATTATATTTTTAA
This sequence comes from Squalius cephalus, assembly GCA_022829025.1. NCBI lineage: Eukaryota > Metazoa > Chordata > Actinopteri > Cypriniformes > Leuciscidae > Squalius > Squalius cephalus. Next base: position 27,283,628 of record CM040802.1, on the reverse strand, counting down.
TTGAGAGATTGGCTGTACCGAGTCTTTCCGGAAAAAAACGAGCAGCTGAGGGCGGGCCGTGTGGGCGAAGCTTAGCTGTGCTAACGCGCCGAGCTAGTGACAACACACAGAGACATTTGTTCAACAGTTTTACTCACCGTCCGGTTCCAACGCACGACCGCGAACCTTTTTCATTGTGACTGCTCGATCCTTAAGCATTAGACGATCTGCAAATCCATCGATCTGGGCTTTGTTTATAAAACAATCATCGTCGAAATGCAGGGACCACAGTCTTACACAACTCTTTATGCTCAGGAAAACAAACTCCATCCACGGGTCCCTTAACGCTGGGTTCTTTGGGAATCTGTGCAGGGTTGTCTTGCCCTGGCAACCAAAAACACACTTCTTTGGTGACCATGACTTCCCAAAAGCCGGGCAGGGCGCTTTGATGGCGAACTGCTTTCACTCTCTTGCTCTGGTCTACGAGTGCGTGCGCGCGTGCGTCTTTCCGGGGGAAGTGCCCTTTGGACCCATATAAGGAAATTCCGCCCTCTCTTACGTGAGAGAGAGCCATACTCGAAAAAAACTTCCCGAAACTTGTGACAAACCGGAAGGACAATTTTTGGAACAAAAATACTCCTTCAAACGTACAACTTAACTTTTGAAACTTTGTCCATGTTTAGCATGGGAATCCAACTCTTTAACAGTGTAAAAAACTCAGTATGCATGAGACAGCAATTCACCCCCCCTTTAAAATGAAATAAAACCACAGTCTTTTTTTTCAATGAATGATATATGAATTCTTTATAACTACTTGCATACATCATTCTCTATTCTTTCAAGCAGACATATTTATTTGTATGAATTAAATATAATTAATCCTTATTAAAGCTATTAACGAGCAGTGAATGCTTTTCTCTTTTTCTTTTGTTGCTTGATCAATATTAAGGACACAGACCGCATTAGGTTTATTACCCACTGTCACTTTAAGACATCGGTTCATGTCCAATGACATGCACATAGATACACTCACAACTGTTTAAGAAATAACCGACATAATTTACGTGAATACTCTCCAAAACGGACATTTAGACATAATATTTGTGTGTATTTGTCCATTCAGACAGGAAAGAGAGCTCAATTCAGTCCTCGCGCGCTGTATAGGTGTCTATGTGAATGGCTGCACGCTTCGGGTCGGGTGCGTGCGCACAGAAAACCGTACCGAATATAGCTCTTTTTTTGCGTCGTCACTCTTATTCAGATCTTCATGTCTGCTCTACTCATTCTCCCAGACGTTTACATGTTTTAACGTTTTATGAGACATGCAGCGCATGCCAACTCGTGTGCCGCTGGGTAGATCACGTCACAGTACAATTGTGCGCATCTACCACAAATGCAGGACATCAGACTGGATCGCTTCCCAAATCGTCACTATCTAACATTTTCGTCTAGTTTTTATTCGTTGACGAAAATGTCAATAGATTTTCGGCATAGTTTTTGTCATTCAAAACTAGTTTTTATTTAGTTATCGTCTCGTTTTCGTCTGTGAAAAATGTCGTTGACGAAAATAATGATGAAAATTATTCGTCAACGAAATTAACACTGATGTGGACTTTTCACAGTTTCATTAAAGTGTGTCTCAGAGCAGTTAAATGCACCTCTGAGGATTCTGTCATAGACCATCGTAATGTAAGGAATTAGATTCTGAATGTTGTCTTTATAGAAGGAAACTGGGATGCCGTCTGGTCTTGGTGTGTCTGACACTTGAAGAGATTGTACAGCTGACACAATGTCAACCTCACTGACTGCATGTGAGCTTTCTTCACCCAGCGATGAACCAGTCTCATCTGTCATAAGATCCTTTTTTAGATCCAGCCATTGGAAGATTGATTGTATCTGGGCATCTCTCTGAAAGAGGGTTGTGGGAACATTGTTGATCTCCAAGTACACAGGACGATGGTCGTGCATCTTTGAGTCTGTGATTTCACAACTTCTGACTCGCCACATACATTCTTCTGGAACAAAAAAGTAATCTAGCCTGGACGCAACTTGACTGTGGAATGTGTAAGAACTGATTGCTAAGACAAAACTCACCCTGCAATAAAGAAATAAAACGCACCCTGGACAGAAGATCAAGAGCACAGGACATTGTCTTGTCCAAACTTATCTCCTTGTTTATATGCATCCCCCCTCTCCCTCCTCAAGTCACTAAAAGTTCACTGAGATTGTCTATATATCACATATGATGCATCTTGTGAATCTATTGTTTTTCCTTTTCATGTTTGGTATCATTTTAAATGTCTCAGTGCAATTGGTAAAATGGTCTTAATTTCATTGCAGTCATTGGTAGTATGAGAAAGATTGAACCCTTTGGAGACCTGATCTCCTCTTTGGGTGATGTCTCTTCAAGATATCTGATCATTCTCTCCTCTCCCCTGAAATCAGGTGTTACCCCCTGGGGAACAGGAATTGACCCAAAACAAACTGTAAAAAATATTTGTATAACCCTTTTGTTTTGGTCTGGGTATTTAAGGCTAGGTGACAGAGCAGTCTTTGGGAGCCTGTAACCAGGAACATCCCCCATACAGTGCAGTGTCAGTGTTTTCCCATTGGAAAACAAACACTCACACACCACTGCATGTCTCTGTCAGGAATGCACAGCTTGCATCCATTAGTGTTGCACTACCGCCATCTTCCGGATTTATTTTCCTGTCATGTCTATTTACATTATATTCTTCTCATCAGACATGTTCTTGATAAAAAAAAGAAAATAATTCCTCTGCTTTGTTCATTCTCCCCACTTTCTAGTATTTCCTTCACTCCTGTCCCTATTGTTCCAACTTTTCCTAACTCTTCCATCATCTTTTTCCTCTGTTCTTCATATTGTCTGCAACTCAACACATGCTCTATAGTTTCTGCAACCTTACAACAACCACAAAAACCAGTTGGGTGCTTCCTTATAATATGTAATGTGCTATTCAAATTACTGTGACCTATCCTTAATCTGGTCATAACTGTTTCTTCTTTTCTATTTCCTCCCCTTTTCCTCACAGCCCCAACTTTATTTTGAATATACAAATGTCTCCCTTTAGTTTCTCTGTCCCACTGATGTTGCCATTCTCTAATGGCTTCTTTCCATACTACACTCTTTCCTTCAGATTTTGACAACTTAATATTTGCTTCAATATTCTCTTTTTTAACAGCTTGTTTGGCTAACTTGTCCACTCACTCATTAACCACAATGCTAATATGAGCAGGAACCCAGATCAGTAGAATCTCATAGCATTTTTCCTTTATTCTTGTGTATATAATCAATATTGAATACAGTATATCCTGATCACTATTAGATATACCAGTCATGAGATTGTATAAAGCTGACACTGAATCACTTCCAATTAAAGCTTTTTTTCAGCACAGAACTGCAAACACAGGGAGACTAAATAGGAAACAAACAAAAGAGGGTAACGAGGAAGTCAGGTGGGGCAAATTAATCAATAATCAGGTAACAAGATGGGAGGGGTTAGACAATTGACAGGAGAGCACATGGCACAAGGATTTACAAGACAAGCCATGTGCTCACAACAAACCAGACTAAACACAAACACTTGACAAAACGGGAAATGTCAGAGCTCTGTCACCAACCAGATATAAACCAGACAAAAGTGACAGAACCCTGACAGTTATCTTTTTCATCACTTATACATTCAAAATCTAGTCTTTTCCTGACTATTATGGCTGTTCCCTTTTGGCAAATAAACTTTGTGTAGAAAACATGCCACTCATTTTTTAGACCTTCTATAATATGTTCATCTCGTTCTCCAATGTGTGTCTCTTGAAAGAAAACAATGTCCGCATTTTGTATTTTTTTTAATTTCTCATCTCTGTTTCGCTTAAGTCCATTAACATTCCAGGTGATAAAATTGTCTGTGTAGCCATCAACAGATCTGCTCTAACAGACCAAAGGTCCCTGTCAAAACAAAGAAGGATGGAGGGAAGGAACTTTTTTTGTTTTGCATTCTGAGAGAATTACTGGGACTGAGTTTTAAACATTGTGGTGTCCCAAAAAAAATCTTTCCTATTGTTGTATTATTTGTCTTTGTAATTTTGAGTCGTGAGTATGGTGTTATCTGACAGGTTATCATGTATCTGTTACAGCCACAATAGAGACAGAGCGACACACGTCATAATTCGAAAACCATGCAAACAAGCTAAAAACCACAGAACTAAGTTTTTATAAGATGTCAACCCAAAAAAACGAGCCTTCAAGGACACAAAAGTGGATACTGGCAGTTGAGACAGAGTGCAACATGTCATATTACTCTGAGAACTACACCCACTGGTTTAAAACACAAAGGTGAGACAAGACATGTCAAGATCAGGCAAAACCACACTTCAACATAAAAGTCCTGAACTCAGACACCACAGTAAGTTCTTTACAACACTGGTATAAGTATGTAACATTTACAGGAACAAAACTGTTACGAACTGCTCCGAGACGAGAGTTGAGATCCAAACGCATCTTATTTGTGGGTAATCCAGAGGCGTAATCCAGTGTACAGGCAAAAGTTCAAAACACAGGTAGGCAGTCCAAACAAACCAACAAGGAAACAAACAAACAAAACAGGCAGGGACCAGAGGCAAAAGAGTAATCCAGGGAACAGGGCAAGAAATCCAAATAAACCAAAAGACAAGAAACCAGGGAAAACGCTCGGAATTGCAGAGTAACACTTAAACAAGACTTTGCGGTGAGTGAATGAATGAACATGGTATAAATAGACTGAGACTAACAGGATGATGAGACACAGGTGAATGCAATCAGTGAATGAGGTACAGGTGAATGTGATCAGTGATAAGTGATGATGAGTCCGGGCAGTGAGTTATGGGAAATGTAGTTTGTGAGTGATAATAGTCTTATGTGGAGTGCCCTCTGGTGGCTCTCAAGGGCACTCCAGCTGGTGACCGTTACATAGCCCCCCCTTTAAGGAGCGGATTCCAGACGCTCCTAAAACTGTCCAGGAGGGAGGTGGAGCGGAGGCGGACCCGGGGGCGGGATGGAGGACCAGGCCCGTGCAGTGGAAGAGGACCTGAAGACTGCAGCAGGGCGGAAGGCCAGGGCGGAGCAGGCTGTGCAGGCGACCAGGGCGGAGCAGGTTGTGCAGGCGACCAGGGCGGAGCAGGCTGTGCAGGCGACCAGGGCGTAGCAGGCTGTGCAGGCGGCCAGGGCGGAGCAGGCTGTGCAGGCGGCCAGGGCGGAGCAGGCTGTGCAGGCGGCCAGGGCGGAGCAGGCTGTGCAGGCGACCCTTCAGGCGGCCAAGGAGGAGACGACCCTTCAGGCGGACATGGCACAGGAACAGACACCGGCTCAGGAACAGGAACAGACACAGGGACAGGAACAGAAACCGAGACAGGAACAGACACCGGCTCAGGGACAGACACCGGCTCAGCCGCGGCCATCTCGTCCGAAGACACTGGCTCGGCGGAGACCATCTTGTCCTGAGACACTGGCTCGGCGGAGACCATCTTGTCCTGAGACACTGGCTCGGCGGTGGCCATCTTGTCCGAAGACACAGGCGTGGTTTCGGCCATCTTGTCCGAAGACACAGGCGTGGAGTCGGCCATCTTGTCCGAAGACACAGGCGTGGAGTCGGCCATCTTGTCCGAAGACACAGGCGTGGAGTCGGCCATCTTGTCCGAAGACACAGGCGTGGAGTCGGCCATCTTGTCCGAAGACACAGGCGCAGAAAGTGGAAGAGGAACAGATTCAGGCTCAGTATCAGGATCAGATTCAGGCTCAGGAACAGATTCAGTCTCGGCGGGACGAGACTCTGGATCGGCTGACGTGACGTGAAGCTCAGTCTCTGGATCGGCAGAAGTGACGTGAAGCTCAGTCTCTGGATCGGCAGAAGTGACGTGAAGCTCACGTCTCTGGATCGGCAGAAGTGACGTGAAGCTCAGTCTCTGGATCGGCAGAAGTGACGTGAAGTTCAGTCTCTGGATCAGGATCAGCGCGCTCTGAGCTTGACGGGACCAGTGGCAGCGAGGGCTTTGAGCTGGGTAGGACCAGCGGCGAAGAGGACTCTGAGCTGGTTAGGACCAGCAATGAAGAGGGCTATGAGCTGGACAGGACCAGCGATGAAGAGGGCTCTGAACTGGACGGAACCAGCGGCGAAGAGGGCTCTGAGCTGGGCAGGACCAGCGGTGAAGAGGGCTCTGAGCTGGGCAGGACCAGCGATGAAGAGGGCTCTGAGCTGGGCAGGACCAGCGGCGAAGAGGGCTCTGAGCTGGGCAGGACCAGCGGCGAAGAGGGCTCTGAGCTGGGCAGGACCAGCGATGAAGAGGGCTTTGAGCTGGACAGGATCAACGATGAAGAGGGCTCTGAGCTGGACGGAACCAGCGATGAAGAGGGCTCTGAGCTGGACAGGACCAGTGGCGAAGAGGGCTCTGGACTGGACAGGACCAGCGGTGAAGAGGGCTCTGTGCTGGACGAGACCAGCGGTGAAGGCTCTAGCTTGGCGGGCATGCCGCTTGCTGTCTCAGGCGCGGCGGGCATGACGCTCTCAGTCTCAGGGGCGGCGGGCATGACGCATACTGCCTTGGCTTCGGCAGATTTGGCGTAAAGTGCGGGCTCGGCTGGACTGGCATGAAGTGCAGGCTCGGCTGGACTGGCGTGAAGTGCAGGCTTGGCTGGACTGGCGTGAAGTGCAGGCTCGGCTGGACTGGCGTGAAGTGCAGGCTCGGCTGGACTGGCGTGAAGTGCAGACGGTGACATGGCGTGCCACGGAAGGAAGCTCTCCAGACATCTGGAGAGTGCCTCTCTCCAATCTAGACCGGAGAGATCGGGGAGCTCCCTCGGGTCGACCTCCTTAGCCCCCAGCCGGTAACACAACTTAATTGCCTCGTCACCCAGAGAGCAAGAGGCAGCGAGAGGAACAAACCCCCAGGTGTACTGGAACAGATCGAGGCTATCCAGGGCCAAGGCCGCGATCTGTCCAGCGAACTCACGGCTCATGCTGGGAAGATCAGGCGAGATCCGTACTGCTGGATTCCTGGAGGTCATAGCTGCTGGATCTGGGTGTGGCGAAGTCTTCTGTTACAAACTGCTCCGAGACGAGAGTTGAGATCCAAACGCATCTTATTTGTGGGTAATCCAGAGGCATAATCCAGTGTACAGGCAAAAGTTCAAAACACAGGTAGGCAGTCCAAACAAACCAACAAGGAAACAAACAAACAAAACAGGCAGGGACCAGAGGCAAAAGAGTAATCCAGGGAACAGGGCAAGAAATCCAAATAAACCAAAAGACAAGAAACCAGGGAAAACGCTCGGAATTGCAGAGTAACACTTAAACAAGACTTTGCGGTGAGTGAATGAATGAACATGGTATACATAGACTGAGACTAACAGGATGATGAGACACAGGTGAATGCAATCAGTGAATGAGGTACAGGTGAATGTGATCAGTGATAAGTGATGATGAGTCCGGGCAGTGAGTTATGGGAAATGTAGTTTGTGAGTGATAATAGTCTTATGTGGAGTGCCCTCTGGTGGCTCTCAAGGGCACTCCAGCTGGTGACCGTTACAAAAACATACTTTTTTTTGTATTTTTGTTAAGATGCTGAAATGTACAATATGGCCATATTGTCGATATCTAAAATGTAAACATTATGTAAGCTATTTACAGCTATAGAAACAGAATGATATTTACAAATTTTTTCATAACATAAACATATTAGTATCGTTTTTTTTTGTTTTTTTTTTTACTATTTTACTCATTTATTTTATACCCTTAACCCTACCCCATGCCTGGACATAACCATTTTGTCAAAAGTCAAAACGCATATCAAATAAGTTCAAATGATGATTGCGTTCGCAATGCTCTCTGGCAGTATAGTTTTGAATGAAGTACAAAGTCAAATTTAAGTTGTTAATCTTTGAGGATCTTATTCCGATATGGTACACTGTAAAGGCGCACATATCTCATTCAAATGCATGCATTAACTAAAACACGGCATGTTGCAATAGGTGACGAAGTACTGAGCATGGATTCTAAAGATTTGGAACAGAGCGCACAAATAAAATGGATTACTGTAGGCTATGTGTATGGATAAGCGTTTTTATTTTATGGCCATTGTCCCACAGCAAACAAAAGAAATATTACATGGAGTAAACAATTACAGAAATGTTATTCCTTTTTAGGCTTTAAAGTGTGTTCTTGTTTTATATTTTATATAGGCTGTCAATTTGTCATCATCATACGTTTCAGTGTCTGTCCAAATGTCACTAAATAATTGCAAGTCCAAACATAAAAGTAATTGTATGTGTGGAAGATCCACACTTTATGTAAAATACACAGGCATTCTCATGAGATTTTTTTTTTTGCAGAAAAAACAAAACAAAACGAAATAATAATAATAATAGTAAAATAACACAACACTTCAGTTGTGGTTTTTAATGTTATAGATCTTTTAATAATGGCTTTTTCTTGCTTAGTCAAATTTTTGTACGATAAATTAAACAACAATAATAGTATGTGTTTGTTGCGATTTGTGTTTAGTTAAAAAAAAAAAAAGGACAAAATACATTTTGGATGTAAACTAGAAATTTGGCTCACTTTAAGGATCATAATAATTTGAAAGAAAAGTTACCTTTTATCTCAGGATAACGTGTGGGACAGTAGACTGTCGTCGATTCAGCTGTCAAGTTGAGCAGAGTAAGATTTCTGACCTTGTATCTTGGCTGTTGTCAGGATTATGTTTTGGTTTGGTTCTGTTCCTGTTCCCTGTGATAGTATCTCTCAGGCCTCCACTATAGCTCCTCCCTCCTGCGACTCTGCCATGGAACATCTCGCTGGCTGTATCCTGGGTCCCTTCCTGGCTCCTTCTGCTCCTGGCTCCTCCCTCCCTCCACTCCTCATGGACTGTTTTCATCCCGGTCCTGTTCCACGTCCTCCTCCAGAGCTCCCGCCTTCCCTGTCTCCTTTGTCATGCACTCTGTATACAAGAGCCACACGTTACAGGTGTGGACTTGTTAGTGTGTTACGCAAATGGAAAGACAAAATTTTCTCCTTTTGTATTTGAATTTATATTGCACAGAATAATTGTAAAATCAGTAGCATACACACTATTCCTATACTTTCCATATCCATTTCCTATCTGAAAAGAATAGGAACAGGTTTAAGGGTACATTAAAAATGCCTTAACAGCAAATGTAAAGTGCCATCTCACTTACTGTACTGTTTACTATATCTGACTAAAACAGAAATATTAATCACTGGCCCTACATCTCTAACAAAAAATTTAAGTAATATTCCCAGACTTGACCTCGAAGCTACATCAATAATTCCATCTGCCACTGTCAAAAACTTGGGTATTATTCTTGACCCTGCACTGACGTTCGACGCTTACATTAGTCAACTTTGTAAAGCGTCCTTTTTTCATCTGCGCCGTATTGCCAAACTCCGTCCCTATGTCAGCCCAAAAGACGCTGAAGCACTAGTACACGCGTTCATCACATCTCGCCTCGATTACTGTAATGTTCTTTTTTCTGGACTACCAGCACACTCTATCTCACGTTTGCAATATATTCAAAACTCTGCCGCAAGACTACTAACTTACACTAAAAAAACTGCCCATATCACTCCAATTCTGTTTAAACTGCACTGGCTACCCGTGTCATCCTGAATCACTTATAAAATTCTTTTGCTTACCTTCAAGTCACTCAATGGTCTTGCTCCAGCCTATCTCTCTGACTTACTTTCTCCTTATATTCCCCCTCGAACTCTCCGATCTTCTGGCTGTGAACTCCTATGCGAGCGGAGATTTCGTCTGTCGTCTATGGGTGGCAGGTCTTTCTCTGTTATAGCCCCTAAGCTATGGAACTCTCTTCCGTTGGATCTCAGGACAACAACCACGTTGTATGAATTTAAGCATAAACTCAAAACACATTTGTTTAATCAGTATTATCAGCCATGAAAATGTTAATTCGACATATCACAGTCACAATGTTAACTTAGGTACCAATAATCTACTGCATCTTTACTCCAACTGCCCACCATGCTGTCTGTAATTAATGTTTGTTGCCTCTGTTTTTATGTTTGTATTGCATATGTAATGTGATTTGCAACTGCAATCACTCACTACTTGGACTGGGCAAATGTCCATTGTCCGTTTATTTGTAAACTGCTTGTTATTTACTGTCATTGTGAAGCGTCCTTGAGCTTGGGAAAGGCGCTATATAAATTAAACTTATTATTATTATTATTATTATTATTATTCCCACGCAAGAATGTGACGTTTTGAATGTCAAGCTGAATGGTTGCTGTGTTTACCAGTTACAAATGTAGATAAATGCATTTCGACTTAATGAGCGACATTTATTTTAGAATTATAAAAAGTCATGTTAGTGTTGTTGATCAACGCTTTTAACCACTGCCCTGCAAAATCCCTGTACCAAGTGGCGACATTTTTGAAGGTATAATGTCATATGCATTCGTTATGCCAATATGCAAACTTGAATTATTGCTCCCTCAAATCACTGGGCAGCGAGAACTTAGACTTATATGGGGGGGGAAATGTATATATATACTGTACAGTCATGTGAAAAAAGAAAGTACACCCTCTTTGAATTCTATGGTTTTATCTGAACATGCAATTTTTTTTTAAAACAAATAATAATAATCATGTGATTCAATAGCTTGTAGAACCACCTTTAGCAGCAATAACAGTAATCATTTTCTATATGACTTTATCATATCTCACATTGTTCTGAAGAAATTGTGGCCCAGTATTATTTACAATGTTGCTTCAATTCATTGAGGTTTGTGGGCATTTGTTTATGCACAGTACTCTTAAGGTCCTGTCGCCACATTTCAGTCGGGTTGAAGTCTGGACTTTGACTGGGCCATTGCAACACCTTTTAGTTATTTTCTTTGTCAGCCATTCTTTTGGAGATTTTATGGAGTACATGGGATCATTGTTCTGTTGCATGACCCAATTTAAGCTAATATTAGCTGTCAGAAAGATGGCCTCACATTTGACTCTAGAATAATTTGGTATGAAGAGGAGTTCATGGTTGATTCAAGCCGAAATCATCAACCTCCACCACCGTGCTTGACAGTTGGTTGTTTGTGCTGATATGCTGTTTGGTTTTCTCCATTGTGCATTTTGGCCAAACATCTCCACTTTGGTCTCGCCTGTCCAGAGGACATTGTTCCAGAAGTCTGGAGGTTTGTTGTTGTTTTTTTTTATATATATATATATTTGCACTGCATTTAGTTAAATTTTGTGCACATTCGTGAGAGTTAATTCTGGTCTGCTGCACATTCTTGCGAGTTGACACACTGCAAGGAAACTCTCTTAAACAGAGCCCAAGAGGCAGCCATACAGGACCTCTAGTGGAGTGTGCTCTGTGAGAGAGAGAATATAGGGCACTATATGTCACTTTGAGTGATTTATTGCCCTTAAGCCCCGCCCCTTTTGGCCGTGGGAATATTCCCACGCTTGCCCCGCCCCTTTCTACCCCCTCCCTCCCACCTCCGGACAGGTCATGTGGTACCCTTCCCTACAAACATCCCCACCCACCCCGCTTCTGGACAGGTCATGTGACCGTGGGAAAATTTTCCCACGATCCACATTAAAATGTTAAAACAACATGTATTAAAATTATATCATGCAAATAGTTCTATTTTCTAATACATTTGAAGAAAAGTTGTACTTTCACAATTACATAGTGTTTAAAGGTGTATAAAACGTTGTATAAAGTTAAAATACACGTCTTTAGCGTTCATACATTTGTAAAATGTTAAAACATTAATGAAAAAGTTTAAATTGCATTATCTTAAAGCTATCAAAATGTATTAGTATTAACCTGTTAAGCTTCACCAGTGCGTGGGCGCACTGAAGCGTTTTTTTATTTATATAGTTCAAAGTTACTATCAGATTTAATGTTATACCTTGACAAACTATACATCATTAAAAAGATATAATACTCAAGTTTCAGTATTTGACCACTATTGTATTCTGAGAAACTTATAGTGACAGTTATGTCTTAATTTGTGTCAGGAGTTATGAAATGAAAAAATGAGTCGATACCTTTAATATGAATTATGCACGTCAGCCGCTTTCATTCATAAAAAACTCCCGTGCTGTCGTCATGACAGCGATACACAAAACAACGTCCTTCAGGGCTTTTAGCTCAAAAATGTGCAAACTTGGAGAAATATTGATATATTCTCATAGATTCACGTCATATTTCTAAAGACAGGAATAATATTTATTGAATTTATACCCAAATGCGTCGATGTAATCATTATGATCGCTTCTTACTGAGATGTGCAGTGTTTTCAATTCATACCAATAGCCTGAGGGCGCTATATGCACAAAAAATAATCCATATATGGGACATGAAGAAGAGCCATAATCATGTGACATTCCAGGACGTCACTGCTACACACAAAGCTACAGAGATCCCGCTGTAATATGCATGTTTTGAAGACAATAAACATGTTTGCTATGATATTTGATTTGCCTGTGTTCTTCAAGCCATGCCAGGTATTTTCATAATAATAGATTATATTTATAATGTAATGCTAATCGATATAGACTTTATCATCGTGCATAAAACTATAAATAATGTTTTCTGTCTGATTTTTTTTTTATCTGAAGCCAAATTATATCAAGATAAGATTATTTAAAACACTCGATTGCATTATGAAGTAAGTTTGGAGCACAAACATGGTTTTAATCTCATAAATGGTCGTGTATTGATGGTGTGCTAAGCTAACATGCTAGCTAGCCCAGGTGCACCTGCCACCAGGGGTTATTCTTTTATGAATTTTGTTCTAAATAAGAATGCTTACTGATATGTTTTAGTGCATTTGACCACTATTTAGTGCACTTCAAATGTGAAGTGAGAACTTTGATAAAAGAAATTAGGGATTGAAACCCTGTGAATAGCCAGTCGTTAGTAACTGCAGACAAAAGAAATGCATATTTCGAGCCATAACCAGTCTGGAGAGGTGTGAATGTGTGCAGGGGGAGACTGAGACTGAATGGGGCTCGTTTGCACCACAAAACAATAGAGACAAAAGACTGAATGGATGCTTAGACGATGACTAAACATCAGTAGCATTTTTAGAGTAGCCTAATCAAAATAAAGTCATGACATGATCTTGAAAAACATTTAACTAAATACAGAGTTTTAGACTTATTATCTTCAGATTTTAAATATAACATGGTCAGACATGTGGCTTTAGCTGTAGTGCATTTCTAGATTGCTCCAGTGCCAACTTCAATTTTATTTTCATTAATATGTTTCATAAAAAAAAAATTCTAATAACTTTACAAAACTTTGAAGCTATTTAAAAAAAAATAATCATTATGACAATAATTAATTCTACATTTACAATAAACTAACAGGTGTCAGCTTTCAAATGAGATCATACTTGTGCTTTTAGTGCAAAGGGTTCATGAACTGTATCTGTTTCAGTTTGGGTATGTCATTTCTGGGGATTTTTCAAAAGTGGGGTTGCAGCTTAACAGGTTAAGACATTAAACAAATATTAAAACATATCAAACGCGTAAACACATGCGTACATTTTAAAAACTGACTTACGTTTTTACAATTTCACTTGTTGAAAGAAGAACAAAAGTCTTATCCAACTCAGCGATCTCCAAAGTTTAAAGATGTGTAAAAAGATTCCCTTGTGTAAAGTAATATCCTGGGAGCTCAATGAAACACGTCCGAACACTGGGAGAAAGGAGTCAAGACTGACAATAGCTACCGCTGCACAGGACCCAGACGTAGGCTCCGCCCCTAGACTCCTCCCACACCAAGACACTCCCACGTCAGGTGGTAAAGAGGCGTGGGAAAAGACGACAAACAGTTCCCACGCTTCGCACAGGACAGTAGGAGGGGTGTTCATATAGCCCCGCCTACGATCTACAAACATTAAAACACACTCCTCTTGAAAGCTTACCTCATTCACGCATCATGTCTCAAGGAACTGACTCTTCTTCATCATCATTCCAACCCCTGGGAACTACTGACGGATACATGCCCCTAGTCGCCGAGACCCCAGACACAACTGTTGATGAGACGGACGGATGCATCGGGCTCACAGGTCACCGGATTATCAAGGCTATTTTGGCTGTCATTTTGGAATTTTTGATCGACAAACGGATGAAAAATTATTGTGACGGCTGTACTGTGGATCACCCATCGCAAACAAGACACAGCTGCTTGTTTGAACCTACTGCATATTATTTTTATGGATGTTTTGAAGAGATCAGACTGAAACTCCTCACACCTGAGTTGAAAAACATATTAGCTCAGGCCTTGAGTCAGTACGGATGCAGCTCGCATTTACAGAGAATCCTGGGGGCTGTTGAGGCAATTTTGTTTGACCTCAGAGATGAGATGTACATAGTGGAACAACTGACCTCGATCAGGGACAAGCTCATTAATGAATCTTGCGAGGAGATAATTTACTCGGCCGTGGACCAATGGAAACTCGCCGTATCTGAAAACCCTGAGATTACCCAAGTGTGAAAATGGGAAACTGCTGCACCGTCTGGATTACCAAATATTTGTTTAAATCACAGGTTAAATATGAAATATCAAACCTCCTGTACAAGATTATTGATGATAATCATGCAACAAATACTGACATGACTGTGGATGATACACGTTTAACGAAATTAATGATTCAAATGAACACTGTGCGGAAATTATCGAACGACTGGAATAATATGGTAAACATATCTGTCAGCCATAACTTCACAGCATGTACGACTGTCAAAAACATTCTCGATCTAATGCCTGAGTGCCAGAACTCTCTTAGAATAGGAAATATTGTATGTCTTTGTACGTATGTAACTGATGTCTGCAAACTGTTAAGAAAAGAGCACCAGGATGTTTGTAAAATTATTGATTTACTGCTTGAACACATACTGGAGAGAAATTTTGAAATGTGTCTAAAATTTATTTTGATGTTTGGATGATATATAATTCATCCATGTTTGTTTGTAACCCTGTACTTTTTTCTATTCTGAAATAAAACAAATATATATATATATATATATATATATATATATAAATAAAAATAAAAAATCCGTCATTGTTTGTTCATATATGCCTTGTATGCTTGTAAAATAAAAACGCAACAACATTGTAACTTGGCTCATTATTGTCTGAAAACTCACAGCGACGACATGTCTGAACTAATGAAAAAAATCTACTATGACCCAGCGAATTCTGGTGCTTTGGGGGGTAAAAACAGATTAAAACAGGCTGTGTTACAGGAATACGGTGTAAGATTATCTGATAAAGACGTGAGTGATTGGCTGTCCAGCCAAGACACATACACTCTCCATCGAACTGCACCAATAAATTATAAGCGGAACCGTGTAGTGGTGTATGGGAAAGACCACCAGTTCCAGGCAGGTCTAGTTGATATGTCTGTATACTTGAAAGAGAACGACAATATCAAGTTTATAATTACCGTTATAGACGTTTTTAGCAAGTACGCGTGGACAAGGGTACTGAAAAATAAAAATAAAAGGGCCGGAAGTAGTTAAAGCTTTTTTGTCTATTTTGAGAGAAGGTCGTGTACCTGTAAAGTTGCAGACAGATAAGGGTACAGAGTTTTTCAATAAGCATTTTCAACAGTTGACAAAAAAATATAACATACACCATTTTGCAACAGCAAGTGATTTAAAAGCGAGTGTAGTCGAAAGATTTAATAGAACTTTAAAAAGACGAATGTGGAGGTATTTAACAGCGGTGAATTCCAAACGCTACTGTGATATATTGCAAGATCTGACAGAGGCGTATAATTCTAGTTATCACAAATCCATTAAAATGCGACCTTTGGACGTGAATAAAGAAAATGAAACTGTGGTGTTTAATAATTTATACGGAAAAATGCGTAAAGAGACACCAGTCTTTAAATTTGCCGTAGGAGATATCGTCAGGGTATCTAAAGTCCGGAATATATTTGCCAAAGGCTATGAACAGAATTATACTGAAGAATACTTTACTATAAGTGCGTGTATACCCCGAAATCCAGTCGTATACAGGATAAAGGACTATGATGGTGAATTAGTAGATGGTTGTTTTTATGAGCAAGAACTCCAAAAAATTATTGTGAGTGATGATAAATCGTTTAAGGTCGAAACATTTTTGGATAAACAACGACGCGGAAAAGCCATGTACGTTCTGGTGAAATGGCTTGGATGGCCTTCAAAATTCAATAGTTGGATTCCTGAAAAACAGATGATTGATCTACAATCTCCCTTAAAACTGTAGCGAAAGCCACAGACGATGTAATTTATCCAAAAACATCTAACATGTCTGAGGAGGAGGGGTTCTACGTCATGCTCCCGTGCAATGCATCTGCAAATGTATACCCCGAGAATCGCATATCTAATTACAGAACTAGATTGGCAAGAGCTATACATTTAAAAGGATTATGGGAAGTGGCGTTGGTTGGGTTTCACTACCCAAAAACTTGGCACACTTTCAACGAGGAAGACGCTGCTTTTATTATTGAATGCGATCAATGTTTGAACATCGATGAACGTAGCAAAGTGCGTGGGGATCTTAATATTCAAACTTTCTGGAAAGCCCTAAAAATATCTACGAATCATAATAATATAAAACACAGCTATTTTGAGGATATTTCAGTATTACTCAAGGAAATAAACACAACTCTTCCAACACGGGTGCAGCTAGGCTACGATCATATAAGGAATAAGATATTTCTGAAAGCAGCTCAGAAAGCATCGCTAACGTTTTACGGAAAGCTCGCCGTCATTCTAGGATTAAAACCAGGTGTTCCTATAGAAAATGTAAGCAGTACGGATGAACACGAAGACGTGAGCACATACGCACCATACCAGGCCGATATAAGTGGAGGATTTTACACTCTATTTGTATACATAGATATAATAGAATATCAAGCAGTCGGTGACGCGTATGTTCCATTATTAGAGTCAAGTCAAGTCAAGTCATCTTCATTTATATAGCGCTTTTAACAACGCAGATTGTTTCAAAGCAGCTTCACAGAGATAAGCGTATAATTTAAGGTAACAGAGATTGTTTTGGCTTTATAGCAGAGTTAAGTTATTTTCCATCTAAAGTTAGTTTTGATTGATTTGCTTCCGTCGCAACGATCATTTGTTATTAAATTAGGGGCCGCTAAGACGACACCATTCTCTCTACACAGACTTTAAACGCGAACCTGTGAGAAACGCTGATGGCGTTCACATGCGCATTTAGAGTGGGTTCTATAGTTATGTGCATTTTAAAATACGCAGGTTTGGAATTCCCTACAAGCCAAGCCTAAACAAAGTACTTGTCTTTCCTTATAAATTTTTATAAAATTTTTTATTTTATTTGTTGCTTTGGGGTAGGAACGCGAAACGAATTTCCCGACAACGCCTTATCTGTAGAGTGGTAGAGGGATCCTCCATAGGGAGAGACTAGTTGGCACTTCAGCACTGCGTTGTCATCGGGTCCAGGCGAAGGTCCTTCGTCAGATCTGGATACGGCCCGGATCCGGCAGGCTGCAGGAAAACCTCGGGATAAACACAGACACTAAAATTAGCGTAGATGCCATTCTTCTCATGATGTAACGAGTACATCAGGATTTATGGGAAGTGTTCCCGGTTCCGGCTGACCTAATCTATGCAGCCTAACATTAAATTATAGAAGTCTATAATGTATTATGTGAATGCTAGGTCAAAGAGATGTGTCTTTAATCTGGCTTTGAACTGACAGAGTGTGTCTGCTTCCCGGACAATGGTAGGAAGACTGTTCCAGAGTTTTGGTGCTAAATAGGAGAAGGATCTACCGCCAGCAGTCGATTTTGATATTCTAGGTATTATCAACTGGCCGGAATTTTGAGATCGCAATAGACGTGAAGGAGTATAATGCGTTAAGAGCTCGCTCAAGTACTGCGGAGCTAAACCATTTAGTGCTTTGTAAGTCATCAGCAATATTTTAAAATTTATGCGATGTTTAATAGGGAGCCAATGCAGTTTTGACAGAACTGGGCTAATATGGTCATACTTCCTGGTTCTGGTAAGAACTCGAGCTGCTGCGTTTTGAACTAGCTGTAGTTTGTTTATTAAACGTGCAGGGCAACCACCCAGTAGAGCATTACAATAATCTAGCCTTGAGGTCATGAACGCATAAACTAATTGTTCCGCATTTGTCAATGAGAGCATATGGCGTAATTTAGATATATTTTTAAGATGGAAAAATGCAGTTTTACAGATACTAGACACGTGACTTTCAAATGAAAGATTGGTATCAAAGAGCACACCCAGGTTCCTAACTGACGACGAAGACTTAACAGAGCAGCCATCAAGTGTTAGACAGTATTCTAGGTTATTACGTGAGGAAGTTTTTTGTCCAATAATTAGAAACTCTGTTTTTTTCAGAATTTAGAAGTAGGAAATTACGAGTCATCCAATTTTTTATATCTGCTATGCATTCCGTTAATTTTATGAATTGATAAATTTCGTTAGGTTTTGAAGAAATATACAGCTGAGTATCGTCGGCATAACAGTGAAAGCTAATTCCATGTTTCCTAATGATATCTCCTAATGGTAGCATGTACAGAGTGAACAGCAGCGGTCCTAGTACTGAGCCTTGTGGTACGCCATACTTAACTTGTGATCGATAAGACATCTCATCATTTACTGCTACAAACTGATAACGGTCAGATAAGTATGATTTAAACCATGCTAGTGCATTTCCCGTAATGCCAACATAATGTTCTAATCTATTTAAAAGAACGTTGTGGTCAATGGTGTCAAATGCAGCACTAAGATCGAGTAACACTAATAGAGAGATACAACCACGATCGGATGATAAGAGCAAATCATTTGTGACTCTAACGAGAGCTGTCTCAGTACTATGGTACGGTCTAAATCCGGACTGGAAATCCTCGCAGATATCATTTCTTTCTAGAAAGGAACACAGTTGTGAGGATACTGCCTTTTCTAATATCTTTGACAGAAAAGGTAGATTCGAGATCGGCCTATAATTGACTAATTCTGTAGGATCAAGTTGCGTTTTTTTAACAAGCGGTTTAATCATAGCCAGCTTAAAGTTTTTTGGTACGTATCCTAGAGACAAAGATGAATTAATGATATTAAGAAGAGGATCTATGACCTCTGGAAGTATTTCTTTCAGTAGCTTAGTTGGTATAGGGTCTAACATACATGTTGTCGATTTAGATGATTTAATGAGTTTAGTAAATTCTTCCTCTCCTATAGCAACGAATGAATCAAATTTTTCCTCAGGGAGACTACAATGCACTGCCTGATGTGATACTGTAGTAGACGGTTGCATAGTTATAATTTTGTCCCTGATATTATCAATCTTATAAGTGAAGAAGTTCATAAAATCATTACTGCTGTGCTGCTCGGAAACTTCTGGGCTTGAAGCTTTATTTTTCGTTAGTTTAGCCACCGTTTCAAATAAATACCTAGGATTATGTTTATTTTCTTCTAATAGGGTTGAAAAATAAGCAGATCTAGCAGCTTTTAAAGCCTCTCTGTATGCAATCGAGCTCTCCTTCCATGAAATGCGAAATACCTCTAGTTTTGTTTTCTTCCAGTTGTGCTCCATTTTTCTGGCTGCTCTCTTAAGGGCCTGAGTGTGCTCGTTGTACCACGGCGTTGGACTATTTTCTTTAATCTTCTTTAAGCGCAACGGAGCAACTATGTCTAAAGTGCTGGAAAAGAGAGAGTTAAAAGTTTCTGTTGCAATATCGAGTTCTTCTAAGCTATCTGGGATGCTGAGATGATGAAACTGATCAGGAAGATTATTAATAAAGCAATCTTTAGTAGCAGAAGTGATAGATCTAACATATTTGAAACACGGAGTCGGCTTTGCAGCCTTGGCTAAGTGCAAATTACACGAGACTAGATAATGATCTGTGATGTCATCGCTCTGCTGCAGAATTTCAACGGCATCAACATCTATTCCATGTGATAATATTAGATCTAGAGTATGATTACGACAATGAGTAGGTCCTGACACGTGTTGTCTAACTCCAATTGAATTTACAATGTCTTTAAATGCCAATCCCAATGCATCTTTTTCATTATCGATGTGTATATTAAAATCACCAACAATTAGTACTTAATCTGCAGTCAATATTAATTCTGATAGAAAGTCCGCAAATTCTTTGATAAAGTCTGTATGGTGCCCTGGTGGCCTGTATACAGTAGCCAGCACAAATCTCAAACGTGATTTATCGTTTACACTATATATTTTTACATTAAGCACCAATGCTTCAAAAGAATTATATTTAAAACTTGATTTCTTAGTGGTTTTGAAACTATTACTATAAATTACAGCAACTCCTCCCCCTTTGCGTTTCAGACGAGGTTCATGTTTATAACAGTAATCTTGCGTGGTTGATTCATTTAAAGTAATGTAATCGTTTGGTTTTAGCCAGGTTTCTGTCAAACACAGCACATCTAGGTTATTATCTGAAATCATATCATTAACAACGAGTGCTTTTGAAGTAAGCGATCGAATATTCAGCAACCCAAGCTTTAGCATTTGCTCATCTGTGTTATAGCTGTTTTTTATTTGTTGAACATCAATTAAATTTTTAACCTTAGATGGGTTAAAACGTTTTTTGGATTTCCAAATTCGGGGAACAGACACAGTCTCGATAGCTAGGTGAAAGAGGCTCTATGTGATGGGATTTATCTGATTAGAGACGATACATATTGAACCGACCACTAACAAAGCAGTCAGTGTCAGGTACGACAAGTCTCATTATGTCCGTCTTAATAAAAACATCATATCAGACATTGGGATCGAAATTAAAGACGACCAGAATAAAGACGTGCGATTCACCTACGGAAAAGTTGTGACGAAGCTGCACTTTAGACCAGTGAGAAAACATATGTTTTAAAAATGGCTTATCTCACACCGTACCAGGACGACCCCCACCGTTACATATCATATTATCATGCCCAAACAGTACATGGGATGCCGGGCTATGCCGGAAGTGGGGTCATGTACGGATCCGGTTTTGCATCAGGGATCGGGGGTCTATTTCGTGGATTATATCGTATGGTCATGCGTAGAGGGTTAAAGCCACCTGGGACCCGTATGAGGAGGGGGCGTGGTCACGGCGAAAAAAAGAGTACACGCGTCACTAAGAAACGCCCAGTTGCAAAAAGCAGACGAAGAAGCCGGACGAAACGTGTAAAAAGATCTACAAGTTTGAAAAGACGAAGCAACACTATCTTCTAAATCATGTCATTGATTCATGCAATGTCAGACGAATGTATTAAATCCGAACTGGATATTTTTACCCTTCCTTTAACTCAAACAGCTATTGAGAAAAACACTTATGTGGAAATCCTGCCTTTGTCAGCGATTAATGATGCTTCTCCGATTGAATTTTTCATCGCAGGGACTGGTGAAGATTACACTGATCTGAATAACACATTATTATATACTCGTGTGAAAATAACTCTCCCAAACGGAGATGATGTGCCGGAAGGAGCTCCGGTGGGGCTGATTAATTACCCGGCTTCGACGATCTTCTCACAAGTGGATGTGTCTCTAGGAGATCGGCTAGTGTCACAATCGTCCAGCACGTATCCGTACAGGTGTATTTTGGAGATGCTCATTAATTATGGAAAAGACACCCTAGAGAATAACTTTTCAGCAGGATTGTTTTACAAAGATACTGCTGGTCACTACGGATCCGGCAGGTGCGAATGCAGGACTGACAAAAAGAGCTGCGTTTACAGACGGGAGCAATATTGTCGAGCTACTGGCTCCGATACACAGCGATATATTTTTTCAGCCGAAATTACTATTGAACGGTGTAGATATTCGTATTCGTTTAACTAGAGCAAAAGACGCATTCTGTCTTATGCGCGGGGACGCGATCGATTATAAACTAAAAATAATCTCCGCTTCTCTCTTTATCAAAAGAGTGTCTGTCTCCCCTTCTCTTTGTTTGGGCCACGCCCAAGCTTTACTGTCGGCCACAGCAAAGTACCCTTTTGACAGGGTATGCGTGAAAAACTTTTCTATACCAGCAGGTGCGCGCGTCTCAAACCATGAAAATCTCTTCCTCTGGACTTTACCAAAATCCATCATTATAGCAATGACCGATAATGATGCTTTTACTGGCGCATACGATAAAAACCTGTTTGCGTTCAAACATTTTAATCTTGAATATTTAAATAATTTAATTTAGGAAATGCTGTAAGACAATATTATCAGCTGGTTACCGCCACGGGGAGACATCTGAAGAACCAGTCTTTGGCCATAGACACGGAGGATTTTCTCAACGGCTACACACTGTTTGCCTATAACCTTACTCCGGATGAAGAGTGTTCGCAGCATGTTTCGCTGATTAGATCAGGGAATATTAGGTTAGAAGCACGTTTTAGAGAGCCTCTACAAAACACAGTAAACATTTTAATTTATGCTACCTACGATTCTCTTCTTGAAATATCAAATCGGAGGCAGGTGTTGGCAGAACACTACTGAAGAGTTTGAAATGAACACTGTGGAGCTAACGGAAATTATGGATAACATCGCGTGTAATATACATTTTTTAGGAGTACTCCCTTCCGACCATCTTCCCAAAGAACCATTGATAGACGTCCCAGCTCTATTAATTTGTAATACGGATCGATCGGACGAACCGGGACGCCACTGGTTAGCTATGTACATGGATCGAAACGGGCTTGGATGTTTTTTTGACAGCTTCGGGAATCCGCCGGATTCAGATTTTTTTCCTCCATCCATTCTCGACTTTCTAAAAAACAATTCTACACAAGTTCATCATTCTACCAGACAAGTCCAAGATTTTACATCAGTCACCTGTGGACAGCATTGTGTCTTTTTTCTGTATCATATTTCACAGGGTGTTGAGTATGAGGATATAATGAAATTTTACCATAACGATAATCTATTAAGAAATGATACTATGGTGTCTCTTTTTGTGAAAAAATTTAAACCCATGGTCTGTGATAGTAAAATATTTAAATGTATCCAGTGTGTACAGTCTGGTAAAATGTTCCAGTCTTATTAATCCTTGTGTAGGCAAGGCAAGGCAAGGCAAGTTTATTTATATAGCACATTTCATACACAATGGCAATTCAAAGTGCTTTACATAGAAGAAATTAAAATAATAAAAGAAATAAGAATAATTCAAACAGTTTAGAAAAATAAAATAAAATACAGTACAAACAGTCGGACGAACATTGGCACAGTGCTCATTCAGTAAATGCACAGCTAAACAGAAGTGTTTTGAGTCTGGATTTGAATGTGACTACTGTAGGAGCACGTCTGATCTCCTCTGGAAGCTGGTTCCAGCTGCGGCTGGCATAATAGCTAAAAGCAGACTCGCCATGCTTAGAGTGAACCCTTGGTATTTCTAGTTGATATGATCCTAGTGATCTGAGTGATCTGTTGGGTTTATATTCAGTGAGCATATCTGCAATATATTGAGGTCCTAGGCCATTGAATGATTTATATACCAGTAATAATACTTTAAAATCAATCCTAAATTTAACTGGGAGCCAATGTAAAGACCTGAGGACTGGTGTGATGTGTTCATATTTTCTGGTTCTGCTCAGAATCCTGGCGGCAGCGTTCTGTATGAGCTGCAACTGTCTTATGGTCTTTTTGGGAAGGCCAGTGAGGAGTCCATTACAATAATCCACCCTGCTGGTGATGAAAGCATGCACAAGTTTCTCTAAGTCTTGTCTGGAAACAAAGCATCTAATTCTTGCAATATTTTTCAGATGATAGTATGCTGATTTAATTATTGCTTTGACATGACTACTGAAACTAAGGTCTGACTCTAGGGACACACCGAGATTCCTGACTTGATTTTTAGTTGTTTGACCCCTAGAGTGAAGGTATGCGTTCACCTTGAGAACTTCATCTTTGTTTCCAAACGCAATGACTTCAGTTTTGTCTTTGTTTAACTGAAGAAAGTTTTGACACATCCAACTGTTGACTTCGTCAATGCATTGGCACAGGGAGTCAATGGGGCTGTAATCGTTAGGCGATAGGGCTAAGTAGATCTGTGTGTCGTCTGCATAGCTGTGGTAAGCAATTTGGTTCTTTCTCATTATTTGGCTCATTGGGAGCATATACAGGTTGAACAGGAGTGGTGCAAGAATTGAGCCTTGAGGTACTCCGCATGTCATGGATGTCCACTCAGACTTATGGTCACCTATACTCACATAATAACCTCTCCCATCTAAGTATGACCTGAACCATTTTAGGACTATCCCAGAAAGCCCCACCCAGTTTTCCAGCCTGTCAAGAAGTATGTTATGATCGACAGTGTCAAATGCAGCACTGAGGTCGAGTAGTACCAGCACTGATAATTTGCCTGAATCAGTATTTAAGCGAATATCGTTTATTATCTTTATGAGCGCTGTCTCTGTGCTGTGGTGCGGTCGGAAACCAGATTGAAAATTGTCAAAGTATCCATTCAAGCTCAAGAATTTGTTCAGCTGATTGAAGACAACTTTTTCAATGATCTTGCCTATGAAAGGAAGATTTGAGATCGGTCTATAGTTGCTTAATATGGTCTTATCCAGATTGCTCTTTTTCAGGAGGGGCTTGACAACTGCAGTTTTCAGGGAGTATGGAAAACTCCCAGAGAGAAGTGAGACATTTACCACTTCTAGGAGATCTGCTTCTAAACTGTTTAACACACTTTTGAAAAATGATGTGGGAAGTGTGTCAAGAGCGCATGTTGATGTTTTAAGGTGTTGTACAGTTTCTTCCAAAATTTTGCCATCAATTTCTTTGAAATCAGACATAGTAACTACTTTCTCAGGTGGTTTGATCTGTCTGACCTCAGTGCAACTCAAGGATGTGCTGATCACCTTTCTGATATTACTGATTTTCTCAGAGAAGAACGAAGCAAACTCACTGCACTTGTTCTCTGAGAGCATTTTACTGGGAATCTGGCTTGGAGGGTTTGTCAGTCTCTCTACAGTAGCAAAAAGAGTGCGTGTGTTGTTTAAATTGCTGTTTATAATATTTGAGAAGAAAGTCTGTCTAGCTTTGCCTAGTTCCATATTGAAAGCATGAAGGCTGTCTTTGTAGATGTTATAATGGACTACAAGTTTTGTCTTCCGCCACATGCGCTCTGCTTTTCTGCATTGTCTTTTCATATTTTGCACTGCTGTTGAGTTTCTCCAAGGTGCTTTTTGCCTGCCACTCTTCTTCCTGACTTTAACCCCCTGAGGTCGGCTATCGCGCCGGCGCGATAGGCTCGTTTTTTTCCGTATGAGTGCAAAAAAAAAATAAAAAAAAAATATTAATTTTTATCTTATATGCTTGTGTTATACATCAATCGATCCTGTTTAGTGTGTATTTTTTTTGTGTATGCTCATAATAAAAACAAAGTGTTGTGCTTTTCGCCAAATAAAGAAAAATAAACATGATGCGAGTTCTGCCTCCTCTCCGTCAGTGAAGTCAATTCTGAAACGCGTCCGAAAATGAACTGTAACTCAGCGAATACTCAGTCAAACAGGCATACAGTCACACAGGCATGAAGCTTGAATTCTCTTCTTTTGAATGAAGTATTTTTTATAAAAAACAAATATTCACAGTTTATGTAATATGTATGCAAAGAGAGAGATGTCAGTCGTTCTCATCTCAGCTAATTAAGTTTTAATGTGCTCCGCCCACGGAGAGCGCGCGCTATTCAAACGCAAATGTGAGGCGATCCAAACAAACCTGTGAAACGCCCACATCAGCTGGATAACACCGCGAGTTCACTTTCAGACTTATGTACTTTACGATGCTGTGAGGAATAATACTATCTTGATAATAATCCTGCAAAAATTTACCTCAGAAGTTCTGGAAGTATCATTTCGAGGAGCAAACGGATCCCGCTGAGGAATAGGTCAGTTCTATTTGCTTTGTTCTAATCTGAATGAATGAACGCACAGATGCGTGCTGTTGTGGAGCTACTACAGCTGGCAAAAATACTGTTTAAATATGAATCGCGTTTCTATGAATTAATGAACGCACAGATGCGCGCTGTTGTGGAGCTACTACAGCTGGCAAAAATACTGTTTTAATATGAATCGCGAATACAAAGAAAGATTACACTGGAAATATTGTTACAATTTTAAATGTTGTTGTAATTGTATAACCTTAAAAAAAAAAAAAAAAAAAAAAAAAAAAAAAAATTATATATATATATATATATATATATATATATATATATATATATATATATATAAGGATAGATGTAAACAAAATCTTAAAAGGTCATTATAAGCCTTCTCTTTAAATAATTTTATTATGCTTTATTAGTGACACATTTGGGAAGAGAATATATTCCAAATCTGAAAATACAGTATGAGAACAATTAACTGCACAATTACTAGAAATGTTTACCTTGGATATTGTACAATTTGCAAGCAAAATTTGTGGAAAAAAAACAACAAACCAGTTATACCCTAGTGAAAAAAAAGTATACTTTATTATATTTGAAATATATTCCCTTTTTCAATAGTACATTGCAAATATATTTTAAAAAATATACTATCTTTAAATATATTAAAAGTATATTAGCATCATGCTTTTTATCTATTTTTATAATACAACTTTTAACACACTTTGAAATAATAGTACTTTAGTATATTTTCTAAAAATATATTTAAAAGCAAGCACACTTTTAACATATTTCTAACAAGTGCACTATAAGTACATTGGTAATAAATATATGCTTAATTACACTTTTAAGAAATATGCTTAAAACAAGCATACTTTTAATATATTTCTAACTAGTGCACTATAAGTACATTGGTAATAAATATATGCTTAATTACACTTTTAAGAAATATGCTAAAAACAAGCATACTTTCAATATATTTCTAACTAGTGCACTATAAGTACATTGGTAATAAATATATGCTTAATTACATTTTTAAGAAATATGCTAAAAACAAGCATACTTTCAATATATTTCTAACAAGTGCACTATAAGTACATTGGTAATAAATATATGATTAATTACACTTTGAAGAAATATGCTAAAAACAAGCATACTTTTAATATATTTCTAACAAGTGCACTATAAGTACATTGGTAATAAATATATGATTAATTACACTTTGAAGAAATATGCTAAAAACAAGCATACTTTCAATATATTTCTAACAAGTGCACTATAAGTACATTGGTAATAAATATATGATTAATTACACTTTGAAGAAATATGCTAAAAACAAGCACACTTTTAACATATTTCTAAAAAGTACACTACAAGTCATTTTAAGTTTTTGTGTATTTAAAGAAAACATACTTATGTTGCTCTACTTAAAATAGATTTGAGTATGCAGTGTACAAATGGCTACTTTTGTAATTGTGATTTAAGTATTTTTAATTTAAGTTTATACAATGTTAAAGATAGGCACAATGTACAATAAACACAAATCCATTACAAATTTTACATCAACATCACACCATTGGAACACACAAGAAAATGTGTTTTCTACTGTACAGAAAGTGGCAGCTACTGGATTGTGATGTCACAAGTGGCCGTTTAACACGCAGCCAAGTAAACACTGGCTATATTGCATGGCCAAAAATGGAAGTTCACTCACACTGCATTAACACATTAGAAGCATAATCAGTGTTCAAAAAAATTTAACAAATCATTATTGACTTCAGGGAGAAAAGCTGAAAAATAATTGGCATTGATATCTGTAAAGCTGCAGAAGTAGTTCCCCAGGAATCAGTTTTTAGTCTCTTTCAATATTGTTTGGAAGTGGAATGACATACAGTTTGTCCTTAGACCTAACCATAACACATTTACGTTTGAGTGATTGAGGATGGACAGCAAATACATAATTGGTATGAGACACTTCATTTATAAATGTTGAGGATATATTGAGCTGAACATCTCTATACAACTTTCCTCCACTCTTGGCAAGCTCTTTAACTAAAACACAGAATCTGTTTGTGGTGGATGCAGAAGATGCCCCATTCTCGCACGTGAAAGCCACCAGGGTCATAATTTCACAGAATGTTCCATCACTTAACTGTACAACAGAATTATATCTCTTTTTAAGAGCTGTGTTATTACAAGAATGATAAACAACACCGCTACAAATGAAACGGTCATAAAATAAACCCGAATTTACTTTGTTACCTGTAAAATCTTCAATAGCCATCCTCTGCAGCACAGATGTGGTACCTTTCTTTGGGCAACCAAAACCTCTGACATTATCTTGAAACTTCTTTGACTTCTTTGTTAAGCCAGGCGTACTTTGGAGTTTGTCAAATAATTTCCGTATGTTGTCATTGGCGTTTGCCATGGTAGTCCCTGCTTTTGTTGAGAGAGCCCTCCACCTAAGGAATGTCTTCACTATTTGATCTTGCACATGTGTTGTTCCATTGAAAAACCTAAGCAAAGTGCCATTAAATGTTTCAAATGGAAATGTGGATGTTGCCCAGAGTGGTCCCCAGTTGCGCACACTTGCTGCTAAGTGCATTAACAAATGCACATTGAAAGAAACATTAGTAGCACCATAAAGTTTCTCAAAGGTACACACAAACTTTCGAAGAGCTTGTTCTGCCATATTCACATGGCTTAATTTGATGGCATCCTGAAGAAGAGTGTGCATTGAAAACACTAATAAAAAAAGATGACTCCAGTACTTCTTTTTCAAAACACCACTTAATACTGGCAAAGCATAAAACAACAAAAAAGACCTCCATTCAGATGCTTTCCAGAATTTTCTATCTTTCAATGATCTTGGAGCCCTTGTGACTTCCAAGGGTGGGTTAATGGCCATCAGTCCCTGGTCTATGTCATTGACCTTTGAGCCCAGGTACCAGTCTTCCTTATGGTGCTTACTGTCTAGCCACAGGGATGTAATTTGTTTAGTGACACCAAGGCAGACACTGTGCTGGTATTCTGGAACGAATCCATTGATCATGTGGAAGCTCTCAAGTTCCATCAAAGGGGATGGTCCTTTTACACCCATTACTGGTTTAGCAGGTGTTGCCAGCATAGCATGCCGGAAATGATCTGTCTCCGTCCTTAAAGGTGGTTCTGGTGTTTCCCAGATATATGGGCCACCACCGTGGTGGAGGCAGAAGTCACACCCATATTTTCCATTGAACTGCTTCGTGTTTCTCAGGAGGGGGCGGGCAACTGAATCTGAGGAGCAGAGAAGGCAATGAACTTTGGCTGTATGCTCTACGTTTTCAGAGTCCCTCCATTTGATTCCAAACTGTTCTAGTTCCTTGAGCTGTGACACAAAAGCAGTTAAAAATGTGACCATATTTGGCTTGCTGTTACCAACCCATAAGCATGGTATGCATATGTTCCTTTGACGATCTTTTGGTGACAGCTCAATAATTTGACACTGGATTGGCCATATCTGAACATTATTACTTTTAAAAACAGGAATTCCATCACAATTCCACAAGATGGATATGTCATCAGCTCCCATTACTCCACTCTGTTTGATCTTTTGATATTCTGCCCCACACTGAATATCAGAAACAATGCCTGGAATTGATTCCCTTTTATTCAATTGTATCTCCGGCTTTTCCAAAACATCAACTATTTGGGCTGATAGACTAAGTACAAGAAAGTAAGATCCAGACCTTAGGTTGTTCTCTATGTCAAATTCAGCTTTACAAGAAGAACAGTTTTGTGGTGCTGTCTCAGTAGCTCCCATGTAGTTTTCACAGTTGATACAATAAAAATGTGGCACATACTGGCCAAATTGTCCATATGCTTTATGAAAAAGATATGAGGTTGCTGGCACCAAGCCAGGGAAATGTTCATTGAACATAGTAAGAAGATCCTGAAGAGCTACTCCTGTCAAATTGTGCCTCAGTACATATGACATGAGTAAAAGCAGACTCTGTCCCTTTGTGAGGGGAGCACCAGGGTATACAGGATCATCACCATGTTGATTCTGTAATAAAAGATAAGGCGGATCACATTAACAGCTACAAAACTGTATAAAACATAAGAAGAAATATAACAAAGTGTTGTTCTTTGAAGAAAGATGGATTACACAGTCAACATAAATTAACACCATGCATATAGATAATCTATAATTACGTACCTTCCTTTGGTTTGAATCGTCATTTCCTTGGTTCCTCTCTTTTCCTGCTCTCTGTTCTTGTCCACTTACACCTTCTTCCTCTCTGGACTCTTGTTCACTTCCACCATCTTCTTCAAGGTGTTCTGGTTCACTTTCATCATCTACCTCTCTGTCCTCTTGCTCAATTCCATCATCCTCCTCACTTTCCTCATTTACACTTCCATTAATTTCCTCTCTGTCCTCTTGCTCATTTCCATCATCTTCATCCGCATTCACACTTCCATCGTCCTCCTCACCTTCCTCATTTACACTTCCATTATTTTCCTCTTCTTCCTCATTTACACTTCCATTTTCTTCCTCTTCTTCCTCATTTACACGGCCATTATTTCCCTCTCTGTCCTCTTGTCCATTTCCATCATCTTCCTCTTCTTCTTCATTTACACTTCCACCGTCCTCCTTACTTTCCTCATTTCCATTTCCATGATCTTCTTCTCTGTACTCTTGAACATTTCCATCATCTTCCTGTCTGTCCTCTTGTTCATTATCTTTTTTGCGTTCAAGATTGCTCTTCCCTTCATTAGGATTTGTAAAAAGAATCTGAAACAAATGTACACAAAAGGTAAGTGCAGCTTCACAAAACAAGTGCAAAAACCAAACAGCAGTATTTAGATATAGGCCAAATGTAATTCAATCAAAATATCATTGTATAAACAGCCCACCAACACAGTCTGGGGCACAGACAGTAACGTGCGGTGAAATCTTGTCATGGGTAGGCTGTGACCTATCAATGTGGCATATATGTTCATATATTCATTCAGCAACCCAAGTTCAATATCAGGCATCATCACATCGCTGCCTGCATACAGCAAAGTCAGTCATATGTGAGGCTAATGCACAATCAAATCTAATAATCAAATTAATGGACACATCTATCTTATGACTTATACAACAAACAAATGTTTTGTGCGGGACACAGTAAGAGGGAGGCGGCGCGGTGTCAGCGAACCGACAACCAGCTTAGTCACTCCTTCAAAATGCGCAAACGCGCACAGACAGCCACACACACACACTATTGGTCTGGTGACGGCGCACCAGGATTTGAATAGGCTACAGTCAGAAAACATTGTGTCAGCAGTACAGCTTTAAAGTACAAAAACAGCTTATTCGCTCCTACAAACTGCGCTACGCGCACACACCGACACGCAGTTGTCATGGTGAAACATACAATCATTTGGTAACTTAACGTTATCTCTGAAAAGCCCTGAATGTGCTCTGTACAGGACATGTAATGTCTCAGGGAAATCGCTAAAACATAATGTCCTCTACAGAGGACAAAACACTATAGTAGGTAGTCAGGAGTTTTACTAATCACAACTAGGTAAGCAAGATGATACGCACCTTTGTACGAACAACAGTGTTTCCACAACTCGGCGGTTTGTAGGCTTCCAAGTCATGAACCCAGCCATTTGTGAACTGAACGTGGGCTTCCATAGATTTATAATTACGAAACTGAGCCTCGGAATAAGCACTCACACCACAGACTAAATAAACAAAAATATCTGGAAATGTCAGAGGAGGTAAATCGTCGGGGTCTCGAGTATATTCTCTTGCAGGCACCTCATACGGATCCATATTTCCGATCAATGACATCTTTTTCATGTACCGTTTTCTTGCGTCAGGTAGAAGTTTGTCTCTGTATAGTACATTTCGTTCTTTTAATCGACTTTTCAACATTGTTTCGTGTAGTAAGTGATTGTTTTAAATCTCGCCCGATGTGGCCTCACAAAATGGCGGCGCACTCTTGTTTACGTCCCAGAATGCACTGCGCAGTGACGTCGGTTGCCAAGCCCGAGAGCGAGTGGGTCACGTGACATGAAGCAAGCTCGTCTCTGCCTCAATGTTGATCATTCAAGACAGCATGAGAACTGACTGCGCATGCGCAAACCTACGTAAACTACGTTCTATGGACCAAAGAGGCACTGCTAACCTCTGCCTCAATGGCCATATGGCTTTGAATTTCCTGCATGAAACAATGGTTTTAGGAGCAAACAATGGCAAAATTAGCATATTATGTGTGTATTCCTGAACATTTTTGTTACAAAAATTTATATTTGGAATAAAATAAATGCAATTAATAATGTGGTGAATTAATAAAGTTCTTGGAATTAATAAATGTAATGTCAACATTTTCTTTGGTGAGGCACTGCCTACCCTGCCTACCCTGACTGCACGTCCCTGGGCACAGAGGTGTGCAAGGCTCATTCATTTGTTTTTTTTCATTTACGTACCTTTTTATAACCTTTTCTTCTAAACAGAGTTGTTCGGGTAATTGGAGATCCATGAAGAAATCTCTTGTACAATTTCGTCTGTTTCTGTGGATACAGTGCCAACAAAATTAAGTAACTTAGACTCTGTTAAACAGAGCTTATAGACTAAGCTAGGACTAGTCCTAGATTAAGGCATTTAAGTAACAAATTTAAACATGCCCTAGAAAAAAAAAACATTAATAGTGTGCATCTTGAGACAAAACAATGGCTATGACACATTTTAAGATATGTCAGTGCAAGTTTATTTCAGTTAAAACTGCTCAAATGAGTTTGAATAAACATTTTATCTCCATGCATATTTTGTCTGGGCAAAAGTTTATTTTATTTATTTTTTTATATAAAAGTTATAAATAGTAAAATAGTTATAAAAAAGTAATAAATAATAATATCCTCCTGGGACCCAGGAATATACTTTTGTCCACTGTAGTGGACATTATATTTTAGTGAATTTTTCTGAGACCACATGTCACAGTTTTACAGGACAAGAGGAAATCCAGTAAAGATAACATTCAGGGCTTTTCAGAGATACTAAATAATACTAATACAACAACTTCTCATTTGTCTTTAAAAAATGGCTGACAATAATTTGTTGATTAAATGTACCACTCAATAATATTTTGTAATTATCATTTAAATCTGAATTATTTTAAACATGTTTGTCATTCATCAACATCTCAGGACAATTATATGCTGTTTCTAATCAAAATATGACTTTCTGTTACAAAACAGGGTTGTGACTGTAAACGACACCAGGACTTAAATAATTTTTATCAGGCACTTAGGGAGGACACAGCAAGTGAATAGGGAAAGAAATTATATAGCAATATTCATATGAAATATTAGATATTATTATGAAAATTTTGCCAAATATTACTCACATTATTCAACTTAATTTTTTATCACGTTAATATACAGTATACACATTTATGCAAATTAGATATAGCATATAGATCCATTGTTTTAGATGGGAAACCCCATTTATGGCCATTTTACCCACATATTGCATAAAGTCAAAGGGTATATCAATTAATTTCTTTATATATTTTATAACATGACAATTAAAAGTAGCCTATACAGACTTTGTAAAAAAAATATATCCTGAAGCATAAAAATTGATTGGTGATAAAAAAAAATTCATGTCTTAAGTACACTAAAGTAAACATAGCTATACGAATAAAAAAATCTAAATAACATCAACATCTTTACATTTGTTTCTTATGCTAACAATGATGACAAAAATACTATGTTAAAAAAATGTCTGGGTCTCACAAGGATACCCTTAATCATTACGATTGGTAATACTGTAATAAAAATATAATGTTTTTTGTTTACCTGATTCTGTTGAAGTTTTCTGTGTTTTGAGGTTCTTGACATATCTGGTGGAGTCCCAACGGAATTCAAATGTGTCTTATACTTGCGTTTCGATGCCATGATTATTTCAGGGTACACCAAAATGAAAATGTTATATCTGCATTACCGGTATAGGGGTTTGAATTTGAGAAAAATTGGCGCCACATTATTTGACCAATCATGTCTCGTAGTGTTGAATTCAATTCAGCCAATCAGAGCTGCAGAGCGTAATTTACTCATTTCGCGTGAAGCTCCCGCGCTAACGTGAGGTTTTTCATAGCAGGAGACGTTACGAAGACACGATGGCGTTTCAATTCGCAATTTATTACTTGTAGACGGTGGGCCGAGGGTCCGTATCTGCTTTACTTTTCGAAATGGATGATCCCCATGGAGGGAGAACCTGGATTTGTAAAGTTGGCACGGTTGTTTTATTCTCAACGATATGAAAAGTGTTGCCACTCCCATTTATTGCACATTTTCCACGAAATCATAATGCGCGACCCGTAAATATGCAGGCAAACGCGGTTGCCTACTATATCAGTTGAGCCAATAGCGCGGCAAGATATTGACACGGGATTATTATTAACCAATCAGCTGTTACACGGATGATTTAGCTATCAGACAGGACAGGAGCAGCAGCAGCAGCGCATTGATCATCGTCAAGGACATTCTTTGTGTGATTGTAAGTATTCATTTAATTAGAATATGATATCTATATAAAATGTTTGTTTTGTATACTGTGTTGTTCAAACGTGTGTAAGCGTCTCGTTAGTGTCGTTTTAGTAAGGTAACGTTTCAGTTGGCGAGCTAGTAGTAGCCAGAGCCGTTGTAGAATATCATATTTAACGGCTCTGGCAGTAGCTGGCGCCACGTAGGATTTAAATCAAACTTCGCTTATCAATACATACATAACACACGTGCATACACCTATAAATTACTCGCATATACATGTATACTATTGGATGTTCAAAATACATATATGAAATACACGTGCACACTAATATGAAATCCATACCAATACATAGTATGTTAGT
This sequence comes from Squalius cephalus, assembly GCA_022829025.1. Lineage (NCBI taxonomy): Eukaryota > Metazoa > Chordata > Actinopteri > Cypriniformes > Leuciscidae > Squalius > Squalius cephalus. The sequence continues at coordinate 27,248,833 of CM040802.1, read as the reverse complement.
AATGAATGCATATAACGTTACACTTGTGAATAACTTGCATATACATATAAACTTGACGCACGCATACACGTATAAATACTCGCATATAAACTTCCATGCATATACACCTATAAACACTCGCATATACATAAACTTCCATGCATGTACACCTATAAACACTCGCACATACATATAGCCTACACTCGCTGGCGCTGCACGCAGAAACACCTATAAACACTCGCATATACATATAAACTTCCATGCATGTACACCTATAAACACTCGCACATACATATAGCCTACACTCGCTGGCGCTGCACGCAGAAACACCTATAAACACTCGCACATACATATAAACTCGATGCGCGCATACATACAAATGCATACATGGATGCATGCTTTAGTTGTGTGTATATATGTATATGCGAGTGATTTCATATGTGGATGTGCGTGAACTTTTCAGTGCAAACGGAAGGCATTTCAGTGTAAAAGGAAGTCATTGGCATGAAGTTGGCTTGACGTTTGGACGTTTGATATTCGCATTTTTAGGGACCGTCTCAAAATTACATGCGACATTGGTATAAACATTTCTAACTTCAATACTTTTGAAGACAATGACTTGCAGTCATACAACCAACTGTTCACCCAGGTCTCATGTATGATGCACACCTTTTAGATTTTTTAGATTTATGACAATAAACTGTTAAACCATATGCAAATATTGCTATTTATTTCACTACTGTATGGGATCATACACAAAATATGACAATAGTTAAGTGCAATAAAAAATGATGCAAAATATCTTATTATATCAAACATGTTTATTTGTATTCATTTTATTTCCGTCGGCTGCCAACAAGACTCTTTTTTTGGCCTTTGACTTTTTTTAACTGTATACTACATACTGCACTGTACAGTACAGGTCAAAAGTTTGGAAACATTACTATTTTTAATGTTTTTGAAAGAAGTCTCTTCTGCTCATCAAGCCTGCATTTATTTGATCAAAAATACAGAAAAAAACAGTAATATTGTGAAATATTATTACAATTTAAAATAATAGTTTTCTATTTGAATATACTTTAAAAAGTTAAAAGTTATTCCTGTGATGCAAAGCTGAATTTTCAGCATCATTACTCCAGTCTTCAGTGTCACATGTGAAATCCAGTCTATCACATCCTTTAGAAATCATTCTAATATTCTGATTTATTATGAGTTGGAAACAGTTCTGCTGCCTAATATATTTGATGAATAAAAAGTTAAAAAGAACTGCATTTATTCAAAAATAATAAATTAACACATCCTTGCTGAATAAAAGTATTGATTTTATTTAAAAAAGAAAAAAATACTGACCAGTAGTGTATATTGTTACAGAATATTTCTATTTTAAAAACGTAGCTGCCTTTTTTTTTTCTTTTTCTTTTTTTTTTTTTTCTTCAAAGTATCTTAAAGTATCACATGTTATGAAAAAATATTAAGCAGCAGAACTGTCTCCAACTTTGATAATGAATCATCATATTAGAATGATTTCTAAATGATCATGTGATAATGATCCTAAAAATTCAGCTTTAAATCACAGAAATAATTTAAAGTATAATAAATTGAAAATCAATTATTTTAAATTGTAATAATATATAACTGTTACATTTTTTTTATCAAATAAATGCAGGCTTGATGAGCAGAAGAAACTTCTTTCAAAAACATTAAAAATAGTAACGTTAATGTTTCCAAACTTTAGACCTGTAACTTACTGTATGTCTAATACGGCACCGCCTGTCTATTCAATATAATCCCAACCTTCCTTTGCAGTTTCTTCAACTAATACTGCCTTCTCTTTTCTCCTTTGTGCTCGTTTTATCTTCGTGATATTTGTGAAATGGCTGTAGCACTCCCTGTGGTAGCCAGTGTTAGCTGGTTTGACTATCTGGTTTGTAGGTTCATGGCTTTGTAATTTGTATGCCTGTACTGCCTCTTCTGCAATGATACCTTCTCTGCCCTCAAGGTCTTTCCACAGAAACACTGATTTAATAAATTTCTCCCAACTTATGTCTGTGAAGGGAATGGTGGGTCCACCACTTCCCTCAAATATATGCATACAGCACTTCATGTTTTGCCATTTCTTCCAAGTAAACATGGGCGGGAAAAAGAGTATTGTCTGTCTCGTTTTTTCATGACGTTCTGTTTCCAAGCAATACCATTATGTCAAATGTGTTAAATCAGAAGGGTGTATTTATTAAAGATTACAAAGAAATGACAGGACCTCGTATGACAAAAGGTGGTTACATAAAATAAAAACAGTACAAATGGATAACGTTACCTCTACGTACTCATTTTGTGTCAAACTGAATATGTAGCAAAATTAGGTAAAATAGTTCTTATCTTAAATAGTACAATCTTAAATACTGGGCGCGAAGCGCGCCAGTGTGTTCACAAACGCGTCACCAACACCGGCACTTTCCACGCACGCTATTGGATGAAGGCATCAAATACGTCATGCAGGTCGGACCCCGCACGTAGTTGCTTGCTCTATTCGCCGGGAAAATAACCTGGAGAAAGTTACCGATATTATAGTAATGGACAAAGTGTGTGAGTGGCAACAATTTTTATTTACTTTGTTGAAAAGCGTAGCGGTTACAAAAAACTGGGTTATCCCTCACCACAGATCGTTTGAAAACACGAAATCTCCCCTCGGCCCACCGTCTATTGTTTGACAAGTCGTTAAAAGTGGAGAGCACATCTATTCTTCTATCCAATGTAGACCAGCTAAGTCAAATTAAATCAAAACCTGACCTTGATGGAGACGACGATTGGCTTGAAATAAAATGTCCTACACGTAAAGAACCAGAGAAAACGGTGCCTGCTAAAGTCCTGCTATTTGGAGGTAAGTTGACGTTAAGCCTGTTTTTATTTAAACACTTTTTACATTTACAACTATTTAATTGCGTTATTGAGTCACTTTATGTGTAGCTGTTGTAGGCTAAACTTCTTTACTCTTATATTAGATTCTTTCAAAGATCTCGTCTCAAAGAAAAATTTATTCCTTTTGGGAAGCGATATATGGAACAAGGACGAAAACAGGGGTGTTCGCATTAAAAAGACAAGGTTGGACACCAACAACGTGGTGAAGGCTAAAAAAGCCAGGCTGGTGAGTGGATGTGTATAATTCTTAATTGTATATTAACAAACTATAACGTTACATCTTTAGAAAGGTGAAAGATTCAGTTGGATATTATAATAAATATTTTATAATGGCAGTAATTTCCTAATTTGCCACATGCTATTCTAAGTTGAGTCCATACATTAAATATTAGCCTCTCTATGCAATCTGTACACTTGTCATCAGGGTCCCTTAACTCTCCACCTCAGGTGTTTTAGTCCACAAATGTGCTAATTTGAAGTAAAATGAAAGATTTTTTAATATAACATTTATTTATAAAGTAGTCAAGTTAGTACTTTGTTTCTTTCTATTTTCTACTCAAATTGGAGTATTGTAATGTAAGCAAAAATTTTGTTTGTGAAGGCTGCCAAAACTATTTTTTAAATCAGACATACTGCATCAAATTTCAGTATGTCATCATGAATGTGAAATTGTGAAGATGTTAACAACTGTGATTTATTTCTCACTTACTTTTTTCAGGGAAAGCAAACCAATATCAAAGAGGCAGCCAGAGACCAGATATTACAAAACCTGAAGAATTCCCTTTCTCAGAACAGGGCCCTGGCCCTAGCCACACAAGATCAACACACTAGCTCTGATGATGATTTTCCACAATGTCTTAATAGAGTAATGCATGCTGTTTTCTTGAGGATTTGGCTACATTTTTATATGCTTTATAAACAGAACTAGGGGACATTTACTTAGAAACAATGAAGCATTTCTATAGAGCTGGTAAGTCCCGCCCATCCGTAAAACCCCAAGTGGACCTCTAGGTTGAAAAATTGTCAATGCATGTGAATGAGAGAAAATAATTATTTTCTGGTCCCGTTTGAATTGTGCCATTAATGTGAACGTATGTTGTCTGTGAATCTTTTTATATATAATTTTTAATGTAACGAGTTTGACAGTATACTGTATGATTCTTTGGCTAGCAGTTGTGGAAAAGACTTAACGAGAAAGACTACATGTCGCCTATGTGACGACGTCACCCCATAACACATTTTACCTCCACAAATCACGGTGCGATAATCTATGGAGACAGATCGAGAAGCCTGTGTGTTTTGTACCCAAATGTCACCATTCAAACAAAATAGGCTGTTCTTTCTTCAGATCAAACGCGTAGAAACGCGTCGAAAGCAGAGAAGAGTTGTAGTCCACAAAGTGCTCTCACACAAAGTCTAACTGTATCAAAATTCTACCCGCTAAATTGTAGCATTCTTTACACGAGACATTATATAAAAAATTCACAGACAACATATGTTCACATTCATGGCAAAATTCAAACGGGACCAGAAAATGATTATTTTCTGTTATTCACTTGCATTGACGATTTTTCAACCTAGAGGTCCAGTGGGGTTAGCGGACTTACCAGCTCTATAGCATATCACTTTAATATGTACTATTCTACACCCAAAGCTTTACAATCATATCAGGAGTCTCTCCTCACCCCACCACTTATTAACATTTTTGTCCATGTAAAGCAAGCAACGATTAAGAAGGCTGCCAGACCCCTGGCATTCAATTCTGATCATCATACTAGATCTGATGAGGCCACAAACATAGCGAGCCATCTCTGTCCAGATCATGACACCAGTTCTGATGATGCTACAAACATAGGGAGTCCTGAAATTGTAAGTCCTTTGTTTTTTTCTTTAAAATTCTTTCTCTATTGATTTTCGAGAGGGGGTAAAATCTTTGCGTGACAGGGGGACCTGTCACTCAACCCGTCACCGCTAGAGGCAACTGTCACTCGACCAGCCACCGTTTTATGCGCCTGCCACTCGACCAGCCACCGTTTTATGCACCTGCCACTCGACCAGTCATGGATATGTGCGCCTGCCACTAGACCAGCCACCGTTTTATGCGCCTGCCACTCGACCAGTCATGGATATGTGCGCCTGCCACTAGACCAGCCACCGTTTTATGCGCCTGCCACTAGACCAGCCACCGTTTTATGCGCCTGCCACTCGACCAGTCACGGATATGTGCGCCTGCCACTAGACCAGTCATCGTTTTAGGCGCCTGTCTTGCGTTCTTACACAATATGTAAGGTGTTTTTGAAAAAAATCGTATCCCCAGTCAGTAGGAGACAGTACAGAACGCACAATATGTCAATATTCACCATTTAATAAACGCGCTTCGCTACCAGACATTTCGACTGCTGCATTTGATCAAGTAGACATGCATCCCGCTTCTCTTATTTATCCAAATTATTTGCCCCCTGCTGTTTTAATCCGGAGCGCGAGTCTCGTGACATAAGCCTTGCGCCTGCCTCAAGATCTCTCTGTTTACATCTAGACACTCCAAACAAAAAGTGCAACTATTTACTTTTTTTCCTATGTGCTATTTTATCTTATTTTTTATTCGCTCGTTTGACCATAATGGAGCGTGTCTCAGCACCTCAGCATCTCTCACTGTTTTCATCTATCAGACACTCCGACTGATGCATATGATCAAATATCCCGCATTTACTACACTCGTGAGAGATCTTGAGGCAGGCGCTTATAGGAGCCAACACGCGCGCTCCATTATGTACAAAGAGAGGAAATAAAATATAAGAAGAGATGACAAATAGATAAACAATAACAGAATTGCACTGTCTGTTTGCACATGTCCATCAAGTGTCTGGTACATCATGTAAACAGTGAGAGATCTTGTGGCTTCGGTGGAGCCGACACGCGCGCTCCATTATAAAGAAAAAGAGCGAATAAAACGTAAGATAAGATGGCAAACAAGAGCAGTATTTTACTGTGCATTTTACATGCGTCAAGTTAAGTGTCTGGATTTTCACAGATTTTCACTGATCCCTTTTCGTTTTTTTTAAGTTTCAGGCCAATGACTCGGATGAAGAGTGTGGTTTACCCTCAACTCAAACAAAGGCAAGTTGACTTTCTCCAAAGGTTTTTTCTCCATTTCTGTCACCTGATGGGGTTTGGTTTCCTTGTAGGGCTGCCCTCGACTAAAGACTTTTGCAGTCAATTAGTAGTCGTTCATTTAAGCAATTAGTCGACTAATATTGCGTGTTAATATTAATAATCCATAAATCTTAATAACAAGCCTTTAATTGTCTATATAGCCTATTTCATAGCATAATCAGAGCTCAAACGCACGCATAAAGCTTCCTACAGTGTTCCAGCAAATGTAATGATTATGAATGTGTCATGAAAAAACATGTTTTTGGCTGCAGTAAAAAATACACATAAATGATTAAATGTGTGCTATTATTAGGTCCAAATTCAGTAAGCGCACTTTCCAAACAAACATTTGAATATGGACCTAATAATAGCACACATTTAATCATTTATGTGTATTTTTTAGATTTGCCAATTTAAACATTAAGTTTCAAGAAAACCTCAATTAGGTAGTTGCACTGTGTGAATTTCAAGCAAAAATAATATTCGAAGATCGCTGGGTATTATTTGATTATTATTCAAAAATCGCTTGAAATTCCCATCCCTGATATGTATTTCAATGCTTTACAGGCTTTAGTGTGTTGTTTCGTTGACAAAATTGCTCAAATAAACAGTATGTCTGTTACAAAATGGATGTTTGAGTCTTGTTTAGCCTATTATTATTATTATAAAAAATAATTTTTCAAAACAACCACCGCGCCACCGCCAGTAGTTGAGGAAAAATTGAGGGAAAACGAAAAATAAACGAACGAACTGTAATAAATAAAGAACATGGTAGCATAATCAGCATCACAAACAGATTAAATGACATGACGTAAAATCTCAAAAGCTACTATATTTCGCAGTAGGTTAATTTAGATTGATAATAACGGGTAAAAAGGCTAATACATTTTGTTTCTATTATTCTAACCCTCTAATAGCTTAACCCAAAATACAAGCTCAGGCATGCACTTCTGTCCATACAAACTCTGCTGTTCTGCTCTAGCCAGAAAATACTCCAGTTTGAGGAACACTTTAGTAGGCTAAGAAGAAGCAAATATATATTTATTAAAGGGGGGGTGAAATGCTCATTTTCACTCAATCTCCTGTTATTGAGTACCTATAGAGTAGTATTGCATCCTTCACATCTGCAAAAAGTATTTAGTTTTATTTAGGGATGCACCAATGTGAAAATTGTGGCCGATACTGATAACCGATATTAATATTGCTGTTATGGCCGATACCGATATTTACCGATGTCGATATTGCTGTATAGAAAACAAATTTGAATGATTATCAAATAAAGAGCTATTTTCCAAAACACTTTTTTTTTTTTACTTTAGAAATGACTGATATTGGGCACGTTTACCTGTATGCAAAATATGTCACACATACGACACACATGCATTATATTGCATTGCATATAATGTGTGCTGGTCAACTTGTCTAAAATTAAGAAACCCTTAGAAAAAAAAAAGGAACATTGTGTACAATTAAGATAGGCTACTTAATTTATTATTCCAATATCCAAATATGATACTAAATACCATAGGGAAAAGGCTTCTATTTGTGACGTGCTGTCTTTGCCTTTGAACATTGCACATTTTAAACAGGACACGCATTAGCTGAATAAATGTTAGCCAATACAAACATATTTATAGAAAACAGTTGACAATGAATAGACAGGAGTCCAATAATAGCATAACGAATCACTTATTCTAAAAATAATAACAAGTAGGCTATAAGACGAATCCGACATATGGGCTGTGTTAACAGTAAAACGTCCGTCATTTTTCATGTTAAAAATACCCGTTTTCTAACCCATACATGCTTAAACAATTGCCTGATAGGCTGAATGAGCCCTTCTCTGATCACTAAGGGTGTCACGATTCTCCAAATCCTCGATTCGATTACATTTTCGATTCTAAAGTCACGGTTCGATTCGATTCTCGATTTAAAAAAAAAAAAAATGTGAAAGCACAAGCTATGCCATTTTTAGACTTTTATGCAATATAATAATATCTGACCTTTGTTCGCAATGTACCACACACTACATTGTCAAATTTAAAACGTTTATTAACAACATAATGTAACAATAACTTATATCTTAAGTCAATTGGAAACTTAAACAATATAACCTATTACCTATTATAGTCCCGGGGCTCCCTGGACTCCTCAGAGCAGTCACAGGCGAATAGCACGGCGTTTTAAATTGGGTTCCCCTTCCCACAGCGTTTGCAACGTAGTACGAGAGAACGTTCTCGTACGTACTTGGTTACTTGTGTAACCTCGGTTCCCTTAGAGATAAGGGAACGAGTACTGCGTTGCCTTGCCGTGCTATTTCGCTCATATCAGGTACTTCGCTTCAGTCGATTTAAACCTAAAGTCCTTTGGCGAGTTTTCTCTAAATTTATACACTTCAGCCGCGTCCAAATTGGCGCGCTCGAGGCTGGCAGGGCGCCAAGCGCTCCCATTGGACCGCACGCCACTGCTAACTCGCCATAGGTTCGTGCAGTTGCCGCCGCAGCACAGCCAGCTCGCTCAGACGAGCTATGATGCTCTCGCTGTGCAGCTGCAATGCGTTTTAAAAATAAAGGCTTCAATATTCTCGAGAAAAGGAGTTTGTTTTACCTATTACAGGCAAGCCGAGCTGACGTGACATATGGGGCGTGGCAGCATCGACGATTCCATTTTTTGATTCGATGATCGAGATTGAGCATTAATTTCGATCGATTTCGATTTAAAATCGAAATCGTGACACCCTTACTGATCACTGCTATTGTCTCTATAAACCTGTAAAGTAAAATAAAAAAGAGGGATTCGGGCCGGAATTTTAGACTGGGCGTGACGTCATGCACGTTCACGGCACACTCACATAGCTATGTCTGGCAGGTTTGTGTATTCGCCGGCATTCTCCGTAGAAGATGGATTGTAAGAGACCTGCTTGTAGTTCATTTCAAACACCAACGCAAACTCCACGTAAGATAAAAAAAAAAGAAAACTTTTGTCTAATTAGACACAAATTTTGAGCAAATGACTGCTTAATTAGGATGTATTGCTATTGGAATATGCTATTTAGCAGATCAATAAAACAGGCTAAACCCCCGCAAATCTTCGGCGGATTAGCCTGTTTGGCTTTTATGGTAACGTCATAGTGCCATTTAATTGTTTATTACCTTGAGACAATTGAGTGTACTTTTTTGACCGACTGTGTAGCTTTGAGCTTTTACAAAGTAACAACTTATATTGTTCATGAACGTGTTTCCGTAATAATACAATCATAAGTGGATACAGTAAACACATAACACAGTTCAACATGGAGATAGATGGAAATAAAAAACGAAGTTTTCTACTACCCCCGTTTTTCCCTCACACATAAGTGTGTAATTTACTCAATTGCCTTTCCTTTCACATATTTAAAATAAAATGACTTGCAGATTTATAACTTTCTTACCTCTGAAGACATTATGATTGTAAACAAAAGATTTGCGGCTGATGCTCCTTTGGTTATGAATAGCTCGTGCTCGTGCAAGCGTGCGTGTGCGTGTGGTCCATGAGCGACGCGTGCACATCTCTGGCTGCAGTTTCGCTTGCCGCCAGAGGTGGCATAGTTCTGCAAAAACTCAGAAAGTGGCTTAATGCACCTTTAACAAATTTTAAAAACACGGATGGATAATACAAAATTCTTTCTGACATTTTGATAGAAAAAAAAACAAGCAAGAACAAAATTTAAACTTAGCCCGTCAATTTTTCATTTTACAATTATCTTCTCTCTCTGTGTGCGCGCGTCCGTGTTTGTGTGAGAGAGCTCGCGCAGCACTGATACAACGGTAGCCTACTTTTTAATCCATAAGTAACGAACGCGCTAGTTTTCATACAAAATAAATATGTAACATAATTAGGTAGGCTACTTTAGTTATTATTAACACAATAACGTAACACATGAAGGCTACGTTTCTCAACACTGAGAATGAATAAATAAACGCCTGTTTCTCCACTCGCGCTTATCAGTAATCCACAAATCACACTTGCTGTCACTTTTGAGAAAAATCAAATTCGAACGGGTATCAAATATCAGGCAATATATTCAAATATCTACGAGTCAAAAAACGATCAATCAAAAATGTGTCATGAAGAGGGAAAAAACATAACTGCGTTAACAATGTTACTGACGGGACAGTTCTCTGTTACACGTCTGAAAGCGGCACTAAAAGACAGCTTTAAAACTTTCACAGAGACCTCAAACAGAAAGCACAAAGCCTGTCTTTAAATTTAATTTCGTTTTGTATTAATTGTATCTTAATTTTGATCAATGTTTCATCCAAAATAAATAAGAAGTAAATATTAGAAAATATTTAATCAGGACATGGAGGCGACGGCGCGTGAACCTGGAGCGCGTCTCATAAATGAACCGAAACCTACCTGCCTCACAGACCTGAGACATATATAGAAAGCTTGAAACATCTATTTTTAAACAGAACAATTCAAAACGAAAGAAAACAGACTGCTTTCTGCTTATGTCATCTGTGTGAAATGTGTATTTCTCTCAGGCGCGTTCACTACTGCTAAGATCGCGAGTCAGCATCGTCAACTTCATCTTCAACTTCACACGTCAAATATCGGCCTGTTCACATCAGCCATATTTTGACATCGGAACGATACCGATGTGTAAAAAAAATGACCATATCGGCCGATATTATATCGGCGGCCGATATATCGTGCACCCCTAGTTTTATTATATTTATAAAAGACCGATAGGCTGTACCGAGTATTTCCGTAAAAAATTGAGCGGCTGGAGGCGGGCCGTGTGGGCGAAGCTAAAGCTGTGCTGACGCGCCACACTAACAACACAGAGACATTTGAAGCAGATACCAGTTTTACTCACCAATCACGACCGCAAACCTTTATCATTGCGACTGCTCGATCCTTAAGCATTAGACGATCTGCAAATCCGTCGATCTGGGCTTTGTTTATAAAACAATCATCGTCGAAATGCAGAGAACAAACAGTCTTACACAACTCCGTTGATGCTCTGGAAAAACAAACTCCATCCACTAGTCCCTTAACGCCGGGTTCTTTGGGAATCTGTGCAGGGTTGTCTTGCCCTGGCAACCAAAAACGCACTTCTTTGGTGACATTGACTTCCAAGGCCGAGCAGAGCGCTTTGATGGCGTACTGCTTTCGCTCTCTTGCTTTGGTCTACGAGTGCGCGAACGCCCGCGCGTCTTTCCGGGAGAAGTGCCCTTAGGACCCATATAAGGAAATTCCGCCCCATCTTACGTGACACAGACCCATACTCGAAAAAAACTTTCCGAAACTTGTGACAAACCGGAAGGACAATTTTTGGCACAGAAATACTCCTTCAAACGGCCCGTGCTCCAGTACCCAGTGCTCCAGTGATTGTTTTCTTTTCTTTCTTTTTTTTTTTTTACAAAAGCTCAACAATTTGTTGTTATTGTGAGTTTACAGAAAATAAAAGTAGACCCTTTACATTACTCTGATCTGTATGATAAAAAATGACAGAGTATTTAAAGTTAAATGCAGTAACTAAAGTCCTTAGCGTTAAGGCCTGCCGCTGTTTCAATGCAGAATTAAAATGAGAATATCATTAATTGTTACTTTTCTGTTACTTTCCCATGATGATGATTATTATTATTACTTGTATTGTAACAAACATGTAAATGTGGTATAATGTTACTGTAATCGAAAGTTTCAGTGTGCTTGTTTGTAAGCAGATAAAGGATGCTAACACTGGACAGAAAACGCTGCCCCAAATGGATGAAGAAATCATGGCATCCCTTCGTGGTAGGTATTCAGGTTGGCATTGGAGGGGTTGACATTACATTGCAATGGTCCCACAATGGGCATGATTTCCCTTTGCTTAACTTTAGTAACATTATCCCTGTAATACTGGCTAGCTTTTACATTTCATCCATCTGTCATGTACTACAGATGCAGAGTCCTTTCTAGTCAAACAACACTAACTTAACTTTCCCCCTTATTTTCACGTAGAGCTCCCGGAAATGGTTAAATTAATGAAGGAGTGTGTGCAATGTGTCCGGTCATTGATTTGCTCACCTGACGGAACCCCCTCATCGGCAATGTCATCTAATACAGTGGTCAATGAAATTGATATGGTATGTTACAATTAAGGGCTAATGTGTCTATCACTTAACAGCCATCATGAATTCATGGGTGTTTAGAATGTTGAATTTCCACCATGTAACTTTATGGTAAAATTGAATTTGAATGGCTTATAGTTGACTGAAAGTTCCTCAGAGATGGATGTCCCAACTATGTATTAATTTGTCAGTGGACTCTCTTTTCTCTCCCTACACATCTCTCTATACAGCACCCCTTGGCTGGAACTGCAGTGATAGTCCCAAAGAGGGCCTTTCAGCGGCTGAACAGATCTCGTATGACCATTTTTGCCCAGGAGCTGGCTGTTCTGGTTTTCACTAAGGAAATCCTTGCAGAGTCCACCCTGACAGGGAAATCTGGGAAAGTGGACTCCCAAAAAAGTCAGCTTGATGTTGCCAAAGTGCAGGCCATAACAGGTTTGTAATTTTCTTGAGTTAACCCACTGGGGTCTGAGGTGTTTTCTGGGCCCTGGAGGTGTTCTGACATGCTCTGACATTTGTGCTTATTTTTGTTACTTTTAATATTTCCATGGATAAAGTCTGATTACACTGTATTCACCACAAACTCTGCTACAATAATATCTCAGCAGCATGTATGTAAAAGTTTGTAGTTTTGAGAAAATTACGTTTATGCATAGTTTTTGAAAAAAAAAAAAAAAAATTTTAGTCACTAAAATAAGGCCATAAAACCCATACTGACTTACTGGTCACGTTATTATCATGTAGTCTACACATTTTGCTTCAAAACTATGTGAAAATCTTACTGCCCACTCAGTACATCACGCAAGTCATTTGGGAAGCGATCCATTCAGAACTGATGTCCTGCGTTTGTGGTAGGGCTGTGTATTGGCAAGAATCTGGCGATACGATACGTATCACGATACATGGGTCACGATTCAATATATTGCAATATATTTCGATACTGTGCATAAGGCGATATATTGGGATTTTTTTAAAGTAAAATATATTAAAAATATTTTAAAAAAGACATGATGTGCATAAAAGTCAAAGAAGTTTACTTTAGATAAACAATTCAGTACACAGAAAATCAAACTGCCAGTTTGGGATTGTGGTTCACAGGTTCTTAGTGAGCAAATTTTTATATGCTCAAGTAGGCCATAATAAAAGAAAATAGGTACATAGCCCCTGTCACAATACAAAACAACAACGTGAACTGGACGAAAATGAATGAAAGTGGATGAAAGTGAACAAAATGAATGTGTCATATATTGAAATCAAGTTTTATGTGATAAAAGATTTTAAAAGAACTGGACGCGCGAATGAGGCGAACCGCGCCGCGCTAAACGCCTCGTGCCGCAGGACCTCCAGACGCGCGTAAACGCATCTTTGCATTGACTTAACATTGAAATCACTCACGCCAGATGCTCTATTCGTGTTTGGTGTGAACGATGCACGCGATTACATTTAGAAATAGACAAGCTTTGTTTCCAAATGCACCAAGCAAAGATATCCTTTCAATTGTATAAACTTTTATAAAACCAGCCAATATAATCACAATAAACACATCCAAAATGAAATATTTAACATATATAACAACTGCACAACGTCTAATTTGTAAACAAAATGATTTACGCACTAAATCCAGCATAAACTCCGGCACAATTTGCATATGTTTAAACTCTCAAGACAGACAGCACATCCCGAACCTCACAGCAATTGGCTGCCGACTGCGTTTTTCGCTTGATATTTGTATAAAGGAACTGCCCAACTTTTTGACGCTCTCGGTCGCTCTCAACGCTTTCTCCGGTCCGCTGTCAATCCTAAAATGTCCAGTAGACACGCACCGTTATAGGCGAGCCTGGCGAGGACACTAGTGGTGCGTCTCAGCATAGCTATCTAGTGGTAGGGATTTAAACAACATAAACGTGAACCACTGTCTTACGGTCTTACCATGAATATTTTTGGACGTAAAAAAAAATAAAAAAATCGATATTGCGTTTTTGAAAATCGATACAGTATTGCAAAATAAAATATCGCGATACTCAAGTGTATCGATTTTTTCTTACACCCCTAGTTTGTGGTAGATACTGTAACGTGCTGATGTAACTTACCTCTCATTTCTCATCTTTTTGTGCGCAACCGACCCGACCCGAAGCGTGCAGCCATACCTATACAGCGCGCGAGTACTGAATTGAGCTCTGTTTCGTGTCTGAATGGACAAATACACACAACATTGTCTAAATGTAGGTTTTGGAGAGTATTCACGTAAATTATGTCGGTTATGTCTTAAACAGTTGTGAGTGTATCGGATGTACAGTGCAATTCTGGATCCGCATGCCATTGGAAATGATCCGATGTCTTAAAGTGACAGTGTGTAATAAACCTAATGCGGTCTGTGTCCTTAATATTGATCAAGCAACAAAAGAAAAAGAAAAGCATTCACTGCTCGTTAATAGCTTTAAGGATTAATTATATTTTATTTATTTAAATATGTCTGCTTGAAAGAATAAAAAATGATATATGCAAGTAGTTATAAAGAATGCATATATCTCATTAATTAAAAAGAAGACTGTTCTACTTTAGGAAAAGTGGTTTTATTTAATTTTAAGATATTGTTTAAGTCACAGTAGTTAAATCTGTACATATGTTCAAACTTTAAAATCAATTATATTAAAGGAGTCATAACCTAGTATTACCTAGGATACCTACTGCTGTATTATAGTCTTTCAGGCCCTTCTAAAAAAGAAAAGTGGAAAAAAAATACACACAGAGCTCCTCAGACCCTTATTTCTGAAGGCATTATTGTCTCGCGAGATCTGATGCGATATTTTGGCTGTCGTGGACGGTCATTTTAATAATGCAAATGAGGGGCGCATTGATTGGTGGCAGGAAGGAGGGGGGTTGACACCGCAGGTAACGCTTTAGCATATCATTCCAAAACGACATCATAGCGCAAGTTATGAATGAACCCGACCTGGCCGCGACCGGCTTCCCGGCCAGTGTATAAGCGTTAGGCAATCAATATACAATAGCCGAATTCATGATGATCTTAGTCATTTGTTGTTTGCAAAGTAACGTTAGCAGCCATTCCCCATGTTTACCTCGGAGCTAATACTCCCGCTAGCATACAATAGCCGCATTAGCAGTTAGCTGCTGTTTGTTAACGTTACACACAATAGAGCAATAAAAACTCAGTCTTACCGTTTCAATTTCAGGCAAGTCTCTGATGGTTGGAATTGCACCTTTTTCCAAACAGAGCTTCGAGGCCAACTTCGCCTGATATTGCCCCAAATTTGTGTATGATTCCTGTGTGAAATGTTTAGCGCAGACTCCTAACGATAAGCCAGTTGAAAGGGTTGTTGGGACAGCGTCATTAAAAATGAATTTCATCCACTGGTCCCTGATAGTTTGGTCCGTTTTTGGTAGAGAAAACACATTTACATGTTGTTTGTGGCAGTCAACCACAGAGCAACTCAGGTGTGTCCTCGTTTCTCCATCTTTCTCGACTGAACTGAATATGAGGGGGAGAGGGGCTGGCTTCCCGCGGCATAGGTTTGCGGTGTCCATATATGGTATATCCTGCCCCGTCATGACGTCAAGACGGGGCTGAAATCAAAATCTCGTATTTGAGTGCGCGTGCACGCGCACTGGTTTATTTACCCTGAGGTAAACAAACGCTTCACTTTTAAATATCGGCTTCCCGGCCAGTGTATAATCGTTAGGCAATCATAACATAAATTGATTCTCGTGGAAAAGTGAAAATTGCAGGTTATGACTCCTTTAACAGGTTAATAGATGTTTTATCCAGGAGTATATGGGATTGGAAATTTTAGAGACATTCTAAATTAATGCATTACAATTTAACTAAACCCATTATATTTTAGTCGACTAAAATATTATTTTATTTCTAAAATATGACTAAAACTAAATCAAAACATTATATGATTTTTTTATGTAGGCTATATCTTGTCTTAAGAGATGAGCGAAATGAAAATGGGGGGTGGGGGGTGGGGGGTGGAGAAACGTGTCACCTTTTTCAGACCTTCTGAATTTGCAGGTATACACCAGAGCCGCATGACAGCGTTCACATTAGCGATTTTTCATGCGAACCGTGCCCCGTTCTGAACTAAACTGCCAGTGTGAAAGCACCCTAACAGAATGGATTTATTTACAACACAACATAGTCCTAAGATACAAAAAAACAGAGAGACGTGAACAGTCACACATCTTAGTTATCATTTCCAACGTATTTGCTTCAGGTTAAAAACACAAAAAATTGTGTGAATGTTTTAGTCAGCAGGGCTCATCAGTGCCATCTGGTCCCTGTAAAAAAAAAAAAAGTAACAAAAGACAAAGGTGAACATGCTGATATCAAGAGAAACCTGCCAGATTTGGCGAAGAAAATTATTTTTAGATCTAATTTAATTTTTCTGATTAAAATTGCTATTTAAAAAAAGAAGAAAAAACCCGGTTTGTTGTGCCTTGTAGGCATATACTTATACGGCTGCATAAAATAATAATAATAATATTAATTTTACATAAATACAGGCAGCCTATAGCGATAAATCAATAAAAAGGAACACTTCAGTACACTACACTAGAGAAACATATATGGATTATCATGTTACTTCAAATGTTTTCATTCGTTATGATGTTACAAAATGAGATTGGAGTAAAAACATGAAGCCTAATGTGTGATGTGTTTTGCTTTTGAAACGCACAGCGCGTGCAGAGAACATTTACTGAAGCGACTGACCGACCGCTCCAAACTATGAAACATTATTGTTACCACATTATACATATCTACGTTTGAGCAGATATCCACAAACACAGTATTTAACAGTAAACACTGGTCTAAACATTATAAAATTCATCATGTTAGAGTAAACACTCATATCAACCTAATTTTATATCATGCTGTTTAATTATTATCGAACATAAAAACAACCTTGTATCATACATGTATATTTATTTATCATTGAAAGGTTGCCTCCCTGTCTATTGTTCATATTTTAAAATGTTTCCATATATTTTATAAAGTTCAGTCTTGCACCAGTTCAACTAGTACAATGTACAGTTTATGCACCAATAACACTCTAGCTAATATATGTGAGAATACATTTCTTACCTTCAAAATCGTATTTTCAAACCGCATTCTTCTTCGTCTGAGGTAAATCCAAGGTAAACTCATAGCGTGTCTTCCAAACTCGATGAAAAGCAGAGGAATGATGAAGTTTCTCTTCTCTCTTCATGCTTTGTTTTAAACTGATGAGGGAGTTTACAGGTTTTGCGTTCCTTCACGTGGACGATTAGCATGTGAATCGCTTGTGCGCATGTGGGTCTGGTGACATTAGAGATAATGAGCATGCGTTTGAGAAACTGTACCTCTCGTTGCTTTCATACGGATTACTTAAACAGAGAATATTTGGTTTTGATATGATTTACGTAATTTAAAAATAGAGACTTAAAGCTTTGTTAAGACAAGTTACAGTTAATTTTCTGTTGCGTTTCAAAATGTACCTAGTAGTAAAGAGGAAGAGATGATTTGGTTCACATGCCACATGAACTGAGGCACTACAGCAATCTGTCAAATTCATAATGAAATTGACTTTTCCTTAACAATAATAAAAAACACAACTGTTATTGCCATTTTTTTAATAAGAGGTACACTGCAATTTTTGTTCATTCATCAAATAAAAAAAAACTCTAGACTGAAAAATGTATTATTGGGATTTTAAAACGACATTGGTTCATCAAAATTATCTTACATGTGTGTACTCGCTTTTGTTGCATACAGTATGTGTGACTACCGTATATACTGAAAGCATTATTGACATGACATACTGATAAAATTCCTCACTGCTAATCCTCGTGTACTTTTTATTTAGTAATACTTGTTTAATACAGGATTTTAACAGACTGAAGTAGTGGGGAAAAAAAAGTTGTATGAACATGCCCTCTGACCTTACCTCGTTCACTTTAACAGATGCTGTTCTTGCAGAATTTCCACACACAAGTGTGTCTGATGTGCGAGCGGCCATCAGGCGCAAGTGTAACAACGAGCATTTCAGCAAGTAAAAAGTAAATAATGTGTAGTTTGTGTGTGGCCGCTGTTCCAAAATGTTTTTTTTTTTTTTTCTCTTTTTTTTTTCTTCAGTGTTCTTTTAATTTAAAAACATGGTTGGTACATTTTATTATGTTTTAAAATAATAAAACCATGTGAGATTTAAATAAACACTGTTTGTGTTGTCAATACCATGTGTCCCTGTTATTAAAGTTATGTTATTTATTGTACTAAGGGCCTTGAAAACAAGTGCATTCAGTATTGTGTAAAAAAAAAAGTCCCCCAAGAAATTCAGTCTTCAGTATTCTGTTAACATTTTTAAAATACTGCATTGTGACGATGTAATGTTTAAAGTATATTGTACAAAGTATAGCTAAGTAATATTTGTTTATTAATGTGCATTTGTTATTGAAGACAAAGTGTGCTATTTGTAGTATTTGGATTAAGCCAAAGGTATTACGGAGAATATCATTTTTACTCAAAAATAATAGACTTGTATATTGCTCGTAATGATTTTGTAATGTACTTGTAACACAGATAAAGTACACTTTATTATCACTTATCAAGTATGTAAATAGTCCCTACACAGGCATATACTTAAAGTATACTAAGTATACTTGAAGTTGTTCCAATTTAGCACACAAAAGTACACTAAATAGACTTAAAGTTATGCTTTACTACAATTTAAATACAACTAAAATATACTTAGTACAAAATTAGTTGTTTCAAAATAGCACACTTAAAGTTAACTAATCCTTAACACACTTGAAGTATACTTATAATTAGTGTGGCTGCAAGTATACTTAGTATATATTTTTAATACATTTACGGTATATTTCTTGTATGTTTTGAAGACACTTGTAATTAATTTGTAATGTACTTGTAACACAAATAAAGTGCACTTTAATACACTAATCAAGTATGTAACTGGTCCCTACACAGGCATATACTTAAAATATACTAAATATACTTAAAGTTGTTCCAATTTAGTACACAAAAGTACACTAAATACATTTAAAGTTATGCTTTACTACAACTTTATTACTACTAAAATATACTTAGTACAAAATTAGTTGTTTCAAAATAGCACACTTTAAGTTAACTAATCATTAACACACTTGAAGTATACTAATAATTAGTCTGGCTTCAAGTATACTTAACATATTTTTTTTTCACCAGGGACATGCGCTTCGTGGGGCACACTAGCACACACACGCAAGGTCTCTCGCTCCCTCTCTCTGCCGTGCGCGCGCTCTTGCTCGCTCGCTCTAGGTTCCGGGAGATTTTAACTGATTTGCGGGCATCAGGGAGCCGCTATCGACATGCGGGAGACTCCCGGAACTTCCGGGAGACTTGGGATGTCTGTAATAGAGATATCTCTAATTGAGAACTGTGCTGAACTGAAATGCTTCTCAGTGGATCGTGCAGCTCTGTGTAATGATGTTCTCTTACGAGAGTACTCTCGTGTTGCGTAAGCTAGCTTGCGCTACGGGAAAATCCGTTTTCTCGAGAATAATGAAGCCAAATATTATCCTTAATTTTGTATTCATTTAAAATGCACTTGCTGCACAGAGCAGACCTACTAGGCGAGGCAGCTCGCGCACCTATTGGTCGCTCTGCGGCAACTGCTATCTAAATTCCGCAATTTTTTTTCTCTCGCCTTCTCAGACTCAGCCCCACCCTTTTCTTTCTGTTTTTTACCCGCGGCCGCGTTATGTTTGTTTCTATGCTTCTATCTAACGTCTTTGCTGTTGGTTTCTTCCTCCTCTTACACTTCTTCTTCTCCGTACTTGGCGGCCATGGCCAGTGCAGCTGGCATCCAACTTAAAGGTGCATTGCTGCCACCTACAGTACTGGAGTGTGAAACAGATTAGTGGGGGAAAAAACAGGTGATGACTGAGCGTGGCGGGTGGTGGGCCAGCCCGCCGGCCGTCCTGGAGTACCGGCCATTCTGTGATTCTCCAGATCACACAGATGGCCAGTCCGCCCCTGGTGGAGGAAATGATGAAGACACTCTGTGTGTTCTGAGACAGTTGCTGAGGTGAATGCACTGGGCTTTTTATTATGGCAAACATTTGAATGTCATAATTAAGTGACTGGCCCTTACACATCTCTTTTATTGTAGGATTTTTCACAACCTGCCCCAGAAACTGAAACCTCTACCTCAATGGGCTACAGAAGGAATGTGAACAAGTTAATGCTTTAAACCCTTGACATAAATTACAGTCAGTCCTGTGTTTAGAGAGTCATGCCACTTTTTGTGATTTGATCAACCTCCAGAAAACGTGTAATGATTGTTTGTGGTGGAATTGTTTCAGGTGGAAACAGACTCAGTCAGGGCCCTTTACATAAGGAGTCTAGAACTAGACTGTTCACTGAAGGAGCTGTTCTGTGAGCTGAGGAGGCTCCAAATTAAAAAAATTAAATTGGAGATCAAACAGCTGGAAAAAACAGATCTCAGTATGTGACATTTTTTTTAACCAAGTAACCCTTTAGTATGAACACTATGAATGTTTATTAATGTAATTTTTCTTGCTCTTTTTCTTCCTCCCTAGTCACATGACCAATAAAACAGTTTGAGACCTATCTGCAGTGTCAGTGTGCTTTTATTAAGTAAAATATTGTGTTGTGGTTACATCTCTGACAGCTGCGCCAGCTGGGTGGTCAAGTGTGATGGGGTCAATTTCATCAGGGAGAAGCTGGTTTTGTGGTGGTACTCGCTCCTTTCTGATAGTGGCTATATTATGCAGAATGGCACATGAAGCCACTATCTGTGATGCCCGCTCTGGTGACACTCTTAAACGCCTAAGGCTGTTGAAATGTGCCTTTAGAATGCCAAAGGTCATCTCGATCTTGACCCTGGTTTTACTGAGGGCCACATCGAAGCAGTTTTGTGGCCCTGTCTGAGGGTCAGGAATAGGGGGTTAGCAACAACCTCTGGCATGCATAACCTCTATCTCCTACCAACAGGCCATCAAAAAGCCCTGTCATAGAACAGAAATGGGGAAAATTGTGTAAGTTTTGCAATTAAAATTAAAACTTTAAAGGGGTCATATAATGCCATTTTTGTACAAGCTAATATGATTCTTTAGGGTCTAAATTAAAAGTTTGTAATATACTTTAATTAAAAATTCTCCTTAGTATTGTAAGACAACACTCATTTTACCTGGTAAAAAACAGCTCTGTTTTCAGCACGCCATTTGAGTGCATGTGTCTTTAAATGATAATGAGCTTTGCTCACCCCGCCCCTCTGTTCTGTGCATACACCGTTTGTAACACAATAACACAATAACCATGACGTGGTGTTCATTATAAACGTGGGATTATTAATTATATTGAGAACATCGTACATAGAAAACATGCTGTAATGTACCCTGAGTGTAAACAGCCGCATTCATTGTGAAGCGTGCAGCAAGCGATTTGCAAAGATTAATATAAATATTAATATAAAGGTTAATAAAACGTTACACTCACTTCAGTTCTTCTGGAGGTGCAGCAGGGACATGAATAGTTGGTACCGATCCTAATTTTCAGGAACAGCTTCTTAGCAAAACCAGCTTTACTGACCCTCGTTTGTAAAGCTGTCTGGTGTGAAATGATTCGCGCAAACATGAAAGCATGATCGCGGGGAATCCCCGCGAGGGAATCCCCGCGTCAATGCTTTGGGAATATTCCATCAAAACAGCAAAATGACTGCTGTGTTATTATTACACCCAAGAACAGAGCGCCACAATCGCTTAGACGCCATTCTTCTCCAGGCTGCGTTCCAGTCCAAAATTGTTATGCCCTTCACTTGCTAACTTCCCTCCGTCTTGTTCACTCGGATGTACGTCATTGCGAGTGCCCACTACTGGCGGAAACTGCAATGGTCTGAACTGGAACGTCCTAAGCCCTTGATCACTTGGAATCAGCTATGAAGTTGATTTATTATTTACATTTTTTTTCCCTTTAAGAATTTTTTAATGCAGCATCCAGATGTATGGCGTTTGGGTTGTTTTCAATAAAAAAAATTAGAATTAATATATCATAGAGTTGTTTGTTGTGGTGGTGATTAGACGATATCTGTGGTGACGTCATAATCGTACTGCATTGTGGGACATATAGGTGCCTGAAGTGTACATATGAAGTAGACTCGCTTCCTCGGTCAAAATCGAGGGAACGAGGGTCTGTCCATCTAAACTTCCCTCGTCCACTTCACAAAGTGGAACGCACTTCAAAATGGCGGCGGGGATTCCCCCGAGGGGAAGTGCTTAGGGAAGTTAGCAAGTGTGTGTCTAAAAGTGGACTGGAACGCAGCACCAGTATATCAATGCACTATGATGACGGATAGCTCGCTCACGAGCGAGGGCGGGTCTGTGTTGAAACGCTGCAGCTGTCAATCACAATCGTGGGAGGGGTGTCCGACCCTGTGACGTCAGTCGAACGGCTTGATTTCAGAGAGTGTCGAACATATAAGGAGATTTAAAAAAAAACACTGGATGGTATGATGGTTGTGTACAGGCACTGCCAACACACATTTCAGTACAATCAACTTGTAAAAGTGCATGTACCATTATATGACCCCTTTAAAGTGTACTGTAATTTAACTTGCTTTCCTCAAAGCGCTGACACAAAATAGACTCACGGGAAATTCGTGAGTCATGCACTGAGCCAGGCCATTTGGCATCCAAACTTGTGATCATGCATTCATGATCACAAGTCATCTGCAGATGAAATGTACAGTAAATAATTGTCCTATCTGTTAGTTACTATTTATTTAAAGATTGATCTATGCAAATAAAAATCATTTCACATAGGCTATATAGTAGCCCTACCTGAACATTAAGGCTGTGAAAGGACTTTCTGTTCACACAATCTGCCTCATGTTCTCCTAGAGCTGTGGAGATTGCAACATGTGTGCAGTCTATTGCTCCTATGACTCTAGGGAATCCTATCATAGGAATTAAAAATATATATTTAAAATCATTCTTAACAGGTAGCTACTGCAGACTATTGTATAATAGATTTCTAAGTGTGAAATATGCTTTTTTGAAGAAGAAAAAAAATGAGTGTGAAAGGTTAAATTTGTTCATGTGATGTCACCCTGTCAAGATATCTTACCGGCAATTTTATTAAAGCCCTCTTTTATGGACATGGTCGATAAATGTCCAGGGAACACAATGAAGCTATTTATGTACTCCTGCAGAGCGAGGACCACCCTGCGAATGGTTCGACAGACCGCGTTTTTCCCTAGATTCTCTGCATCACCGACCGCATACAAGTATGCACCACTTGCAAAAAAATGCAATGCAATACATACCATTTGCGGTACAGTAAGGGCATGGCTTCGACGAGTCACATTTGTTATGTGCGGCTCAAGAAGTTCACAAAGATAAGACATTCCTTCCGTGGAAAATCTGTATCTTTCATACAAGTAAGTATCAGGAAAGTCAAATGGATTTTGTCTGTCCCTAAAAACTCTTTCTCTACGAAGTGCTCGTCTAACAATTTGCGCTGAGATGTCCACAGGATTTGGGAGAAAAGGTGAAGCCATTGCAACAGAGAACAGACGCTGGGAATTAGTTACGTCACCTATATGTTTCTTTGCTCACAGCTGATTGGTCAATCTTTAGTCTGAGATCTCAAATCCATAACATAACCTTCCCCCTGGAGCAGGTTAGCCGTGCAGCGTAAGATACCATGGCGACGAACACCGATTAAAGCTGAGCTACTTTCATAGTACCTAAAACCCATGGTTGGCAGAAACTAAACTGGAACATAGCTGGCTAGCCAAAACCGGCTTCATGGTATAGGCCCCTGGTGCCATTTTGCCGAAGATGTCAATTACCACACTCCTGGGATCCTCCCCTGCTTTTTCTTTGACACCATGTAACTTAAGCAGCCACCTCCAGCTATAACGTCTGCACTCATACAGACCGGCCCTCAGGGATTTATTTTCCTCTTTCAAAGTTTTAATCTCGCCATCAATGCATTTCAAAGCTTCATTGTGTTGTCCCACATCCAGTACCAGCTGATGAACCGTCGAAGAGAGACTTTCAAGCAGTTTAGACGTAGAATCTGTTGTCATTTCAATAGTTGCAATTTTTTTGAAGGTCTCATCATGTTTTGCAGAAAGCTCTCGAATCGCAGATAGTATACGTGCGTTTTCATCGCCTCCTTCTGGAACTCTTTCCACATGACGTTTGCTTTTTTTGGCCAATGGTTTCATAGGAGTATCAGGAAAGGGAGCACCAAGAGCCTTTTCATCAAAGACAGGGACCGAATCAGACACCTCGCTCGTTGCGTCCATCATTGTGAGGTTACAAAAACTGAATTCTGACCATTTACTTTTGTACGCGTCGGAAACACAGTCCGGAATTATGTTGAATATTTGCTTTCCTTTCGTTTTATTTTTAGATTTACCCATATAAATCAAATTTCACAGATATAAGTACTGTAGATAAGTATTCATGTGCAAATTAAAAGAGAAAAGTGGTAATAAATAAGAAGTTTCACCACATCACCTTAACAGCCCACACTTACGTGACCACCTATGACGACGCCATCTTCAGACCCCCCAACGGTGAACATTGAAACCTTTTCGAAACAGTAATGACGTAATGAAGCCTTATTTACTGAAATCACGTGACTCTGGCAGTTTGATACACGCTCCGAACCATTGATTCGGAACAAAAGATTTGTAAAGGTTTCGAAGCTTCATGAAGCAGTGTTTTGAAATTGCCATTACTATAGTAAAGTATTTGATTAGTTCTAGTGTAACCTTGTTGCTATTTTATTTTTTCTTCTAGTCTTGTTCAAGTAAGTTTACCCCTGTGTCTTGTTTTGTTTTTCTCTTTTGATTTCATTTTTACTTAAGATTTTCTTCTCCAGTGTCTAGTTGCCTGCAAGTTTGATCTTTTTGTTTTATTTTTATTTGTTTGTAGTTCCAGTTATTTCCAGTTATTTCTAGTTCTTTTTTTTTTTTTTTTTTTTTTTTTACTATATATATATATATATATATATATATATATATACACTGCTCAAAAAAATAAAGGGAACACTTTTTAATCAGAGAATAGCATCAAGTCAGTTAAACTCCTGGGATATTGATCTGGTCAGTTAAGTAACAGAGGGGGTTGGTAATCAGTTTCAGCTGCTTTAGTGTTAATGACATTAACAGCAGGTGCACTAGATGGGCAACAGTGAGACAACCCCCAAAACAGGAATGGTTTTACAGGTGGAGGCCACTGACATTTTTTCCCTACTCATCTTTTCGGACTGTTTTTCACCAGTTTTGCATTTGGCTATGGTCAGTGTCACTACTGGTAGCATGAGGCGATACCTGGGGTAACACTTTATTTTGATAGTCCGTTTGTTGAGACTTTACTAGTTATTAGTAGCCATTCAGTAGCTTGTCAACAGTGCATCAGTTGACATTCAACAACACTGTTTCAACTGACAAGTAACATACGTTCAACTGACTGCCTATAGACTATAAGGTACAATTCAAGTGTTAATCTACAGATTTTACAAAAAAGTGCCTGTTGACTGTCAATGTTATTTTGCTACAGGTTATTAACCAATTGGCGACTAACTTTCAATTGTCAACTAACTTTCTGTAGATTGAGTACCAACAACTCAAGATCAATCTGTCAGTTAAAAGTCAACAGTCATGTCAGCATATGAAGTACATGATACTGTATATCCTACTCAAGGGGTCTCATGTGCATCAAATTAATGATTATTTTAGCTGATTTAAAACTGTTTTTAAAAATGTTTTAACCATTTGTAGATAATCTGTTGATAGTCAACTAAAGATTACATGTAGTTGCTTATTTGTTGCTTGTCAACAAATAAATTGTTTATGATCAGTAGACTATTAATAGACGTTCTCAACTAAGCGTTAGTAGATATATTTTAGGACTATCTAATTAAAGTGAAAAAGAGTTTATATCAGTAGAAATTCTATAACCTATCAACAGATTAATATATTGTTTATGATCAGTTGACTATTAATAGACATTATCCACTAAGTGTTAGTAGATATCTTTTAGGACTATCTAATTAAAGTGAAAGACAGTTGATATCAGTAGAAAATCTATAACCTATCAACAGATTGCATACCTACCTAGACTGAAGTAGAACAAACACTATGGCCAGCACATCAGAGAAAAAAAAATCACTTAAAATAAATAAATACAACCCATTATTTACAAGGATATCACGATCACATCTGAACCATCTGATTATGTGAAAAAAATTATATTGAGCATTCCAAATGAGAAAACTCTCAATAGTCTACATCATTTCAAATGCCCGAGGCCAAGATCAAAAGTTATAAACAACAAATAACAATAATTATTAATGAATACATTTAGCCTTTCATGACAGTAAGTTTTACAGAAAATCGCATAAATGCAGTTTAACGTTATAACAGTTACTCATTTAAGAAATAATCTCTGTTCCTGCTGCAAACTCGCTTTGGAGGATTAACAGACAAGACTATAGTTTAAACCCTTAACAATACCTTCTTTAATCGTTTAACCATTTTGTAACATTTAGTTTATTTAACGTTACGGTGAGACACAAAAGGCGTTTTCTCCTATAGAACCATAATACACCAAAACACAATATAAATTAACAAAATACATAATTTGTATTAGCTAACATAACGTTAGATGTAATCCAAATCTTTATAATCCATACGCAAGCAAGAAACAGATCCAAATTCAGCCCTTCATCCACATCCAACGATCTCCATCTCGTAAATGTCAAATCCCGCGCTCGTGATGAATTTAAATTCAAAAATTGCGCCCTCTAGAAGCGTTACGACATGTTTTACGGCAGTGAATATCAAACGCTCATTGGCTCTCGCCTGCTTCGTCACAGATTGCAGCATGCCGTGTTTCAGTTGAAACAACATTGAGATGCAGAAGCGCGCGCGCCGTCTTCATGCAGAGGGAAGCTGGGTTAACATTTTCATGTATTAATAACTTAAATTCTGCTCTGTCCCTTATACAAAACTATTATATACTGCCAGAGAGGACTGCAACACATCGTCATTTGAGCGACTTTTGGTACCGATTTACATTTTCGCAATAAATTATTATGATTACACATCTGTTGTTTTTCTTCATAATTTTAGCCTGCATAGTTTTAAGAAATGG
The DNA here is from genome assembly GCA_022829025.1 of Squalius cephalus. NCBI lineage: Eukaryota > Metazoa > Chordata > Actinopteri > Cypriniformes > Leuciscidae > Squalius > Squalius cephalus. The sequence continues at coordinate 27,221,498 of CM040802.1, read as the reverse complement.
TTATGGGTAGGTTTAGGGGCAGGAGTAGGATTAATGTTAGTGGCTCAAATGCTATTAATAAAACTGGCATTTCTCTACACATCTCTGTCCATAAAGTGTTTTATTCTTTTTATATTCTGTATAAAATGAGTAATTTATATTTAGGTTTGGGAGTAGGGTTAAGGGAACTTACATTTATCTATAAAACAGTATAAGGGAAATGATACAGATATCTTTATGATTCGTAAACGTTTTGTAGCTGTGAATTCGTAATAATTCTACGTTGCAGACATGTCTGTATCATACGTTTCAGCATCTATCCAAACGTACAAAAAAAGTATGTTTTCAATCTGTTGATAGGTTATAGACTTTCTACTGATATAAACTGTTTTTCACTTTAATTAGATAGTCCTAAAAGATATCTACTAACACTTAGTGGATAATGTCTATTAATAGTCAACTGATCATAAACAATATATTAATCTGTTGATAGGTTATAGACTTTCTACTGATATAAACTGTTTTTCACTTTAATTAGATAGTCCTAAAAGATATCTACTAACACTTAGTGGATAATGTCTATTAATAGTCAACTGATCATAAACAATATATTAATCTGTTGATAGGTTATAGACTTTCTACTGATATAAACTGTTTTTCACTTTAATTAGATAGTCCTAAAATGTATCTACTAACACTTAGTGGATAATGTCTATTAATTGTCTACTGATCATAAACAATTTATTTGTTGACAAGCAACAGATCTAATCTTTAGTTGACTATATCAACAGACTATCTACAAATGGTTAACAATTTTTTTTAAACTGTTTTAAATCAGCTAAAATAATCATTAATTTGATGCATATGAGACCCCTTGAGTAGGATATACAGTATCATGTACTTCATATGCTGACATGACTGTTGACTTTTAACTGACAGATTGATCTTGAGTTGTTGGTACTCAATCTACAGAAAGTTAGTTGACAATTGAAAGTTAGTCGCCAATTGGTTAATAACCTGTAGCAAAATAACATTGACAGTCAACAGGCACTTTTTCGTAAAATCTGTAGATTAACACTTGAATTGTACCTTATAGTCTATAGGCAGTCAGTTGAACGTATGTTACTTGTCAGTTGAAACAGTGTTGTTGAATGTCAACTGATGCACTGTTGACAAGCTACTGAATGGCTACTAATAACTAGTATAGTCTCAACGAACGGACTATCAAAATAAAGTGTTACCATACCGGGACCCTACAGAGGTTGCGCAGGCAGTCCAGCTCCTTCAGGATGGCTCATCAATACGTGCCATTGCCAGAAGGTTTGCTGTGTCTCCCAGCACAGTCTCAAGAGCATGGAGGAGATTCCAGGAAGACAGACAGCTACTCTAGGAGAGCTGGACAGGGCCGTAGAAGGTCCTTAACCCTCTGGGGTCTAAGGTGTTTTTGGGGTCCTTGAGATGTTCTGACATGCCCTGACATTTTTGCTTTTTTCAGTTGCTTATAAACATATTAATGGCAAAGGTGTAAATTCACTCTATATAGCACAAACAGGGCTACCATCATATGTGAGCACCATGCATGTACATGTTTTCATTTTTGAGAGAATAATGTTTATGCATGGTTATTGAAAAAACTAAAAACTAAAGTTTCTGAAATAAGGCCATAAAACACATTCTAAATATATGTCAATAAGACTTGTGACTAATGGATGTCATCGCCTAGTGTTTTTTCTTCAAAATGATGTGAAAATTATCCTGCCTAATCATTCACATAACACAATGCATTGATTTAAATTTTGCAAAACACTTTCTGTCTGGAAAGGCAATATGCGGAGTGGGCGTCAACGATCATGCATATTTAGTGGTTCGCACCTGGAGACAATGGGGCCCGCATACTTAATGAGCCATTCATTCAGGTGTGTCACAAGAAAGAATGCAAGAGCAACAGTTGGAAGCATCTCAATATTTTTATTTTTTTTCCACAAATTGTGCTTGCAAATTTGCCTATAATATCAAAAGGAAAACATGTCTAGTAATTGTGCAGTTAATTCTCATACTGTATTTTCAGTTTTGGAATATTTATCCTCTCCCCAAATTTGTCACTAATAAAACACAATAAAAAATTATTTTAAAGAAAAGGCTTATATTTTCCTTTTATTAGTTTGTTTACATCTACCTTGTATTTTTTTTTTTTTTTTTTTTTTTTTATTAAAAAGGTTACAATTACAACAACAATTCAAGTGTAATCTTTCTTTGTAAAAACTAAAGTATACATTTTATCATACATATTTCAAAATTTAGGATTCATTACTTGAATATAGCCTAGGCTACATTGGAATAAACACTATAACTTATTATTTGATTATTTTTGACAAAACATACTATATTTAACATATGAGCAAAAATTGGCAAACAAAAGCTTATTTGAGGTGGCAGATATTTTACAGTAAAAATGTATAATCTATCCAAAACTAATCAATGAAATGTTGTCTTTCATATGTCTGTAACATAGTAACTTTCGTTTTTATTATAAGAAATATAAATGTTAATTTGCAGTTTAATACGTTGCTTATACAAATACATTTTATTTCAACATATTTCACTCGATTTTTACTCAGTAGCCTATAGCAATACAGTTTGCTAAAAGCGAAACATTCACAGACAGAAACAATTCAAATTTAAATCGTCTTTTGCCAGTTGTGGTAAACAGCGGCATCTCTGCCGTTCATTCATTCATTCATGCACAGAAACGCGCCGCACTTGAGAATGAAAAAAAAAACTTACTACATTATTCCATAGCCTCGGATCTGTTGCTCCTCGTACTTCTGAGGTAAATTTTCCATTATAGTATTATTCCTCACAGCGCTGCGAGACTGTGTAAACAAGTACAATGATCTGATGTGTTTTCTCGAGCTGATATGGGGGCGTTCACAGTTTGCATGGATTGCCTCAGACATTTGCGTTTGAATAGCGCGCGCTCTCCGTGGGCGGGGTCACATTAAATCTGAATGAGCTCTAATTAGCTTGACTGGAATCGCTCTCTTTTAATACAGATTTCACAAGCTGAGAATATTTGTTTTTATATAAATTACTTCATTTAAAAGAGGAGAATTCAAGCTTCATGCCTGTGTGTCTGTATGCCTTTTTGACTGAGTATTCCCTGAGTTATGGTTCATTTTCGGACGCGTTTCAGAATTGACTACACTGACAGAGAGAAAGCAGAACTCGCATCATGTTTATTTTTCTTTATTTGGCGAAAAGCACAACACTTTGTTTTTATTGTGAGTATACACAAAAATAATACACACTTAACAGGATCGATTGATGTACAACACAAGCATATAAGATAAAAGTAATATTTTTTTTTCTTTTTTTTCACTGATAAGGAAAAAAACGAGCCTATCGCGCCGGCGCGATAGCCGACCTCAGGGGGTTAACCCATCAGCAGGACCGGTATCTGCTCCTTTGTGCGAGGAGGAACATGATGAGCACTGCCAGAGCCCTACAAAATGACCTCCAGCAGGCCACTGGTGTGAATGTCTCTGACCAAACAATCAGAAACAGACTTCATGAGGGTGGCCTGAGGGCCCGACGTCCTCTAGTGGGCCCTGTGCTCACTGCCCAGCACCAGGGAGCTCGATTGGCATTTCCCATTGAACACCAGAATTGGCAGGTCCGCCACTGGTGCCCTGCGGTTTTCACAAATGAGAGCAGGTTCACCCTGAGCACGTGACAGACAGGAAAGGGTCTGGAGAAGCCGTGGAGAATGTTATGCTACCTGTAACATCATTCAGCATGACCGGTTTGGTGGTGGGTCAGTGATGGTCTGGGGAGGCATATCCATGGAGGGACGCACAGACCTCTGCAGGCTAGACAATGGCACCCTGACTGCCATTAGGTATCGGGATGAAATCTTTGGATCCATTGTCAGACCATATGCTGGTGCAGTGGGTCCTGGGTTCCTCCTGGTGCACAACAATGCCCGGCCTCATGTGGCGAGAGCATGCAGGCAGTTCCTGGAGGATGAAGGAATGATACCATTGAAGGGCCACCACGCTCACCTGACCTACATCCAATAGAACACCTCTGGGACATTGTGTTTCGGTCCATCTGACATCACCTGGTTGCACCTCAGACTGTCCAGGAGCTCAGTGATGCGCTGGTCCAGATCTGGGAGGAAATACCCCAGGACACCATCCATCGGCTCATTAGGAGCATGCCCCGACGTTGTCAGGCATGCATACAAGCACGTGGGGGCCATACAACCTACTGAGTACCATTTTGAGTTGCTGCAATGAAATTTCAGCAAAATTGACAAGCCTGCTGCATCATTTTTTCACTTAGATTTCCGGGGTGTCTTTGAATTCAATCATCTGTAGGTTGATCATTTTCATTTCCATCAAACGATGTGGCATCCTTTCGTTCATAACACATTACCCAGTCCATATTAGTATAGATATCCAGCATGATATTTTTCCCCATTGAGATCTGATGTGTTTTCAAAGTGTTCCTTTAATTTTTTTGAGCAGTGTATATATACACTCACCTAAAGGATTATTAGGAACACCTGTTCAATTTCTCATTAATGCAATTATCTAATCAACCAATCACATGGCAGTTGCTTCAATGCATTTAGGGGTGTGGTCCTGGTCAAGACAATCTCCTGAACTCCAATCTGAATGTCAGAATGGGAAAGAAAGGTGATTTAAGCAATTTTGAGCGTGGCATGGTTGTTGGTGCCAGACGGGCCGGTCTGAGTATTTCACAATCTGCTCAGTTACTGGGATTTTCACGCACAACCATTTCTAAGGTTTACAAAGAATGGTGTGAAAAGGGAAAAACATCCAGTATGTGGCAGTCCTGTGGGCGAAAATGTCTTGTTGATGCTAGAGGTCAGAGGAGAATGGGCCGACTGATTCAAGCTGATAGAAGAGCAACTTTGACTGAAATAACCACTCGTTACAACCGAGGTATGCAGCAAAGCATTTGTGAAGCCACAACACGCACAACCTTGAGGCGGATGGGCAACAACAGCAGAAGACCCCACCGGGTACCACTCATCTCCACTACAAATAGGAAAAAGAGGCTACAATTTGCACGAGCTCACCAAAATTGGACAGTTGAAGACTGGAAAAATGTTGCCTGGTCTGATGAGTCTCGATTTTTGTTGAGACATTCAGATGGTAGAGTCAGAATTTGGCGTAAACAGAATGAGAACATGGATCCATCATGCCTTGTTACCACTGTGCAGGCTGGTGGTGGTGGTGTAATGGTGTGGGGGATGTTTTCTTGGCACAATTTAGGCCCCTTAGTGCCAATTGGGCATCGTTTAAATGCCACAGCCTACCTGAGCATTGTTTCTGACCATGTCCATCCCTTTATGACCACCATGTACCCATCCTCTGATGGCTACTTCCAGCAGGATAATGCACCATGTCACAAAGCTTGAATCATTTCAAATTGGTTTCTTGAACATGACAATGAGTTCACTGTACTAAAATGGCCCCCACAGTCACCAGATCTCAACCCAATAGAGCATCTTTGGGATGTGGTGGAACGGGAGCTTCGTGCCCTGGATGTGCATCCCACAAATCTCCATCAACTGCAAGATGCTATCCTATCAATATGGGCCAACATTTCTAAAGAATGCTTTCAGGACCTTGTTGAATCAATGCCACGTAGAATTAAGGCAGTTCTGAAGGCGAAAGGGGGTCAAACACAGTATTAGTATGGTGTTCCTAATAATCCTTTAGGTGAGTGTATATAAAGGTGCTGGTCATAAAATTAGAATATCATCAAAAAGTTGATTTATTTCAAGAATTCTACTTAACAGGTGAAACTAATATATTATATAGACTCATTACACGCAAAGTGAGATATTTCAAGCCTTTATTTGTTATAATTTTGATGATTATGGCTTACAGCTTATGAAACCCACGAAATCAAAATCCCAGAAAATTAGAATATTACATGAAATCACACAGTAATTACACAGTGATACCATGGTCATTGAACCAGGTTTTGGTTATTTTGGCAGTGTGGGCAGGTGCAAATCCTGCTGGAAAATGAAGGAAGCATGAAGTGCTCTGGAAATGTCCTGGTAGACGGCTGCGTTGACTCTGGATTTAATAAAGCACAGTGGACCAAAGTCCTCTTTTCTGATGAGAGCAAATTTTGCATCTCATTTGGAAACCAAGGTCCCAGAGTCTGGAGGAAAAATGGAGAGGCACACAATCCAAGATGCTTGAAGTCCAGTGTGAAGTTTCCACAGTCTGTGTTGGTTTGGGGAGCCGTGTCATTGGCTGGTGTTGGTCCACTGTGCTGTCCACTCAACGCAGACGTCTACCAGGACATTTTCAGAGCACTTCATGCTTCCTTCAGCAGACAAGCTTTATGGAGATGCTGACTTCATTTTCCAGCAGGATTTGCATCTGCCCACACTGCCAAAATAACCAAAACCTGGTTCAATGACCATGGTATCACTGTGTAATTACTGTGTGATTTCATGTAATATTCTAATTTTCTGGGATTTTGATTTCGTGGGTTTCATAAGCTGTAAACCATAATCATCAACATTATAACAAATAAAGGCTTGCAATATTTCACTTTGCATGTAATGAGTCTATATAATATATTAGTTTCACCTGTTAAGTTGAATTCTTGAAATAAATTAACTTTTTGATGATATTCTACTTTTATGACCAGCACCTGTATATATATATATGATTATTATTATTAATTGAATATTATCATATTTGAACTTTGAGTTCTAATATTTGATTAGCTTTCCAAAAGCAAATTTTCCATGAAGAAAAAATGTTCGGGGAATAACATACCGCTGGATGGCACAATTGACCAATTAGAATCAAATATTCCACTGAGCCATGTAACAATTGAAGATAAACTTAAAGTTGTTCATGGTATTCTACACAAAACAAACCTAGAGAAAAACAGTGCAAAAACAAATGAGAGAAATAAGAGAGAATGAGCCTACATATCTTAAAAAATGAAATAATAATAATATTAGGAGTCATAATATTACTATTCATGGTTTAGTTCTACTGCAAGTGATCTACTGCATTTCCCCCTCCTTTGGACTTTGTTGTCATGTAGGGTTAGGGTTTTAAAAAGCATCAAGGTGCCCTCAACTTTTTAATATTCACGTGTCTGTATAATGGGTTACAGGTCTGTGGTTTATTGGTGCCACATCATCACATAGCCTTCACCATACCTAGAGATTGGCATGGTTTTATTTCAGTTAGCCTAAAAGCTAGTTTGATTTGCATTGAGAGATGATCTTATGGAAAGTACCCCATGCCAATCTCTAGGTATGGTGAAGGCTATGTGATGATGTGGGGCTATTTTAATTCCAAAGGCCAAGGGAACTTTATCAGGATGCATAGTATCCTAAAAATTTTTTAAAAAAAATACTTAAAAATAAAAATCTGCCTGCCTCTATGGGAATTTAACATAGGGGTGTACTCACTTATGCACCATGTATTTTAAGGAAGAACATTTATTTATTTACGATACATTATTCATTCACAAAGAAAATTGGTGTCCTTAAAGGTTGGATTTTTCCTAATTTTTTAAATTAAGGCATTAAGTTCAATTTCCAAAAGATGATTTTTTATTCCTCTTTTTAGTCAACTTTAGCATGGGTGTATTCACTTATGCATTGCACTGTATATATTAGGGCTGGCCGATTTAAATCGTGATATTGTTATGCGCATCTCGTCAGTAAAGCCGGTTCCTTGATTAGTAGTAAATCGCCATCACCAATATATATATATATATATATATATATATATATATATATATATATATATTTTTTTTTTTTTTTTCCATACGAGCAACAACAAAGTAAGGGCAGAATGCCTTGGTAATTAAAAAAAAAGGTACAAAGTATTGTTCTAAATTACTGGGATAGTTAATACTTTAAACATAAATTGAAGTCAATAAATGTCATGAATGATCACCCTATTTCACCTTCAGGGCAAACAGACCTACAAAGAGCACTATATGCTTTCACTTCATGTGCTTTCATTTTAATTTCCCCCTAAACCTGTTCATATTCTGTTCAGAATACTAAAGTTCAGGATAAATAACTAATAGTAGCTGAAGAAAATTACATCACAGTTATTTTGACTTATTTAGAAAATGAGTCTATAGTGTTAAATAACTTGTTATAGTGTTGCTTTAGTGTTAAATGTCTCTTTCCATTTGCTTAATGCACCAATAATTCTATACGTGTAATGTTTGGCTGTTGAGTATGACAAAGGAGTATCTAACAAACACAGTCTTTATTAAATCCACAATAGAGAAACCTAGGAGATCGAAGAAGACTAAGCAAACACAACCACTTCCCGTAAACAAGACCAGACAAAGAACTGAACAAAACGGGTGTATTCCAGAAAACAGGTTATGTGACAGCTGGGTATGTTTAAGGGTAAGTAAGCTGATAATCTCAACTTTCGGTGCCAAAAAAGGAGGTAACTTTCAGGGTACATGGGAATGGAGCACAGACTCAATGACTCTAAAACATGTATTATGATAATAAGTAGGCTACTGACAGGTTTGCCTTTTCAGATTAAAAGGACACCTGGTAAGTCTGAGTGTTTTTTCTCTACGAAGCTCCCCTAGTGTCTGGTAGTAAATGCTTTCAAACACTCTGTGGTAAAAACGAACTGTTGTCCCTCCCCCCTCGCCACGAGCAACCCAGCTGAGCAGAGGAACCGGCTATTTCAAAACCAGTTATGTCTACCGAGGCAAGTAAAGAAATATTTTCTTTCCAACTGATGACGATTATTTTTATTTTTTTATTGTGTTGTCATGCATACTAGTATTTTTACCGGGAACGAACCATATGAACGAACTACTGCTTTCGTGTTTGTTTGTTTTTGGGAGAGTGGGCATGAGCATAAAAATATATATATATATCGGAGGCTAATATTTGTCTAAAGTTATATTAGCAAGGTCTATAAGTTAATCTGGTAGAATGACGGTTTACCTTTGCTTGTCTAAGAAAACATCAGAACGTTTTTTCTAGCTCGATCATGATATGTGCAACATGTTTATTGCCTATTATCAGCCGCGTTGACTTAGTGACATAAAATAAAAGTGCAAGTTACACAAATAAAACCGACAGAGGAACGACCAAACAGAAATCAAACGTGTTTGCTAATATAATGACAATGCTAACATCAAAGTTATAGTATCTAGCGTAAGCCGGTAACAGACAGCGATCATAATAAAAACCTTTACAGACAATAGCAAACATCCTGAGGTCACAATTACTTGAAATTTAAATATTAAACACAGTTTATTCCAAAGATACTTGCAACAGCAGCCAGGTCAGCATCCGTTTTGCAGGCTTCTGTTTCTCTCAGTTCTCGCCATTATGAAAAAGCCGGTCCGATATTTACTCGAGTCTGACTTCTTGCTCGGTCAGTCTCCCGTTTCCTCTTTCGTTGGTCCTCTGACAAAGATTTCCTAGCTTTCTGCTTATTTTTTACAGGCTCAGCCATAACTCAATCTATCGTTGCCCTTTGTTTATAGCTAGCCGGTGCTTGAATGGGGGCGTGTACGTGTGCAGTGCCGTCAAGCAATTCGTTACATCGCGAGACCTGATATCACGCGATACTTCCTGACGGCGAGGCCGCCGACCCGCTGGCCCAAGGTTGCAAATGAGTTTTTTCCGCTCTCGGGCACCAGGGGGGTGCGAAACCACCACCATTCAACCCGAAATAAGTAATATAACCATTCCACTGACTCCGAAGCTGTTCAGTTAAGGTTAAAAAGTTACCTAGAGCACCTTTAAGGTCAGGTCAAAAAGCAATGTGATATTTTTGTGACTTTTGAGTGGCAATAGATATCAAACATTTATTGTGTTAAGTGGAAGTTTATAATGGTTATTTAATATAATCTGATAATGACAGATTATTTTAAATAAATCATTCATGAATTTTCTGGTCATTTGTTGATAGTAGGTCGTCAGATTGAAAATAATCAGAGGGATTTTTTTCTGATTGGAAACAGACAGGCACATGAATGTGAGAATCTTCTGTATCAGTCATATGTAATGTAATGCATTGCTTTGAATTATTTGACAACTATTGTATTTGTTAATGAGACATTTACGAGCCATTTTTCCTGTTAAAATCCTTTTTTACTGGAAACAAAGCTGCTGTGACCCCAAACCTCCTTATGGAAGAAGAAAGGCGTTGTGTTTACTGTTTACACCTGTGAAATAGTTATCAGGATCAACTAAACAAAAAGTTTTACAAAAGTATGTGAAGTATGTAAAGTTCATAGACTGTTTAAAATACGTCCACGAGTTGTACACACTGGTTTGTTATTGTATGGACATTAGGGTGCATCAAATTTGAATGGGAAATTTTAATTTCAAAATATCAATTTGGCTGGCATTGCATTTTGTTCCAATTAACAAAAATTACTTTTGCAAAGTTTTGAGGAATTCCATTGAGATTTAGGGGTGCCACCTAACACATGAAGTTTGGCGAAATTTCGAAAAATGTGCAATTTTTAGTCTAATTGCCAAAAGGTTGACCTGGAAACGTTGAGTACAGTGAACTTTTATACAGTAACATGTTCTATAGGGTTATCAAAGTAAAAGTTGTTTGTTTGCCCTTTGGGCAACTTGGGCATTTCTCAGAATTCAACTTTCAAGATTCTCCATTCATTTGTCCTATAGACAAAATTAATGGAGGTCAATGGGACATGTTCACGTGGCCTTACCCTGTTAATTTACTGCAACAACTATAATGCTACTCTCAATGCACATGAGTCATCTACAGTGGGGAGAACAAGTATTTGATACACTGCAGATTTTTCAGGTTTCCCACTTACAAAGCATGTAGAAGTGTCTGTAGTTTTGATCATAGGTACTCTTCAACTGTGAGTGACGGAATCTAAAACAAAAATTCAGAAAATCACATTGTATGATTTTTAAGTAATTCATTTGCATTTTATTGCATGACATATTTGACACATCAGAAAAGCAGAACTTAATTTTTGGTACAGAAACCTTTGTTTGCAATTACAGAGATCATACGTTTCCTGTAGTTCTTGACCAGGTTTGCACACACTGCAGCAGGGATTCTGGCCCACTCCTTCATACAGACCTTCTCCAGATCCTTCAGGTTTCGGGGCTGTCGCTGGGCAATACGGACTTTCAGCTCCCTCCAAAGATTTTCTATTGGGTTCAGGTCTGGAGACTGGCTAGGCCACTCCAGGACCTTGAGATGCTTCTTACGGAGCCACTCCTTAGTTGCCCTGGCTGTGTGTTTCGGATCGTTGTCATGTTGGAAGACCCAGCCACGACCCATCTTCAATGCTCTTACTGAGGGAAGGAGGTTGTTGGCCAAGATCTCACGATACATGGCCCATCCATCCTCCCCTCAATACGGTGCAGTGGTCCTGTCCCCTTTGCAGAAAAGCATCCTCAAAGAATGACGTTTCCACCTCCATGTTTCACGGTTGGGATGGTGTTCTTGGGGTTGTACTCATCCTTCTTTTTCCTCCAAACATGGCGAGTGGAGTTTAGACCAAAAAGCTCTATTTTTGTCTCATCAGACCACATGACCTTCCCCCATTCCTCCTCTGGATCATCCAGATGGTCATTGACAAACTTCAGACAGGCTTGGACATGCGCTGGCTTGAGCAGGGGGACCTTGCGTGCACTGCAGCAGGGTATATGCAGGAATCTTGAAGTTAATTTGAATACCTTTTCAAGACTTTTTCAAGACCTTCTCAATATTTTTTAATACCTCACCGCCACTTCAAGCGTGGCCACGAATTAATAATACCTCAGCAGGTTATACTAATTTGTTCCCTCGTTTTACTATATTGTGGCCACGTTGTAAATTTGTAAAACGTGCTGAGGTATTATTAATTCGTGGCCACGAAACAATTCACCTGAATATTCACAAAAAAAAAGGAATAAATAGCTGTACGAGAATAGTCGGCCTTCACTGAAGAGCTATCTTCACAGGTAAGAAAAACAGTTTAATAATTATTATTAATTCGTGGCCACGAAATAATTCACCTGAATATTCACCAATTCACAAAAATAGGTCTTTAGCATTCACTAATTAATAGTATCAAACTGTTTTTGGTCACGCTGTAATTCGTTAAAGGGATAGTTCACTTTGAAATTAAATTTTGGTATGTTTAAGCTTACCTCAAGGGCATCCAAGATGTAGGTGTCTTTTTTTCCGCAGTAGTTTCAATTTTGATATTTTTAGGTCAAACCGGTCTTGTCTGTCAGTCATATAATGCAGGTCTATGGTCACAGTCTCAAAGAGCATGCACAGAGTCCAAATTAAAACAATTCCCCATCGTCCAAATTAAAACAATTCCCCATCGTCCAAATTAAACAATTCCCCATCGTAAGTACACATTGATGGCCTAAGACACGAAACGAGCGGTTTGTGTGAGAAAACGACCAGTATTTATATCGTTTTTAGCTCTTATACACAGCCACGTCCAAGTGATCTGAGGGCGCGCGCGCATCCTGGTGTGTGACGTGTACGCAGACTGGTGCATAGATATATACACTAGATGTCGCCTTGTCTACGGCAGTTCATTGGAACGAATGTCTTTAAAGGGATACTCCACCGTTTTTTCATATTAAACTATGTTATTCCCTTAACTAAGACGAGTTGATACATACCTCTCTCGTCTCAGTGCGTGCACTAAATCGCTCTGTCTTGCGGTGAAACTTTGTTAGCACTTAGCTTAGCCCAGTTCATTCAATATGGGCCAAGCAGAGAAGCTACCAAACAACTCCACGTTTTCCCTATTTAAATACAGTTACTCGCGTAGTGTACCTCGACCTAGGACGGTGACACAAAACAAAACGTTGCGCTTTTCTAAGCGCGTAAAATGGATAACTATATTGTATGGCGGAATACCATAGCAAGTGCTTGTAAGCACTTCGACTTGGCGCAGTAATATCTTCACTAGAGGGAGCGGGGGCCGGTGAGAGGATTTTTCACGAGTGAAGATATTACTGCGCCAAGTCGAAGTGCTTACAAGCACTTGCTATGGTATTCCGCCATACAATATAGTTCTTCCTCCCCGTACTAAGGAACCACCACATTCCGTTCAGAACAGACAACACGTCAGTTGGTGTCCTGCATAAATCGCCAGGGCGGCCTCAAAAATGGCCCCTAAATCATCATGTACTGGAAAAATAGTTTGCATGTGTTGTTTCTACATATTTTGGAACACTTTTAGCACCCAGCCATATCAAAATTCAAGAATTGTGTTTTTTGATGCACCCTAATGGACATCGACATAAAATTACATTTTCACGCCCTTAAACATGACTCGGAATAAAAAACAAACTGTGATTGGTTGTTTTACATGTCAGTCAAATGGCTTCTGGAAGGTCCTTGGCCAATAAAAGCTGCCATGGAGTCCAGACCTTCTACCATCAGTCAGAACGTGAATTGTTCATTAGTACACCATTTATCTTACGCCATCTCCCCCCAAAATGTAAACACTAAAGCGGTCAACCTCTTTCCAGCTCAACCTATAGAGAGAGTTTGGGGCGTGGCTACTGTAGTAGGCTGAGTGCAGATACATTGGATGGGTTTATAATAAGCGAGATGCTCACATTAGCTCTACATAGTGTAAAGCACTATTCGGACAGGACATTCATCATAAAAGTGCATCTATCCATCATAAAAGTGCATCTATCATCATAAAAGTGTATCTAGTTTAACATGGAGAGGTGGGGTAAAGAAATAATTACCAGAACTTCTCAGTGATTTTAGTCCTGTCCGAATGTGCCATCTCAGTAAACATTACGGACAATGTCAGTAAATATTACGGCGACTTTTACCTTCAGTAAAAAGGTCCGGAAAAATTACCTCAGGTAATACTAATCTCGTACGAATAGACCTGCTGTAAATATGTACGTAAATATTCCGTCATTTCCTGTTTAAAAGTAGTTCTCTTACGAGAGTACTCTCGTGTTGCGTAAGTTTAGCTTACGCTACGGGAAAACTCCTTTTCTCGAGAATACTGAAGCAAAAAATTATCCTTAATTTTTAAACATGTAAAACGCATTTGCTGCAGCAGGCAGACATAGGCGAGGCAGCTCGCGCGCCTATTGGCTGCTCTGCAGCAACTGCTGCAACCTATCAGTGCGTCTTGGCATGACTCCAGCGCCAATGGGAAGCCTTCCCGCGCCATGTCATGACCCGCCAAAATGGTGTAGCCTAAGCCTATAAATACCCATCGCTCAGGTTGCACAATGATTTCGTCTCCTTCAGCGAGTGACTTCACTTCGCTGGATCTCTAAGAGTCGAAGCTGCGTCGTTGAACAGCACTTCAGCGGGACGAGCTCGAGTTTGAGGATGCCGGCTGGATTTTTGCTGCCTTCACTCGCCGTACCTGTTGCGCTATCCGGAGCTTATATCCTTTACTGCTCTGTGTGTGTTCGCCGCTGCGACACACACGTTTCTATCTAAAAGAGCCGGCATTTCTAAATGCCTCCTTCCTTCTGCGGCTCGTGCGGAGCCGTCCTCAGCGACGGGGACCGCCATGCTCTGTGCGTTTCCTGCCTGGGGAAGGATCACGCGGACCTCACGCTCGCCGACGGCGGCTGCCAGGAGTGCGAATCACTGCCTCTCTCGACACTGCAGGCTCGACAGGCTTTATTCACCATCAAGTCCGCTTCTCCCGGGCCTTCTGTTGGGCCGCGCCGTAAGAAGCGCTGCTCGCCGCCAGAACCTTCGGTGAAGGAGAACTCGCCGGCGGCGTCCCCGCGAGCCTCCTTCTCGGAATCCCCCGTCTCCTTCCTCGACGCCCAGCGCCGAGGGGATGGAACGGGATGTAGGAGAGGATGACAGCTGTTCCCTCCTTGCGTCCGGGAGTGGGGAGTGGTCGGATTCTATCCCTGACACCACCCCGTCGACTCACGAAGGCCATAGAAGACCTCTGCCTCGACTGGACCACGCCCCAGGAGCTCTACACCTGTTTCTAGGCCCGCTCCCTCCCTCCCCAAGCTACACAATGAACTCTCCAGATCGTGGGGAGCCCCGTACTCTGCCAGGCTGAGATCCTCTGTCTCTTCGACGCTCTCCATGGTCGATGGCGCGAAAGACAAGGGATATCTCTCTGTTCCTCCGATGGAGGAAGCAGTAGCTACACACTTGTGTCCGCCCTCTGCTGGATGGAGGGCCAACTACCCACTAAAGCCTGCCGGACCACTTCAACTTTGATCGGTCGCGCCTACGCTGCCGCCGGTTAGGCAGCGTCTGCACTACACGCTATGGCTGTTCTGCAGATTCACCAGGCCAACCTCCTCCGTTCACTGGACGAGGCTGGACCAACGAAGGAGTGTGTGACGGATTTAAGGACTTGGTTCTCAGAGCTACTAAAGCCTCCGCTCAAGCCATTGGGCGTAACATTGCTTCCCTCACCGTCACAGAGAGTCACTTGTGGCTAACGCTGTCCGACATGTCTGAGTCCGACCGTGCCACCTTTCTGGACGCTCCCGTCTCTCCAGCCGGCCTCTTCGGTCACTCGGTGAAGGGCTTTGCGGAGCGTTTTTCGGAAGTGCAGAAAACGTCTCAGGCTATGAGACACTTTTTGGCGCGGCGCACTAGTTCTGCAGCGGGCCATTCCACAGCACCCCCACCGCCTCCTCCGCCCGCCCCGCAACAGTGCCAGGACCGGGATGCACGCCAGCGCTCGCGTTCTACGAGCCGTCGCAGACCGCCTCCTGCCCGGGGACCCAGGCCCAGGCTCGCGCCCAGTTTCGAGCCTCCTAAGTCTTCCTAGCACTCCTAGGAAAGCGCCGATGGTTAAGTCCCGCTACGGCCGGACCACAATCAAAATCAGCGCGAACCGCTCTATCAGTCCCCTTAGCAGAGGCGACTCGAAGAGTGTATTCAGCAGTCTACGAGCCAGTTCTTCAACTCGCTCCCCTGCACACAAACGCCGTTTTTACGGCGACCCACATCAATCTCAGAAAGAGCATTATGTCTGGTCATATTCCGGCTCGGGCCGAAGGTGTTTTAAATGTAGGAAAGGTGCCCACTGCCCAGTGTTCCTGTATTACAGCATCTCCCCACAAAGTGCTGTCTGTCCCAGATCCCATTGGCAATTCACGCGAAAGCATGGGAATTGATTCCAGGGGTCTCAAATTGGGTACTGAAAACAGTGAAACAGGGCTACTCGCTACAATTCACTCGCAGACCGCCGCGCTTCACAGCCCGGGTCGAAACCTCGGTGAATCAGGAAGTAGCACACCTACTTAACACCGAGATAGCGAATTTGCTGGAAAAAGGGGCAGTGGAAAACGTCCCCTTGGCCGAGAGCGAGTCATACTATACTAGATCTCAGACATTTAAACAAAGCACTGATGATACGCTTGTTCAAAATGATCACAACCAGATAAATCCTCGCTCGAATTCGACCAGGGGACTGGTTTATATCAGTGGATCTGGAAGACGCCTTTTTTCAGATCCAAATAGCAGCCCTTCACAGGCCATTCTTGAGATTCGCCTTCGAGGGCCGGGCTTATCAGTACACCGTCCTCCCCTTCGGCCTGTCTTTAGCACCTCGTACATTTACGAAGTGCATGGACGCGGCACTCGCGCCCCTCAGACGACAGGGCATGAGAATCTTGAACTATCTGGACGACTGGCTAATTTTAGCCCAGTCAAAGGAGGAACTGGTGTTACACAAGATTTTACTGCTGGCCCATCTGGAACAGCTGGGTCTCAGAGTCAACTGAGCCAAAAGTATTCTGTCCCCCAGCCAGGAAATGTCCTTTCTGGGGATAAAACTGGACTCCAGGTCCATGGTGGCACGCCTGACGCGAGAACGCGCGGCAGCGATCCATCGCTTTGCAGCGACATTCACTGTGGGGAAGAATCTTCCCCTCAGGGTGTTTCAGAGGATGATGGGTCTCATGGCCTCAGCCTCGACGGTGTTGCAACTGGGTCTGCTACATATGCGCCCCTTTCAGTTGTGGCTGAAACGGCGCGTGCCAGTGCGAGCATGGACATCAGGTTCGCTTCGTCTCACGGTGAATCAGACATGCGCAGCAGCTCTGAAACCATGGATGGATGAGGCTGGTACCAGACCGGCGTGAACCTGGGCACCGCTTCACAGATCAAAGTGGTCTCGACAGATGCCTCCAACACGGGTTGGGGCGCCCTTTACGAAGGGAGACCTTCCATGGGCTTGTGGTTAGACGCAGAGAAGCGTCTACACATAAACTGTCTAGAGATGAAAGTGGTCGAAAACGCCCTTCAGTTCTTCCTCCCCGTACTAAGGAACCACCACGTTCCGTTCAGAACAGACAACACGTCAGTGGTGTCCTGCATAAATCGCCAGGGCGGCCTCAAGTCCTGGAGCCTTCTTGCAATAGCAAGACGCCTCCTCATATGGGGCCAGCACAACTTGCGTTCGCTGAAAGCGGCTCATGTGCCGGGCGTCCTGAACGTGGGTCCAGATATGCTATCCGGGGCCAAGCTTCCCCCAGGGGAGTGGTCTCTGCATCCCTTGACGGTGCAAAATATCTGGGACATTTTCGGCAGAGCAGAGGTAGACCTGTTCGCGTCGCAAACCAACGCTCACTGCCCGATGTTCTTTTCAAAAGAAAGGGACGCGCCGGCCCTAAACTGGCCCAGGCGCCCTCTCTATGCGTTTTCCCCCGGTCGCCTTGTTACCACAGGTAATCAAGCGAATCAGGGAGAGCAGATGCTCGATACTTCTCGTAGCCCCGCTATGGGAGAATCAAGTTTGGTTCCCAGAACGGGTAGAACTGGGGAACACAGCTTCATGGCCGATTCCGCTGAGGAAGGACCTGTTGTCCCAGGCCCAGGGCACAATTTGGCAATCGTATCCAGAGCTGTGGGCCCTACATGTGTGGGCGATCAACTATCCCCATTTCACCTCCAAGAGGGAGTGCTAAACACGATCACACAGGCAAGAGCTCCGTCTACTAGACGGCTTTATGCGTCTAAATGGTCTGTGTTCGCTGAATGGTGTTCAGCTCGCAACTTAAACCCGCTAGATTGTGAGGTAACGGTGGTGCTTTCTTTCCTACAAGAGATGTTGGACAGCGGGAGAACCCCATCCACGCTCAAAGTGTATGTGGCGGCTATAGGGGCTTTTAAGAAGCCTGAGAATGGCCAGTCGCTGGGAAAGAATGACCTCATAATCCGTTTCCTCAGGCGAGCTAGGAGACTGAACCCTCCTCAGCCACCCTCGGTTCCAGCTTGGGACCTTTCCACGGTCCTAGAGGCTATGAAAGGTGGACCATTCGAACCATTACACGTGGTGGAGCTGAAATATCTGTCCTTCAAAACCGCTTTTTTGCTAGCACTAGCCTCAATAAAACGGGTGGGTGACATGCACGCGCTCTCAGTGAGCGCTACGTGCCTGGAATTTGGGCCTAATGACTCTAAAGTCATCCTCAAACCAAGGAATGGTTACGTCCCGAAGGTGCTTGCGACTCCTTTTAGAGTGCAAGTCATTTCCCTTTTGGTCCTCCCTGCGTCTGACAGTGAGATTGGGGTTAACTTCCTCTGCCCAGTCAGGGCTTTGAGGATTTATGTGGAACGCTCAGCTGCCTTCAGGCAGACGGAGCAGCTTTTCGTTTCGTTCGGTGGCCGCGTCAAAGGGCTAGCCATCTCCAAACAGACCCTGTCCAGATGGATATGTAACCGCACTGGGTAGTACATTAACATTATGTAGCTTGGATCAAACATTTCACTGACTTCGTAATGTGAGCATTTTAGACCGAAGCAATCAAGGATATATTGGTTTTAATAAAATTGAACTAAGAATACATCGAACTACAATTCACACAGAATATGTATGTATATACAAAATACAGAACACATAAACAAATACAAGACTAAACGAATAATGAAAATGAGAGAGATCAGAAAATGAGAGAGAGGTGAGAGAGAAATGAACGAGAGAAAGTGAAAGCAACATGTGCGATCAGAGAAAGATCACAGTTATGCAAAAAACACAGACCAGGGGCCTCATTTATAAAACTGTGCGTAGGAACCTTACTAAAAGTGTACGTGGGCCCGAAAGCCAAAAATGGCGTACGCAAAAAAATATTCAGACTTATAAAACCGTGCGTACGCCAGAACCTGCGGAGAATTCACTTTATAAATCCCAGTCAGCGGAAGATTGTGCGTACATGCGTCTCCACCCGAAATAACCATATATGGAGCGTACAACGCCTAGTTGTACTATGCAGATCCTCATCTACATATCATTTGCATATGATTATTCATCCACGTGATAACTTAAACGTTATCACGTGGATGAATAATCATATGCAAATGATATAAACGGTACAAGAAACATTACATTAATACAAATCAAGTAGTTGTCTATCCTTGCCTTGTTTTTGAATAGCCTACATAAATCAAATAGTGTAAAATACATTTCAGAGAAAGTTTTTCTCAATCTTTTCCACTTGCCGAATTGTATTTTTAATTGATTTATATTTTTAATGGAAACAGATAGGCCTTGGGCATTATTTGCACGAAACTATTTTCTCAGACAATCTGGTATTATCATGATAAGCAATTATCTCTGTGGTTAAAACATTAAAGCACGCCACAGGAAAAGTGTTCAAAAACAATCGCATCCACAACAAATATTTCTAATGATTGAATTAAAAAAAATGTTGTAACTTCAGTAATGATTTCATGTTTAAGTGTTTAACTCCATTAATTTGAATGGCATATTTAATATAAATGTAACTGTTTATATCAGAAGTATTTTATTTATTTAAACTGTTATTTGCGTCAGTTTCACTAAACGGCTCAACACGCTCGCTGCCGCGGACATTTAAGAAGGAATGGATATTTGCTTCAAGTGACAGGCTTGGTGATTGAAATTGTATTTGTATAATCTTTCTGTATATGTTTAATTTTCTTTAGATTTTCTGTATAAAAGTGACCAAAAATACATTTAACTCCAGCTCACCATCGGTGTCGCCAAAGTGCTCCATCTCCAAAACGTTCGTACGCATGGGTCAGAGTTTGCGTGCAGGTGCGCAAATTTTCCCGTCAAGTTTTTCTTTATAAATCCCACCTTTTGCGCAGGAACTGGCGTACGCATGATTTCAGCCCCGTTTTGTGCATACGCAAGCAGGCCCAGTTAACCTTTGAGAGAGACAACAAGAAATCAAATCACCTAAGTGGTGCAGGCAATCTTATACACATTAAAGGCTCGATAGCTGGTACTTGCATATAGTCTTTTGTGTTGCTGAGGCAAGAAGACGCGTGTGTCGGTCTTTCGGAGCTGTGCGTTCTTTCGTGTCTTCCGGTGCGAGCAGACTCGCGCGAAGTTTTGAAGGTTCACCGAACGTGAAGTTACCAAAGAAATTATTCAGAGTTCATCTCCCTCGTGGAGGGAGAGGCGAATATGAAAATAAAACTTAGTGAAGAAAAGAAAGGCCGGAAATGACGTGGAGGTGCGCGTCCGAGGACGGTGGCCGAAGCCGAAGTTGGTGTTTCCCGAAGTTTGACTGGAGAGAAAGAGCGTGAAAAACAGGAAAGTTCCGTCTTTTTAAGGGGAATCCCGTCCCTGCCCCTTTTTGCAGGGAGGGCAAATCATCTGCTGAGATTTTCGAGCGGGAAGATTCCTTTGTTTGTTTGGAACAGCCTCCTGGCTTGAGTTACAGTGGTGTTTGACTTAAACCTTTCGGCTCCAGAAATATGAAATGTGTAAAACAATGTACATTACTGCATTCTGCTATCGGAATTCGACTCCGTTAGATTGAGAGAATTACAGAGATATCAAACACGTCACATGAAGATTATAGGAATACAAAGTTACATAAGATATGCATATTATAAGCATTTAAAGTTCACTCACACGACTATCAAGCCATGTTATCGGCTACTATGACACGGGAAAATCAAATCCATGTTTATACATTTCTTAAGTGGTTATACATATAGAAAATGTAGGATTAACACTTTATTCCTACTGGGTCTGGTTGCAAGAGACTGTTGGTGAACGTTCTTAAACTAAAACACTTTTGATTCAAGATTACACATTAGAAAACCACACCTCTATTATAAAGCAGAAACTATTCACACATGCATATAGGAATGTACATACATTAAAAGGATATTTCTATCCTAAGTTACATACAAAGGACGTTTGTGTGTGTGTGTGTGTGTGTGTGTGTGTGTGTAATGTCTGTTAACACTCTGGGGTGTCATAAACAGTGTTGGGCAAGTTACTTTAAAAATGTAATTAGTTATAGTTACTAGTTACGTCTCACAAAATGTAACTGAGTTAGTAACTGAGTTACATCATTACAAAAGTAACTAATTACCAGGGAAAGTAACTATTGCGTTACTTAAAAAAAAATGTTAAATGAATTAAATGGACACTAAATAGAATAAATTATTATTATAAAATATTGTACACTAATTCACACTATTTTAATGTTAATTTGGTGTGGGACATTGTGAGAGACACCTATTGCCTTAAATATTAAAATGTTATCTTTACTATGGAACAACAAAACAATAGAAGGTTTAGAACTTTTAATATTTATTGCACAGTCAACAACTGGCCAAGAAATAAGTCTAAAAATAAATGATGCTTCTTAAGAAATGTACCAAAAATAAATAAACAGTAATAAAAAAATATACATACACATACACTCTTTGTAGTGCAAATTAAAATGATAAAACTCACACACCTTTACGACTAGCCTACTTGAAGTATTTTCTTCCTCACGAAAGTAAGCAGTTTAACAAAATGTGCTCTCAATATAATACTGAACAATGTACCAAAATAAACAATAATAATAAAATATAATTTTGGGGGGGGTTATTTCTATAACCTACAGAGAACTTCACCATCAGAGGTTATTTAAGCCAAATTCTAGGCGTGTTTGCCGCACGTGTTCACAACCGGTCAGATGTGTTCTGGGAACGTTCTCTGCAGGTTATTTTGGAGTTTTGTTTCATATGTAAACTAATTAAAACATTGCAGATGATACCAATATGCTACAGATATTATTCAAATGCTGAAGTGTGTAATTTATTTATAAACAAACTATATTATGCTCGAACACATTCGGTCTCTCTCGCGCACTTCCGAGCGCGCTCTCCAACATACACACCGGTCTCTCTCGGACACATCGGTCTCTCTCGCGCACTTTCGAGCGCGCTCTCCAACACATCGGTCTCTCTCGCGCACTTCCGAGCGCGCTCTCCAACGGTCTCTCTCGCGCACTTTCAAGGGCGCTCGCGGCGTTCGCCTCGCTTTTGTTCGCCTTGCTCTCGCCATGACTGCCGGTCTGCCGCACATAATTAATTTTAAAAAGTAACGGACAACGCACCATATGGTACCGGTAACGGAGTTAATTTATTTAAAAAGTAATGCGTTACAGTATTAGTTACTGTCAAAAGTAACTGAGTTACAGTAACGCGTTACTAGTAACGCGTTACTGCCCAACACTGGTCATAAAGCAATCTAAACCCAGCCATGCTGGCACCAGGCCGGTCATTTAGCTTGCAGAGAGTTTGATTTGCATGCATGAGTTCAGAGGCTAAAAGCTTTAGTAAGCTTAGCAAAGAATGTGTTTGGAAGAAATGTGCTTAGAAAACACAGAGAGTCCGAATTTGTTAATTCAGACCAAACGAACAAATGATTCAATAGCCCAGTCGTTACAGATAGTAGATGCTATCGCGTCAGCTTATGCGTCCAAGGGCCTCGACTGTCCCTTGGGGGTTAGAGCCCACTCGACTAGAGGCATGGCCTTGTCGTGGGCATGGACAAGTGGGGTCTCACTTCATGACATTTGTATGGCAGCGGGCTGGGCCTCACTGTCTACATTTGTAAGGTTTTATAACCTGCCTATATAGTGCACGCCTTACAGGCCAGGCTGTTCTCAGTCTGAATACCATATTAACATTGCCTACCCAAATCGGTTTGATTAGACTGTTGATATGATGCAACATCCTGTGGGCTTATGCAGTTTCAAGGTTGATGTACTGCCTTAACTGTATATATATGTGCATGCACCTATCTCACATTACCGTGTCGTCCCTCACCGTTCTGCCACTTCGTGTGTATCCCACTGATTTGAGCCCCGGATATACTGCCCGTGGGACTTTAGTGTTGGAATTCCGCACGCACAGCGTTTTACATGGGGTTCCCATAGCGTAAGCTAAACTTACGCAACACGAGAGTACTCTCGTAAGAGAACGATACTCGGTTACTAACGTAACCTCAGTTCTCTCTAGAGAGGGAACGAGTGTTGCGTAACCTGCCGTGCTTGTGCTGCATTATGGTTTCGCTTCTAGTCGACTGAAATCATTGTGCAACCTGAGCAATGGGTATTTATAGGCTTAGGCCACACTCATTTTGGCGGGTCATGACGTGGCGAGGGGAGGCTTCCCATTGGCGCTGGAGTCATGCCAAGACGCACTGATGGGTTGCAGCAGTTGCTGCAGAGCAGCCAATAGGCGCACAAGCTGCCTCGCCTATGTCTGCCTGCTGCAGCAAATGCGTTTTACATGTTTAAAAATTAAGGATCATTTTTTGCTTCAGTATTCTCGAGAAAAGGAGTTTTCCCGTATCGTAAGCTAAACTTACGCAACACTCGTTCCCTCTCTAGAGAGAACCGAGGTTACGTCAGTAACCGAGTGCCGTTTTCCACGTTTTTTCATGTATGTTGGCGCTTGAAAAAGCATTCAGTTGCGTTCTAGGCGGTGGGTGGGCGTTCTAAAACTCTTGTTTTCCACACACCATTAACCCCCTGAGGTCGGCTATCGCGCCGGCGCGATAGGCTCGTTTTTTTCCTTATCAGTGAATAAATAAATAAAATAAAATATTACTTTTTATCTTATATGCTTGTGTTATACATCAATCGATCGAATAAGTGTGTATTATTTTTGTGTATACTCACAATAAAAACAAAGTGTTGTGCTTTTCGCCAAAAAAAGAAAAATAAACATGATGCGAGTTCTGCCTTCTCTCTGTCAGTGTAGTCCATTCTGAAACGCGTCCGAAAATGAACCATAACTCAGTGAATACTCAGTCAAACAGACATACAGACACACAGGCATGAAGCTTGAATTCTCTTCTTTTAAATGAAGTAATTTATATAAAAAAAACAAATATTCTCATCTTGTGAAATCTGCATTAAAAGAGAGCGATTCCAGTCGAGCTAATTAGAGCTCATTCAGATGTAATGTGACCCCGCCCACGGAGAGCGCGCGCTATTCAAACGCAAATGTCTGAGGCAATCCACGCAAACTGTGAACGCCCACATCAGCTCGAGAAAACACATCAGATCATTGTACTTGTTTACACAGTCTCACAGCGCTGTGAGGAATAATACTATAATGGAAAATTTACCTCAGAAGTACGAGGAGCAACAGATCCGAGGCTATGGAATAATGTAGTACGTTTTTTTTTCATTCTCAAGTGCGGCGCGTATCTGTGCATGAATGAACGAATGAAGGCAGAGATGCCGCTGTTTACCACAACTGGCAAAAGACGGTTTAAATTTGAATCGTTTCTGTCTGTGAATGTTTCGCTTTTAGCAAACTGTATTGCTATAGGCTATAGTAAAAATCGAGTGAAATATGTTGAAATAAAATGTATTTGTATAAGCAACGTATTAAACTGCAAATTAACATTTATATTTCTTATAATAAAAACGAAAGTTACTATGTTACAGACATATGAAAGACAACATTTCATTGATTAGTTTTGGATAGATTATATATTTTTACTGTAAAATATCTGCCACCTCAAATAAGCTTTTGTTTGCCAATTTTTGCTCATATGTTAAATATAGTATGTTTTGTCAAAAATAATCAAATAATATGTTATAGTGTTTATTCCAATGTAGCCTAGGCTATATTCAAGTAATGAATCCTTAACTTTGAAATATGTATGATAAAATGTATACTTTAGTTTTTACAAAGAAAGATTACACTTGAATTGTTGTTGTAATTGTAACCTTTTTAATAAAAAAAAAAATACAAGGTAGATGTAAACAAACTAATAAAAGGTAAATATAAGCCTTTTCTTTAAAATAATTTTTTATTGTGTTTTATTAGTGACAAATTTGGGGAGAGGATAAATATTCCAAAACTGAAAATACAGTATGAGAATTAACTGCACAATTACTAGACGTGTTTTCCTTTTGATATTATAGGCCAATTTGCAAGCACAATTTGTGGAAAAATTAAAAAAAACACGAGATGCTTCCAACTGTTGCTCTTGCATTCTTTCTTGTGACACACCTGAATGAATGGCTCATTAAGTATGCGGGCCCCATTGTCTCCAGGTGCGAACCACTAAATATGCATGATCGTTGACGCCCACTCCGCATATTGCCTTTCCAGACAGAAAGTGTTTTGCAAAATTTAAATCAATGCATTGTGTTATGTGAATGATTAGGCAGGATAATTTTCACATCATTTTGAAGAAAAAACTCTAGGCGATGACATCCATTAGTCAAAAGTCTTATTGACACATATTTAGAATGTGTTTTATGGCCTTATTTCAGAAACTTTAGTTTTTAGTTTTTTCAATAACCATGCATAAACATTATTCTCTCAAAAATACAAACATGTACATGCATGGTGCTCACATATGATGGTAGCCCTGTTTGTGCTATATAGAGTGAATTTACACCTTTGCCATTAATATGTTTATAAGCAACTGAAAAAAGCAAAAATGTCAGGGCATGTCAGAACATCTCAAGGACCCCAAAAACACCTCAGACCCCAGAGGGTTAAAAGAAGGTCGAAAGCACTTTTCAGAGGCACAAAACTTATTTTAGTGTTACATACTGTAAGTGCCTATTACCAACATAATACAATCTGAATTTATTTAAGACATCCGACCGGACCTAAGTGTTTT
Source organism: Squalius cephalus (assembly GCA_022829025.1). Taxonomy (NCBI): domain Eukaryota; kingdom Metazoa; phylum Chordata; class Actinopteri; order Cypriniformes; family Leuciscidae; genus Squalius; species Squalius cephalus. Next base: position 27,195,596 of record CM040802.1, on the reverse strand, counting down.
ATTTATACAAATATAGGTTATATGTGTTTGCGCACATGATATCAGGAAACAACGTAATACACACATGACAATAGGGAGGTGACATTGGTGCATAAATCGAGTTACCCCTCCCAATTCTTCTAGTTTTACTGAGATATCTTTTCCTGTGAGAATTGGCCATTATTATTACAGATGTCCTGTGGTATAATTACATTACTCCATGTTAAACTATTCCAGTCCAAATAGGGCTTTAGTCTACTCAGTTGTTTACTCATGACACACAGCAACAGAGCTAAAAGTATTCCTAATATGTTGGGCCTTTTATTGAAAGTAGCCTACTTTCACCTGTTGAGACATGCCTTCACAAGCACCTGTAAGAGCTGTGATCGATCGTGATATTTGAGTTAGGAGGCACGACACACAAAAGGAGAGTTTGCAAAATATGCTTTATTTTTGTTATTCCTCTAGGTGCCACCAGTGTAGCAAAATCTACATAGTTTAACTTTAAGTTTATTTTTCTTTGAAGAACTTGACAGGTTTTAGTGTTATCTGATTGTATGGTGTTTCCTGCTGAAGACTTGCTGATCAACTCTTAAAGGCACTTAAAAACACTTAAAGGCTCCCTCTCTTTGTGCTGCCTGCAATTCATCATATTAACACTTTTTTTTTAATTTTTTTTTTTTTATGTGTGTTCAGCACTTAATGTGTGTTCAGCACTTGCTGTTTTTAATGCAATTGAGCGTCAGCGTCAGTTCTGGCAGGCCAGGTAGTCAAGATGCTGCTAATGCTATTTGCTAACAACACTGTCCTGTCAGCTGATCTGCTCCAGCTGAGCTGCATTAGCTCGTTAACTCCCCTCGCTGCTCAATGGCCAAGCTCAAACAAGGCGCCCTATTTAAAGCACATTCAGTTTGATCATACATGCTTGCTGCTCGCTTCTGCTGCCCGCCACCTCCCCAGCTCCTCCTTATGCATAACGTGGCATTTGCTTTATGTCATGTTGCCTGCTCTGTTCACAGGGGGATATTTTAGCTCTCACAGTCCTAAACTGTGAGCGTTCCCTATGCTGCTGCTGTCCTCTGACTCTCTGCTATTTCATGGTGCTCATGAAAGGTCAGAGGACTCCCTGAACAGAGCCATACCGCCAAATTTCAATTCAGGAACATCAACTTGTTTGCAATCTATTCAATAAAAATTCTTAAATTATTTTTATTGTCTGTGTGTTCTTGACTTAATGGACCTGACAGAACTTTTTTAATGCACTATTCATTTATAAATAGTTATTTTGTGCAGAATGCTGCCAAAAATGGTCAATTATTACCTATTAACCTAACCCTTGTGCGACCTTATTTTTCAGTTTTTATTTATTTATTATAATTTTGCCTGTGTTAATGCCAACTGATTAAGAAATATTATGAATAAATGAAACACAAGCAAATAAATACATAGGCTACTATACACATTTACAGTATTTATGCTACTGATTTTACAATTATTCTGTGCAATATAAATTCAAATAAAATTTACAAAGAAGATTATTTCTCTTTCCATTTGCTTAATGCACCAACAAGTCCACACCTGTAACATGTGACTGTTGTATAAAGAGCGCATAACAAAAGAAGACAGGGAAGGCGGGGGCTCCAGAGGAGTGTATAGAACAGGAACAAAACATAATCCTGACAACACCCAAAGGTGAATTAGATACAAGGTCAGAAATCTTACTCTGCTCAACTTGACAGCTAAATCGACGACAGTCTACTGTCCCACACATTATCCTGAGATAAAAGGTAAAAATTCCTTCAAATTATTATAATGCTTAGTTCTGTCAAATGTGAAACGCTTTAAATGATTTATATATCGAATATATAATAAATCATAATTATTATAATGCTTAAAGTTAATTAAAAGTCTAAAACAACGGTTAGTTCCAAAATGTATTTTGTCCTTTTTTTTGGACTAAAAACTAATGCAAAGAAATATATAATAGTATTATTTAATTTATCTTACAAACATTTGGCAAAGCAAGAAAGGCACCCAAAAAGCCATTATTTAAAGAAATATAACATTAAAAACCACAACTGAAGTGTTGTATTATTTTAATATTAAGTTATAATTTTTTATATTTTTTTCCCATTTCTGCCTCGTGGTAATTCCTATGCATTTTACATAAAGTGTGGATCTGCCACACATACAATTACTTTTATGTTTGGACAGAAACTTACCGGTAGTTACCTTTGGACAGACACTAAAATGCATAATGATGTCACATGAATAACATTTCTGTAATTGTTTAACCATTACTTCATGTAAAATTTCGTTTGTTTGCTGTGGGACAATGACCATAAAATACACAAAAAATGCAACATAAAATTATCATAAACATAATCCTTTTTATTTGTGCGCTGTATTCCAAATCTTTAGAATCCACGCATGCTCAAATTACTTCGTCACCTATTGCACCATGCGCCATATTAAACATGGTGAAATCAGGTTCTGTGTGATGGCCTATTATTCTGCCCATTACATTTTATTTATTAAATATACTCTATAAAAGAGGTTATGTCCAGGCATGGGGGTAAGGTTAAGAGTATAAAATAAATAAGTAAAATGGTAGAAAAAACCTATTCCAATATATTTATCTCATGAAAGATTTGTAAATATCATATGTTTCTATAGCTGTAAATACGTTAACATTGTAGATGTTGTCTATATATCCATATTGTACATTTCAGCAACTATTCAAAGTCAAACAATACAAAAATGTATGTCCCTGTAAATGTTTCGTACTTATACTTGTTGCAACGAAGTATACTGTGGTGCCTGACTGAGTTCGGGAATTTTATGTTGAAGTATTAATACCCCTGGCTGTTAGTAGTAATTTAGTTTTGAAGAATAGTCAAAATTCAAATTCCAGATATCTTAATTCCAATTTTGACTTGTCGTAATTGGAATTAAGATATCTACAAGGTGACATTGACTAGTCATAATATGCATTGAATATATCTACAATGTTATTTTAACTAGTCATATTCTTCCATTCGAAAATATTTCCGGATATCTTCAAATGAGTCATAATATGGCAGGCCATTTTAACATTTAATCCTTAAAACCTACTAGTATCTATTTTTATGCTACTAGTAGCCTACTTATTTTTTAGATACTAGTATCTTTTCCATTAAGTACTAGTACTTATTCATTAGCTACTAGTGCTTATTCTTTAGGTACTAGTGCCTATTTGTTAGATACTAGTGCTTATTCTTTAGGTACTAGTACCTTTTTAAAGATACTAGTACTTATTCACAGATAGTTCTTATTTATTTTATCTATTCAATAAATACTAGTACTTAAAGTCATTAAATACTAGTACCTATTAAATAGATACTAGTACCTATTAAATAGATACTAGTACTTATTCAATAGATACTAATACTTATTATTAGATACTAGTATTTATTCATTAGATAAATAGATTCTAGTACTTATATGGCCTAGCTTAAATTGTACCCAGCGTTACTCGTCGTAATTGCATTTTTACTAGTAAGAATTCAATTAGAGAGCTCTACAATTCAATTCTTACTAGCAATTACAATTAAAAATTAATTTGTAGAGCTCTCTAATTGTAATTTTTACTAGTCATATGTCTCCATTGACTTCCAATTATTTTTTAATTACGGAGCTCTACAATTGAATTGTTACTAGTAAGAATTCCAATTAGAGTGCAGCTTGGGTGGGAAAGGCAGGTTCTCTAAAACAGTTTGGGTGGGAGGCAGGTTCTCGAGAGACTTGGTACCATTTGAGAAAAGGGGATGTCTAGCTTCATCTACGCGGATGGAACCACAGCTCCTGCTGTACATGATGACGACCATACGCTCCAGTCTTTGGACATGGATGTCATTGTTGATTTTGTACGATAGACATGCAACCGCCGTTGTAATTTCTTAAAAAAGAACATGTGCACATCAAAACACGCAAACTCAGAGTGAGGGGTTAAACTTTTAGTTTGAAATCGTGATGAACAACAATCTGCATATTTAGAAATATATTTATTCTCCTTTTCTTGCGTAGATATACAAATGAGTTACGTTACAAATCTTGTGAAATGGCACACACTGCGTTTCTAGATGAACGTTAAGCAACCCAAACTCACAGCATGAGAAACCCGAGACGCGCTCTATGCATAGGCCTACAAATGATAAGTCTATACATATTTGAGACATTAAGTTCACTCAGTGAATTCTGTTGTCAACAATGTGACTTCCAAATTCTAAATAATTAAAAATACTCAAAATTCCTTTTATCTATGCAGGCAACTTTTACATCAAGTAGATCATATAAATGTTTCTTATCATAAATCGTATGATGCGTCCACAACCATGCATTAAAATGCCCGCTCGACATTACAGAATTTGTGTTACATCCTACAGTAACAATGGGATACATAAAAATGGTTAAAAAATCTAGACCTTTATTCTAATTTATTTTTTTTTGTTGTTGTTGTTGTTGTTTTTATCCCACCAGGACTTTCCATTCATCCCACGATGGCTAGCCAAGGTATAAAAGTTGCTGAAATATGTATATCAGTGTGTTTGCTTTACAGTCTGTTTATGAAGAAAATGAGTAGAATTAATTCTCTGATAGGTACTAAAAGGAAGCGTGATCATGTATTATCTGACTCGAGTAAAGAGCCACCACTGACAGGCAAGTAAATATTGAATCTTTCTATTTTAATCTGATACTATTAGAATATCTAAACACTGGTCTGCAGAGTTTAGACTCAAAATAGCTACAGCACAAATGTAAAGGATCACATCACATTTTTAATTGGGCTGCGTTTCCCGATAACGTTGTCTCTTAGTGCGCTACGAAGACTAAAGGTATAACTTAAGTAAGGAATAACTGACGACAGGCCATTGAATTATTAGAAAAAGAATGCACACCCGAGGTGTTAATGCGTCGCATTACCACCCGGTATTACCTTTTCTAATAATTCAACGGCCTGTCGTCAATTATTCTTTACGTATACAATTTCTAGACGTGTTCCACGAACCATACCTTACGAAGTTGCTTAAGATATACCTTACGTGAGACGTTACCAGGTGCTGTCTGTGGCGATGGTGCTGAATTTGTTGATTTCGATGGCTTGAGAATCAATTAATCACTCGGGCAGGGGCTGCTTCACTGCATTATATGAGAAAGCGGAGTTCTTTATAAAAGATGCACTTCAGAAATAGTTCAAATTGCATTTATTAGGACTCATGGGATATTATAAAAAATAATCCAAACTATAATAGCCTATAGAGCTGGTAAGTCCCGCCCCTTCCGCTAACCCCACTGGACCTCTAGGTTGAAAAATCGTCAATGCAAGTGAATGGGAGAAAATAATTATTTTCTGGTCCCGTTTGAATTGTGCCATGAATTATGTTGTCTGTGAATTTTTTATATAATTTTTCGTGTAAAAAATTCTACAATTTAGCGGGTAGAAGTTTGATACAGGTAGACTTTGTGTGAGAGCACTTTGTGGACTACAACTCTTCGCTGCTTTCGACGCTTTTGAAACGTCACCACCACTCGCACACGGACACTAGCTCACGGATCCCGCTAAACATGGCTGTGTCTTTGGTGCACTTCACCGCCTTCTTTCAGGGAGAGGACAAAATCGTTGAGGTTGGCGAAAACCACGGGTAAGTCAACATTATGGGGTGACGTCACATAGGCGACATGTAGTCTTTCTCGTTATGTCTTTTCCACAACTGCTAGCCAAAGAATCATACAATATACTGTCAAACTCGTAACATGAAAAATTATATAAAAAATTCACAGACAACATATGTTCACATTCATGGCACAATTCAAACGGGACCAGAAAATAATTATTTTCTCCCATTCACTTGCATTGACGATTTTTCAACCTAGAGGTCCACTTGGTTTTTTTTTTTAATTGTATCATATATTGCTGCCACAATAACGGCCCATTTCAAATGGTAAGTGCTTTCTTCTCTTTCCCATTTTTGTTTGCTGAGGTGGAGCTGTGATCAAATATTGTTCTTGTAAATACTTTCCTGCATTTCAGTAATACAAGTGTACATTGTACGTACGGTGCTCGACAGTGATCAGAAAGGATTTAAACAGTGAAGTTTGAAATGATATCTTCTTCTAAACTAAAGGTGATGATACACAGGGCAACTTTTTGAGCAATGTTGCAGGGTAATCTTGTCGAGCGATTGTTGCTTGGGCGCTTTCCCATTGAAAATGGGCAATAAATTTCTATCTGGATAATTTAGATTGGTCGTGGGCCCTGTGTCTCATCTGCCCAGCCAGCAATGACACGTGGGGCCCAGATGGGTTAACTACGGGTTCCATGGGTACTGTGTGGGCATGGGCTTTGGCTGGGTGAAATCAGCGGGTCCCATGTAGGTTTTGTAGTACGAGTCCAACATAGGAAGCCCATATAAGCTGATTACATGGGCCCCATAAGGGACAGGCATGGGCCAAGTGGGCATGGGTTTGATCTGGGAACACATATATGGGTCTTGCATAACATATTCATGGGCCAAGTGGGCATGGGTTTGATCTGGGAACACATATATGGGTCTTGCATGACATATTTATGGGCCAAGTGGGCATGGGTTTGAACTGGGAATGCACATATGGGTTCTGCATAGAATTTTTATGGGCCAAGTGGGCATGGGTCTGAACTGAGAACGGATATATGGATCCTGCATGGTTTATTTATAGGCCGAGTGGGCATGGGTTTGATCTGGGAACACATATATGGGTCTTGCATGTCATATTTATGGGCCGAGTGGGCATGGGTTTGATCTGGGAACACATATATGGGTCCTGCATAGAATTTTTATGGGCCAAGTGGCCATGGGTTTGAACTGGGAAGACATATATGGGTCCTGCATGGTTTATTTATGGGCCAAGGGGGCATGTGTTTGATCTGGGAACACATATATGGGTCTTGCATGACATATTTATGGGCCGAGTGGGCATGGGTTTGATCTGGGAACACATATATGGGTCCTGCATAGAATTTTTATGGGCCAAGTGTCCATGGGTTTGAACTGGGAACACATATATGGGTCCTGCATAGCATATTTATGGCCCAAGTGGGCATGGGTTTGATCTGGGAACACATATATGGGTCTTGAATGGCATATTTATGGTCCAAGTGGGCATGGGTTTGAACTGGGAACACATATATGGGTCTTGAATGGCATATTTATGGTCCAAGTGGGCATGGGTTTGAACTGGGAATGCATATATGGGTCCTGCATAGAATTTTTATGAGCCAAGTGGGCATGGGTTTGAACTGGGAACACATATATGGGTCTTGAATGGCACATTTATGGGCCGAGTGGGCATGGGTTTGAACTGGGAATGCATATATGGGTCCTGCATGGTTTATTTATGGGCCAAGTGGGCATGTGTTTGATCTGGGAACCAGAGCCGGACAGTAACTGAGTACATTTACTTGAGTACAGTACTTAAGTACAATTTTGAGGGATCTGTACTTTACTCGAGTATCTTTTTTGGGGAGTACTCATGACTTTACTCAAGTACATTTGAGAGGCAAATATTGTACTCTTTACTCCACTACATTTCTATCCATAACTGTGAGTACCCGTTACTTCTTCTAAAAAAAAAAAAAAAAAAGGAAAAAAGAAACATCTCGGAAACCCTCTCAAATGTGATTGGATTGTGCAGGCGTCACTGATTGGGACAGCCTATCAGCAATCACCTTCAGCTTTTCCGCCAAAGTCAACTCCATGGTCAGATTTAGATAAAAGACGAAACCATGGACGAAACAATGGATGAAGACGCAGCAGGTCCATCCCGGGAGCGATATTTTTTTTCCCAGGATGGTAGGGGAAGACTCATGAATATTCATTAGGGAAGTCATCCCTGATTGGTCTTAACCCCAGTGACGGGTAGGTTTAGGGGCGGGGTTATGGAGGTCATAAGACCCCCAGTGACAGGTAGGTTTAGGGGTGGGGTTAGGGGTAGGTCATCAGACCAATCAGGGATGACTTCCCTAATGAATATTCATGAATCTTCCCCAACCATCCTGGGAAAAAAAATATCGCATCCCGGGAATGTGCCAAGCCGTGGCCCCACCTCGCCAGACTATTTCAATTTTCTGAACAAGTTAATGATAGTTTTCGCTTCAAGTGTTTGCTGTGTTTACCAATGTAAGCACTGTGGCAGTAGTAATGCAATATTTAGAAAATGTACTCTTGTACTCTTGATACTCAAGTACTTTTAAAAACAAGTACTTTAGTACTTTTACTTAAGTAGACATCTGACTGTAGTACTTTTACTTGTACTTGAGTAAAATTTAGCAAGGGGTATCTGTACTTTTACTCAAGTAATGTAGCTGTGTACTCTGTCCGCCTCTGCTGGGAACACATATATGGGTCTTGCATGACATATTATTTATGGGCCGAGTGGGCATGGGTTTGATCTGGGAACACATATATGGGTCTTGCATGTCATATTTATGGGCCAAGTGGGCATGTGTTTGAACTGAGAACACATATATGGGTCCTGCATGGTTTATTTATGGGCCGAGTGGGCATGGGTTTGATCTGGGAACACATATATGGGTCCTGCATAGAATTTTTATGGGCCAAGTGGCCATGGGTTTGAACTGGGAACACATATATGGGTCCTGCATGGTTTATTTATGGGCCAAGTGGGCATGTGTTTGATCTGGGAACACATATATGGGTCTTGCATGACATATTTATGGGCCGAGTGGGCATGGGTTTGATCTGGGAACACATATATGGGTCCTGCATAGAATTTTTATGGGCCAAGTGGCCATGGGTTTGAACTGGGAACACATATATGGGTCCTGCAGGGTACATTTATGGGCAAAGTGGGCATTGGTTTGAACTGGGATAATTTAATATATAAAAATATATTTTTGATTTATTTACCGGTATGTTGTGACATTTTAATTGTTTTTTAAAGATTATGTTTGTTGTTCGATGTAACAATTTTGTATTAATGTATTTTTTGGAGAGCTGTTTTTTTTTTCAGAGATTTTTTTTAAATTTAAATATATTTTTGATTTGTTTACCGGTATATTGTTGTGACGACCACAAAAGTGTTGTATTTGTGTTTTAAGAATATTCACAATTATTGTCTTTTATTTGAAACAAGTGATTGTATTTAAAAAAAAAAAAAAAGTATCCCAATTGTTTTATTTTTAATGTGAATTTTCGTGACTTAAAGTGAATTGTGTAGTGTTTGCTCCAGGCCAGTAGGGGCAGTGTAGAGTGACAAGTTACTGTAGCTGCGTAAGTTGCGGGTTTCTCATTACTGCAGAGAGCTCGAAACTGATAACACTGTCTCCTCGTTTCTCTCCTGTTTTACAGGTGGGTAAATGTATAAAAACACCCCAGAAGTAGCATTTATCTATGCTGGAATGTATGTGAGATATGAGTGAACTGTTTTTAGTGAAATGAGTTTCGTTAGGGTCTGTTTTTGATTTAGTTTGAAATGAGTTGAAACGAGAGGGCAAAGTCCTACAGAGTAACGGTCGAGAGACATTACTAGAGAGCAAGTCAGCTCAACCCACACTTTCCCCGTGTATATGATATTTTTTTTAGCTTGTAATGTTAACAGATATGTTTAGCTCACTGTATGTCAGTTTCCCACCATCTGTTGGAAATGTTTTTTTGCTCAATGAGTTTATACAAAAATGTTTACAGTTTAAAATGAGGTTAAAAGTTACACTTTAAGCACTTTATGAGTTCTGAGCATGATTTTGCAGTACTGTATTAACATGATACTGATAAAATACTGTGAATGGAAGATTCTAAGTATCTAAAAAAAAGCTGGTGAATATTACCATTGTCTTTACATTTCATTTTGATAAATAGTATAAAATACAAGCATGAAGAGTAAGTGAACATGCATTTGGTGGAAAGAGGTTTATTTTATTATGGATTTTGCATTGACATGGACACTTAAAATTAATTGTAATGTTAAAAAGACACTGAACATGTAATATGTGAAACATACAATGATACTTAACAATAGAGATGTGATTGCTGAAGAAAATTCAGAAAATAAATTACTGCAGAGAGCTCGAAACTGATAATACTGTCTCCTCGTTTCTCTCCTGTTTTACAGGAATTAATCTGTTATCCACGGTGCCGTTGCTACGGTACCCGTTACATTGTGACATTTAAATTGTTTTTTAAAGATCATTTTTGTTGTTCAATTTAACAATATATTTCTTGCAGTTCAAAGCGTTTTCTTAGATTGTTTCCTTAAAGGAGAACTCTGGTCAATTTTAACATTGAGCTAATTTTTTTGTACATTTGGAGTGCTGTCAATACAGAGAACAACGACATTGGTGTTGCCTACACCGTTTTATCCTCTTTTTAAAATTTGCACCCTGTTGACTTCAATGGGGCAAGTTTTAAACCTGCTTTTAGCCTCTTAACATCCTTGATGTGTCATTACAAGTGCACAGGTCATGTGAGTGATTCCTTCGGAGTGAACGCGGGTCAATCTGACTGCAGTAGATGTGAAAGATATGGATAAAAATGATATTTATTTAGCCAGCGCTCATACCTGTATTTACATCCTGTTTTCGGTCAAAGTCCATAGTAATTAATTGTCGAGTTCACGCACATGATCATAGGTACTAAACCAATGCGCGTTAACTCGACAATCGATTACTATGGACTTTGACCGAAAACAGGATGTAAATACAGGTATGTGCGCTTGCTGAAATAACATAACTTTTATTCATATCTTTCACATCTACTGCAGTCAGATTCACCCGTGTTCACTCTGAAGGAATCACTCACATTACCTGTGCACTTGTAATGACACATCAAGGATGTTAAGAGGCAAAAAGCAGGTTTAAAACTTGCCCCATTGAAGTCAACAGGGTGCAAATTTTAAAAAGAGGATAACTCCGTGTAGGCAACACCGATTTTTGTCGTTGTTCTCTGTACTGACAGCACTCCAAATGTACAAAAAAATGTTAAAATGTCAATGTTAAAATTGACCGGAGTTCTCCTTTAAACCATTTGGCATGGTTGGGCTTAGATAGGCCTTGCATGAATTGCCCAGTTAGGACCCACATAAGATCCTTACAGAGCCCACTTTAAGCCCAAAGGGGCATTCACGGTTGAATCCTGGTGCAAGCCCACTTTAAACCCCTTTAGGCAGGTGGGGCCCTAATGGGTCTGACATGAATTACCCAGTTAAGACCCACATAAGACCCTTACAGGTCCCACTTAAAACCCATCTGGGCATCCATGGCTGGCCCCCGTGTGGATCCCGGGTGCAAGCCTATTTTAAACGCCCTTTAAGCAGGTGGGGCCCAAATGGGTCTGTCATGAATTGCCCGGTTAAGATCCCACATAACACCCTTACAGATCCCTTTTAAAGCCCATCTGGGCATCCACAGCTGGATCCTGGGTGCAAACCCACTTTAAACCCCTTTTGGGCAGGTGGGGCCCCAATGGGTCTGACATGAATTGCCCAGTTAAGACCCACATAAGACCCTTACAGATCCCACTTAAAACCCATCTGGGCATCCACGGCTGGCCCCCATGTGGATCCCGGGTGCAAACCCACTTTAAACCCCTTCAGACTGGTGGGCCCCAAATGGGTCTGTCATGAATTGCCCAGTTAAGACCCACATAAGACCCTTACAGATCCCACTTAAAACCCACCTGGGCATCCACGGCTGGCCCCCATGTGGATCCCGGGTGCAAACCCACTTTAAACCCCTTCAGACTGGTGGGCCCCAAATGGGTCTGTCATGAATTGCCCAGTTAAGACCCACATAAGACCCTTACAGATCCCACTTAAAACCCATCTGGGCATCCACGGCTGGCCCCCATGTGGATCCCGGGTGCAAACCCACTTTAAACCCCTTCAGACTGGTGGGCCCCAAATGGGTCTGTCATGAATTGCCCAGTTAAGACCCACATAAGACCCTTACAGATCCCACTTAAAACCCATCTGTGTAGCCATGTTGCAAAGCCCACTTTGGACCCCATTGGGCAGGTGGGGCCCAAATGGGTCTGACATGAATTGCCCAATTAAGACCCATGCAGTACCCTTACAGGTCCCACTTTTAGTACGTCTGGGCTTCCACGGCTGGCCCCAATGTGGATCCCGGGTGCAAGCCCATAATGGGGCCCACATTTGCCGCCCATGAAGCCCTCATCTGGGCCCCACATGTCATTGCTGGCTGGGTGGTTGCCCGTTGACGGCAACATTGCAGCAATATTGCTCAAAATGTTGCCCTGTGTATCATCACCTTTAGAGATTTGGATTCGGACAGCAGTTAAATCACCACACGACCTTGGTGTTTGTCAAAAAATCTGTATAATTTGGCCGGGATTTTTTTACGCGGGTGGTGGGAGAAAAACACTGACATTCTGGATTCGGACGGCAATAAAATCACAGAATAACCCTTGTAAATGTTAAAAATACCTTACGGCCCCATAAGAAACAATTAGCGTCCGAATAGGGCTTAACTGACAGAATGCTTTCACTGGCCTTTGAAAGCACTCCGAGGACTGCGCCATCTTTCAATTAGCACAACTATTCGCTGTATCACTGCCATAGTTTGACCAAACTCCTCACCACAATCATTCCCTTTAAATTTAAATTTTAGTAGAATAATAATGATAATAATAAAATAAAAATATATAATCTAACAACAATCAGTGTAATGACAATTTTATTCTCTGCATGAAAACACTTGAATTAGCCTAATTGAACACTGGGTGTATTACAACTTCAGAATTATATTCCTCTGTCAACAGTGATAAGGTATAGTTAAGAGTGGTCCAGACCAACCTTATGAACGTATTACTTACAGAAGGTATGCTTAAAGGTGCTATAAGCGATCTCACGCGTTTTTTAGGCCAAAACATTTTTTTTTCACATACTGCAAACATCTCCTCACTATCCGCTAGCTGCCTGTCCCCTGAACACACTGTAAAAAAACACGGTCTCTGCAGACAGCCCAGGCTCCACAAACTGCAGCAAAAACAAACTGAGCAACAAACAGAGCGACCCACAGCACGAAACATAACAAACTGTTCCAGCCAATAACGACAAGAATGATGTGGCGGTGGGGTTCGGGGGGTTAGTGCGCGGATGAGGAGGAGGGAGGGTCTAGCTAGCCTCCGTTTTGCTTGATAATAATTCAAACATCAACAAGAGGTTACGCCAACCGAGATCGCTTATAGCACCTTTAACTAAGAACGTTTCGGGAAACGCATATTAACAATAAGGTACAGCTTAAAGCTAGGGTAGGTAATCCTGTTCAGAAAAAAAAACATTCCAAATTTGTTTAAACTGTCTTTATATACCAATACATAATTAAAATGTAAGTACTCTGAAAAAGAAAGTATAAAAATCGAGTGTCTGTAGACCTCTCACGACTGTTGTAAACACAGGTCATTATTTCCATTCACTCCACCCCCTCCCTTCTAGGCTCCTTCCAAAGCCACGCCCCCAAAACACATGAACGCGCGACGCCAAACGCTCAGGCTCAGCTGAAGACGCATTTATTATTTACCTGAGACAGTGGAGAGGAAGGAGCGCAGTGCATGCAGTGACATCATGTCAGAATCACATGTAATAAAATACCTAACTTTATCACTATGAATATAAACAAATATGATGGCTTTTAGTACTCACTATCAAGCTAGCATATCGATACTGGTAAAGTTTAAAATATATTTTGTTTGATTCGGTAACGAGCTATATTTAGGCTATAGGTAACGAGCTATATTTATAAGGCAAAGCTAGGTTGCATTGATACACGTTTTTCCATTACCATCAGTTAAACTGTGATGAAGGTGAATTTCGTGTAAGAGTCATAACATATACGGTGTTTTGCATGTAAGAGTTTCCATGATGAAAACATTGTTGACTCTGATGAGGACTAACGTTACACTCCGGTGACAAGTACCGCATCGTCGGTTCGAGGACAGGTCCACTCCGGGGTCGGGGACGAAGCAGAGGAGGTCGTTCAAGAGTGCGGGCAGGGTCCGAGGAAGTAGTTTAGCAAAGTAGCAAAGCTGGCATTGGTACTTTTTGCTGCATTTTCTCAGCCATTGTGCCGCAAATTCCTGCTTACTCGGTGTAGTGAGCTGAATATTTCCGGGAACGGTGACATGTGATGATGAGTGCACGCAGGGCTGTGCACGCAGTGGTGCTCGGGCACGAGACATGAAGGCATCTGATTGGTTCTGTACATTCGCACCGAATGGCAGTGATTGGTCAGAGTTTTTACTGTCCTACAGCTGCTACAGAGGTCAGATTTTTTCCATTCCTTTTTCTGAACACATAATGTATTGACTACTATCAGAATGGAAGGACCATTTCACCCAGTATAAAAAAAAATGTTTCTGAACAGGATTACCTACCCTACCTTTAAGATGTACTTAAGAATGACATAGAGTTAAGAAGGTTTTTCGGGAAAACTCAGCCCAGGATGCTACCATCTTTCCATTTTTTGAGCAAATCATCTGAACTGTAATTTCCATATGACTCATCACTCTAAATCAGAAGTCTTTGTAGGGAAAATCATAAGTTTATTTCAAACTGTTAATAGCAATAGGTTACATCATATTGATAGTGTGATCAAACTGTGAAATTTTATGAAGATATATAATGTGTTTATATATAAATGTATTGGTTAATGTATATAATAATTTGAATAATTCTCATTGTGATTATTTTCATTGTTGGATAGATATGGAGATCATTGAGAAGAAAAAAAATACATTGAAAACAGTCACCGAGACCTTAAGCCAATCAATTAAAATTTATGGAGACATAATTTCTAAGATAAATAAAATGGATAAAGGCAGCAGAAAGAAGATAACTATAGGGATTTTTGGAATGACAGGAGAAGGAAAAAGCTCCCTTTTAAGTTTTTTTTGGGGGGAAAAAGGATCAACTGCCATCTAGTTGTTATAGTGCCAGTACAGCCATTGTTACTCAGGTGGAAGCCAATCTGGCTGACTCCAAAAACACAGCAGAGATTGAACTCCTCTCTCAAAAGGTATACTTATTGACCTTGCCATGACTTTAAAGGTCCCGTTCTTCGTGATCTGCATGTTTCAAACTTTAGTTAGTGTGTAATGTTGTTGTTAGAGTATAAATAATATCTGTAAAATTATAAAGCTCAAAGTTCAATGCCAAGCGAGATATTTTATTTAACAGAAGTCGTCTACATCGAACGGCCAGTTTGGACTACATGCCTCTACTTCCTTCTTTAATGGCGTCACTAGAACAGTTTTTGGACTAAACTCCGCCCACAGGAATACAGGCGTATTGATGGCGAAATGTCAACAGGCGTGGTTGATGTTTATCTATAATCGGATACCGTAAAAGTTAATTCGAAGTTGTTAGTTTGCTCTGTCCATTTCACCACGGACTGTTTTTCTAACCTGGGACAATATCAAGCAGGCTTCTCTCAGCGTTTCATACTGACGAAGGGGGCAATTTCAACTATATTCCAGCAAGCAGTAAGTAGTGATTTGTAGTGATCTGGACACTTGCCAAAACTCGTTATGAAATCAATGACGCTGCTACACTGCACAACGAAGCTCTTACTGTACTTACCTCATGTTTGCATTGGTGAAATCATTAGTGAGAGTGCAGAAACTGCGTTGCAATGATAAGATCTTCATTCACGCGATCAACAGGCTGTCATCTGCTCAATGCTCATCACTGCAACCTTTTATGTGATGGGAATAGATCTAAATACTTAAAAAACTTCTCACGATTCGTTAATCCCGACAGCTGTAATAGTAAAAACGTATAATAGCCTTAATAGTAAAAGTTTTCCAGATAGTTCCACATGTCATGCTAGATATTTCATATGCAAGCATGTCAGCCAATCACAGCAGTGGGCGTTTACACTGAAGTCTCACAGCTGACACGCCCCTTCAAACAGGGTGTTCAAATCAGAGGATGAAATCAGGCTGGGAAATATGCCTTTTATTTCTAAAAACATACTAACATTATAAGGGCACCCCAGGAAACATTC
This sequence comes from Squalius cephalus, assembly GCA_022829025.1. Classification (NCBI taxonomy): domain Eukaryota; kingdom Metazoa; phylum Chordata; class Actinopteri; order Cypriniformes; family Leuciscidae; genus Squalius; species Squalius cephalus. The sequence goes on along the minus strand of CM040802.1, from coordinate 27,179,560 downwards.
TAAAATAATAAAATAATCCATGTAATGGGACCTTTAATTTTTTTTTTAATAAATATGCAAAATGCAAATAAATAAGACTGGAGGGAAGGAAATAAAGCTGTATTTTCCATATTGTGTGCTGTGTATCTCTGCAGGAGTGGGAGAAAGAGCTCAAAGATCTCCTTCGGACCTCTTTAGTCAGCTGTGGCCAAGAACCTGTCACTTAAGGTGGCCTTTCTCCTTGCTATCACCTCTCTTAAGAGAGTAGGGGATCTCTAGGTGCTCTCCATATCTCTGCAGTACCTGGAGTTTGCTCACAGGGGAATTAAGGCCATCTCGCACCCTAGTCCGGGTGCCTAAAGTGCCTTTGAATGTGGCAAAGTCTACGGTTGTGCAGGCTTTTCATCATCCACCTCATGTGACTGAGAGACTTCATCTGCTTTGCCCTGTCAGAGCACTTAATATCTATATTCAGAGATCTTCTCAGTGGAGGGAGTTGGACCAGTTACTAGTGTGTTTTCGGGTCACCCAAGAAGGGGCTCCCCGCTTCTAAACAGACCATCAGCATCTAGATAGTTCAGGCTATTTCCCTGGTCTGTCAGGTGCGCAGTTTACCTTCACATTTGGCCATGAGGGCTCACTCAACCAAGGCATGGTGTCCTCCTTTCAGGGTCACCTATCCATGAGGTTTGTATGTGATGTGGCTGGCTGGGCCACTCCGCACACATTCATGAGATTTGATAATCTGGACCTCCCCTCTACACCCGGCACACAAATGCTCTCATCCTAAGTTGTGGCATAGTGGGCATTTCGTTCCCCATAGTGTCTTCTCCTGCCTGGGAGCAACGTGCTTCATCGTGAAGCTAATGCTGTTGTGTGCCGCCGTCCCTTTGTAGCTTCTGTGTTCCGTCACACGCTACATCATCACGCAACACCAATAGGATTGGATTAGTTTAATTCATACTTAAGACGTGCTATGCTAAGAGGCATTCCCCAGTGCCGTCATTAACACAGTGTCTCGTTTTAAAAATTAGGGAACGAGGGTTACAGTCGTAACCCGAGACGATTTATTGCCACTCATGTGAGACCACTCATGTAATGTTATGAGGAACAATTCCTGTAAACAGCGTATTAGAGTCACTTTGGATACATTTTCTTTTACAAGTAGTCTAACACATTATTTTATTTGTTTGTTTGAACAATTTTCCTTTTCTTTAAACACAGAAAATACCATAATTGAGCAAATGAAGGACACCATGACAAGGATTGATGAAAAAATTCAAGGCATAAAAAATGAAGACGAAACCAAAAATGTGCTACACAGTAACATTGTGTAAGTGATATTAAAAAAATATATATTGCAAGTTAAATACCATTTAATTGCATCATTGCATTATTGTGTGTAGTGACGCTATTTCCAAGATGAACAAAAACAACAGTAACAAGAAAATCATTGGGATTTTGGGAGAGTCAGGACAAGGAAAGTCATCGCTATTAAATGCAATCCTGAAAAAGAAAAAATTGCTGCCCTCTGGTTGTTTTGGTGCCTGTACAGCTGTTCTCACTCAAATTGAGGCAAATCTGACTGACTCAAACTACACAGCAGACATTGAAGTCATATCTAAAGAGGTTTCAATTTTTACTTAACTACTTTTTTCACTTCACTACTTTTTCTTTCTTTCTAACTGAAGTTAAGGGAATAACATCTTATTTTTCCTCTATCGTTTGTTGTACATTTCTACAGAATTGGGAGAGTCACCTCAAAAATATTGTTAGTACTTTAAGCACAGAGAGTGATGAAGAGGATAAAAACTTAACTAATGATACTAGAGAAAAGATCACTGCGCTGTATGGAGAAAATGCAGAAAAGAGAACATTTGAGGACCTTAAGAATGATGACAAATTTGCTGAAATTACCAACCATTTTTCCTCCAGTGATGTAAGTTTTAGGAGACCTATGCATAATGTTACATTTGATTATTTAAACAGGCAAGTAATGAATGTAAACATTACACTTTCTGAATTTGATTTTAGTGGATGCATAACTTAATCAGTAATATCCTTCTTTATCAGGCTTTTGAATTTGCCAGAAAGTTACAACGTTACATACAATATAGTCCAGGGGCAGTTTCTGGCGGCTGGTACTGGCCACTTGTGAAGTGTGTGACAATCAAAATTCCAGATTGTCATGAACTTCTGGAGCACATTACCCTTGTTGATCTTCCAGGGACTGGAGACTGCAACAAGATTAGAGATGAAATGTGGAAATCTGTAAATATGACAATGCACTCTTTTTAAAAGCTTTTTTTTAAAACAACAATAATATTCAGAAACTATTTTAAACATGATTTAAACAGTGGAATACATCTAAAGCAGTTATACTCTGTTACTACATGCATTTTAACTCTTTATTTAACTGTTTATTTAATTTTGATTACTGTATATATTTTTTATTCCACAGAAACTAAGAGACTGCTCTTCAGTGTGGATTTTAAGTGATATGAGTCGTGCTGTCACCAGTAAAGATACCTGGGAGATATTAAAGTACTGCACTAAAGACATAATGCAAGCAGGGCAATGCAGAGATATTCATTTTATCTGCACCAAGAGCGACAATATTGAGGCAGAAGAATATAATAGGTCAGAATTAGAAGATACGTGTCACAAACTGCTTGGGCAAAAGCATTTTTTCCCCCCTTTTTTTTAAAAAAAAATGGAAAACAAGAAAAAAAGTGCAAAAAATTTACTAAAAAGAGGTTGGTTATATTGTCATGAAAAAAAAAAAAAAAAAAAAAACCTTAGAACTCAACTCATTTATATTTTTTGTGTTTTAGTGTTCTGGAAGACAAAATACCAGAGGATGATGAGGTATAATTTTTCCCCCCTAAAATTTCAAGTCAGCCAAGTTGCTTGAAGTGTTGTTAATGTTTATTGTAGCTACTGTTGCAATTTTGAGATTGTTGGTTTAATTGTGAGATTGCAAGTTAAATCTAGTATATTTTGATCTAGTATTTTAACTAGTTTCATTTGATCCAATCAGTTACTAACAAATAGCACTTTTGTTGATTCTTATTCAGGATCTGACAACAAAGTGCATACTTCACAGAAATGATCAGGCTAAGAAAACAATACTGAAAACGTTTGAAAATTCCCACATCAAGGTATTTTAATTTTGCATTAATATTATTTTTTCATTTAACCTACTATATTGACTTGTGTAATTTCATTATTATTTGTTATAGAAAGAAATGGATATAAAGGTTTTTACTGTAAGCTCCAAGGCATTTTTTGACCACAAGTTAGGCTTGAAATCTGATGACACAGGTGAAGTATCAACACAAGAATTGTCATATTTGCTAAGATTTTATTTGCCAAATAAAAAACAAATTACATGAAAATTCTCCAAATGGTCCATAGAAATCCCAAAGCTGCGAGACGTTCTGAAGAATATGAACAAGAGAATTAACAAAGACCTGAACAGAGGTTGTGTTGCTGAGGCAGAGGCAGTTATATCCTTGATCCAAAGCAAAACAATAGTAAGAGTCAATATTATTATCAATCCACATGATTGTGTCATTGGCAAGCTGTTAATAACCATTTTTGAGTAATTAAGAGATTGTATTTGTGTGTCCTAGGCTCAGACAGAGGTCCACAATGTGTTGGAGAGGAGTCTAGAGAAGGCACTGGAAAAGTTAGATTGTCAGTTCGACATGCTTCACCGTTTGCTCTCTCAGAGACTCTCAAATGGAGTAGAAAAATCTAATTTGTCATGTCAAGATAGTGCAAAAAATTTTATATCACCTGTGAGTATGATTCAGTTGTTGTAAAAGTGTACTGTAAAAATTGTATTCACCATTATCTGAACAGTTTAAATGTAGTTTTCTGTTATGTATTAAGCGTTTGCCTCATGGTCAAGGGGGATTCCATAAAATCCTTCAAGCATTGTGCGCAAATGGAGGACGGCACAGATCAAAAGCATGGAATACAGTTCTAGATCTAAATGAGTGTTTGAGCAAGCACATGTATGAAAACATTGATGTGGAATTCAACTCAATTTTTCCGTAAGTTCCGCACTGTAATTTCATTTATTAAAATATGCAGTTGTGGTTATAAGTTTACATCACCTGGTTGAATCTGCAAAATGTTAATAACAAGTATCATTGAAGAGAAAAATTAGGAATAATCTAGGTAATAACACACAGTATTAACAATCAAGCCCGAGTAAACGTCGGGTGGTAAACATTTACATTAAGCACCAAAGGAAACATTACAATGCTGGCCAGTGGTTTGATTTCTCAAAATATTTTCTCTTTTGATTTCTCTCAACTCCAGTACCAGTGCCAAAACAGAGTTTTCAGTGCAAGAACTGATTGATGAGTTTAGTATCATTAGTAGTGACAGTGCTTACTCCTCATCTCCCATGCTAAACTTCATCAAAGCACAGGTAAGTGGCCTGTATGTGGACTGTATTGTGATACCTACCCAGTAAATAAAATATGGCAAATTATTTTTAAGCTGTTTTCATCATCATAGTAACATAGGCACCTGGTAAAAGGCTTTTGCATATAAAGTCATACACACACACACACACACACACACACACACACACACACAGACAGAGTATAGTGCATCCAGAAAGTATTCACAGCGCTTCACTTTTTCCACAATTTGTTATGTTACAGCCTTATTCCAAAATTAAATTCATTATTTGCCTCAAAATTCTACAAACAATACTGTCCTACAAAGGTAAAAGACCTTAACTCGCTAGAGTGTGGAACTGAGAAAAATGACTTTAAAGATTTTTAGTTGTCCCGCCAGATTAATTATAGGTAGGACACTGGAAATCTGCCAGTTAGATGTTTTAGTAATGAAAATTATCTACATAAAAAAATCTTGAGCTCAAACTTGACTTTTGACCACTATTTTAAAGGTAGGCTACTGTACTCTGCCTTTGTATTATCAGCAAAAAGTAAGAAGTCATGCCAAGGCAAAAGGCAGTAGGCTAACTTCCAAATTATCAATATTTGGCTGCTGATCACCATTAACAAAATCATTATAGTAACACCAATCTAGTGATCATGGCATTTATTTTGTATGATTTACAATTACTTATAGCCATACTTATTGCTATCCTGTGCTTTGGTTGCAGTCTGATGGCTTTTATTAATAGATTAGACATGACAAAATACCTCCATAGCGGTAAAGAGTATCTTCAATTGGTACCGAGTGGCATAAGACTTGCAAAGCAAGCGTTCAAAATTATCAGGATAAAACAGATCCTCGCAGACATTCGAGAAGGGGACTGGTTTATAGCGGTGGATCTGAAAGACACATATACTCTCGTCTTTTGTCTTTACCAACTCAGTGGGAAGGGCGTTCTGGACTACCTAGACGACTAAAGCATTTATTGCACAACCTTCTGTGTTCTGTGTCTTTTCTGTATGCTGTGGTTTCAGCTGTCTGCCCTATTGTTGTGCTTGTGCACTTCGCTTGGCCTGCGGATTTATTCCGAATGCTGTGATTGTAGGTATAACCCGCTTGTAACAGCTGGTCTGATGTTGTATGCACCAGTACACTTGTTGCTTCATTATGTTGCATGCACCAATATACCCTTGTTGCCTCATTATTAACACTGCCTGAGATATGCCAGCATGGGTGTTTCAACTAGGTCTGGTACCTGAACTGGGTGAGAGCGGGGCTTTAGTTCTTTGTTGTATTCATCTGCTAAGGCATGTATAACATTTTTCTGTCAACTCTCCATATCCTTTGAGATTGATATCGCACATTTGTTGATGGAGCGGGTTCAGACCATACTAAATGTTCTGACTGTGTTTGTGCAGGACAAAGCTCTGAGGACATCAGAAGTTACAGGGACTACAAAGTACACCGTACACCGTAATTTATTGGACAGTAAAACAACCCATTATTTTCTCGAAAAAACAACGGAAAAAAATCACATGTACATAAGTATTCACAGCCTTTGTCATGCCACTCAAAATTGAACTGATCATCCTTGAGATGTTTCTACAACTTGATTGGAGTCCACCTGTGGTAAATTCAGTTGATTGGACATGACTTGGAAAGGCACACACCTGTCTATATAAGGTCCCACAGTTAACAGTGCATGTCAGAGCACAAACCAAGTCATGAAGTCCAAGGAATTGTCTGTAGACCTCCGAGACAGGATTGTAGGTCTGCAGCATTGAAGTTCTCAACTAGCACAGTGGCCTCCATCATCCGTAAATGGAAGAAATTTGGAACCATCAAGACTCTTCCTTGAGCTGGCCGCCCGACCAAACTGAGCGATCGAGGAGAAGGGCCTTAGTCATGAAGGTGACCAAGAACCCGATGGTCACTCTGACAGAGCTCCAGCATTTCTCTGTGGAGAGAGGAGAACCTTCCAGAAGAACAACCATCTCTGCAGCACTCCACCAATCAGGCCTATATGGTAGAGTGGCCAGAGGGAAGCCACTACTCAGTAAAAGGCACATAACAGCCTGCCTGGAGTTCGCCAAAAGGCACCTGAAGGACTCTCAGACCATGATGAAACAGAGATTTAACTCTTTGGCCTGAATGGCAAGCGTCATGTCTGGAGGAAACCAGGCACTGCTCATCACCTGGCCAGTATCATCCCTACAGTGAAGCATGGTGGTGGCAGCAACATGGACCTCAGACTGGGGCGACAGTTCATCTTCCAACAGGACAACGACCCTAAGCACACAGTCAAGATAACAAAGGAGTGGCTACAGCCTACGGGACAACTCTGTGAATGTCCTTGAGTGGCCCAGTCAGAGCCCAGACTTGAACCCAATTGAACATCTCTGGAGAGATCTGAAAATGGCTGTGCACCAACGGTCCCATCCCTCCTGATGGAGCTTCAGAGGTTCTGCAAAGAAGAATGGGAGAAACTGCCAAGTGTGCCAAGCTTGTAGCATCATACTCAAAGTATTGAGCCTGTAATTGGTGCCAAAGGTGCTTATACAAAGTATTAAGCGGCTGTGAATACATGTGATTTTCGTTTTTTATTTTTAATACATTTGCAAATATTTCGAACAAACTTCTTTCACATTGTCATTATGGGGTATTGTTTGTAGAATATTGAGTAAAATAATGAATTGAATCCATTTTGGAATAAGGCTGTAACATAACAAAATGTGGAAAAAGTGAAGCGCTGTGAATACTTTCCGGATGCACTTATATATGTATGTATGTGAAGTGTTCCAGTGCATAAGCCTCTACTTTCACCTCAAACCCGCTAAATCCCAGCCTCAGCCTAATCAGAAGTACTGGTACTTAGGTAGAAAATTATACATAGGAGCCTGATAAAAATGCAAATTTTAAAGAAAAATGTCAGACTATATTATATAGTATATTATACTGTGTGTGTATATATATATATATATATATATATATATAGGTGCTGGTCATAAAATTAGAATATCATGAAAAAGTTGATTTATTTCAAGAATTCAACTTAACAGGTGAAACTAATATATTATATAGACTCATAACATGCAAAGTGAGATATTTCAAGCCTTTATTTGTTATAATTTTGATGATTATGGCTTACAGCTTATGAAACCCACGAAATCAAAATCCCAGAAAATTAGAATATTACATGAAATCACACAGTAATTACACAGTAATCCCATGGTCATTGAACCAGGTTTTGGTTATTTTGGCAGTGTGGTCAGGTGCAAATCCTGCTGGAAAATGAAGGAAGCATCTCCATAAAGCTTGTCTGCTGAAGGAAGCATGAAGTGCTCTGGAAATGTCCTGGTAGACGGCTGCATTGAGTGGACAGCACAGTGGACCAACACCAGCCGATGACATGGCTCCCCAAACCAACACAGACTGTGGAAACTTCACACTGGACTTCAAGCATCTTGGATTGTGTGCCTCTCCATTCTTCCTCCAGACTCTGGGACCTTGGTTTCCAAATGAGATGCAAAATTTGCTCTCATCAGAAAAGAGGACTTTGGTCCACTGTGCTTTATTAAATCCAGAGTCAACACAGCCGTCTACCAGGACATTTTCAGAGCACTTCATGCTTCCTTCATTTTCCAGCAGGATTTGCACCGGCCTACACTGCCAAAAGAACCAAAACCTGGTTCAATGACCATGGTATTACTGTGTAATTACTGTGTGATTTCATGTAATATTCGAATTTTCTGGGATTTTGATTTCGTGGGTTTCATAAGCTGTAAGCCATAATCATCAAAATTATAACAAATAAAGGCTTGAAATATCTCACTTTGCATGTTATGAGTCTATATAATATATTAGTTTCACCTGTTAAGTTGAATTCTTGAAATAAATCAACTTTTTCATGATATTCTAATTTTATGACCAGCACCTGTATATATATATATATATAGCCTATATATACTATATTGTAGCTCATTATAGTAAATGAGCTTTATTATTTCAAAATGAATTCCAACTCAAATAGATTCATTAGCAGAATCTATTACTCCACCACCTGCGAAATCTAAAACAAGATGCAACATGTTGCAATAGAGAGGTGCAAGCATGACATCAGAGCCTGGAAGAGCATAATTCGCCACTGGTTACTTCAAGATTGTCCTATTGTGACCTATAATATAATTCAATAGTTTTTCAATTTATGAGTAAAATAAAACTTGTGGTAAACATAACTTGATTATACTTTTACATTTTGTTCTACAGCGTAAACTGCACACACTCAGACTTCAAAATGTCAAGTTAATTATTAGAAAAATACATTTTCAAAAATAAACATTGCTTCGGAGTTTGTATTTTCTGTATGGGTGTGTGTAATTTAGATTGTAGAACAAAACGTCTAAGTATCATCGAGTAATGTTTACCACAGGCTTTATTTTACCCAATGAAACCCCATAGGAAAATCTAAAGGGAACGAGTAGCAAATTAGCCTTCCAGGTTTTTGATGTCACCCCTGCACCACTCTATGGCAACAACATCTTATGGTTTTGTACATGTGGTGATGGCGTAGCCTCCAGCTTACAGCCTGCATATGTCCCAGGAAATGTACACTATTTATCTACCTTGAGAAGGCTGAAGCAGGATATTTCCATTGTGAAACAGTGCTGATATTTTAATAATGACCCATAGTTATTACATGATAAATGTATTGCCCTTTATAAAGGAAGAAAAACAGAAAAAAACACTCAAAGAAGAAGTTGTTAATAGAAAGAAGAAAATCTACACATCAATCCAAGAAACCATTAAGACTGCAATGGCCCCATACTATGAAGGTGAGTCAATGTGTAAAAAAAATACATAACCACAAACTAAGTTTGATAACTAAGTCAGATTTTTTTTTAAATGGAATATTGTTCATGTTAGAAGCTGCACAGGAAACAGGAGACAGATCCCTGAAGAGGAAGCAGAAAAATCTACTGGATGCTATTGACAAATTGAAAAGTTTAATGTTTGAAAATGCAAAACAGGAAGTGCTTAAGCAGTCAGATGAATTGATGGTATTTTGCGCACGCCACACACACACACACACACACGCGCGAATAGATACACATATACATTGTTTACATGTGTACTGTTTCTTTCTAAAACATATTTTGTCTTTGATGTTTCTTGTAAAGGACTACATAAAGAAAAACCTTGAATGTGTGTTAAAGACATCAATCCAACATTCATTTGCACAAACAATCAAAATCACCCTTTTGGGTAAGTTGGAACTCTGTCTTGTTATTTATTGATAGAAAATGCAGTGCTTAATCTTGTGCAATAGTTGGCCCTAAAAAGTATTTGGATACTTAGGACTCACTAAAAAAAAAAAAAAAATCAGAATGAAAATCAACCTTAAACCTTCATTAAAAAAAATTAAAGCAAGTAGCTTTTATTTTACAGAACATAAAACATATCATTAAAGATTTAACTCACAAAACAAATACATTTTAAATTAATTAGCAAATTCTAAAGCAACAGAATCACATTAAACATTGTTAATAATGAATCCTGTGTATTCAGTATTTCAAATTTCAAACTGTATTTGTAACCCTGAGTAAATGTTTTGGAATGGCGGGGGTCATGTTGGGACGAGGCTCTGGAATGGTGGCGGCCATCTTGGGATGAGGCTCAGGAATGGCGGTCTTGGCGGGACGAGGCTCCGGAAGGGTGGTCTCAACGGAACGAGGCTCTGGAATGGCAGTGAGTTCACCATCGCTGGGATTGCCGATGGTGAACAGTGACTCACAGCTGGCCAACACCCAGTCCACATAAGCCTCGAAATGTTCTCGAGGTCCCACACCGGGCAGGCGTGCCTTCGTCTCCTCATTGAGGCTTGTGTGGTAGAAGACACTCAATGTTCAGTCTGGGTTGGAGGTAAGGCACACCAGATCGAGAAACGCAGAGGTGTGGGCCTCGAGAGAATGCAGGTTCTGGTCCATACAAAAGAGCTGCACTGCAGGATCCATTTTTCGGTTTAGATCCTACCTTCTGTTATTGATATGGACACAGGTGAGGAAGAATGATGGTGAATAGTGATATTTATTGATAACAAAGGATGTAATGAGGTGAGCAGGGTAGTGGAATTTAAAGGGTTGATCGAGGAAGGTGCTGGAGACAGGGAGATCGCTGGAGACTGGAGACAGGAGACCGCATCACACAAACAAACAAACAAACAAACAAGGTCGGACAAGGAACTGTGGTGAGGAGTGTGTCTTTATAGAGGAGGCAATGAGGGTGATGATGAGGTGCAAGTGTGATTGATTGTAGATGATGTGCAGGTGTGGATCAGGGGGGATGCTAAGGATAGTGGCTAGGGTGATCTGTGACATGAAGCCCCCCATGACATTATGTGTTGGTAACCCAGAGTCAAAAGAAAGTGCTAATCACAAGTTAAAGTTCGAGTTGCTTAACTAATACCTATAGGGTTGTGAAAGGTTGTATTACGGTTGTCAAACTGATACAGTTAAATATGCCAAAGACCTCGGAACCAGCTGATTTAATTTAACTGGAAATATGGATATATTTGAAAATGGCATTTTTTTCATGTAACCTCAAAATGAACGTGTTTAACATTGTTCTCAAACCAAGCCGCATGCACCACTTGTCACCATGATGGTAACTCTCCTAAAATCAACATTAACAGAAATTCTTCTAAACTAGCATAACAAAACATTAGTCACTAATCTCCCACTTAACATTAATCTTGCACAAAAAACTCATGATATTACACTTAATTTTAACATTTACTCTCAAAGCTTGCTGGGAAATAGAAATCCCAGCCCAGTTTCAGTTAAACTTAAGTTTGTCTAAATTAAAATAAATAATTTCATAAAACTCAAAACAATGAAACAGTTCAGTTCTGTGAACTTGAAAGCAAAATAAAGTGCTAAATACTCATTAAAGTTAATTTGACTGAACTAATTAGTTTAATTTAAGTTTGTCCTACTCAAACCAATTAATTATTTTGAGCGTTAGGGTTTACAGTGTACAAATACTTTTTGGGGCCACTATACATCCAATGTAAAATATATCAAATACAGCTAAAATGTGTCTTAAAATGTGCACAGATGTCTCTAGTGAGGTTGAAATGCTGAAAAGACTGTCAGTGCAACTCTCAGAGCAAGACTGAACACTTCAGAGAAGTGACATGGGTCACTTGGAGTTTTTTTTTTTTCTTTTAAGGTGAGTAAAGGTTATAGAGGTTATAATACATGCATGTTAGGGTCAGACTTCATATCATTTATGGACATAATTTTTCAATTGCTTAATGATGAAATAATTGTATGCATCACTGATTCAGTCAAAACTGATAATCTTGCTTCTAATTGCGGTGTGATAGTCTTCTTTTTCATATCATATTTGCTTGTAGGAGGTGTTATTTTGGGTTTATCCATGGTTGCATAATTTTAATTATATGCACATTTATGATGATTCTGAAATTTAATACAAAACCAAAGCAAAATATATATATATATATATTTAATCATTCTGTCTTTAGCATTTAAAGCCAACTTTTGCATTATTGATACAGTGAGGAAAATAAGTATTTGAACACCCTGCTATTTTGCAAGTTCTCCCACTTGGAAATCATGGAGGGGTCTGAAATTGTCATCGTAGGTGCATGTCCACTGTGAGAGACATAATCTAAATTTTTTTTTAAAAAATCCAGAAATCACAATATATGTTTTTTTTAACTATTTATTTGTATGATACAGCTGTAAATAAGTATTTGAACACCTGTCTATCAGCTAGAATTCTGACCCTCAAAGACCTGTTAGTCTGCCTTTAAAATGTCCACCTCCACTCCATTTATTATCCTAAATTAGATGCACCTGTTTGAGGTCGTTAGCTGCATAAAGACACCTGTCCACCCCATACAATCAGTAAGAATCCAACTACTAACATGGCCAAGACCAAAGAGCTGTCCAAAGACACTAGAGACAAAATTGTACACCTCCACAAGGCTGGAAAGGGCTACGGGGAAATTGCCAAGCAGCTTGGTGAAAAAAGGTCCACTGTTGGAGCAATCATTAGAAAATGGAAGAAGCTAAACATGACTGTCAATCTCCCTCGGACTGGGGCTCCATGCAAGATCTCACCTCGTGGGGTCTCAATGATCCTAAGAAAGGTGAGAAATCAGCCCAGAACTACACGGGAGGAGCTGGTCAATGACCTGAAAAGAGCTGGGACCACCGTTTCCAAGGTTACTGTTGGTAATACACTAAGACGTCATGGTTCGAAATCATGCATGGCACGGAAGGTTCCCCTGCTTAAACCAGCACATGTCAAGGCCCGTCTTAAGTTTGCCCATGACCATTTGGATGATCCAGAGGAGTCATGGGAGAAAGGCATGTGGTCAGATGAGACCAAAATAGAACTTTTTGGTCATAATTCCACTAAACGTGTTTGGAGGAAGAAGAATGATGAGTACCATCCCAAGAACACCATCCCTACTGTGAAGCATGGGGGTGGTAGCATCATGCTTTGGGGGTGTTTTTCTGCACATGGGACAGGGCGACTGCACTGTATTAAGGAGAGGATGACCGGGGCCATGTATTGCGAGATTTTGGGGAACAACCTCCTTCCCTCAGTTAGAGCATTGAAGATGGGTCTTCCAACATGACAATGACCCGAAGCACACAGCCAGGATTACCAAGGAGTGGCTCTGTAAGAAGCATATCAAGGTTCTGGCGTGGCCTAGCCAGTCTCCAGACCTAAACCCAATAGAGAATCTTTGGAGGGAGCTCAAACTCCGTGTTTCTCAGCGACAGCCCAGAAACCTGACTGATCTAGAGAAGATCTGTGTGGAGGAGTGGGCCAAAATCCCTCCTGCAGTGTGTGCAAACCTGGTGAAAAACTACAGGAAACGTTTGACCACTGTAATTGCAAACAAAGGCTACTGTACCAAATATTAACATTGATTTTCTCAGGTGTTCAAATACTTATTAGCAGCTGTATCATACAAATAAATAGTTAAAAAATCATACATTGTGATTTCTGGATTTTTTTTTTTTTTGATTATGTCTCTCACAGTGGACATGCACCTATGATGACAATTTCAGACCACTCCATGATTTCTAAGTGGGAGAACTTGCAAAATAGCAGGGTGTTCAAATACTTATTTTCCTCACTGTATTTGGTACAACTAAAGAAAGAGAATCCCTCACATTTTGAAAATGTTAAATGTTTTTTTATTTTTTTGTTTTTTTTATTTTTTATAAATATGTTTTGTTTCTTTATGTCAAAAAGTATATTTGGTGTATTTTATCTACACTTAGAAGAAAAGGAAAAGGATCTAAATGGTTCTATCAGACAGTTAATCTGTAACACTTTAAGGGTCCAGAATAATGCATTAGTTAAGCATTATTTAATGAATAACTTGTTCACAAATAAGCATTAGTTAAGCATGAACACACTTGATTTAATTATTAACTTTACATTAAGGGTCATTAATTATGCGCTAGTTAAACATAAATAAACTAGTAATTAAATATTTACTATATAAATAAGTACTATATAAATACTATACTACTTAATAAGCCATATATAATTTTTTTGTAGTGATGTAATTATATTTCTGTGCCATTCTGTTAAGTTAACTGAACAATAAGCTAGTAATTATGTTTAATTACTGCTGGTTTTGCAGTTATAAATTGCTAAAATACTGTAATAAAGACAATTGGACTATTCTAATACCCCCTATTCTAAAGTGAAATTTATATCCTCATTAGTTATGGCATTTATTGAGTGATATTTAAGTTTATTGACCAGAATTAGCCAATAATTAATGCTAAACTGCCATTAATATATAAAGCCAATTTGACCCCCTAATCTAAAGTGAAAGTTATATCCTTAATTCTGCTACTTATTGAGTGGTCTCATTGTTATATAAGTATTAATGCGTAAAACCTTTTACAGACACAAAACATACTTTTTTTTGTACATTCGGATTAATGGTGAAAGGTACAACATGGAAGTTTTAGCAACATTTAAACGGAAATATATTGCACTTTTACAGCAAAAAAAACAAAAACAAAAAACAAACAAACAAACCTTATATATTATTTACGAATCTTTTATATCATAAAGATATTTGTATAATTTTCCTTTTACCATTTTATAGATTTATCTATACAAATGTTATATCCCTGAACCCAAACTAAAACATTTTATTGAGAATATAAAAGGATACACAATGTAATGGACATAAATATTTAGGAAAATGACAATTTTAGAAACAACAGGTTGTGGAGAGGTGTTGAAAATTAGCATGCATGCTATAACACTAAAACCAATGCATATGGTTCATCCAATGTAATTGTATGTCCATGTCAAATAAAGAGACATTACAATATAATATTAAAAAGATATTTTGAGCCACGAATATCAAACCTCTAAACCTTCCCACAACCATTTCTTAAAAATATAGAGTTATAAAGAAAAACATAACAGACAGAAAAGTGTAATCACAATAATTTCTTTATTAAGATATATATTGTGATATATAATAGTTTTGTATCAGGTAGGCTACAGAGCAGAATTTATGTTATTAATCCATGAAAATGGTATCCCGCTTCACTTCACTGTATGTCGCAATCTGTGACTAAGCAGACAAGAGCCAGTGAGCGTTTGATAAATAAGGATAAATAATAGTTAAATGATTACATAAATGTTATTCATTTATGTAGGTTTTAAAGTGCAGTTTTGTTTAACGTAGTCATTTGAAACGAGTCTGCAGCAGAAGTCACAAACTTAATGTTTGTATAAAAACGTAAGTAAATGTATGTGTTGTAGAACCCCACTTTACGTAAAATACACATTCTCGTGAGATCACGTTGCAGAATAACTAAAACCAATAGTGTAAATAAGAAGCTATCTTTAGAACAAAGGGTAACATTGTTTTTATTAGTAGCCTACTGTGTGGCAGTTTAGCATTAATTTGCTTATTCTGGTCAATAAACTTAAATATCACTCAATAAGTGCCATAACTAATGAGGATATAACTTGCACTTAAGAATACGGGGTCAAATTGTCTTAGTGTAGCGCGGCGCCACCTACCCTCTTCTTTGATCGACGGAGCACCGGGCTCCATATAAGGCCCGCCAAACATTTTCATCTGGCTCGCAAGGGAGTTTTAAAAAATATTACACTTGAGTAATATTGAGTACACTTGAGTTTTGGTTCAGAATTACTAATTTGATGCAATACAAGTGAACGCCAATAGATAGCAGTATAGCACGCAGTGCTACAGTTAGATGGGCCTACTACTGTAGAATTAAAATGGACTTGGTAACTCGGATGTTAACAATTTCACGTGTAAGTTTAAAATATTCTAACTGACCCCCCAGAACAAGTTTTTTCAAGGCGACCGTTATTTTAGAACGTTCCCCCTAGTCTCTGTACTGCGAGTCGCTTGTGGGCGTTCGTAGTGCTGTCGCTCTAATGTAGACTGCACGTCTGTCTGGTCATATACAAAATACCATCACAAGTGATATATACAACTATATCATTTTAATTTGACTAGGAATTAGGCTCAAAAGAATTAAAAGTAACAGTATTCTGCTGGGAGAGTGTTTTTATATTACCACAGCAGTGTTCAGTGGATTAAATCATTTCGATTGATCA
Source organism: Squalius cephalus (assembly GCA_022829025.1). Classification (NCBI taxonomy): domain Eukaryota; kingdom Metazoa; phylum Chordata; class Actinopteri; order Cypriniformes; family Leuciscidae; genus Squalius; species Squalius cephalus. The sequence goes on along the minus strand of CM040802.1, from coordinate 27,163,489 downwards.
ATCAACAAATTAAACTCACTCATACTGAAAGAAATCACTAAAACGTCATTCGAATTTGACAAATAATCAATTTTCTTATCCCTGATAGTCAACATAATGCAGGGGAACTGAATATACAGAGATCCAATAGGCCTATTCAATATTCAGTAAATGCAGTGCATACATACAATATGTTCACCTTATCAGCTGCAATTACTAGAATTTTTTTTTTTTTTTTTTTTTTTTTTTACTATATACAATATTATTCTATTCTGTAACGTTCTGGATGCTGTTTTCTCCATTTTTTTATGTAGTGTCTAATGGATGATCTGTAGTACTTATTTTATTGATTCATGTGTTTATGATCTGAAAGCATTGTTTTATTTTGAGTACAGCAATTGTTTGACTTTTTGAGAAGAGTCAATGGTTTTGTGAGTTTAGTTTGAAAATTTGGATTTGTGTTTAATGTTGTGAGAAAATGGGTGAAGGTTTCAAGAAATGTGTCTTAGCAATTGTGAAAAACTGTAAAGAAAGGTTAATGCCTGTGATATAGACAAAGTCCTCAGGCCGGACCCAACATGATTGATGCTTTGATTTTCTTCTGAGTGTACTATAACATGCTTTTCATTTAGAGTTTTTTACTGTAACCTTTTTGGCTTTTGGAGTTGGACTACTGTATTTTTACAGTATGCAAGTGCTGAATATACAGACATTCATTACATACTATACAATATTCAGTACAATACTATACTTGCAGTACATACAGTATACAATTTATTAGTTGCAATTACTATAGCCTACATTTTTTTTCACGTAAAATTGCAAAATTTATTTACTTTGTTACAATATTATGTATCTGCATACTTTGGATGCTGTTTTCTCCATTTTTTGATGTAGTGACTAACGAATGATCTGTAGTGTTTATAATATTGACTCGTGTGTATGATCTGAAAGTATTGTTTGATTTTGATCACAGATAAAATGATTTTGAGTCAATTGTTTGATTTTGACAAAATAGTCAGATGTTCTCTGAATGTAGTTTGAAGATTTGGTTTTGTGTTTAAGGTTTTGAGAAAGTGGGTGATGGTTCAGAGAAATGTGTTTTAGCAATTCAGAAAAACTGTAATATAGATTAAACATGTATAACAAATTAATACATAATATCAAACAAATAACAAACTAATAAAAAGTGGATAAAATCTAATCAAGCATGATCTTTTATTTCAAGAACTCAACACTGACTCTTAATAATCTTAATAAAATAAAATAATTTATAATTATTTTAAAATAATAAAATAAATTATCATAATCTTTCACAAATAAACATCATAAATGTTAAAGTGGAAAGGTTTATTTAAAACTTTCAGTAACAATATTCATATTACTGTAAAGTGTAGTAGCTTTTTTTCAATCCATAACAATATTCTCAACATAACAGAACATTATTTACAAACAAACAAACACAAACAACAAAGATGCATAAATAGGTCTTAAGTTCATAACATTTATTATCTGCAAATATTTTAAACTAGATTCACAGGTCAAAACATTTTCATATATAAAGGTATATAGGCCTACAGTATGTATAAATAAATAAATAAATGGATATTTTATATATATATATCCATTTATATATATTATTATATATATATTTCCAAAGATATAAATCTAATATTTATATTTATGAAAACCATCTAGATCTGAATCTGTTTTTTAAATGAAAGATTATAGCAAAAAGTAAAACATAACAATACTACATTTATTAATTTGGAGTGTTTTTTTATGGACCGTGTGAACATTGTACATTAGGCAATAAAACTAACAATAAAACTAACAATAAAATAACAAAACTTACACTGCTCAAAAAAATTAAAGGAACACTTTGAAAACACATCAGATCTCAATGGGGAAAAATATCATGCTGGATATCTATACTAATATGGACTGGGTAATGTGTTATGAACGAAAGGATACCACATCGTTTGATGGAAATGAAAATAATCAACCTACAGAGGATTGAATTCAAAGACACCCCGGAAATCTAAGTGAAAAAATGATGCAGCAGGCTTGTCAATTTTGCTGAAATTTCATTGCAGCAACTCAAAATGGTTCTCAGTAGTTTGTATGGCCCCCACGTGCTTGTATGCATGCCTAACAACGTTGGGACATGCTCCTAGCTCCTACTGAGACGACGGATGGTGTCCTGGGGTATTTCCTCCCAGATCTGGACCAGCGCATCACTGAGCTCCTGGACAGTCTGAGGTGCAACCAGGTGATGTCAGATGGACCGAAACACAATGTCCCAGAAGTGTTCTATTGGATGTAGGTCAGGTGAGCGTGGTGGCCCTTCCTTCATCCTCCAGGAACTGCCTGCATGCTCTCGCCACATGAGGCCGGGCATTGTTGTGCACCAGGAGGAACCCAGGACCCACTGCACCAGCATAGGGTCTGACAATGGATCCAAGGATTTCATCCCAATACCTAATGGCAGTCAGGGTGCCATTGTCTAGCCTGCAGAGGTCTGTGCATCCCTCCATGGATATGCCTCCCCAGACCCTCACTGACCCACCACCAAACCGGTCATGCTGAACGATGTTACAGGCAGCATAACATTCTCCACGGCTTCTCCAAACCCTTTCCTGTCTGTCACGTGCTCAGGGTGAACCTGCTCTCATTTGTGAAAACCACAGGGCACCAGTGGCGGACCTGCCAATTCTGGTGTTCAATGGGAAATACCAATCGAGCTCCCTGGTGCTGGGCAGTGAGCACAGGGCCCACTAGAAGACGTCGGGCCCTCAGGCCACCCTCATGAAGTCTGTTTCTGATTGTTTGGTCAGAGACATTCACACCAGTGGCCCGCTGGAGGTCATTTTGTAGGGCTCTGGCAGTGCTCATCATGTTCCTCCTCGCACAAAGGAGCAGATACCGGTCCTGCTGATGGGTTAAGGACCTTCTACGGCCCTGTCCAGCTCTCCTAGAGTAGCTGTCTGTCTTCCTGGAATCTCCTCCATGCTCTTGAGACTGTGCTGGGAGACACAGCAAACCTTCTGGCAATGGCACGTATTGATGAGCCATCCTGAAGGAGCTGGACTGCCTGCGCAACCTCTGTAGGGTCCAGGTATCGCCTCATGCTACCAGTAGTGACACTGACCCTAGCCAAATGTAAAACTGGTGAAAAACAGTCTGAAAAGATGAGTAGGGAAAAAATGTCAGTGGCCTCCACCTGTAAAACCATTCCTGTTTTGGGGGTTGTCTCACTGTTGCCCATCTAGTGCACCTGCTGTTAATTTCATTAACACTAAAGCAGCTGAAACTGATTACCAACCCCCTCTGTTACTTAACTGACCAGATCAATATCCCAGGAGTTTAACTGACTTGATGCTATTCTCTGATTAAAAAGTGTTCCCTTTATTTTTTTGAGCAGTGTATATAAACTATATATATATAGTTCTCTTACGAGAGTACTCTCGTACTGCGTTTGAAAAACGCTATAGGAAAAACTCTTTTTCACGAAATACTGAAGCAAAAAATTATCCTTAATTTCTTATTATTGTAAAACGCGTTGCAGCAGCACACAGCTATGGCGAGACGGCTCGCTCGCCCATTGGCTGTTCTGCGGCAACTGCATAAGCCTATCGAGCGAGGCCTGAAGTGACGTCAGGCCAATGAGGGCGCTTCGCGCCCTCCTTGCCACTTCCCGCCGAAACGGGCGTGGCTTATCCCTATAAAAGGAGCTCAAAAAGGCTGATTCATTTGATTTTAATCTCTTCAGCAAAGCTCACGCATCGTTGACTCACGAGGAAGCAAGCGTCGTCTGATATAAGCCTTTCAGCGGGACGAGCCATCGAAGCCGCTGGCCAATGCCGCCTTCTGCTGCCGTACCTGCTGCGCTTTTCCGGCGCCTATATCCTTATATATATATTCTGTGTATAATGTGTATTATGTATGTACCTTTACACTAAAAGAGCCCTTTTTCCTAGAGGATCTCGCAGCTCTCGCGCTCGCTGACGGCGACCGCCCTCACTCCGAGCCGATGGCCTATGGTGACTCTGAGGACCCACCTGGCATCCTTCTCCGAGGCTGCTCCTCCTGGAAGCGGACGGTCGGGGTTAGTTTTTCTTTACGTTACAAGAAAAACTACCCTGCCTCTGCGCGTCATTCACCGGCGAAAGGAGAAAAGTGTGTTCGTAGTTACTGGCCTCTTTTCTCTTACATTTCCCAGTCCCCTGTCGGCGACTGGAAATGTCATTTGCAGCAAGCGCACGCCTGCCAGCAAACGCCGAAGAATACATGACGCTCACGCATACCAAAAGCCTGTATCCCCCTGTGGCTCAGTGGTGGAATGATAGGTTTTTCCGCATGGGAGACCGGAGTTCGTTTCAATTCAATTCAATTCAATTCAAATTTATTTGTATAGCGCTTTTCACAATACATATTGTTTCAAAGCAGCTTTACAGAAAGTGCATTTCAGAAATATACATAGAGAAATACAGTTAGTTAATCATGTATTGATTTAGGGCATAAACATATCGCCAGCGTCAAGTCGTCTCTTCACAGGTGCCGAGTCGTCTCTGCACGGGTGTTGGAGAATCTGTAGTTTCCATGAGAGGCTGGATACAAACTGGAGCTGACGATCTGCATTTACCTCGGGACTAGCGTCCCGAGATAACAACAGAAAAGCATATGGGAAATAATTAGCGTAGCTGCTGTTCGCAATATTAATGCATTCAATGCAAGTTTCCCGGTCTTGCGGCATATATTTATGGCCGGGACTAGCTGTAAAAACGGCTTTTGTGTGCAGCCAAACAGGCACGGGTTGTACCACGTGGTCGTCGGCTGTAAAATACATATCTGCAGTCGCCTCTCAAGGCACTGGCAGAGCGATGTATTTGGCGGCATAAAATTTTTTTACCGTCAGACCTGGGAATCAAACCCGGGTCGCCCGCGTGAAAGCCTTAGAATCTACCACTGGACCACAGTGGAAGACACATTAACTTCCAGTTAACGCGAGTATTTGTTTGCAAGCATGTGGGTAGCATAACATGCAATATCGACAGCACTCGACCTCGCCGCGGTGACAAACAGAGTGAGGGAGGGCTGGGCGAGTCCCGTAGGACATGTAATGTCTGTGAGTGAATGTGGGCCCCGGGGGCGACTGCAGAGGTGCATTTTTTGCAGCCAGCAAGCGCGTAGTACCCGCTTGCCTGCAACCGAACACCGTTTCTACGGTTCCCGTGCGTCACTGGCGAAAAGAGAATGGAGTGTTTTAGCCCCGCTGAAACCGGGCGATATCCACTCTTCTCACTTTCTGACACTTTTCAGGCGTCTGAAGATTCATAGCCTTTCGCGCAATCGACCCGGGTTCGATTCCCAGGTCCGACGGCAGAGAAATTTATGCCGTCACATACAATTCGCTCTATCAGTCCCCTGAAAGGCGACTGCAGATGTGAATTTTTGCAGCCGACGAGCACGCGGTACAACCCGTGCCCGCTTGTCTGCACACGAAAGCCGTTCTACGGCTACCTAGAAAGATCCCATTGGGATGTATTTCTGGTGTTCCGGCCACTGCCGATGGTGCTATGTGTGTAGAGCAGATGCCCACTGTCTGTGCCCATCCCTACACACAAGCACAGCCCTTCATGCACGGCCCGCGCTCATAGAATCGACTCAGGTCGATCGCGCTTACAACATAGTAACGTGCCCGTTGCTGGCGCCCACAAACACTATGTTCTGCATGCCTCATGGGTTTTCTATAAAAGAAGCCTGTCCGCATTCGCTCTGCTCAGGCAGACAGTGCGCTCAATGCAGTAAATGTGTCCGCTCTTCCGAGCCCACATTCACTCACAGACATTACATGTCCTACGGGACTCGCCCAGCCCTCCCTCACTCTGTTTGTCACCGCGGCGAGGTCGAGTGCTGTCGATATTGCATGTTATGCTACCCACATGCTTGCAAACAAATACTCGCGTTAACTGGAAGTTAATGTGTCTTCCACTGTGGTCCAGTGGTAGATTCTAAGGCTTTCACGCGGGCGACCCGGGTTTGATTCCCAGGTCTGACGGTAAAAAAATTTTATGCCGCCAAATACATCGCTCTGCCAGTGCCTTGAGAGGCGACTGCAGATATGTATTTTACAGCCGACGACCACGTGGTACAACCCGTGCCTGTTTGGCTGCACACAAAAGCCGTTTTTACAGCTAGTCCCGGCCACGGCCGTTGGTGCTATAAATGTAGTGCTGATGCTGCCCAGTGCCCATCCCTACACACAAGCACAGCCCTCCAGTCAGGGCTCGCGGACATAAAATCGATTAAGGTCGATTGCGCGCCCAACATAGTAAAAGTGCCCACTTCTCAGTGCCCACAAACACTATGTCACACAGATCACGGGCTCTCTGTAAAAACGAGACCTGTGCACGCTCGCTCTGCTCAAGCAGACAGCACGTTCAAAGCAGTAAATGTGCCCGCTCCACGCCCACATCTGCTCACAGACAACATAAGTCTAATGAAACTCGCTCAGCCCTCCCTCGCTCGGTTAAACACTGTAGTAGGGTCGAGGACGAGCGCTCTGCCCGCTGTAACAAGCGCGCTCCCTGCCTCGAATGTCACGGGCATAACGCCTATACTATTGCACACCGAAGCACCTCTGTCGCCCAGCGATCAGAGCGCGCTTCGCATCCAACCCTTAGCCATCCATGCAGAAGCATGGGCAGCGCTTCCAGGGGTTTCGGATTGGGTGCTAGACATTATAAAGAGGCTACTCGCTACAGTTTTGTCGCAAGAAAGACGGCGGGTTCAGACCCATACTAGATCTGAGACGGTTGAACAAAGCATTGATGAAATGCAGTTTCAGGATGCTCACGACCAGGAAAATTCTTGCGCATGTTCGCAGAGGAGACTGGTTCGTCTCGATAGATCTAAAGGACGCGTATTTTCAAATACAGATAGCGTCAGGTCAGGCGATTCTTGAGATTCACCTTCGAGGGTCAGACATACCAGTATACAGTCCTTCCGTTCGGTTTATCCCTGGCACCTCGTACATTTACGAAGTGCATGGACGCAGCGCTCGCCCCCCTCAGACTCAGGGGCATGCGAGTACTGAACTATCTGGACGACTGGCTGATTCTAGCTCAATCACGATCTCAGCTCGTGAAGCACAGGGCCATTTTACTCGATCACCTCGAGAATCTTGGTATAACAGTCAATTGGACGAAGAGTTCACTGAATCCCAGTCAAGTAACTTTGTTTCTGGGCACAGTTCTGAACTCAGTCTATGACGGCACGGCTGTCGCCACAGCGCGTGCTAAGCATTCAGCGCGCAGCGAGCTCTTTCCGCTGCGGCGCGACCGCCCCACTAAAGGATTTTCAGAGGATGCTAGGTCTCATGGCCTCAGCATCACCAGTCCTTCAGCTGGGTTTGCTCCGCATGCGTCCTCTGCAGTTTTGGCTGAGAGCACGGTTACCGCGCAGAGCGTGGGTGTCCTGCCGGCTGTGTCTCAAGGTCGATCAGAAATGTATTACAGCTCTGAAGCCTTGGATATCGAACGGCTGGTACCAATCAGGTGTAAGCCTGGGGACTTCCTCGAGGGTGAGGGTGGTGTCGACGGACGCCTCCACCTCGGGATGGGGAGCACTGCTCGAGGGCAGATTGTTCTTCGGCCTGTGGTCAGAACAAGAGAAGCTCCAACAAATCAACTGCCTGGAAATGATGGCAGTGAACAAAGCGCTGATACGTTTTTGTCCCCGAATCAAGGACCAACACGTCTTAGTCCGGTCGGACAATATGTCTGTGGTGTCCTACATAAACCGCCAGGGCGGTCTCAGGTCCAGAGACTTGTACTATCTGGCAAAGCGCCTCCTGACATGGGCTCAGCACAATTTGCGCTCGCTGAAAGCGGTGCATGTGCCTGGACTCCAAAATTTGGGTCCAGACAGACTGTCCAGGAACAACATTCCCATGAGCGAATGGTCTCTAAACCCGCAAACAGTCCAACTGTTGTGGGAGAGATTCGGCAGAGCGGAGGTGGACCTATTCGCGTCCCGCGAAAACGCTCACTGCCCCGTGTTCTTTTCCAAAGACGAGAACGCGCTGTCCCGAACGTGGCCGCGCTGCCCGCTATACGCGTTTCCCCCCGTCTACCTCCTTCCTCAGGTGATAGAGCGGGTCAAGGAATCGAGATGCTCATTACTGCTTGTATCACCGTTCTGGACGAACCAAGCGTGGTTCTCAGTCCTGATGCAACTAGCAGAAATCGCTCCATGGCCAGTGCCATTGAGGAGGGATCTCCTCTCGCAGGCCAGGGGTTCGATTTGGCATCCTCACCCAGAATTGTGGTCCCTTCACGTAGGGGCGCTCAACGGGTACCCGCTGATCTCGCAGAGGGAGTGATGAATACTATCACGCAGGCTAGAGCACCGTCGACTAGGCGGCTTTATGCCTCGAAGTGGTCGGTTTTCTCCAGCTGGTGTACAGCTCGGGGTCGATCACCCCTCGATAGCGACGTGACGGAGGTCCTCTCCTTCCTTCAAGAGTTATTGGATAAGGGCAGAACCCCTTCCACGCTCAAGGTTTATGTGGCGGCTATTGCAGCGTGTTCTGAAACAGCGCTAGGCCGGTCACTAGGAAGGAATGATTTAGTCATCCGTTTCCTCAGGGGAGCTAGGAGGCTGAATCCTCCCAGACCACCTTCAGTCCCTATGTGGGACCTTTCTACGGTTTTGGAGGCCATGAAGGGTGCCCCTTTCGAGCCTATCCAATCCATTAGCCAATCCATCTGTCTTTTAAAACAGTGTTTTTATTGGCTCTCGCTTCAGTGAAGCGCATAGGCGACCTGCACGCGCTCTCAGTGAGCGCGGCGTGCTTAGAGTTTGGACCTAACGACTCTAAAGTTATACTCATGCCTAGGCATGGTTATGTGCAAAATCCCTCAACACACCGTTTCGGGCTCAGGTTGTCTCCCTGTCTGCCCTGTCGGGGTCAAGTGAGGAAGGGGACTCGAGTTTTCTTTGCCCCATTAGGGCTTTAAGAGCTTATGTGTCTCGCTCTGCTGTCTTCAGACAGAATGAGTAGCTCTTTGTCTCGTTCAGTGGACGTTCCAAGGGAATGGCTGTTTCGAAACAAAGTTTATCCAGATGGATAGTTGACGCTATAGCGCTAGCATACACTGCCAAGGGCCTCCAGTGTCCGTTGGATGTTAGAGCGCATTCCACGAGAGGCGTTGCCTCATCGTGGGCTTGGTCTAGCGGGATTTCCTTACAGAGGTCCCCGCTTACAGGCTAAGCTTTTGTCGGTGTAATGGAGTCAGTTGTTTCATCAGAACACTGACATCTCGAGCGCAGAGCGCTACCGGCTGTCATATGGGCAGAATTGTGTAAGACCCATTTTTCCCACATTAGTTCAGGCTATCCGCCTTTTATATGTGATGTTGTGTTGCGTCTACGGACGCTATAATATAGGAATGAGGGATTCCCCTTTCATTCCAAGACTCTCTGTGAGTCTATATGGTGGTTGAGCACTGTATATCTGGACGTTGCTTCCAGTAATCGGTGTTTTCACCCCAGCACACACGGCGTTTTACAATGCGTTCCCATAGCGTTTTTCAAACGCAATACGAGAGTACTCTCGTAAGAGAACGTACTCGGTTACTAATGTAACCTCGGTTCTCTCTAGAAGAGGGAACGAGTACTGCGTTCCCTGCCGTGTGTACAGTTCACGGGCCATTCCACCGAATGGGTGACATTTGCTTGTTGTAACTCTTAAAAATTAAACTTAATTTTTTTATTTTTTTCAACACTGAATCTAATACTCAAATATTTACCTATTAAAAATGTGTATTGGTCAATCTCAGGCAACTTTATTTAATTTTTTACAAGGTTTCTAAGCAGAAGATGGATGCATGTTTTCACAGTCCTGTTACCGAAACTCATGTGACATTTAAAAAGCATGTTTAAAAGCATGTCAATTATTCCTTTGTTTTCCCCACAAGAAAGTGTTTATTTTAAAGATATTGTTGGTTATATGTTCAAATAACTGATATTTGTGACAAAAAAAATCACTATATTAAGGCAAAGTGTAATAAAAAACACAAAGCCATTTTTTCATTTTAAAGAAGACCGAAGCCTCAAGTTTATATATTTTTTTTATAATTTAATTTATTAAACAATTGTATAAATGATGGACCAAACAAAACTGATAAAAAAAGTGGTTTAACTTTATTTTTTTAGAAAATAAATAAATAATAGTAACAGGAATGAACACTTGGTAACAGGAATGAGCTATTTCATAACAGGAATGAGGAACAGGAAACAGGAATGAGTGTCCATATGTGTGTGCACGAGAGAGAGTGTACATGACTGTGTGTGCATAAGATTTCTATGTTGAAGTGATGCACTATATGCTAGTAGTACTTCACAGCAAAGGAGGTGGAAAGAGAAATAATATTTACAGTATTAAATCAACAAAACAGAGGACTCTACTCACTCCTGTTACGTTCACTCACTCCTGTTATTTTTTCATATAAGTAACAGGACTGAAAGTAACAGGATTGAGTTTTTAAGCAAAAAGTTATCAAATACATGACATATGGCCACATAGCATACATGCTAATAGCATGAGGACACTGAGCAAATTCTAGTAATTTAACAAAAGTTAATATCTTTAAAATAAACAAATACATTCTAAGAAATTATTTAGGTAACAGGATAGTATGTTGAGATTGACCTTCTCAGTCATAGTTACAATTTCATCAAATATACAGAAATTAAAATAAGAGGACTAACTTATGGTCTTCCCATTGCCTTTAGAAGATCAAGATGATGCAACTTCCTGTTGAAAATGTGTCTTGTGGAATATTCCAAGTTTTTCAGAGGGGGGAATGTGTTAGGGTAACAGGACTGAGTGAAAACCCGGGGACATGACTAAAATGTGTATTGTATCTAAAATATTAGATAAAATATTTTTTTCTCATAAAAACAAACAAACATTTTAAATACATTGGATATAAAGTCACACAACAATCCCCAAAACTTAAGATTTCTGAAGGATTTTAATCATTATATTTCATGGCAAAGTTTAGAGACAGAGAGTGGGGACATGCAGAAAATGCTATTTTTTTGTGTTCTATGTAGTTTTTATTAATGTTTTTAATTATAAATTGTATAATTTGTAGTTAGCTTAATATGCAGGACATTTTGCTTAATAATAAAATGTATTTTAGAGTTAATTTTCATGCAATTTTATACATATGATGTTCTGGGGACATAAATGTCACCCATTCGGTGGAATGGCTCTCACTTGGTTCGCTTCGGTGATAAAAATCAAATGAATCAGCCTTTTTCGAGCTCCTTTTATAGGGATAAGCCACGCCCGTTTCGGCGGGAAGTGGCAAGGAGGGCGTGAAGCGCCCTCATTGGCCTGACGTCACTTCAGGCCTCGCTCGATAGGCTTATGCAGTTGCCGCAGAACAGCCAATGGGCGAGCGAGCCGTCTCGCCATAGCTGTGTGCTGCTGCAACGCGTTTTACAATAATAAGAAATTAAGGATAATTTTTTGCTTCAGTATTTCGTGAAAAAGAGTTTTTCCCATAGCGTTTTTCAAACGCAGTACTCGTTCCCTCTTCTAGAGAGAACCGAGGTTACGTTAGCAACCGAGTACGTTATATTTTATATAACTTTTATATCACTTTGTTACTTTATGTTCTAAAATAACAAATTAACAAAAAATTAAAAGTAAAAGCTAGTTAAAACGAATATATTGGTCAAATTAAGACTATTGAATGTCTGTATGTAGGCTACAGTATATGTCTGCTCTTTGAAAGTAAAACACATAGGCTAGCCTCAAAAGCACAGGATTCAGGAAAAAATGTTTTAGTGTTGTTTTAGGTGTACAATATTTATATGTATAGTCTTTACACATCAGCTTGGATATTTGCATATCATAATAATTATGTAGGTGTGTTGGTATGGATGTCAGAGTGTGATATATATATATAATATATATAATTATGTGTGTGTGTGTGCTTTGTAATATTTAAGAGAGAGAGAAACTATACTGCAAATCAAAAATCCAACAGTTATGTGCACCAGTGGAGTTTTGCTGGCATGTGGAAAATTTGGTACTGCACCCAAACAAAATCTTACTGAAAGCTAATTTTTGGAGATATCAAGCTCAAATTTGAAATACAACTTGTTTATATTTATGACTTTGCTTTCATTGTTCAGTTCAACGTGTTTCATGAATATATATTTTAGGCTATATAAATATAATGTTCATAAATCTTTTTTATAAACTTAAACTACTTTAAAAAAAAAAAAATACTTTTTAAACTTTTTGGTAACACTTTACTTGAAGGGGTGTGCATAAGACTAACATGACACCTTCGTAATCATGACATGACACATTTCATGAATATGAAGGAGGTTTTATGCATGCTTATGACAACTGTCATTAAGTGTCATTTGCTCAATTATGACATTTTTAATGCAAATATGACATTGTTTGAAATTACTTTGTTATGACAACTTAACATAAACCAATATATCATAACCTGTCAGTGTCTTGGTAATGACAACTTGACATTACCAAGACAACATAACCTGTCATAAATATGTCATAAACATGACATAGCAGATTAATTATCAATTATCAATAATTCATTATCAAACTTGATAAATTCATTTAGTAAAAAGATGATCCAAGGCACTCTTCTTCAGAATTATTTTAAAAGCCTTTATTTGACTGCCTATATCATGATAGAAAATTTAAAAAGACATAGGGGGAAAAAAAAAACAGGCGTAGCGGCACAAACAGCCTTCTTCAGGGTATGCTTTTCAATCAAACAATTTCCTCTTTTATAGGTGGTAATTAGAAACACCTGAATGACAAAATACATGTACAGAGAAGGTCCACTAGGTAGTTACATTGCAAATTAAGTGGCTTCCATGTCGTTCTGCCAACTATAATAGCAGAGAGGGACAAAACGCACTAGGCTTCCTTAATGCATTTCCACAATGCTTTTTCGTTCAGAGCCAGCGTCACATGACTGAAACCAGCTGAAACCTATAGGAACATAACGGCTACCGTAGTTGGAACACGCATTTGAAAAAGCGCGGGGCTAGAGAGCACTATTCGTTTGAATGCAAAATACAATTTCACCGCTAGATGGGAGAAATTCCTACACAGTATTTAAGAAACTACTTAGATTCAGTAGTTAAGAAAATACTTAATGTCATTAAATGACATTTTAATGACAAATTCAATTTGTACCACTGTAGTTGAGGTCAAGAAAAATATTCATGACACAGTTATAATGGCCTCATGACAGCCAATGTCAAAACCAACCACATGACAGTTTAATGTAACATTAACCCATAAAGCTAAGTGGTTTCTCAAGTTTGATAATTCATCTGATATGTCATGTTTATGACATATTTATGACAATTTATTTTGTTTTGGTAATGTCAAGTTGTCATTACCAAGACACTTACAGGTTATGATATATTGGTTTATGTCAAGTTGTCATAACAAAGACATCTCAAACAATGTCATATTTGCATTTAAAATGTCATAATTGAGCAAATGACACTTAATGACAGTTGTCATAAACATGCATAAAACCTCCTTCATATTCATGACATGATTATGAAGGTGTCATGTCAGTCTTATGCACACCCCTTCAAGTAAAGTGTTACCAACATTGGTACTTTTTGTACCAATGTTGTACCAAAAAAAAAAAAACAATTTGCCATGGGTCTTCTTTAAAATGAGACCAAACTTAAGTCTGTGCTCTCAAGCTTCAAATTTATATGACAGTTTTTTGACACTGACATTTTTGTCCACCATGGATATGTGTAACTTTTTTTAATTGACGCACAAGGTTTAATTGTCAATTGTCCATTGTTAATGTTGTAAAGTTTTCTTTCATCGAAGCAGAGACCAGGAGACAGTTGGGATCGCGTTCAACGGAAGTTATTCTTTATTGAGAACTCCGCTGTACATGGCTGCAGGAATCCAACATAATCTAACTCTAATACAGTATGCATTGTAGTTATATACATTCTAAGGGGGAGGGATTACATAGAGGTGGAGACTCTGAACAAAGCATGCAAATGAAGTAGGAACACACCCTACTCTGAGTCCAATTGAATCAGCATAACTATTCACATGCTGATACTGGCCAGGAACTCCAATTCCAAGAGCCATCCCAGAGCCATTAAAGACAAAAGGTGAAAGTCAATCAACCTAACGATTCAACGTCTGGGCTCCGAAAGGTGAGAATCAAGTGATCTGACTCATTTAAAACACAATAGAGAAAACAGGTCTGGCAGGAAAGGAGACTCTTGCTGGAGACTCAATAAATCAGTCTATAAACTTTATCAGTTTATATACTATTGCAGGGGAAAAACTAAATTAAACATTTAATAAATATGTAATACAACACTAATAGTGTCATGATGTAATGTAGCCTATTAAACTCTCATAAGTCACGTTGAAGCAGCCTTCTGTTGGTCAAGATTCCAGATTGTTTGGATTTCTATTGAAATGACTACACTGTAAAAAATTATTTTGTTGACTTAACTCATTATTTTTTGTTATCTTTTTGCATGGATATTTTTAAGTTAAACTAACTTATTTATAAAAGTGTACCTGACAAATTTGGAAAAGTTTACCTGACAAGTTATGAAGTACAATGAACTGATTTAATTTAGTTAAGTTAACTTCGAATTTAAGTTAAGTCAACTAAAGTTAAGTTTTCTAAACTATATCCAATAAGTTCACCAAACTAAAATTAAGTTTTCTAAATTACATCCAATAAGTTCAGCCAACTAAAGTAGTGTTTTGAAACCTGCAGCAGTACCAAATAATTAATTACTACTAGAACATTAATTTGTAAAATACATTTGATTTTTTTTAAAAAATTATGGAAAATTAATGATCACTGATACAATTTACAATAGTTAAGTCACCTTTATTTATATAGCACGTTTTACAATACAGATTGTATCAAAGCAGCTTTACAGTGATAACATGAAAATAATACAACAAAGTTTGTTTCTAGAAGAAAATTGCGTCATCTTCCACCTTAAGTAAGGCAGATCAATAATATTGTTGAATATTAAATGTCCGCAACTAAGCAAGCCAAAAGCCAAGGCAACAGTGGCAAGGAACCAAAACTTCATCAGGTGACAGAATGGAGAAAAAACCCTTGGGAGAACCCAGGCTCAGTCGGGGGACAGTTCTCCTCTGGCCAACGAGCGAACAGTGTATGATAATGATTCAGGCAGCATTACAGATCAGAAGTCAGATTGGATCAGAACATTCAGAATGTTTATCCAGTTCCATCTGATTGGAAGTCGGAGTCACGCCGGTATGTAGACGAGTTTGTTGAGGATCAGTGCTGATGGCTGTAGTGTCAATGAGGCCTTCACAGGGCTGATGAGGCTGGCACTTCAGGGATGTGTTGTGGATGAGTCCAGGCGCAGGTCCACCACCTGATCTGGATACGGTCCGGATCCGGCTGACTTCAGTAAACCTTGGAATAAACAGAAAGACTAACATTAGCATAGATGCCATTCTTATGATGTAACAAGTACATCAGGTGTTATATACAATACAATTTTTTTTTGCAATGAACTGCAATGAAATTGCAGAAAACAACCTCATGGAAAGGTGTTTTACACCTGTCTCAATGCATCTCTTGTGGATTAATTTGTTAAATAACATTAAACAAGATCAACCCACAGCATTCAATATAGAAACATCCTTTGTTTCAAAAGAAACCGTTTAAACATTGTTAAACACATTAAAGACCTATGAATTGTCTTAAATACCATTTTAATATCAACTAAGTTACCAATTATTTATGCTCTCAAGCTTCAACAAATTCATCAATTAAACTAAACACTCTAAAATGCCACTCCCACAACATACCGACACATGAAACATCCTGTTCACAACATTCCTTTCAAAAAGAAACTCTGAAAAGCATTAAAGGTGTTGTTCCAACCCCGTAAGACTTTCGTTCATCTTCGGAACACAAATTAAGATATTTTTGATGAAATCTGAGAGCTGGCTCACTTCTTCATAGACTGCTGGGTAATCGATGTCTGCCAGCCCAGAAAAGTTCAGGTTTTACTATTGTAAAATCATCGTTACAATAGTCCAAGTGACTACAGTGGCTCAACCTTAAGTTTATCAAGCGACGAGAATACTTTTTGTGCAAAAAAAACACCCAGACTTTTTTCAACTATTCATTTTATTTTGTGTGGGCCTCTTAATGAGCTCATGAGAGCGCCACAACGCATGTGCGAGAACTGAGAAGATGACGCTCGCGATCATTTGATGGGAAAGTGTGAAAGGTAAGCCATTCATTTTGCGGCACTGGTAAGGCACTTTTACGTTTTCTTCTTGGTTTCTCACGATTCGAACATCCAGGAAATGCACACTTTAGAACCATTTTAAACACTACATCGAGACCCATAGCGTCATCTTCTCAGTTCTCGCGCATGCATCGTGGCGCTGTAGAAAATGAAGAGTTGAATAAAGTCATTATTTTTGTTTGTTTTTTTGCGCACAAAAAGTATTCTCGTCGCTTGATAAACTTAAGGTTGAGCCACTGTAGTCACTTGGACTATTTTACCAATGTTTGAACTAACTTTTCTGGATTGGCAGAATGAAATTGCCTAGAAGTCAATGGAGGAGTGAGACAGCTCACAGATTTAATAAAAAAAATCTTAATTTGTGCTCCAAAGATGAACGAAAGTCTTAACCCGGATTTTCACCAACTGCAGAACGGCTGCGGATCGGCTCCGCTGCGTGTCGGCTCTGTGCTCCATCATCCTTCAATACCCACCAGGTCTGGATTTGTTGTGGAATGGCTGCGGCCATGACTGACAGCTGAGGTCACAAGGACCCACGACATCTCGTGAATTCACGTATATGATTGCGCGATATAAGTGCTGAATTGCTGTGGAGCTCTCCGGCATCCGGCAAAAATAGAAGCTCTGCGTATCTGCTCCGGAGGGCTGCAGATCGCCGGAGTCGGAACGCAGCCGTTCCGCATTCAGAGAACATACACACATTGACTTTAATGGAAAGCTATTGACTCCACCGCCGTTCCGGAGCGGATGCGCAGCCGTTCCGCAGTTGGTAGAAATTAGGGGTTATGGGGTTGGAACAACATGAGGATGATTAATTACAGAATTATTTTACAAGAAATGATTAATGCATGACAGAATTTTCATTTTTGGGTGAACTAACCCTTTAATATTTTTGCTTTCAAATGCCTAAAACTTCAGACTACAGGTTTATAAACGATTCACATGATGAATTTAGGAAGATGGTTGAAATGTGTTCTCAAATTACAAGTGACTCAAACAGGCATCACTGAAACATGCAGTGTCAATCACAACCATTTCCCATATTAATAAAAACAGTCACATTTAAAAGTACAGATATAATAAGTTACTTATTACCCACATCAATTCAAATTGATAGTTAATTTTAAGAATTCCCAAAGATTACTGTGAAAACTCACCTGTACCTGGTGCTCTGCAACTTATGTAGTGACTGAAGTAAAAAAATCCGGTTGGTGAACAAGCGTCAACTTGACAGAACCTGCAAGTCGGACACGAGGAAATACAATGAGATGATCTTCTATGTGCAAAACACTCTGATTCGATACACTCAATAATCTTAAATTCGTGACAACATCATGACATCCTATTATCATTTTCTTAAAACATGAACATAAGCGCGACGACATGGCACAAGATCCAAACTCCGAATAGTAACTTAATAATGAAAACATTCAAACCACAGACGTATTAACTTAATTGTACATCACCCATATCGATTCAATTTAACATTTACTTTTGTAATTCAAAGATTGTGTCAAAACTTACCTATATCTGGCGCTCTGAGTTGAATTGAAGTGACTGAGGTAAAAAAAATTCCGGTTGATGAACAAGCTTTTAGTCAAAGTACTTGACTGAACCTGTCAACACGAGAAAGTACAATGAGCGAATCTTCTATGTGCAGAAATACACTCAATAATCTTAAATTCGTGACAACATCGTGAGTAATTCACCCTATTATCAAGATTTCTTAAAACATGAACGAAATGGCACGAGGCCGGCAAAATCCAAACACTGAATAGTAACGTTAGCCTAATGGAAACCGTTACATTTCAAACCACAGTCGTATTACTTGATATATTTATATCACCCATATCGATTCAATTTGACAGTTACTTTTTTAATTCAAATATTTTGGTGAAAACTTACCTATATCTGGCGCTCTGCAACTGAGATGAAACTGAGGTAAAGAAAATCATCCAGTTTCCGCGGGCTTCTCGAAAATTCTCAGAGAGAAAAAAATGATTCACCGAATCATCCTGAGAGGTTCATTTTCATGAATCGCTCAAATCCGCCCATGATGGATTGAATCTGACCATGAATAAAAACTGAAACAGCTAGACAATTTTTTTGTGTAATTTAATTAATTTGTGCTCATAATTTTAAATAACAGTAATGTTTTTAATGTAGGCTAACGTTACACACTAAAATAATATTGAAGTTTAGGTTTTAATGCAGTCTACCAGACAGCAAGATATAGATAAATTAAGTTTAGTTTACTAAGTTTAGTTTACAAAGTAAATTTACTTCTATTAAAGTCATTTATGCTCCATTAGAGTATAATTGAAGTAAAACCAGCAGAAAATTTTGTGCAGTTGTTTCAACTTACATTTATAAGTTAAAATAACAATTATACTTGTTAATTCAACAGAAAATCTAGTGCAGTTGTTTAAACATACATTTTTGAGTTAAAATAACTATTTAAGTTGTTCATTCAACTTTCAGTCTAGTTGAGGACAAGAAAACTTAAAATTTCTTGTTGTCTGGACAATCTAGTTATCTCTACTCACAAAAATAAGTTGAAATAACTAAATTCTAAACTCTATAGAGTTCAACTGTGAAAATTTGCCAAACAACAGTAACAGACGCGTGGAGCACTTTAATCATGAATGGATGCGATTTGATGGACTTCCAAATACATACAGCCATTCACTCCCATTATAAAGCTTGGAAGAGCCAGGATATTTTTTAATATAACTCTGATTGTATTCGTCTGAAAGAAGAATGTCATATACACCTAGGATGACTTCAGGGTGAGTAAATCATGAGTAAATCATTTTTGGGTGAACTCCTTTAAGTCGTTATGTAAGGAATACTGTTTCTGGGTCAAGCCTCTACTTGTTTCTAGTGAGAATACTCAACAGCCGTTTATGAGCACTGTTGATGCTTTCTGTTTAACACATTTGCATGCTATGAGTCAACAAAATGATCCTGTTCATATTGTTCCTCAAACAGAGATGAGAGGTTTGTTGAAGTAACCAAAAATCTGAACATATTTAACAAGCAATCAAGTTTTATTTAAACATTTATAAGCACACCAACATAAAAATAAAAAATAAAAACCTGGAGGTGCACATAGGCTACACAAAACAAAATGTAACATTCCTTTCTTGAATGATCACAGATCTGAAGCCTGTTGTTACATCGCAAGATGTATATTGTTGCTGATGTTTGTCTCTCTCTCTCTTTCTCTCCCTCTGTCTGTCATTCTCGCAGGTTGCCCCGCCTATATGAACGGACCAGGGTGCACCGTGGTTGGCTGAGATTGAACTCTGTGTCTTTTAAAAGTGACAGAGATGCTAATTTCCGTGTGGGAAGCTGAAGAGAGTATAGTTGACTGTGATTATTGTTGTTGCTAATGTAAATTCAGTGTACTTCTGTAAAAGTTTTCTTTTTTTGTTTGTTATTTTGGCCTTGATCCAACCCCAAAGCAAATTTGCTGCTTCTTTGATTTGTAGTGATGGTGGTTTTAAATATATATAAAAAAGAGAATACAAGCAGTTTTGATGTATAGAACACTTTAGGCCAGGGTTCACCAATCTCGGTCCTGGAGGGCCGGTGTCCTGCAGAGTTTAGCTCCAACCCCAATTAAACACACCTGAACCAGCTAATCAAGGTCTCACTAGGCATACTAGAAACTTTCAAACAGGTGTGTTGGAGCTGGTTGGAGCTAAACTCTGCAGGACAGCGGCCCTCCAGGACCGAGATTGGTGAACCCTGCTTTAGGCTATTTTTGTTAGTTTCCCTGACCCTAGACTGGGGACTTAACACTTTATCTATACAATAATGAAGATCTAATGAAGATATACTGATATCCAACTCTGTGTTTATAGCTTCACTTCATGTGATTTCACTTAATTTTCTCTGTTACATTAAACTAATCAGTAACACTTTAGAATACTGTTCCATCATTAATAAACACAGAAACAAACGAGTAACACATTATTAACACTCTAGCAACTACTATTAACTAACAAGAAACTCTGGATAATGAATTAGTAAGTAATAGTGCTCAGCTGAATGTGGTAGTTCACTATTAGCTAATCAGTAACTACTAATTTTTTCAAACCTCCCAGAGGACTACTAAGAACTACTGTATACAGTTTCATAATTAATGTGAATAATTCATAATGTATAGTATAAGGTAATGGTAACCCACTAGTAATGACTCAAGTATTCCCAAATCCTTCAGAAGGAACTTATTTGGAACAGTAAAGTTAAAAGCATGATAACTCCCTAAAGTTCAAAGGTTTTTAAGAATGTTGGGGTCCAAACAATGATGACAGAATGTAAACTATCCCTTTAAAACAGAATGTTCAATTGGCACTGCGATTTTGTAACTACATTTCCCATACTCACTGCTCGGACTCATCTTCACTGATCACATTCACCTGTTTGTCATTACCTTGTTTAGCTCACCCCTTATAAGCCTGGTTTTCACATTTAATCATTATGTAGTTTTGTATGTGTTGCACTGCATCTCTGAGCATTTCTTTTGGTTCCCTGTATTTCGGTTTCTCTGCCTTCCTCTGGATTACCCATTTGCCTTGTCCCCAGCCTTGTGTGTTTGTTTGTTTGGACTGCCTACCTGGACTTTGACCTGTTGCCTGTTCATTTGTTTACGTGCCTGGATTGTCCCCTTCTGATTAAATCTGCATTTGGATCTAAACTTTCTGGTGTCCGAGCAGATCGTAACAGATTTAATAAATCCACACCCAAGAGTCTATTAAGCAAATCTAACGTCAGACGTCTTACTCTGTTCAGACAGCTGAACTGACGGCAGTGTTTTATCCTGAGAGAAACAAGGTAACTCTTCCCTCCAATTATTCTGGTGCTTAAAAGTTATCTGAATTATTTCTTTCTTTCTTTCTTTCTTTCTTTCTTTCTTTCTTTCTTTCTTTCTTTCTTTCTGTCACAAACCACAAAAAGAAAATCTCTAATGTCTATTTTAGCTAAATAAATAAATAAATAAATAAAAATGGGCAAATTTAACCCTACCTTCATAATTAGAGTAAACATTTTTTATAAAGCAAGAAACTCAAGTAGGGTATGGTTGAGGTTTTTTTTTTTTTTTTTTTTTTTGCTATAATGTGTTACTTTTGGTTATTAAAGTAAATGTTTATGTTTGTTATAAAAACTGTTTGATTCATGGAAGCAATTTTTGTTAAAATTAAGGAAAGGTTATACCAAAGATTTACGACGAGGCAAGCTGAAACTTGCAAAAGAATGTGGCCTGCAATATTCTAACACTGTCTCTACATTGGGTGCATCCGAGGACACATCAAAGGGAATATTTCAAATCCATTTGTCCTGTTGTCAGAGCTGGCGCAACCGCATGGAGTAATGAACAGGGCATTTGCATCAAGTGTAGACGGTATCTCTGATTATAATGGGCTGCTTTGCCTTTTTAATGAGAATGATGATAATAATGATTATATTTATCAATAATAAAAGGCCTTTTTTTTTTTTTTTTTTTTTGGTGGGGGCCGGTAAGGGACCTGCACATGGGGGTGCTGGCCCAAAAAAGACTGAGAACCACTGATCTAGAGGAATCCAACACATGGTTTAGAAGCACACAGCAGTTGTAGGAGAAACAAATACATAACCACATGTCGAACGAGTGTCAGACAACATTGGTGTCAAACACATACACTGAAATCTGAAAGACTGAAATATTTTTGGAGTTCTAAATTTTGTGATTTCCAGAAATATTGCTTTCCTTGAGCTCTGCACTTAATTTTGTATTCCTGGATGTGTCATGAAATAAAGTTCCTATACCTTCCATCACTCTTTGTTTTGACAGGAAACTAAGCTGAAGATTTCTCGCTGGTCTGTGAGAGCAGATCTGTCAATGGCTACTCAGTCCATAAGTTTCATCACATGGAATGTTAATGGACTTAAAGAAAAAAAAGATCACAAATTTCAAGAACTACAAAATGCTGATGATGTTTTTTTTTACAAGAGACGCACATCGGAGGAGGAGATGAACATAATATAGAAGACCTAAAAAATGAGTGGCAAGTTTTCTACACAAAGTTTACCTCCTCTAGTAAGGGAACAGCCATACTAGTCAGGAAAAGACTAGATTTTGAATGTATAAGTGATGAAAAAGATAACTGTGGAGCTTATGTTGTGTTGAAATGTAAACTGGAAGGTCAGCTGTACACTCTGGTTAGTGTTTATAACCATGAAAAAGACACAAAAACCCTTGATAAACTTTTACCTTACCTGCAGTCAATGACCACAGGGCTTCTGGTGATTGGTGGAGATTTCAACACGGTTTTCAATCCATTTATCGACAAAGACAATTCAAAAGGGGTGACCGACAGGCCAATCCACAGAAAGCTGCGCAGTTGTGTGAATAAGTTCATGAAATCTCTTCAGCTAGTTGATGTCTGGAGAAGAAAGAACCCTGTAAAGCAGGAGTATACATTCCACAGTCAAGTTGCGTCCAGGCTGGATTACTTTTTTGTTCCAGAAGAATGTGTGTGGCGAGTCAGAAGTTGTGAAATCAGTGACTCAGAGATGCGTGACCATCGTCCTGTGTACTTGGAGATCAACAATGTTTCCACAACCCTTTTTCAGAGAGATGCCCAGTTACAATCCGTTTTCCAATGGCTGAATCTAAAAAAGGATCTTTTGACAGATGAGACGGGTTCATCGCTGGGTGAAGAAAGCTCACATGCAGTCAGTGAGGTGGACATTGTGTCAGCTGTACAATCTCTTCAAGTGTCAGACACACCGAGACCAGACGGCATCCCAGTTTCCTTCTATAAAGACAACATTCAGGATCTAATTCCATACATTAAGATGCTCTATGACAGAATCCACAGAGGTGCATTTAACTGCTCTGAGACACACTTTAATAAAACTGTGAAATGTCCACATGATGATAGTCAACACTTTTTTAATGTTGACTACCTCATCATTGCAAATATTCTAGCAAGACGTCTAGATGATTTCTTGGAGTCTCAGTAAAAGGGTCGAGTACCAAAAGTTTCAGCTTCTGTCATGATCACTTCTAAAACACTCTGCACTCAGATACATTTGTCTTGTATTAAGGATGAGATAGAAGAGCAAAAACGGTCAAACCCAACTCTGTATCAAGATTTCCTCATTGTGAAAAACCTTCTCAGAGATGCACCAGAAACTGAATCTGTAGAAGTTTCAATTGAGATAGACAAACTGCTGGATCAGGGCTGCCCTTTGACCCCAGTTCTCATTACACTGGCTCTGAAATGCTTTGCCTCCGCAATGTCCGCATTAACTGGATGTTTAAAACAGAATGATATTCTCGTTTTTAAACAAAGTGTGATACTTTGCATCCAACCTGAGGACCTTGAGAAAGTAATTACAGCTGTGAAGAGCAGAGATAAAGAAGTATATGACACTGTGGAATTATACAGAGGAAATGTTAATGATGAACAATTAAAGTGCTTGGAAAATGAGTCTGAGGAAGAAGCATCAGACAAATGCTTAAAAACGGGTGAAGGCTATTTTGATGAGTGTGATTTTTTTGTCTATAATAAATGAGGAAGAAGACATTTCATTGGAGAGTGATGGAAGGTGAGGCTCATGAAGATGACCAAGATTTAATTAGCTGATTTTACTGCATTCAGTACAGAAATCTAGCTTGTGCCTAAATTTGTGCCAGTGTGGCAATTAACATAAATTATTAAATGTATATATGTTTAGACATCTACTGATTTAATAACACAAGGCTAGACCAGTTAATGGGACAATCATTTCTGTGTATTTTTTCAAGAAAGAAATCCTTTCACAATTTTACAGTTTTTCTCGATTGCTTAAACACATTTCTTGAAACTATGCCTCGTATTCTCAAAACTATAAACACAAATCCATAACGTCTCACCCAATTCCCCAAACATCCTATTTTCAGGTCAAAATGAAGCTCTAGACTCAAAACCATTCACTCTTGCTGAAAAACCAAACTTTGCCCTCAGACAGGACACACAAGCCCTCAAAATCACACACACTACAACATAGTCTAACACACTGGTGCAATAAATTCAAAACAACATTTCCAAAACTGGTAAGTTATGTTGCTTGTGGTTCCCCCATCACAAACCTTTTTCACATGATGAACACAAAAGACACAACCAGTGGCACATTTTTATTCATACACAGAAAACACACACACACCAAAACATTTTTTTTTCCTGTTTTATTCTTTTTTTTTTTTTACTCCTTTTTTTTTACTCGCTCCTCTAAGTAAATAAAAAAAAAAATTACAGTAAGATGTGTGTGACCAACAAATGACAGTAAAAGAGCACACACAAACCTTATTCTAATATTCGAATTGTATTGGAATGGTAAAGAGTGTTGGGACGTAACAGGAGGGCCTCCACTCAAGGATACAATATGATGAACTCGTCTAAGAATGTTCCACATATGGTTGAAATACCATCATTGACCTAGAAAGATAACATTCTGGGAGTCGAGACTATAAAGGAGAAAGGATGCCCTCCCTTCACTGTCACACTCTGTGCCACTCTGTGTGACTGTACGACTGCTGGCCTTTTCTTGCAAGAAAATAAACCTCATCAAAGACTATTGGAAATGTTTGTCTCTTATTCAGTGATAGAATTTTGTTTGCCACCACACCTCCATGAAGGTTCTCGAGGCGACGGTAAAGCGACTCAAATTTGGCCTTACTCGTATCCGAGCCTCCCTCATAGTCATATCATTGACAAAGACATGGGCAACTAGAGAAGCTTGAATTTCATTTGAGACTGCTTGTCTTCTTGTCCTTGCCCTTCCTCCTCCTCATTCTTATCCCTCTTCCTTCATGTCTTTCTGGATCCATTGTTCCAAAACTCAATAAACTGATTTGGG
The DNA here is from genome assembly GCA_022829025.1 of Squalius cephalus. NCBI lineage: Eukaryota > Metazoa > Chordata > Actinopteri > Cypriniformes > Leuciscidae > Squalius > Squalius cephalus. The sequence goes on along the minus strand of CM040802.1, from coordinate 27,138,244 downwards.
CCCTTTTATCTATCTATTGAAGGATCTGATTGATGTGTGTTAAATTTTGACTCTTAGTGTTTCCACCTGGGTAATTGTGTGCTAAATGAGCTGAAGCTGTGCTGACTTGAGTGAACAATATTGAATGCTAGTGCTTTCTAAATGACAACATGGTCTAAGCAATGAGAAATGAAGGGATTTGTGTGTAGAGTTTTGCAGTGACAGTTCAACAAATCTGACTCATGTGTCAAAACAGGGAATAGTGTTTATAGTTTAGTGAAATGGGTGTGCTTTTAGATAAATGGCGTTATGGTTTTGAAATTTTAGTTCAAAAGCCTGGTTATAGTGTTTAAGCAATCGAGAAAAACTGTAACTTGAATAGCTCGAATGAGGACAAGTTATTTTTTACATCTATTGCTTGAACTGCTTACAAGGTAAATAGCCGGTGTAATGTTCCACTCATAACAGGACTGCCCTTTTGAGATTGGATAAGCTGAAGTATTATAACCTGTAATTTTATAAAGACAAATACTGTTCAGTTTTACTTCAGCTTACAAAGACAGTTCTTTTAGTAATAGAAAGAGCATTATAGTATATATTGCAAGACCAAGGACAACGAAGGATCCAGGAAAGATTCTGCTGGAGGGTAAGCATGAATTTGATCAATAGGTCTAGTTGTCAATGATTATTATTGCTTCACGAAGGTGTAGGGACACACCTAGATTTACTGGTATAGGCTAAACAAGCTAGTGAGGATTTAATCCTATTCTGATCATCGGCCAGTCGTTGATTCTCAACAGTGTTGGGGGATGGTGTTTTGTAGCTGGTGATGGCTTTCAGGCCTTTCCACACTGATGCAGGGTCGTTAGCTGAAAACTGGCTTTTCAGCTTTTCAGAGAAGCTCCTCTTAGCTTCTCTGATCTCCTTTGTCAGTGTGTATTTGGCCTGTTTGTACAAGGCTCTGTCCCCACTCCTGTAGGCATCCTCTTTGGCCTGACGAAGATGTTTTAGTTTTGCAGTGAACCATGGCTTATCGTTGTTATATGTTAAAAAAGTCCTAGTGGGGACACACATGTCCTCACAGAAGCTGATGTAAGATGTCACAGTGTCAGTGAGCTCATCCAGATCAGTGGCTGCAGCCTCAAAAACACTCCAATCAGCGCAGTCAAAACAACCTTAATTTTCCAACACTAATTTTCAAAATACAATAATAAAAAAACACAATACACCATGTCTTCCAAAACATTAACAAATGTTCTCTTCCAACAGGAACATTTAGTCAATCATAGCACAATGTCATAAAAAACACTAACATCAGATGGAATTACAGAAACTGCATTATTTTATATGTGTCAGGTCAGCCCTTATAAAACAGACAGTATATTGTATTGATCATAGATTGTGTTTTGCACTGCATGTTTCTTTTGAAGCCTCTCTACATTTTGTTTTGTTTGTAATGTAAATGCATGCATGCATGCATTTATTTATTTATTTATATTTTTTTGCAGCATCAGAAATTCAATACAATAAAATAAATTACCCTTCTTGGAGTAGCTTTATAGAATGTATGGTTTATGAAAAAAAGAAGACAGAGACAGAATTGCTGCAGTAACGGTTTTAGTTGCAACAGGACATTTCTGCAAGATAACAAAAATATGCATATAGCTGCCATTTACAGTATTACTGTATGTGAAAATACAAAATATACAAACAGAAAAGGCCATCTTCTAATCTGCCCGGTCTTCTGCATTTGTCCACATGTTCTCATCCACATCACACCTGATATCTTCCCTGGCAAGGCATCTTGGGAAGAATCTTTTACAGTAACATGCCTTATCCACCCCTGGAAGTGTTCAGCTGTGTTGTCTTGGTATGCAGCATCTTTTGCATACAGGAGGGACATTTGGTCCTGTGGATGATGGTCAAAAACCTTTCATCTCCAGGCTGAGAAAACTCCTCAATGGGGTTGAGGAAAGGGAAGGAAAATGGGGCAAGGAAAATGGACATCATCCTCTGATGGGCGTCAAACTAGGCTGTGACTAGACGGGAATGGTGGAATGCCACATTGTCCCATATTTGCATAACTTCAATGAGCTGTTTCTCACTAGCAATGGAATAATGTGAAACTACAAAATATACAGACAGAAAAAGCACCAGAAGAATAAAAAAGAGTCGTCTTCTAATGATCTATTTGCATAATTCAATCAGCTGTTTCTCAGTAAGAATAGAATAAAATACAGGGGATATATTTGTGTTTCAATTCACAATATAAACAGCTGTTTACCTTGACTTTACTGTAAGGTTAGGTTTAGAACATGGTGTTATCTGTTCTGACATACAGTGTTAAAGCATTGGTAAATTTGGCAGTAAAAATCCATTGTTTTGGTCTTGTTTGAGCTTGTGTGTAAAAGAAGTTCAAGCATTTTAAATTTGTGTTAATTGTATGCATTTTGTGTTAAAGCAACAAGAAATGTGTTAATAGTATAGTTTACACAGACGGATGTAGTGCTAACTGTGTTAAGAGTTTTGGAAAATTGTTAAAAGTATTGAAAAATCTGTCATAGCAATCGTAAAAAACTGTAACACACATACATTTATGTCTCCAACAAGAGAAATTAAGTGTTCTCCTCTGAACAATTAAATAAAGGTTTAAATTATAAAAAAAAGAAAAATAAAAAAAATAAAAAAGAAAAGAAAAGAATTGTCAGGAAACAATTTGGAGAAACTGGCGGTCAGATGCACACATCCTGTGTGAAAATATAACTTCAGGTTCAGGGTGAAAAAGACATTATTGTGTGTGTGAACTGCCAAATGAAATTATGTAGAGAGTTAGTAATGAGATGCATAGAAAGATAGTCAGAAATCTGATCAAATGTACAATTTAAAAAAAAAAAAAAAGGAAAAACGTAAGTATTACAAAGTATTACATTGCTACAGGAAACAGGAAATGCAGATATTTGCGTAAGATTAGGGCGAGTGCAAGCTGGCACCTCACTTACACTGACTGCATAAGAAGAAGCATTACTGTATGTAGCTCTTTTAGGCACTTCCTGTAATCTGAGAGCAGAGCACACACATCTCAACAAGCAGGAAGAGGAAAGCGGTGCTTCAGAACCACAATACACTTTCCGTTTCCTAGACTCGTCTGCAAAGACGAAGGATAGGGTAAGCTTTACCTTTGATTGTACATTCTGATCAACAGAATTCCAAGATTATATTGTAGAGAGTAATGTATTTAGTGTTTTTTTTCTCTGCAAGAAATAGTAAAATTAGAAAACAGTCCCGTACTGTTCATTGCTGTCAAGTAAAAATAGGGGGTACCAGGATGCCAACCAGTCACCATAGAGTGGGCCGTGATGGAGCATAGCAAGCACGGATGCGGTGCACTGAATTTGAGAATAACTCACCCCACCCGGGTAGGCATGGTGATTATCTGCACCATAGGATTAGGGAAGTACGATAGTGACCAGAATAAGTTAGCCCTGAGATAATATATTCCCCTATTTGAGGGGAATCAAATCAGTTGAGTGACCTAGACAGAGTTACATGTTTGAGGTCGAAAACACCCAGAGGGGTGATGCAGCACACATGACTCTTGAAGTTTGATAAAGCAACTCAAAAAAATGTGAACATGTACAGAAAACATGCAATCAAGCTTAAATTAAATGTATTATTTCTACACACTTAAATAAACAGAGAATCTGGAGATGCACATAGACGAAACAAGAGGTCATATTGTGTCACAGTACATTCTCATTTACCTAGACATGTTCTGAATCCTTTACCTTTGTCTTTGAAGCCTAGTCTTTAGATTTTCATCTCCACAAATAGAACTTTGTGCCCATTTGCTTTCACTTCTTGTGCTTTTTACTTTCATTATTCCTGAAATCTGTATTTTGGTGGACTAAAGCTCAGTATAAATAAAAATATAATAATAATTATGATGAATTTTTAGTACAATTTGAGGTCAAATAAAACTTCAGACTCAGATGATTATTATTTTTTTTTAAATCTTTTCCTTGCTAAACAGCAAGAAGTCCACAGCCAAAAGTCTGAACAGGCAGATCTAACGTTCAGAGTTCAGAGCTCAACTGTATCGCTGAATCGACAGCAGTGTCTTGTTCCACAGACATTAACCTGAGAAATAAAAGGTAACATTTTTCTCAAATTATTTTATGGTTCTTAAATTTTGCTAAAATTTGAAAACCTTGCTGTTAGTTACTGCATTTTTTGGGGGTTAATTTAGGGTTAAGTTTCGTTAACTATGGTGCGTCTGTAATAAAATAAATAGATAAATAAATATAAGCTAAAAAAATGACATTGATAATGAAACAATGTTGAAGCAAAACGTTTTACAGTCATCAGGTCTCCCTTTTAGTTGTAAGTTGAATAAAGAATCCTTGTAGTATGATTGGATAAAATCTATAAATGTGGACTAAATAATGTTCCATTTCTGCTATAAAAAGAAGCATAACAATGGGGTACATAAAGTTGGTTAATACGTCTAGACCATGTGCTTGATCCCAGTGTTTTTTCCCCTCCAGGTCTTTCCATCGACCTCACAATGGCTAGCCAAGGTATAAAAGTTTCTCAAATAAATTAAAAAAATTGTGTATTTGCTTTACAGTCAGTGATTGAGGAAATATAATGATTGAAATTAATTATCTCGTAGGTACTAAAAGAAAGCGTGATCAAGAATCGTCTGACTCAAGCATAGAGTCACCGCTGACAGGCAAGTAAAATCTGAATCTGTTTACACTTAATCTGGAACTGCCAGAGTAACAAATCACTTGGTTGCCTAGATGGTCTGCCCAATTTTTCTTTTTTGCTTTAAATAATCTGTATTGTGCTTCTCTTCTTCATTGTACAGATATGGAGATCATGTTGAAGGCAAAGCAAATCATGAAAACAGTCACTGATAACTTAGTCCACACAATCATAATGCACAGAGACATCATGTCAAAGATAAATAAAATGAATAATGTCAGCAGTAAAAAGGCAACCATTGGGATTTTTGGAAAATCAGGTGAAGGGAAGAGCTCCCTATTAAGTGCAGTCCTGGGGAAAAAGGATCTACTGCCATCTGGTTGTTTTGGTGCCTGTACAGCCGTTGTTACTCAGGTGGAAGCCAATGTGACTGACTCAAACTACATAGCAGAGATTGAACTCTACTCTAAAGAGGTTTCCTTATTTGTTTTCATTTTACTATGCTTTACGATGATAGTTCTTTATAAATATGTAAATAAATCAGACAGGAAGAAAAAAAGGCCTTATTTTCTATATTGCCCCTCTGCAGGAGTGGGAGAAAGAGCTCGGAGATCTTTTCAGAGTTTTGTCGGATGAAAGTGAGGACAGGAATGATGACTTGTTTGAAATTGCTGTAGAAAAGATCACTGCACTGTATGGAGCTGATGCAGACAAGAAAACATTAGAAGAGCTCAAGAACGATGACAAATTTGCTGAGATTGAAACCTTTTTGTCTATCAATAAGAAAACCATCTCAAACAATGATGTAAGTTAGTAAACTAAATATGTTAAAGGGTTAGGTCACCCAAAAATGAAAATTCTGTCAGTATTACTCACTCTCATGTTGTTCCAACCCGCAAGACTTTCGTTCATCTTCGGAACACAAATTAAGATATTTTTGATGAAATATGAGAGCAGGCTCACTCCTCCATAGGCTTCTATGTAATCGATATCTGCCATCCCAGAAAAGTAAAGACATCATTAAAATAGTCCAAGTGACTACAGTGGCTCAATCTTAAGTTTATCGATTGATTATTGAAATTATTGATTGATTTATCAAACGACAAGAATACTTTTTGTGCACAAAAAAACTTTATTCACTATTAATTTTCTTCTGTGTGAGCCTACGTTCTGACGTACAACCCAGAAGTGCTGCGCTGTTACACTAACTCATTCAGAGGCCCACACAGAAGAAAATTAATAGTTGAATAAAGTTTTTTTGCGCACAAAAAGTATTCTCGCCGCTTGATAAACTTAAGGTTGAGCCACTGTAGTCACTTGGACTACTTTAATAATGTCGTTCGAACTTGTCTGGGATGGCAGATAACGACTACATAGAAGCCTATGGAGGAGTGAGCCAGCTCTCAGATTTCATCAAAAATATCTTAATTTGTGTTCTGAAGATAAACAAAAGTCTTGTGGGATTGGAACAACATGAGGGTGAGTAATTACTGACAGAATTTTCATTTTTGGGTGAACTAACCCTTTAATGCCTGATGGTTCATAACACTGAAAGTATTATGAATTTGTAAATTAATATCCAACATTACTTATTTTCTCAACAGGTCTCCAAATTTGCCAATGATGTTGCATCTTACATTCTACACAGTGAGGCCAGTCCTGGTGGCTGGTACTGGCCACTTGTGAAGAGTGTGACCTTTAAGGTTCCAGATCATCATGGACTCCTGGAAAACATTGTGCTTGTTGATATTCCTGGCACTGGAGACTGCAACAAGTTAAGAGATGACAAGTGGAAATCTGTACGTATATTACTGCACTCTTTTCCAATGAATGTTTGGAATAATATACACACAGTATTGTGGAAAGTTATTTTTAAAGGGGTCACAAGTGTCTGAAAAAAGTGGATGGTTTATTTTAATGTTGTCCTGGAGCGAATTATATGGAGCATTTTGTTTCATAAATGAGGCACAGAGTAATTAAGAGTTTGCAAAGAAACTTTTGTTAAAAGATGAAGCTGCCAACTGTAATTGGATCTCACAGCAGCTGCATCACAAACTGCAAGTAAATGATTTCATAATGCTTTGTCTGTACTGTAAAAAAGTTGTTGAATGGATGTTTCCAAAACACTACTAAAAGCATGTCATCTAACTCACTATTTCCTATCTTGTAGAAACTGACAGAGTGCTCTTTTGTGTGGATTGTGAGTGCTATAAATCGAGCAAGCACTGACAAAGACCCCTGGGGGATTTTAAAGCATTGCATTGAGGAACTGGGACCAGGAGGAGAATGCAAAAGCATCAACTTCATCTGTACAAAGACTGATGATATCAATCCACCAGCCTATATAAGGTTAGAATTAGTATCTCTTTGCCCTTAAGGTGCACTAATTTTTAATGGCAGATGTCACTGAAGTAGGTTTCAAAGATGAATCAACTTGTCTCTGTGTGTCAACAGCGTAGAGAGAACCATAGTGTGGGCCATTTTTGAGCCAGTCAGGAATTGTGTTAATCATTTAGCTTGTTCAGTTTTCTTGACATGTTTTGGAGCAGAGGTGTCGAATTCTGCCCCAGGAGGGCCACTGTCCTGAAGAGTTTAGCTCCAACCCCAATAAAACACACCTGAACCAGCTGATCAAGATGTTACTAGGCATACTAGAAACTTCCAGGCCAGTATGTTGAGACAAGTTGAAGCTAAACCCTGCAGGATAGTGGCCCACAGGACAGAGTTTGGACACTCCTGTTTTGGAGAATGGTTGAGTGGCTGGATGGTGGACTAATTCAGTATGTCAAGAGTTAGCAAAATGTTACAAACAGCACCCCTTATACAACTTCTTTTTGTCACAGCTATTTTATACAAAAAAAAAAAAAAAAAAAAAAAAAACAACTACCAGATTTTCAATAAAAACCACTTTGTGTCTTTTCAATTTTTCTTTTTAGATCTACACGGCTTCTTATCTCAGAAGACGAGGTTTGGAAAATCTTAAACTCTATAGCATATATTTCTTCTTTATAAAAGTTGAAATATATTATTTATATCAAGTAAAACAAATACCTTTAGAAAGTTCTGAAAATAAGCTAATTTTTTAAATTGCCATTTCATAGTCAACCTTGAGTGTAAGTACAGTGTTCCAGCTCAAGCTGATGTAAAAAGTTGTTTTTACATATACAGCTAGTTTGAGTACATTAAGTAATGATATACAGCTTGTATAATCAACCATTGTATTAAATTTCACACTGGTATTATACATTACATTAATATATTATTGTTTTTATCATTCTCATAAGGATAAGAAAAAAGTGTGCATACTTCATAGAAATAAAAATGCCAAGACAAGAGTTAAAGAAAAGTTTGAAAATTCTGAAATCAAGGTAGTTTCTTAAATTTTACATTTTTTAATAAGTTCTGGTAATATGTGATATAATATTATTTATTTATTATTGTTATTTTTTGTATTTTTTTTTTTTCATAGAAAAGATTCAGCACTGATGATAATTTTCTTAATGTCTTCACTGTAAGTTCCAATGCCTTCTTTGAGCATAATTTAAGTCTGGAACGTAGTGAAACAGGTAAACTATCCTGTTTACCAAACTACTACATTATTCATGTTAAAAAAAATCCATAAATGAACTAAACGTCAAATTGTAGTTAAAGGACTGATCAAAGTCATACCCTTCTGTAGAAATCCCAAAGCTACAGGATGATCTGAGGATTCTTAACAAGAACATAAACAGAGATCTGACCAGTGATTATGTCAATAAAGCAAAGGGAGTTTTGTCCTTGATCCAAAGTGTCCAGCAGGATAGAGACAAGAAAACGGTACGAGTCTGAACTGCTGATATACTGTACATGTGTGTCTTCAGAATGCAGCCAATATACATTATCCTGTAATTCACTGCTGTTGTGTGAATGTGTTTCAGGATGATACAAAAGTCAAAGTCTACAACGAATTAGAGAAGAACCTAAAGAAGGCACTGAATGAAATGGACAGTCGTTTTGACACCATTTATAGAGATCTGGCGCAGTTTCTCTCAAAGGGAGTGGACGAATCAGTGCAATTATGCGTTGCTTCCACAAAAGCAATTATATCCCCTGTAAGTGTGATTGTAATGTGCAAAGTGAATCAGAATTTTCTTGCCCTTTTAACGGCTTTGTTATTTTTGTTTTTGTCAGAATATGGATAAAAGAGGATTCCATAAAATCCTTCAAGCTTTGTGCAAGAACGACGGATGCTACTGGTCAAAAAATTGGGATGTAATCATAGATCTGAACAGGCAATTGGCCAAACACTTGCAAGAATATATTAATGAATATTTCAATCTGATTTTCCCGTAAGTTCTATTTTTTTTTTTTTTTTCATTTAACCTGGTAACTGTCACCCCCCATTTTGAGCACAGATGTGAAAATTCTGAACTTAAATGGTTATAAGTCATGAATGCATTGGAATACAGACCTAGCTCACCTTTAAAGGTGCATTGTGTAATATTTAGGAGGATCTGTTGACAGAAATGCAATATCATATACATAATTATGTTTTCAGTGGTGTATAAAGACCTTACATAATGAACGTTATGTTTTTATTACCTTAGAATGAGCCATTTCTATCTACATACACCGCAGTCCCCTTACATTGAAACCATGTTTCTACAGTGGCCCTAAACGGAGAAACGCATTTCATTACTATGTTGTTCTTTGTGCATAGAAGCAAGCTAAAGTCAGCGAATAAAACACTGACACAATGATGAACAAGTAACAATAATATTTGCAATAATAGTTTTACTGAATAATTAAGTAAACCTAATTTCTTAATTTATCTTTGTAAAGAAACCTCATTGCTTAACTGGCTACTTTCTGCTGTCTCAGATGACAACATATTTTCCTGTCGCCCACTGTAACTTCTTTTGGTTGCAATTCACAACCTCACCGCTAAAAATTGCACAGTGCACCTTTAAGAAGACACTCAGCAGATTATTGGGGAAGTGAAGAGCATTGAAGAGCATTGTTTTTTCCTGATTGCAAATGTGACACTGATTTATACAACAGTTGAATAAACAAGAAGTTAATATGGAGGTTTAAACACAAATTTATAAATATTGTTCTTTTTGTTCCATTTTGCTAATGAGCCACAGCAGGGTTTATACTGGTTATCCTTGTATTAGATTATATCATTACAACAATATTCTGTAAACAGTTTTAAAATGAAACTATTTTGTTTTCTGGCTTCAGTCTGGCTGGAACAACAGGGAAGTCAGTGCAAGAACAGATTGACAAGTTCAGTATCATCCAGAGTGACTCTGCTTCTCCTGGATCTCCCATATTACATCACATTCAGAACTTCATCAAAACAGAGGTGAGTTCATTTGTCCTCCTGTGGTCACTCAAGGGTCTTAATGCGACCCTGGGTTAGTCTTTACTCCCTCTGAAGTCAATTTCCTCAATCCTCATTACTGAAGTAAGAAGGGACATAAAAAAAAAAAACCTTTATAGTTTTATGGTGTTTTGACACTCTTCTGACTTTGTGTTTTCCCCCTATTTTAAAAGGAAACAAATCTGAAGGCATCGCTCAAAAGAGACATTGTTGATACAAAGAAGCACATCTACTCATCAATCCAAACAACCATTGAGAAGGAAATGTCTTCTTGCTATGAACGTAAGCGAGCTTTAAAAGTTACATTAAAGCACTGCAAAACAATTATTCTAATCACTAGGTCATTGTATATACAGTAAAAGGGAGCATTTGGAAACAATCACTACTAGAAACACAAAGCCATGATAAAAAAGAGAAACAAACGGTAACAAAAGATGTGACTAGTTGGAACACATCAACATTTCCACTTTCCCCATCACAAAAAAGATACATTTTATTATTATCACTATATTTTAATGTTAAAGACATTTTTTTTAATTAAATAGTTTTTTTTTTTACATTAAAACTTTCAGTACTGATCTGTTGAATAACTGACTGATCACCAGGCTACTTGCATATGAATGTAACCTGCAGAAATTGTCACTGAAAAAGTCTGTCTGGAACACGTAAATACAGACAAGTGGAGTGACAGTGCAGGTGCAGGGACCAACAACTGAACTGACAAAGAGGAAGAATCGCTGAAGAGCAAAGATAGGGTGGATAGCCCGCGGGATGCCTCTACCTCCCAAATCACCTGTGGTGGTGGGAAGACATTTTGGCAAGACAGATCTATTTATCCCTGCATTAGTGGCTGCAATGAGCCTGTTTTGCATTGCACAATTTATTTATTGCCCACAATAGCCTGCTACCCATCGGTGCGAAACATAGATACAGCTACACATATATCTATGGGCGCGAAAGTTTGTTCCGCTAATATTAATATGCCTTTAACGAGTTTGTTTGCCCATAAAATCTTTAAGATATTAGGTTAAACTTATTTGGCTTGCTGTCCACTGAAGAGGGCCTCGATGAAGCAGCTTCAACTCGAGCTCTGATATACCCCCCCCCCCCCCCAGTGGCTAAATGTAGGATATAATAATTGAAGGGCAAGGAATCTGAGATGAAGGTGGAGTTTGGGGAGGTGGAGGGATACTGGAACAGCTGATACTAGAGAGAGGTAAGCGGCTGCTTATATACTCAGGCTGTTGATTGAAAGATTAGATGGGCTCACTCCTCCCTAACTTACATTTAGGAACTTCATTTATAGTCACACAAACACACACACATGCGCGCGCAGTCACTCTCAAAATCTCATTTGCAGGCGTCAAGGAGCCGCTATCAATATGTGGGAGACTCTCGGAACTTCCGGGACAGTTGGGGTGTCTGGATAAAGATATAAAAAGGCATAAAAAGGAAAATTTCCTCCCGTTCGGCGCGTCCCACCTGTCACGTCTCTATTCCCCACCAGTGGGGCGCGCCCCACACTTTGAGAACCACTGCAGAGGGATCACTCACAGGGACCAGGGCAGAGTGGCATCTGTGTTTATTTTTCTCTGCTGCCCTTGAGGCGATCACCTCTCTCAACTCTGATCTCCCCCTAGGCAGCCGTGATTAAGGGAACAATCCTTTTTTTAATGACGGGCTTGAGTGGCCACACTCACTTTTTGTTCCTCTCTCTAATGCCTACCTGTCGGGCCTGGCTAATTTACGCCGTGGACACCTGGACAAGGGATCAGCTCCTTGAACGCTGCTGACTGATGCACTGTACTTTAGTCCTGATTTGTTTTTTTCTAAATCATGACTAAAGACTTCAACACACAAACCGGAACAGAGACATGCTGAACAAACATGTGGCTTCTGAAGACAAAGAAGGTGACGATGCACATTTCTGATTAATGGTCTTGGTGTATCGCCATGTTCATATGTTCGGCCAATCAGATTGCCGTGTTTAGACACCGGCTCATGCAGGAGTGTTCCCATAATGTCAAGACATTACCCAGCGTCAAAGATCCACTTCTTGGGGAACCAAATATTTAAGTTTGCAAGGCATAAAACCGTGTACTTGATCAATAAATTCAAGAATGGAGACTATCCAGCACTGACCCAGTGTTGGCGGGCCATCCTCGATGTTGAGCTCTGATTTACTAAATCATTTAATAAACACATTCATAAGCCGCCAATGCAAAATGGTACAATATTAGCAGTGTTAACAGTTTTATTGTAAACACATTTTCTTGTTCTAATGTGTCTTCATAAGAAAGACAACCATGTTTCTTATTTTAGAAGCCGCAGCAGTGACTGGAATCGGATCCATGAAGAAAAGGCAAGAACTGCTAATAACCACAGTCGATAAGATAAAACATGACATGTTCAACAAGGCAAAAATTCAAATGCTTCAAAATTTCGACAATTTAAAGGTACTGATATCATATTTATTAAGAAAATCATATATCTATAGTTGTACAGTGACTAAAGTCAAGCATAATCTTCTCTTGTTTCTGTGTAAAGCTGCACATAAAGGATACTCTTGAATCAGGACTAAAGAGATCAATGAAACTCTCACTGTCAAAAACCAGCAATATCAAATTGATGGGTAAAAAAGAATGTCATCCTATTTTACCACATAAACAAGAGTTTAAAGTAAACAAATAATATTTTGCGATGTGAAGTGTTGACTAATTAATCTTGATCACTCTCTGATATGTGTCTTTAGATGTCTCAAAAGAGATCGAACAGCTGGAGAGACTTGCAGAGCAACTGTCAAACTTAGGTCATCAAGAAACAAGAGGCCCAAAAGGTCAAGAATTAACAGATGAACACATGAACACATGTAACACATTTCAGTAAATGTTTTCATTAGTTTTACATTATATAGATCTTATTGCTTTACTCACATTAATGTGTTGGTATTGGTAGTGGTTTTAAAATGGTTCACTTTCATCAAATTTCTCTGAACCTTGGGCTTTATTTTAGGTGAAAACTGCATGATACACAAACTGTGTATTGATTTATTGTCCTTGTTTATTACCACCTTTTTTTTATTATTGTGGCAGCTTACAACAAGAAATTGAAATGCCATTTAAATGCTTAGTGCAGCTGTCCCATTTTCTAGAACCTTTATTGGTGATGCATTTAGATTGGAATGAAGCAAGGGTCTTGAAGGGGGTGGATTGGAATCCACTTCTGCTTCAATGTATATGTAATGAGTGATTATAATCAAGGTATTAATATGGAAATATGTTTCCTTCTAAATATCAAAATTACTTCTCTGGAGATTTTACTTTGCTATAGAATGAAATGTGAAATGTTCTTTTCATGTATTCTTTAATTTCATGTATTCAGATATGTATTTGATATCTGAATGCAGTAAAAGTGCTTGCTTATTTAGCCTGGCTTCCAGAAATGAAATAGGGACTTGTTTTGTATTTGAGAAAGGTCTTCAACGTGTTAAAAACATATAGGGGTCATTGAAGCCAATAGTTTAAGGGACCATTTCTTTGTTAAAGCCTTACTTTCCAGTTAGACTAAAGTGTAGCTCTCCTTGAGAGAAAGAACGCATTATCTTGATGTTTTGAGAGGACTCTCCTGTTTATAGTTAGAGCCTGGTCAAATCCAACCTTGGAAAAGCTGTGTGTCGGTGTGTGTGTTAGTCCTTTTGGTTACAGGTCAAAGGACAATTCCGGCGCAAAATGAGCCTAGGGGTTAATAACACATGGGTAACGAGTCGACCGTTCTCTGGGATGTGTTTTCATGCTAATCGAATGTACCCAGTTTTATCTCGAACCACTGATTAGCTTATAACGCTAGTATATAAGGCATAGAGTAAGTAAAAAAAATCGCTAGTTAATACCACTAACAAGGCTAAAATAGCCCCACACTAACACGGTAGCATAATGAGGGTCCCTACATGCAAACCGAAGCATTGAGAACTTTGTAAGTGTACAGACAGTTTAATAAGAAGATACTTTATAAAGACAGTACACTTCACGTATAGAGGCAGGAGCCATCTTTGGAAAACAGTCTCGACCAGTCGAACCACGAACGCCGTGCTAAGTGAGCTGGTCAATAGGAATTACGTTTGTGAAATCTAATTACATGGAAATGCATGAATTATATCTGTTTATTAAAATATATGGGTGACTAACTACAAGGGAAGAAGGGGCCCATACTTTCAATATTTTTACCAAAAACATAGCTCAAGCATTTTCTTGGTTCGACTGGTTGAGACTGTTTTCCAAAGATGCGAAGTGTAACAGGCAAAGTATCTTCTTATTAAACTGTCTGTACACTTACAAAGTTCTCAATGCTTCAGTTTGCATGTAGGGACCCTCAGTATGCTACCGTGTTAGTGTGGGGCTATTTTGAGCCTTGTTAGTAGTATTAACTAGTGATTTCTTTTTACTTACTCTATGCCCTATATACTAGCGTTATAAGCTAATCAGTGGTTCGAGATAAAACTGGGTACATTCGATAAGCATGAAAACACATCCCAGAGAACGGTCGACTTGGTACCCATGTGTTATTAACCCCTAGGCTCATTTTGCGCTGGAATTGTCCTTTAAGAAACCACTGGCATTATTGGAGATTGACTGAGCTGTTGTTCGGGACATGCTGGCGCCCAGCAACCCAAATCTGCGACCTGGAAGGTCACGACGTACGTAACTTCAGGGTCCGAGTGTCAGCTGCATAATCGATGGAGATATGCTTCAGTCTATCTGTATATGTGTGGATAATTACTATGTTTATCTATTTCTTAGCCAATCAGAAACTGCAACTCTAAGCAAGGACGTAGCTTAGACCTTGGTGAAGGGTATAATTACTGTGATCTTTGTAACTGTAAGTGGGGCGGCCTACGAACTCCTGTGTGAGTTTTGAAGCTAACTTCTGCTGATGAAACTGCAAACTATCTTCAGTAAAATTTTTCTTCAGTTTATTATAATTCTGACTCTGGGTCTTCATTCATCATATCTGGTTCTGGGTCTTTGACTGTTACCCCCTAACAGTCTTCTTTCAAATTAGTTTATTCAATTAAAATGTCTTTATCTTATTTAGCATAAAAGTAAATGCATTTCATCTACTGGTGCTTTTTAGGTTAGGAATGTTCATTTAAGTGCTTTGGAATACTCTTCTTGTATTAAATCATTAAAATCTTTTAATTTAATTGAAATTTTGATTTTGATTTAATTGTCAATAAATAATAAAAACAGATATCTACTTTGCAGATTATTTATTCATAATGACATTTACAAATATACATGTGAAATGTCTTTAATAATTTTTTTTGCTTAGAAAGCACACAAAATGTGTACATGAATATAATTTTGTACTTAAATCATTGGGGCCCTATTTTAACGATCTGAAACGCAAGTATCAAACGCGAAACGCAAGTAACTTTGTGGGCGGATCTCAGGCACTGTTGCTATTATACCTGCGGGATAAATGACTCTTGTGCCCAACGCAAATCTAAAATGGGTTGGTCTGAAGCTACATTAGTCATAGGTGTGGTTTTGGCGTAACGTGAAATAAACCAATCAGAGCGACATCTCACATTCCCTTTAAGAGCAGGCACGCTTGTTCCATGGCAGATTGCTATTATAACGGCAGATTTGCCAGGCGCACGCAAGGAGCGGTTCACAGCCGAGGAGACCGACATTCTCGTCAGGTCCGTAAAAGACAGAGAAGTGACATTGTATGGGTATGGGAGAAACCCACCCAAATTAGTTTCGGTTAAACAGGCGTTTAATAATTTGGGTAAATGTGTAAGCTAGATTTATGCCTATTTTCCTGGTCTGTGGCGGAATTGTTTTCTGGAACTGCAAAATAGCACCAGGGAAAGTTTGCGCTGGAACACGCCTCCTCTTTTCGCCTAACCGCCCCCTGGAGCACAAGTTCATTCCCTAATTTACCGACGTGCGTCTGTGGAGGGAAAAGTCCGCTGTGCGTCGGGTGCAAAATAGGAATGATACATGCGTTGGTGTACAAAGTCAATTGCGCTGGGTGAAAGATAGGGCCCTTAGTGTTATTACAGCGATATTGGCTTCAATACTTATATCATCCACCCATAACATATTAAAGCTAAAGCACACCAGCTTTGCATTAATGATGTCAAAAATCATCTGGTCCTCACAGTCACAACTGTCATGATTGATCTCTTCAAACATTCATTATTTGTTGAATGGTTAAACTATAGTGTTAAATTACATCCACAATGAGCAAATAAGGCTACATACTTCAATAGTTTAATAGGGTTCAGTGTAGAACTATCACGTTTTGAGTTCTGTGCATGTTTACGTTTCTCAGTTAGTCTTCTAATCTGTTAATTACTTCAGTTCAAAGGGAACTCGCACTGGGACTATATGGGGGAATGCCCTCCACGTGAACCCATGTCTGAAAAGCTATCCAATCATGGCAATCGAATTTGACCGGTGACAGCCTATGACGTCACTCCTAGTGCGACTTGGAAGTATAAGTAGAACATGTCATCCTCTTTTCGTCTTCAGGGACTATTTTTTCTGATTTGCAATCACCTGAAAAAGGTAAGAACAATTATGGCAAGTGATAAGCGTTTCAAGAAGTGTGTGGATCCGTATCTCAGGTATCTGACACCAGATGACACACAACTTGTGCGTTTATTGTTTGGGCGAAGAGCACGCACGATCAGCTCTTCTTCTCAAGGGAAGAGGGACAGGAATATGGGCCCAGTGGTTCGGGTCCCGCTCATGCTAAGGCACTGCGGAGACTCGGATCATGGGGTTCCCAGATGGAGCTCGCTGATGAGTTTGAGAGAGGTGTTTCTCTTTCACGCCCATCAGAAGCTTGCAAGGGTGAGCTGCTGAACGAGGATGTGTTATGTCTTACATCCTCTGATCCAGCAGCAAGTGCTCTGCTGGCACCTAGCCCAAGAGAGCAGAAGATGGCTGATGAGGGTGAAGAAGAGGTACAACCTGAACCCTCACAGCCTCCCTGCCCCGCGTATGATGAGCTGTTGGGTGTTATGGAGTGCGGTTTAGCGAAGGAAGGAGCCGTTCGCGGCAGGCTGGATCAGCGTTTCCTTTCTGGCCATAACTCCCCAGTTCCCGTGAGCCTTCCATTCCTTCCTAATCTGCATACTGCGATCAAGAAGGCATGGAAGAACCCATATTCTGCACGCATCCATAGTCAGCAGCTAGCAAACTACGCTGATGTTGTGGGGATGCGTGAACATGCATGTGTTGATGCCCCCAATCGACAAGACGTTCGCGAACTATTTCGCTGCTGGAGAGGCATCACCACTAAAAGCTCCGGCCCTGCCTTCCAAGCCACTCAAGATGACATCTTGCTTGAATGGCAGGGCATACGCAGCAGCATGTTACACAATGTTTTACAGGCATACCAAGTTGACCTGCTGAAGGATTTGGATCGGGGCAGGGTCTCTCAGTGAAGGATCCCCTTCCTCATGTTCATGTACAGAGACTCATGTGAATGTTTAAGTCAGCAGGACTCATCAGTGGCATCTGGTCCCTGTAAAAAAACCAGAAACAACTGTGAACATGCTGATATCAAGAGAAACTATAGGGCTGCACCATTTTGGGAATACATTTTAGATTTTTCTGGTTAAAATTGCGTTAAAAAAATAAAAAATCAAAATAAAAATTATATATATATATATATATATATATATATATATATATATATATATATATATATACGTTTGAGCAGATATCCACAAACACAGTATTTAACAGTAAACACGGGTCTAAACATTATAATTCACACCATGTTAGAGTAAACACTCATACTATCTTATCTTAGCATATTATCGAACATAAAAACATCCTTTTGTATATAAATTTAGAATTGAAATGTTGCCTACCTGTCTATAGTTCACATTTCAACATGTTTCTTTTTGAATAATTTTTTTTTCATATTGTTATTGTTGCATATATTTATATATATATTATGCAACAATAACAATATGCAAGCTGTAGTGAGTCAACAACAAAACTACAGCTGATGATGCTCATTATGTTCCTCAAAGAGTGCTGAGAGGTTGTGAAGTAACCTCTTACAAAAAACAAAACAAAAAAAAGCACTTGATAAGGAATCAAGTTTAAAAAAAAAAACATATTACACATTAAAAACAAAAACCTAGAGGTTGCACACAACAAAATGGACTACTGCCAGTGACTCTTGTGCATAAAAACTTTACCCAAACGTCATAATGCTTACAATTCAGTAAATGCAAATATATTATTCACTGATAAATTGGCTTAAAGGTAAAAACTCTCAATCTTTAAGATATTAGTTTCAGTTAGAGGTCACAATCTTTCACAGTACATTTAGCAATCAAAACAAGTAAATATATTCCACTGATTTTACAAGTATTCAGTGCAATATAAAGTGAAATAAAAGGAGAAAGGTGTCCCTCTCTCATTATCTTTCTCTTTTCCTTTATCACAACAAGACACACCCACAGTTGAATCTGATCTCACGTCAGAATTCTTACTCAGACATTCGACAGCTGAATCGACTGCAGTGTTCTGCCCCACAGACATTATCCCGAGAGATAAAAGGTACATTTTCCTTCAAAATATTATGGTGCATTAGTTTAGCTATAATTCTAAAACTTAGTTTATGTCAGACCGTATTTGATCTTATTCAGGTAAGTTTTTTTAAAAACAATCCACAGAAATACATATTACTATTCCTGTCTCATTTATCAAATAAGCATTTGACATCATCTATAATGTTTCTCAACCAGTGGGTCGCGACATCATAGGGGGTCGCGAGACTTTCTTTGTTTTCTCGTTGTTACAACGGCACACCCAATAAGTGCGCATCACAAAAGGCTCATAATTGCAACAGGATACCTTTACATGCAACCAGATAATTCGTTAGTAAACGCATTGACGGCTCAATCGGACTGAAAAGCCTTCATATTTACACCTTAATCGATCCTAATGAGCTCAATCTGAATGAAATTTTGATCAGATTGAAAGGGGTGGTTTATTCCTTTTCTAATCCAACCGAGAGGACACACTTGATCGGATTGAAAACCGAAACTGAAAGGACTGCGCATAGTATAAAGATGTATGTCGCGCTGAACGAGCATTTCTTCCTGTTGAATAAAGTGTCATATAAATGAGTGTCCAGGACAACGTCCCACCAGTCCTTGTTTCAGACTCTCATCCACAGACGACTGGTTTTGGGCATTTTTACTGCGTAGCCTAATAAATATAAGCAGCACGGCACAAAGGTTCATATGCTCATTGTCTCCAAATTATGACCAGAAATGGATAAATATTAAGTCTGCTGTATAAAACAAATAAAGAACCAATGTAAGAGAATAGTTAGTGTGCGCAAAAACAGCGGGAAACTGTAGCCTATATTCGTGCAGTGTGCGCATGTCAAAAAGTATAGGGGAGAGCGGGGCACAAAGTAACGCTTTTTGACTTTCTCAGTTTGTGTAAATCTACTTATGGTTCAGAATATTATTATTATTATTATTCCCACATTAATTTCCCACATGTCTAGTACAATTATGTGGTTTTGTTTTATTAATACAGTGTATACTTTTTTTCTGGATATACCCACGAAAGAATGGAAGTGAAATGTGACAACATGCCCCATAGGTGGGGTACATTGTAACATGTGAGGGGCACATTGTAACATGACATATGCCAGCTTAAAATGTTATCTGATCTAATAAAAGAAAATATACAAGACAAACTAAAATATTTTCTAAATAAAATACAATTAAAAAACCTTTTCATATAAAATAATGGCAATTTTTAATAATTAAATATGAACTCATTTTTGAGTTTTGACTAAGAACACAGGAAAACTATACAACATAGTTCAAAACAAATAAATAATTAGTAATTTCTGAACATTGACTCTCAGTCTTTATTCACCTTTTTCTCATGTTTTCTCAATAAAATTAATAAAACTATAGAATATAATAGCATATTTCTAATAGGGGCACATTGTAACGCGGTGTTACAACATGCCCCCGCCTGCACAACTGGGATTTAAACCCTGCTAGTGTCTTCTGCTAGTTAGCGAAGCATTAAAGAACTATCTCAACTGTTAAATAACATATTGGAGATTAAAATAATATCAGATTTGTCTAATTTTAAATAAACACAAAAAATAGAGATGAAAAATTAACTTAAGTAAGAAATTTACTTTTGCTATGGTTTAATAAATGTCTATGGATATCTTCCAAAAAAAAAAAGAATAATTTTGGCACAATTTTTTCTCTATATAGTGTTGATATGGCAACTAGTAAATACACCAAGTTTTGTCATCCTAGCAGGTGTGGAAGTATTTAAAACAAGTGTGTTACAACTAGCCCCGTGTTACGTTGTGCCCCGCGCTCCCCTATACCCATTTGAAGCTTGTGACATAAAAAAACTCAAATCATTACTGCCGTAACTTTCTAACGCTGTTTTTCAACTGTCCTATTACAATACTTTATTATTGCCGCGAACGGCTCTTATTGGGCAAGGTCCTAGCCTACTCTCTTTACATAATGTTACACTAGCCCCATTGCTTTGCCAGACCTTATTATACTGTAAGCAGCCACGGAAACCAAAAACAGTTATAGGCTGACAACAGCTAGTTTGTGTGCGACACTATGAGTCTTGATATGATCATTTCAGAGTGGCAGTCTCAAGTGTCACATTAATTTGAGTAAAAAAAATCAGTTTGCCTCATAGTCTGCCTAATTATTTAAAATATTTGTGTTTTTTCGTGAAATGAATTATAGCCTAATTAACATATAGGCTAGGCCTAAGGTGTAGCCTAGGTCTAAAGAGGCATTTCGTTTAGGCTATTGATTTATTTCCCGCCTTAGTGGGCCGTATGACTGGCATACAAAAAAAGTGGGTCACAATAGGCAAAAGGTTGAGAAACCCTGATCTATAATTTGATGTTTGTATAAAGATTGGATGTATTTGTACGAAGCAAGAAATTCAAGGAACTCATGTGGGTGTTAAGTGTTAAAATCTCCTATTCCTTAGTTGTTTTAGATCGGTTTAGGCTTTTAAATCATGACAAGAGACAGAGAAAGCTTGACCAGTTTTAAACAAACTTTATTTATGTTTTCTTGATGTTTTAGGAAGACACTTAATTTTCAACGAGTAACACTGGTTTCCCTGCCTGTTACCTGATTCTTGAGTGTTAGCCTGCTATTAAAGTGTTGTTTGGATTTCATCTTCTGAGTCTTCAGCCTGTTCCTGAGTACACCACAGCGTTACAGGTTTATTGATATTATGTAGTGATGGTGAAATGAAGCTTTGTGAAGCACCGGGGCTTTTCCCCTCGACTGTATTGTAAAATCAATGGTATTACTCGAAGCTTTTCAACACGACGTTGCAAACGGTTGCAAACTACAACATCTTGTGGTCAAAAGGTGGAAAAGCTGTCTTTCTGTCCCAGAAGACCCATCCATTTTTTTATTGTTTCATGTAATAAAACACTTTGTGCTCTGTAAACCGCAAAGCAATAAAATAATCCTCATAATTCATGTGTTAGTGTTGATGTAGTTCATACACAATGTATGAACAAACATAAAAAAAAAAATAATAATAAATGGGACAAATTAACGTGTACAGAAACAATTCTTATGAATCTGCTTTGATTAACAAAAACTTATTCACATAAACTTTAGCCTCAGTCCTATATATATATATATATATATATATATATATATATATATATATATATAAAATCAAAATAAAATAAAATTATTGTGGAATGGTGAAGTGCTTGTGAACTGGGGAGCTGACATTTTATTTTGTGGGTAATTTAAGAAATTTAAGATTTTTATTAAGGAACAGGACTTGTTCAACAGTGTGAGGGTTAAGTCTATTTCTTTTTTTATTTACTACTTCCGAAGGGCATGACACTCGAAACCTGCTCAAAGGGTTTGCACTATTTTCTAATCTGATTCTGAATATTAAGCAGTCACATGACTGTGTGTACAAACGAAGCTTCGGACATCACAGATCACGTGGTTATGGAAAAACGAATCAAGCTCCGATACACTGCTTCAATGTGAGATGTTTCGTTTTTTTTGATACAAGCTTCGAAGCCTCGGTGCCGAACGTCACATCACTACTATACTCTGCTCTGTAAGAATCTAAACTTGTTAAGCAGGAAGTGGCATTTGGGGGAGATGCAGATATATGATATCATGTCTAACACAACACTGCTGCCAAACCAAGTAATGAAATTAAGAATGCAACAAGAAAGTAATATTTGTTGACACCACAATGTTTAGAACCGAAAGGAGAGGAAAATAAAACTGGGCATGATACTTGCAGCCAAGGTCATGAGTTCCCAGGCCTGATAAAATGTAAACTTTGAATGCAAAGCATTGAAATCAATTTGGATAAAATGTCTACCATGAAAGTCGCAGAAATTCAATCAGAATACAAAACAAAATGTTCCAACCCTCCACTTTTTGTTTTGACAGGGAACTTACTGAGCTGAGGACCTTTGGTCATGTGAGAACAGATCAGTAAATGGCTTCAAATACCATAAACTTCATCACTTGGAATGTTAATGGACTTAAGCGACACAGAGATCAGAAATTTCAAGAACTACAAAATGTGGATGTTATTTTATTTCAAGAGACGCACATTGGAGAAGGAGATGAAAATACTGTAGAAGACTTTAAAGATGAGTGGCATATTTTCTACACAAAGTTTACCTCCTCTAGAAAGGGAACAGCCATACTAGTGAGGAAAACACTAGATTTCAAATACATAAGTGATGAAAAAGATAACAGTGGAGCTTATGTTGTGTTGAAATGTAAACTGGAAGGTCAGTCGTACACTCTTGTTAGTGTTTATAATCATCACACAGACACAAAAACCCTTGAAAAACTTTCAAGGTACCTGCAGTCAATGACCACAGGGCTGCTGGTGATTGGTGGAGATTTCAACACAGTTCTCAATAGATTTATCGACAAAAAATGGAACAATTTGACAATCAATAGTTCTCGTAGTAAACTGCTGTTATTTGTAGAGAAGTTCATGAAATCTCTTCAGCTGGTTGATGTCTGGAGAAGAAAGAACCCCATAAAGCAAGATTATACGTTCTACATTAAAGACTCTCCTGTGTCCAGGCTGGATTACTTCTTTGTTCCAGAAGAATGTATGTGGCGTGTCGGAGTTTGTGAAATAAGAGACTCAGAGAAAAGTGAAAACAAAGACCACCGGCCTGTGTCTTTAGAGATCAACATCCCTGAGATGCCTATTCAGAAAGATCCACAGATACAAACAATCTTCCAGTGGCTGAATCTAAAAAAGGATCTTTTGACAGATAAGACTGGTTCATCAATGGGTGAAGAGAGCTCACATGCTGTCAGTGAGGTGGACATTGTGTCAGCTGTACATTCTCTTCAAGTGTCAGACACACCGAGACCAGACGGCACCCCAGCATCCTCCTATAAAGACAAAATTCAGGATCTAATTTTATATATAAAGATGCTCTATGACAGAATCCACAGCGGTGCATTTAACTGCTCTGAGGCACACTTTAATGAAACTGTGAAAAGTCCACATGATGATAGTCAACACTTTTTTAATGTTGACTACCTCATCATTGCAACTATTCTGGCAAGACGCCTAGATGACGTCATTGAGTCCCTTCCAAAGGGGCGGATACAAAGAGAGTCAGCTGCAGTCATGATCACTCCCAAAACACATCATGCTTTAATAAGTTGGAGTCATGTTAAGGATGAGCTAGAACAGCAAAAACGGTCAAACCCGACTCTGAACCAGGATCTTCTCATGATAGAAAATCTCCTCAGTGATGCAAAAGAAGATTTTTCAGTTGAGAAATACAAACTGCTACATCAGGGCAGCCCTTTGACCCCAGGACTCATAATGTTGGCTCTAAAAAGCTATGCCTCACAGTTATTTGGACATTTAGAAAAGTCTGGGGTTTTTATTTTCAAACAAAGTGTGATAGTTTGCTTTCAACCTGAGGACCTAGAAATGGTCAAAGCTACTGTGGAGAACAATACTACTGAAGTATATGAAATAGAGATATTATCCAAAGGAAATGGTGAACTGCTACAATTAAACTGCCTAGGAATTGATGCTAAGGATGAGGACTGGGACAAAGAATCAGAAGAAAACTGCTCTCAAGCAGATGGAAGGGATGATGGGAGTAAGGTGTATGAAGAGAGTGAATATGAGTCTAAAATCTCTGAGGAAGACGAATCAATGGAAGTCGATGTAAGGTGAGGATAATGAATAAAAGGGCATGGGCATTTGGACAAAGAAACCTGAAGTACTCTGAGCACATGGTTTAAAATCCTTCCTAAATTCTGACTTTACCCAATATAAACAATATGCTTTAAACATACTTTAATAAAGATTAGGAGATACTGTCATTCCAAAGTGACTCACAGTTGTTGGGTTTTGCTCAGGAGCAAAAGTGGTGAGCTGGAGCAGAGAAATGTTCCCAACTCAATTATTAAAGTGGCTCATTCATTGTACCATGAGCCATTTAGGCTATAACTACTATCAACCAGTTAGCAAAAAAAAAAAAGTTCACATAATTTGGTCTACTATTTTCCTGTTGATCTCTGTGAAGCCGCTTTGACAATCTGTATTGTATAAAAGCACTATCGAAAAAAGGTGACTTAATTGAATTAACTGGAAATACAATATGCAGTATCTGTTGATTTGGGACAGTAGTTCTGTACATATTTTGAGGACATCATAATTAGTAAAGTTGTACATTTTATAATTAGCAAAGCTGTACTTTTTTTTTCTTTTTTTTTTTTACTATAATTAGTAGATCAGCCATTTCTGGACCACTGAAAGAAGAGATGGAAACATTTCGTGGGATGAAGAAGAATATACCTCCACTTCTTCCTGTACCATCACAATATTCATCTTCCTCTGATGGTGAGCAAATAAATTAATTCTAATAACAAATATAATTATTAGTTGTAATTAGAACTAAATAGTTGGAAAAAAAATTTGGTTGGTAAGAAAAAAAAAAAGGATCTTTAATAAGAATGTATGTTCTTCCCCTCCAGGACTTTCCATCCATCCCACAATGACTAGACAAGGTATACAAATTAAAGATCATTGTACATTCTTTGATTGAGGCAAAATAATGAGTTAAATGAATTCTCTGATATAGGTACTAAAAGAAAGCGTGATCATAAATCATCCGACTTGAGTATGGATTCACCGCTGACAATAGGCAAGTAAAAACTGAATCTGTCCACCTCTTACCTGCCACTTGTAACTAATCACTTGGTTGCCTAATAGTCATACAGGTATCACATTCATCCATCATTCATCCAAACTGTTTGTCCTATATAGCGTCACAGGGATGCTGGAGCCTATCCCAGCATCTCAGGCCGTAGTCAAAGAAACACCCTGGACAGATGGCCTGTCCATCACAGGGATAATTCACACAGACATACAATTTAGAGTCTCCAGTTCACCTGTCCTGCAATTATTATGATTGTGGGGGAAACCGGAGTGCCCGGAGGAAACCCACAGCAACACAGAACAGGGAAATGGTTATGACTAAGGCTATGACTGTAACCTTGATTCCCTGAAGAGGGTATGAGACGCTGTGTCGATTAAAGCTGTGGGAACGCTCTGCATGATTACGTCTTGAAGCACATGTGAAATCAGTCCAATGGTGTGGCAGAACGTCAGAGGCGGTTGACGACATGAACCAGGAAACTATAAAGCCTGCCCTAACAAAGCAGCGCTAGCTTCTGATAGGCTGAAGTAAGTCGCTGACAGGCATGTAGGAGGCATGTAACCGAGGTTATAGTTGATTGACGCTGTGAAAACGTCTATACTAACGTCACCATAGCAAGAAGTGTCTGTCCTGTGTGAAATTGTGAAGAGCAGCACTAGGATGAGAGCACCTGGGAACCTGGTGTGGAGTCCAGGTTCAGAGAGTAGAACCTCCCGGATGTATGTGGCCTGCCACATCACAAACGTTGTGAAGAGAAACTACTGACACAAGTGATTTACGGACAGCCATACTCCAAGTAGAGTGGGAACGGACTGACATAGCCAATGTCTGGCCTACTCAAGCGAGTTGAAACTGCATGTTATAAAGTAATAATTTGATTATTCAATAATTAAAGAAAATTTGGTTATTGTTGTTTAAACAAACGCTACATAAATATCTCTGCTTGTAGGCTATCTGTTTATTTAAAAAAAAACACAGCACAAGGTCTTGTAAAAAAAACTTTTTTGGAAAGTTTGAGACTGATTACATGTAATCATTACATGTAAGAAAAGAAACAAACAAAACAGAATAGAACAAACTTTTAGAACAAAAAAATACATAAAAAAAGCCTATTAGGCTACAAGAGAATTGGTTAAATTTAACGAAAGCAAAATTAAATATGTAAAAGTACATTTTAAAAAGAATAGATCAAACTTTTAGAACAGAAAAATAGAATCAAAAGTTAAAAATAGAGACGACAATAATATAGCCTATATTTCATATTGTAGATGTCGGTGGGCAACAGAAGCCCATTCTTCTGGGGCAGAGCAATAACAGACAAACAAACAAACAAACAAAAAAATACACCAAAAGATCATTATAGGCATATCTCGCAGTCAGTGAAAATAAATTAGGTGCAATTATGTGAATTATTTTTACTATTCTATTGAAGAATGAGACGAATGAAGAGCGCTTCTCTCTTGTGTGAGTGAACACTTGAACTGCTTATTAACCGAACTCGAGTGGTGTAAATTAGGGTTCAATAATTGAGATGACACAGGTTCAAATCCCGAACAAACATGGGCTACTGTAATTTTTTTTATTATTATTAATGGAGAACTCTATTCTTATTCTTATTCTTATTCACCAATAGACCATATAAAATATCTAAAATAAAGATATGCAACACGCACGTTTAAACAACAAACAATAAAATCAGAACCAGCGTTTCTGCTCCTGTATTGAGAGATAGCACGCAGCGCGTTTCAGTTACGATCCTTGCATGCACGGCTTTTCAAAATGTCACAAGTCGTATTGGGATTGTTTTGAATGAAATATTGACGTTTATAATTAAGTATTTTGGCACACCAGGCCAAGTGGCGCTACGCATTGTTCTAAAATCTGGTTTTATTCTGACATGTTGAATTAGTGTTCGACAGACATGGTGGCTCAACTAAAACAACTTAATACTCTGCCATTTTTTGGTCTTACAGATAAGAGTACATCATTCAAAACTGTAAACTTTTATTTATGTACACTCACAATAGGTGAAAACAAAACGTTCTAAATGACAAAACGTTTTCTGTGGTCTCTGTCTCCGGGAACTGCGCATCACAAAAATGAACTGAAAGCCTTGCACTTGCCTCAGCTCATTCACAAAAAGAAATATGTCTAAAGCTTTAAAGCTTCTAAATATTTAAAGAATGTTATATGATTATGTAATCCATATGAAACCGAGAGGCACAGTGGATCTACTCAAATATGTTTATCATGTGTATGAGTGTGTCGCAATGAGGAAAGGACAACGCAAGAGTGAAAATCTCTCTCTAATTAAATGTAAATCGCCCTGAATTAAAATGTAAAAACAGATCAAATCATTTCTTTTTCGAAATTTTGCGATCTTGTTTCGTTTAAGTTCATAATTATTCTATAAATGTTATTTAGTTTAACAGCAGCACGAAATACACACTGTGGTTTGAGATTTATTTGAATAAGTAAAAAATAACCGCCCTCTAATTAATTTACAAATCGCACCCTGGTTTTAAGGATCCAAAGATCCAACCCGACTGAAAGATGAACATGAGTTTGAAGTTTGTATTTCGTTTTGCTTGGAAAAAGCTGGCCTAAACCGAAGTAGCATTCTAATTCTTCAATTAGCCTATTGAAATAATGAAATCTTTAGTTAATAAACTTTTTTATGACAGAAATATTACTACATAGCCTAAATGATTTAATTCCTTCATTATCAACACTTTAATAATGCTAATGTCTAGAATAACGAGTTAAGTCTGAATTGTCTTAATGTCTGAAAAGCTCCTCTCAGAGCCTGTGGGGGGTTTGGAAAGGCAGTTCAGTGACTTTATCGTAGGGGTGCAGGACAATAGCCTATAGGTGTTAATGTCCCGTCTTTCAAATGGAGAGTGTTGGATAGCCAGCCTGATGATACAAAACAAGCAAAATTCCTTTCAGGATAAATCTCTCGATGTTTCCAAATAGGCACCATCTTAATTAAATTATAAATATTGTAGCTAATAATGTATTTAAAGGTTTTTCATAAAAAATAAAAATACAAAAATAAATCAATTGAAGTGTTCAATTCAGTTGTTTCAACTGGTTTTGTAGTTTTAGAATGTTTGAGCACACTGTATGATTGTCAACAACCTGGCCTTAGCTAAACATGAACTGTTGACGAAACGTGTTCATGCCAACTAGATACGAATGTGAGTGAGCAGCAGATGCTGAGCGCTTTAATTCGCGATCAAGCTCGTTTTATTGTAGTCCTAAGGTGAATTCAAAAAGGCATTATTTTTCCTTGAAGCAACAATGGCTAAATTATGTGTTACAGTTGTTTTTTTGTAATTGGTGTTTGGATGACAGTGTGATGATTAGTTGTAATTTCATAGTGTAACAGAGGGGGTCAGTAGTGGTGATTGTTAACCTACCAGCAGGAGAGAATAAAAGCAGAGAAATGTTCATGAAAAGATGCAGTTTATTTCATGCACAACAATAAACTAAACAACACGCAGCGAAATAAACAGTAGGCCTATTATCAGCTGTATGATGTGAAAAATTTAATTTCAATCGAGACCCAGTGCGTGCATTGAGGGAGACAAAAGAAACGTCTTATTCTCAGTGAGGGAGGATAAGAAAGCTGTGTTTACAACTGTGACAATGAGCGCTTACCAGGATCAACTAAATGCTGTTTTTTCAAAAGTATGTTAAGTTTGTGGCTCTGTTCTTGCAGTAAACTTGCACAATGTTCTTGAATGAATAATTGATTAGATGCACGCCCCTCTGTTATTGTAGGGACATCAACATTATATTGTCACACCCCTAAACATGATGTGGAACAAAACGAACTATGATTGGTTGCGTTACATGTCAGTCAAACGTCCTCTTGGGCGGTCCTTGGCCAAGAAAAGCTGCGATAGAGTCTGAAGGGCTGGCTACGCAAGACTTCAGGTGTGCTTTATAGTTTCCTGGTCGATGACGTCACATGACGTTCCGTCACACCATTGGACTTATTTCATATGTGCTTCATGACGCAATCAAGCAGAGGTGTTCCCACAGCGTTTTGACGCAGCTCGAGTTCCCTTGAAAGGAAAAACAGATTGTGTGGGACCCCACCCGTGATGTAACGTGATCAATATTATATTTTCACACCCCTTAAAGGAGAACTTGGTAACTTTTTTAACTTAATAAAACTGTCTAGAAATCATCTGGATGGTTAAACAACCTGTTCTAGTGATATTGGTGACTTTCCCCGCTCCCCCCAGCGTTCCCAGGCGGAAAACCAACCTTGCAACTTGGGGACTACCGTCCCGGCAAGATAGAAATTGGAAGTCTCGTGAGAAGCAAGAACGAGAATGAGAACGAGAATGAGCGCAAAACACGAATTGCTTTACGGCAATTCGACATAAACACACACGCATGTATGATATATTACCAGATTACCCACCTCGGTAGACATAGCTCCACATGATACAGTTGGCTTGCTCCGATCATAACAAACGCACATGAGCAGCGGTAGAGAGGGGGAGGAGGCCGCCGCAAGTGAGTTTTTTACGACCGTGTCGTGAAATATACGCCCCACAGTTGTAGGGGGAGCTCGTGGGGAAAACATGCGACAAGAAAAGGGAAAATCAGCGAAGAAGTGACTAGAGTTCGCTAGAGTTACCGAGTTCTCCTTTAACATGACGCGGAACAAAACGAACTGTGATTGGTTGTGTTACGTCAGTCTGAAGGGCTGGCTACGCGAGACTAGGTTTAGGTGTGCTTTATAGTTTCCTGGTCGATGACGTCACATGACGTTCCGTCACGCCATTGGACTTATTTCATATGTGCTTCATGGCGCAATCATGCAGAGGCGTTCCCACAGCGTTTTGACGCCGCTCAAGTTCCCTTGAAAGGGAAAAAAGATTGTGTGCAACCCCACCCGTGATGTAACGTGGGCAAGGATGAACACACAGTCTGAACTTCTGCTTGCTCGCCATTCTTATAATATATTGAAGGTAGACAGATAAAACCAAATATGACAACGTCACAGAGGCCGCTTACTGAAGAGACACACTAACGCTGCTTTATTTGGGCAGGCTTTATAGTTTCCTGGTTTGTGATGTCACCCGCCTCTTGACGTTTGCCACACCATTGGATTGATTTCACGTGTGCTTCAATACATTATCATGCAGAGCGTTCACACTGCGTCACTCGACACAGCACGAGTTTCCTTGAAAGGGAACTACATATTTAACATTTTGAGTCAAGCACTTGTGCCGTAAATGCCACTTGACTGAACAATATGTATTAGAATTACACACTATGCACTAGTAAAACATGTAAACAATATAAAACAATATAATTAAGCATCTATCACTAATGTTGAGTATAAAAATATTATTAAAGCAGAAACACGGCTGCTCTTTGTCTTCTTTGTTTCACACAGATGAGATCATGGAGAAGGCGAGGCAAATTATGAAAAAATTTCCCAAAACCTCAGATCAAATAGATAAAGGCAGAAGGAAGAAAGCAACCATTGGGATTTTTGGAACATCAGGAGAAGGGAAGAGCTCCCTATTAAGTGCAATATTGGGGATAAAGTATCTACTGCCATCTGGTTGTTTTGGTGCCTGTACAGCCGTTGTTACTCAGGTGGAAGCCAATGTGACTGACTCAAACTACACAGCAGAGTTTGAACTCTTCTCTAAAGAGGTTTCTTCATTTGTATTCATCTTACTATGCTTTTAATCAGAGTTCTTTATACATATGTAAATAGATCCGACTGTAGGGAATGGAACAATGCCATATCTTTCACTATATTGTGTTTTGTGTGCCTCTGCAGGAGTGGGAGAAAGAGCTGGAAGATCTTTTCAGAGTTTTGTCAGATGGAAGTGAGGACAGGAATGATGACTTGTTGGAAATTGCTGTAGAAAAGATCACTGCACTGTATGGAGCTGATGCAGACAAGAAAACATTAGAAGAGCTCAAGAACGATGACAAATTTGCTGAGATTGAAAATTTCACTAATAAGGAAAGATCAAACAGTTTCTCAAAAAGTGATGTAAGTTTTAGGAGACTGTTTAATATTTATCATATTAAATGTATAATGCATTCTTAATTTGCTTTACAGCACGGTTAAACAAACCAATTTGTTATCTCAACAGGTCTCTGAATTTATCAATGATGTTGCAAGTTACATACAACACAGCGAGTCAAGTTTCGGTGACTGGTACTGGCCGCTTGTGAAGAGTATGACGATCAAGATTCCAAATTGTTGTGAACTTCTGGAGCATATTGTGCTTGTTGATATTCCAGGATCTGGAGACTGCAACAAGATTAGAGATGATCTGTGGAAATCTGTAAATATATTACTATGCTTCTTTAAAAGAACAGTTTGCCAGATTAACCACACAATTAATATATTATAATACCAAGAACAAGTCCCCTAACTCGCTGTTATATTTGAAATCCTGTAGAAACTGACAGAATGCTCTTCTGTGTGGATTGTAAGTGCTATTAATCGAGCAAGCACTGACAGTGGCCCTTGGGGGATGGTAAAGCACTGCACTGAAGAACTGGGACCAGGAGGAGAATGCAAAAGCATCAACTTCATCTGTACAAAGACTGATGAGATCGATCCAGTAGCCTATATGAGGTATTTTGTGAATATTACATATAGGTATTAAATGGCTGGGAAGTGGTATAATTCTATGTCTAATAATCATGTATCTTTTGTTTAAATATTTCTTTTTAGATGTACACGGCTTCATGGAGACCAAATCCCAGAAGACAAGGTGTGCAAAATGCACAGAAATGTAGCCTACTAGCTGTATTTGTGTAGTATTGCTCCTTTGTTTTCATAGACTAGTTGTAAGCTTGTACTGCTGGTTGTGAGTAAATTTGCTGTTTTTACTTGTGTCGGTGAGAGCTAATATCATCGTGACTGCAATTTCATGAATGTAATAATTTACTGAGAGGAAAAAGAGATTGTGTACTATCAACCACTGAATCAGATTTGACTATAAACCTGTTTACAGCTTATGTGTGTGTGTTCTGTTAATCATTTAGGATAAGAAAAAAGTATGCATACTTCATAGAAATGAACATGCCAAGATGAAGGTCAAAGAAAAGTTTGAAAAATCTAAAGTTCAGGTAACTAATTTTTATTGTTACATTACTTATACAATATATATGGTTTTCTTGTAATTTTATTCATATTGCTTTTCTTTTTTCTTTTTAGAAAATTTTCAGCACTGACAATCAGTTTAAAGTTTTAACTGTAAGTTCCAATGCATTCTTTGACCACAATTTAAATCTGGAATCTAGTGAAACAGGTAAACTATCTTCTGTCTATTGCTTTCATTTTACCACATTATCCATGACAAAAAATAATAATGTCAAACTGTTGCTTGTTTTTTTATATATATATTTTTTATTCATTTGAAGTTAAAATATTTTATTAATTGATATAAAGCACTGACCAAATGAGTCCAAATCACATCATTGTCTTTATTTCTAGAAATCCCTAAGCTGCAGGATGAACTGAGGAGTCTTAACAAGAGCATTCATAAAGAACGGGTCAGAGATTATGTCAATAAAGCAAAGGGGACTTTGCTCTTAATCCAAAGGGACCAGCTAGAAACAGACAAGAAAATGGTACGAGTCAGAATTAGAATGACAAGAATTAGAGTGTATTTATAATCCTGCCAATATGTTTTATTCTGTAATTTACTCCTTTTGTATGGATGTGTTTTAGATGGAAATGAAAGTCATGGAATTTGAGAAGAACCTAATGACGTCACTTAATGAACTGGGCAAATATTTTGACGGCATTTATAGTGATTTGGACCTGTGTCTCTCAAAGGGAGTGGAAGAATCAGTGAAATCATGTGTTGCTTCCACAAACAAAATGATAGCAGTGAGTTTGATTCACATGTTTTGCATAATCACTATTTTCTTGTCCTTTTAACATTTTTTTTTTTTTTTTAAAAACCTCAGAATAAAGATGGAAGTGGGTTCCATAGAATCCTTGGAGCTTTGTGCAAGAACTATGGATACTATTGGTCGAAAAATTGGGCTAAAGTTTTTGACCTGAACAAGACATTGGCCGGACATTTGCATGAATGGATTCTTAAAGATTTCAATAAGATATTTCCGTAAGTTTGGTTTCATCATTCCATTTCCAGTCTTAGAATAAAATGTAATGAAAGCTTTTTACAATGCTTGTTGTTGATTTTTAGGGCATTAGCATGATCAAGTTAATTTTTATTTTACTTTTAATTAGCATTGCTGTTATTTATATTGCTGGCATTTTTGTTTACAAATTATTAACATTATATTGGAGTATAAATTGGAGCAAAGCTTGTTAACGTGGACCAACTGTAGATTACATGTAGAGCAGTAAACCAGCAAATGAGACTGATGCCCTGGAAGATACAGATTGGATTTACTTTTTGTTTGTGATGATTCATTTGAGGCCAAATGTTTTGTTAAGGGTCCTTATGTTTGTTTCACACTACATCTGTGCAGGACCCAAAATATGAGTGGATTTGTATTGATACTCCTTCTAGTTATGGGTCATTTAGACCAGCCACATACACTCTGTACAGGAAAAAAGAAATTATTTACTTACCTCCCAAGTCCCCTCTGAATTATAAAGCAAACATTGCATGCTTTGGGGATTTGGCCATTCCCTTCACTATTTCCTTCCAGTAAAGGCAGGCGTACACGGTTGCAGATGATTTTTTTTTCACTCAGGAGAAATCACGTGGAAATAGTTGATGCTTGCATGGTCACGGCTCGCAGCGTGTGAGAGGAATTACAAGTCGAGCTGAGCACGTTACGAGCACCTACCGACCTCCCGATTAGTTATTTATGATGAAAGAAATGGCTACTGTTTTCTGCTTTTCAACAAATCATTTGCACACACATTTTGGTAATTTTTCCATCTGAAGCTATAGCTGCCTGCAACATTGAAAGCTCCGTTCTCTGCAAGCGCAAAAGCTCATGTGATTGCTGCCGGCTCGGGATAAAATTTGTGCAGGACAGTTGTGCCGTGTATCAGCTGCTTTGACGAGATTATCAAGTTAACTGACTTGTAACTTCCTGAGTGTATACGAACTCGCAACGTGTACGCCTGCCTTAATTCTTTTATATATATATTTTTTTTTTT
The DNA here is from genome assembly GCA_022829025.1 of Squalius cephalus. Lineage (NCBI taxonomy): Eukaryota > Metazoa > Chordata > Actinopteri > Cypriniformes > Leuciscidae > Squalius > Squalius cephalus. Next base: position 27,103,778 of record CM040802.1, on the reverse strand, counting down.
GGCTTTAGTGTGACTGGAAAAACAGGGATGTCAGCGCAGGAACAGATTGAGAAGTTCAGTATCATCCAAAATGACTCCGCTAACCCCACACCTCTCATAATTAACATTCAGAACTTCATTCAAATTGAGGTGAGTTCAGTTGTTTTCTTATTCCTTTTCAGTCGGTCTCTTGACATAACATTGGGGCGACGAATAGGAATCTCGCTTAGAGAGCCAATCTACTTTGAGTGTAACTAAAAGAGCCAATGGACATTGGCATGCAATTATTTGTAGCAGCTGCTCTTCCACTCAGTGTCGGTATATAATGAGTAGAAGGTGCAGAGTAGAGCGTTTGTTGTTCTTGCTTCTGAAGAGTTTATTTGTGAAAGAACATCCACAGGAAGAATCCTGATTGCGGTGTTGTCGATACGGTGCTAGCAGCGGTTGTCACACTTAGTGCAAATTACAACAGCTGTTTTTACAGCTATTCTGTTGAGCTCTGTGCTCTGCAGTGACAGTGTGTGCACACAACAGACTGTAACAGGCTCTGTTTGTGTTGCCGCATCTCTGTTACCCCTTTTCCACCAAGGCAGTGCTGGTGCCGGTTCGGAGCCGGTGCCTACTCGCGAACCAGTTCTTTGTGTTTCGACAGCCAAAGAACCAGTTCTCGGCCAGGAAAATTGGTTCCAAAGCGGCACCAACTCTTTGCTGAACTAGAACCGTTCTTTTACCACGTCATGCTTACGTTGGGGGCTGGGGGCGGGGTTATTGTCGTGTAACAGTCAAACCTGTTTACATGTTTTTTTTTTGTATTGTAATTATACTACACACCTTGAGGGGGCAACAAGGAGTAATACTCTCAGGTATAAAATGGGTGTAGAGAGTAGAAGTAGTAGATTTGTAATGGAGGAGTAAGCATGGCTTACGAAGCCAGACAAGCACTAGTCCTGATTGGGAAACTGAGAGTTTGATGCTCAATCGGAAGTAAGCATTGTTTATTTTCTTATGTTGATGTATGAATAGTTGTTTTCTTAATGTGATTATTTTTTGTAGAAGGACTTCACATTCTGTGGGATGTATCTTTCTGTCGCACATGCCTGTTTGGACTCTTGTCTGAAACGCTGTGAAGTGAGTTGAGAGGCCATGTGGCTTAATGCTGCGGATCCTGAAACTGGATTACACCCTTACTGTTGTGGAACCTGAAGCTGAATTGTACCACATATGAGATTTTGTATCAACACTAAGGTTGGCACTGGGAAGATTTGGGATTTGTGTTCTTGGACTTGAGCTTTCATGAACATTGATTTCTGTAGAGTGGTCAATGAACTTTTTACATCATTATCCTGGTCCTTGTCATCCTTGTCGTTATCATCAATCAAAAACATAAGACTTTCATTTATATGTTGCTGGTTCTTGAGTGGAAAAACATGTAAGATATTTTGTGTGTCCAGAAAGGGTTTGAAAGATAACAAGGATGCAATGAATGAAAAGTATTTATTTATTGTTTGCTGTATGTCACAGATTTGCCAAAGATTGGTAATAAACATTTCTAGTGTGTACATTAAAACAACATATAGTTAGTGAATCCCACCCTATAAAAAATCAGATTTATAGCTTATTCCTTTGTGAGGTTTAGGAAGCAGTTATAGTCGAACTTCTTCTCGAACGTAACCTCCGTCTATAGTAATCCAAACAAATGTGTTCTAAACGTCTTTTTCTGACCCCAATATAGGATCGCAAAGCCAGGAGAAACATTTGCAGAAAGACGATGTAGTCCGCCATTGTAATTGTTATGCTTGAATTTGGCGCAAGCGTTTCTAGGAAAGCTAAGACGTAGCCTATGGCAACGTACACAGTGATGTAATGACGTCATTCGCTGGGCTCTCTAGTCAGTGGAAAAACAAACAGGTTCTGAGAAGGTTCGCAAGTTGAACCAACTTTGAACCAGCACCAGTTCCGAACCAGTTCTACCAGAAAGACTCAGGAGATAAATTGATATAACAAGCGTATATTTATTAACAGCCCAGCAAGCATAAATTTATAAAGTTCTTTGGCGTAGGCCCTGTCCTTAGTGCGCAATGCGAGAGTAGCGGAAGCTGCATATCCTGCTTGAAGATGAAGGCAGGGGCGCAGCCGACCCCCTGGAGGTAAAGGAAGGGACCATACTGGTGGTGGTGGGGAGGATGAAGGGGAAGGTACCATCTTGGTGGTGGTTGGGGAGGATGGAGGTAATTGGCAGCGTCAGCATCTGCGAACTCAGACAAATGTAAGTACCGAGTGTTAACACATGATTGGTTAGAAGTGAGGTAATACATGACGCGCTGATTGAGTAATTGGCAGCGTCAGCATCTGCGAACTCAAACAAATGTAAGTACCGAGTGTTAACACATGATTGATTAGAAGTGAGGTAATACATGACGCGCTGATTGAGTTTTCCTAGCAGAACTTACGCTAAAGCTTTCATTTCTTTTTTGGTGGAAAAGGGGTATGTGAACTGCAAGAATCAGGGCTGCACTAAATCCCTGTCTGTTCTGACAGGGGCGGTTCTAAAGTCAGTGGATATTCAGATTTTTATTTAAAGGAATTAATTAATTATAAAAGTGATTTAAGGGAATAAAGAACCCATACACAAAAGAAATATATTTTCAGGATATATTTTGGAATATATGCAAATATTTGAAATTGGCCCAATAAATATATTTCATACTTATATTTCATATATTTTTGTTATATTTCAGAATATATTTCAATGTATTTTTTTCTGTATGGGTCCCCAAAAGTGTCAAAAATATATGTGGCATATATTCCAAATACATTGAAATATATTCTGAAATATAACAAAAATATATGAAATATAAGTATGAAATATATTTATTGGGCCAATTTCAAATATTTGCATATATTCCAAAATATATCCTGAAAATATATTTCCAATATATTTCTTTTGTGTATGGGAAAGAAAGGCTTATTGTATTAGTGAAATAATTTTAACTATTTGCAAATAATTTTTTATTTTTAATTATGCATGCATTCTCTCTAAATGAATCAAGGAAACTATAGCATATTTTCAATTCAAAAAGGCATAATTTAATAAATAAATAAAAAAAGTAATTTGCATCACTGGATACTGTCGGTAGTTGAACATTTCTATTGTAAAACAGTCAATATTAAATGTTTATCTACTTACATTTTGACATTGATGAGCTAGACCACTGACCTTTTAGTCATCCTAACAACAAACAGAGCGGTGCGTAATGGAGTGCATCAGAGCAGCATCAAGAATATCAAATATATTGCAGTGAATCTCTTATTTGCATCTTAAGTTTATTGCCAGTAATAATGACAGGTTTGCGAAAGTGTAGAACTCGGTGAACTCGCGACATAACACATTTTCATCACAACGTCTCTGATTGGCCGATGCGTTCAACAGACATGTCTGTGGTTGGCTACAATGCTCAACGCTGCAAAAGCACGTCGTAAGTACCTTTAATGCAAAGGGAAAAATATAAATAAAACTGTAATATGCACTTTTCATGATTAGGTAATCGCGGCTGCTGTAATCTTATTCACATTTGTTTTTTTCTGATTAATTGTTTTGCTCCATGAGAAAGACAAGGTAACAAAATTATTAAAAATATTCGGGGCTTAAGCCCCCTTAGCCCAGCCCTAGCACCACCCCTGCGTTCTGAGGTGGCCACTCCCCTCTGTGCTTCAGCACCAAAGGGCGTTTTTCCTAAAAGAGCTTGCACGGCTGAGATCTCGTCTTTTTCAAGATGTCAGATTTCAAGATGTGTGTTTCTGGATGTGGTTGGCTGAGGCTGCGTTTGTGGATGTGATATGTACTCACAGTAGGAACATGTCCATCACGGTGTTGAGATCTAGACTCCAATACCTCAAGAGAGTTATACCTTAATTCTTGTAGTGGCGCCCTCCCTGATCACAGGTGCCAGGAGAGGTCCACTGCACCGGGTAGCTGGGGTAACTCAGGATAACGGTGAAGGGATCTTCGGGAAACCCCTTAAAGGTGGTATCAGTGATTTCAGGCCCAAAAATATTTGTATTTTTTTTCCTAACGATCCGCTAGCTGCCCGCCCCATAAGCATGCCGTCAAAAAAACGCGTCTCTGTAGGCAGCTTAGGCTCTGATATCTGCACACAAAAACAAATGGTTTAGCCAAACAATCAAAACCAAAACAAATAGTGTTCCAACCAATCACCGACAGGGGGAGGGTGTTGTGAGGTTTTGTGCTCGTGCACGGCTGCACGAGAAGTCAGAGCTGAAGAAAAAGCTGGCTCAAAACCTCACAACACCCTCCCCCTGTTGGTGATTGGTTGGAACACTATTTGTTTTGGTTTTGATTGTTTGGCTAAACCATTTGTATTTGTGTGCAGATCTCAGAGCCTAGGCTGCCTACAGAGACGCGTTTTTTTGACGGCATGCTTATGGGGCGGGCAGCTAGCGGATCATTAGGAAAGATTAGATGAATGTGATAAAAATATTTTTGGGCCTGAAATCACTGATACCACCTTTAACATAACGTAACATAACGTAACATAACGTAACGAAGGTTATGGTGCAGTCTCTATGTCGTGCAATGTCCACGCTGGTGGTCCAGGAACACCTCCTGTGGCTGTGCCTGGCTGAAATGCGGGATGCCGACAAGATGTGGTTTCTAAATTCCCATCTCCCAGGCCGGCCCCTTCAGCGACGTGGTCGAGAGCTAGGCCCAGCAGTTGTATGAGACAGTTGTGCGCCTTGAAGTGGAACCTTTTCACAGAATGGTGTTCTTCTCAACAAGAAGACCCCCAAACTTGCTTAATCAGAGCAGTGCTTTCCTTCTTTCTCCACCCTGAAAGTCTATGCTGCCACCATCTCAGCCCACCAAGACTTGTTGGAGGGTAAATCATTTGAGAAGCATGACCTTGTCATCAGGTTCCTTAAGGGGGCGATGAGATTAAATCCACCCAGCCCTCCTTCTTTATCCTCTTGGGATTTGTCTCTGTTGCTCAGAGCACTCCGGAATGCACCATTTGAGCCCTTGCAATCAGTAGACTTAAAAATCTTGTCTCTAAAGACGTTGCCACTGGTTGCACTGGCCTCCATTAAGAGTGTAGGGGACCTGCAGGCTTTTTTGGTTGACGAACCATGCCTAGAGTTCGGGCCATTCTCAACCCAATCCGGTATTGTGCACAAGCTTTAGGACCTCAGACCAGCTCTACTTCTGTTACAGAGGCCAGCAAAAGGGAAAGGCTTTCTCCAATCAGAGGATGGCCCACTGGTTGGTGGATGCCAACGCCTTGGCTTATCAAGCATAAGGCTCGCCTTGCCTGCTCAGGTTGCAAGCTCACTCTACTAGGAGTATTGCATCCTCCTGGGCGCTGGTGCGTGGCACCTCTCTGACAGATATATCTGTTATCTGTGAGCTGAGGGCTGGGCGACACCCAACATATTCGCTAGATTCTATAGCCTACAAATAGAGTTGGTATCCTCTTGAGTTCTCACCTAAAACGGGTAGAAGACACAGAGTGGACCGGGCTTGTGTTGACTTGCTGTGCCAAGGTACACGCTATTGCTCCAGAGAGTTCCTACGGGTAAACCCTGCGAGTCCTCCATCACCCTCGGCTGCCGGACGTGGCAGATCGGCCGGCACCAGGCCTATATTTCCGCTGAATCCTTGAGAACCGGGTTTAGGCTAGGTGCCATATGTGTTATCCTACGGGGATCCCATATGTGTAATATTCCATGGCTACTCCTAAACAGAAGCTTGTGTCTTTCCCTTGGGGGTACACATCTTGGGGGATGAAGTCAACCCTATGGGGCTGGTCCATATGTCATCTCTACATAACTCCTTCAGGGTAGAATGTGGTTCCGCAGCATTCCTTTAAAAGTGAGAAGGGCACATTTTCCCAGTGTTATCCAATAGTCACTGAGCGGGTAATGCGGAACAGCAGTGATTGGCTTTTCTGCGTAAGCCCGATCCTGTCTTATAAGAATGGTCGTAGGCTCTTGCTGGACGCTGGAAGGGACAACAACAGTGGCACTTTGGTATGGAGTCCTATTTGTCGCTCCGACGCAATGTAGAGACCTACTGAAAGGGAATGTCTCTGTTTCATATGTAACCCTCGTTACGTCCCGTCACCATGGTTGCTGTACCACCGCTGGGCAGCTGGGTTACGGCTCTGCTCCTCAGCGAAAACCTAAAGATGCAATTGCAACTTCTGCTCATTATATACCCACACTGATTGGCAGAGAAGCTGCTGCAAATCATTGCATGCCAATGTCCATTGCCTCGTATAGTCACACTCGAAGTAGATTGGCTCTCTAAGCGAGATTCCTATTCGTCGGTCCGACGTAATGTCTCCGTTCCCTCCTTCAAGGAATGAGGGTTACATACGTAACCGATATGTTCTCTTCTGACACTAATGTGTAATACTCCGGACCTGGTCCTGCCTTTCTTTACTTCTGTTGAAGTGTGTGTGAATCCTCATCTTTACAATTAAGCAGGATTTTTTTTTATAATTCAGCAAATAAAAAAAAAAAAAAAAAAAAAAAGCCCTTTCTGACTTTTCTTGTGTTTTTCCTCATGTGGAAGGAAACCCAACTGAAGAAATTGCTCATTGGAGACATTGTTACCATGAAGAAGCTGATCTACTCATCAATACAAAAAACCATTGAGAGTGAAATGGCCTCTTGCTATGAAGGTAATCAAGCATTAAGAGTTAAAATTCATCACAAAATATTTTGATATAAAGTGTACTTTTTATTTAGTGCATAACAAAAACATATTTCCTTTACAAAAAGAAGTTTATTCAAGTGTGCTATTAGTAAAGTTATTTTAAACAAAAAAATAAAAATAAGAAACCATATTTTCAGTATATAATTAGAAATTCACTTAAAGCTGCAGTCCGTAGCTTTTTTGGGTTAAAAATTATCCAAAATAAATTTGAGCAAGTACATAACCAGCCAGTGTTCAAAACTATCTGCTTGCCTTGATTCAAAATGGTAAGCTTGTAATAATGTATTTAATTCCAGTGGTACTGGTGGATTTCTGCAGGAAAGTCTTTGCGTCATTACGTCACATCTGTACACATAAAGAAGGAGTCTCGGCTAGTAGGCTATATTGCGTGTGATGATGTTGGAGGTGGAGATTTATAGCCTTTTCTCGCAGCACTTGATATAATTAAACTTATCAATTTGATGGTGGACCAGAAAGGTTCAAGCGACAATCACCAATGACAACTGGAGATTCACCCGTTGTAAAACGCGAAAGACTTCGGAGAAAAAAAGAGACTACAACCGGCCCATACGAAAACAAGGATAAATATATAAATAGGATAAGGATAAATAGCTGGATCTAAATGCAGCAGCTTTTTTTCTTAGGCCACGTACACACTGTAAAGTTTCAGGGGCAACAACTACATTTAAATGTGTGAGAGTGTCCCCTAAATTATCATTCTATGCGTGTGCGGGACGCGACTCACTCCCGAAACAGAGTATCATAGCAATGTTTTGGTGTCTCTTACATTTGGTATCTACTATTCTGACAAAAGAAATATTACAGCGAAAAGGACTTGTTGTGTTCAATTTGAACTAAAGCACAGTGGACGGAGGCATCATGTTGTCGTATGAAATGTCGACCGAGGATGAGGTATAGGACTGTGGAGCTTTGTGGAATTTGATGGGAGGCGATTTACTCCATCTATGTTTTGATCATTGTTCTGAATCCCACCTGGACGTCTTTGATAATAATAAAAAATATAAATAATAAATATCTTTTTAATTTTACATTAAATTTAACCACATTCAAGTGTTGATTCAAAACTGAATGAAGCTAGACAAAAAAAAATTCTTTGCAGATGCTTTTTTTTTTTGTGCAAATGTAGAAGTAAAACAAATTAAAGTGTGTGTGTGCATGCGTGTGTTTGAATGAAAGATTCGCATTATGAAATAATGTTTTTCTCTAAAACCCATTGGCCACATTTATTGGTACCCCTACGAAATATTTATGAGTACAATCTCTGAAGATCTCTGAAGTATATTCCCATCCATATTAACAATTTTTAGCACACCAGGGTGAAATTGTTGGCTTACTGTTTCACAGGACTATTAATATGAGGGAACAAAAAGGTCAAATTGCCTTAATCATCCATCACAATGAGTAAAACCAAAGAATATATTTCTGATGTGCAGCAAAAGATTGTTGAGCTTGACAAATTAGAAAGTTAAGAAAATAGCACAAAATAGAAAGTAAAATAAGTACAAAAATAGCGTGTAATGTTATGAATCTGCCTGGAACAGGATATGCGTCTATATTGTCTAAAATTAATGAACGGCAAAATAATATAGGGACAACATAACGACAGTATATTTTAAATACTTGTTTAATGGCATCTTTTTATGAATAAAGGCCAGTATCATTGATACTAATACAGCAATTGATGTCTGAAAAAAAATAAAAAATAATTCCCCCAGTTTTAAACATTAATTATAGCCATTCAACATTACAGTATAATTTTTTTAGGCTTCAAAAAATATAACAACTTTTCATTTAAGTGAACTTCAAATAAGCCTCACTTAAACCCATAATAAATGTCATATTTACCTATGCCCTTCCTGTCTAACAGAAGCAAAAGCCTCGGATCCGTCTAACGTTTTTCTTTAATATTAACATTTTTATCAGGATCCTATGTACAGGTTCCTACCTAAGTACCGACATTTCTGAATGGGCTGAGGCTGGGATTTAGTGAGTTTGAAGTGAAAGTATTTGATGAACGTATACTATGTGCGGCGGTCTTAATATACAGAAATTGAATAAAGTTAACAAACAGTCTGCACTGCATAAATTATAGATTAAATACAGACTAATCCTTATTAAAGCTACAAAAGTTCTTTAGTCAAGAGCAGTGAGTACTTTTCTCTGTTCCCTTTGTTCCCTGTTCCCTGACATTTTGGCATATGGTTCAAGAGAACTGTATTCTGGCACGCTGTCTGTGCGCACGATACTGTCGGGCGTCTTTCTGTGCGTTCTGTGTGCGCTGGTACATTCACAGACAGCGCCGTCTCTTTTGTCTTGTACTCTAATGGTTTAAAAGCATTTGCATGAATAAGAGCGGGATCATATAATGCAACGCTAGCTAAATGATGACAAAAATAAATGGATGCTGTGTTAATTGCGTTAACCAGCCCTATGTTGCATCTATGTATGTAGCACCTACATCACCACAATTTGTTTGGGATTGTTTGTTTGGGAAGAGAAAAATCCTCGGCTCTTATCCAAAAACAAACTCCAGCATTTTCAGTTACCAGACACTACATATTAGGTTCAATACAAAGTCATAATATACATTTTTTTAAATTCAATTTTACCCAGCAAACACTCAAGATTGGTTTGGTGCACACAGGGATAAACAATATCCCTATGTCTACAATAAAATATACTCCTGATCTTTATTGTTGTGGGCCTATTTTTTTCTGCAGGAGGTTGTGGACATTTTGTTCTGATAAATTGCATCATGGAATCAAATAGCAACAGATAAAAAAATAAAAATAAAAAATTAAACTTGTCAGCATCTGCAATAAATCGTATAATTTGGATCTTCCATCAGGACAATGATCCATAACAAACATAAAAAAAGGGTTACTCATAAAAATATGGTTCTGGTTCTGCCATGACCATCCAATTCCCCTGACCTGAATCCTATAGAAAACTGAAGAGGAAAGTGTATCAACATGGACCTGGGAATATGAAGGATCTGGAGAGATTCTGTATGGAGGAATGATCTCTGATCTCTTGCCAAGTGTTCTCCAAACTCATCAGGCATTAGGAGAAGACCAAGCGTGCCACACAAGTCCTAAAAGGTGAAGCCAAAACGTTTCGATCGCCCCTATGTTGGTCCAGAGACACATTGGGATAAGTTAAAGGAATCAACTAAATTAAAAAAAAATTCTTTGGTCATGGGTTTACCAGGGCTGCGTTCAGCCCCGACAAAACGTTGCACAACGTTTTTTAAACAGAAACAGTGATGCGTTGAACACACTGTTCTGATGACGCAAGAGTTCCAACTATGGCAGCTGAGAAGGCCATTCTTTGTATTCTTTGTGAAGAATTTTCGGAGCCTGATGAAGTCGGTATAAATATGTGTTTAATAGTACAAAATATGCCCGATGTTACAGTTACTGCACTTGCCGCCCAGAACAAAAGAGAACATCCCAATCGAGTGAAGGGATTTGTGGAAACTGAAATGGAAGCACACATCTTACCTAATTCAGACTAAAACACATCTATTTAGCCTCACATACTGACTTTATTTGTAGTTCATACTGTTTTAATACTCTGTATTTTCTTTCTCATTTTTAGGAAAAGCACTTAATTACCATTGTTTATTTCTATACCAAATGTCATACACTTGCAGTGAAGCTAAAAATATAAACAACTACATCATTATGTTGATATCCTTTATTTTTACAATAAAACTTACGACAAACATGTCTTCTAATATCCTCAGTTGTTGCGTATACGAGCTGCATCGAACACATTTGTAAATTACTTTCCTTGAACCCACTGTGCGGGTTCACTTTAATACAGCGTGCTTTATATACATGTTGCTGCTGATTGGACTGCAGTTCTGACACACCCACCAAACAAGAGAAAACATATCTCAAGGCCCCTGGGGCCCCTGGGGACCAAACGAAATTTTTCCATAAAAGTCTAGTAGACCAACATACCATAAAAATTTCTTCATCCTCGGTGCCACGGTTCAGGTAGTTATTTAGGAAAAACTGCATTTTGTTGGGTTTGGGGGGGCCCAGCGCGGGGGGGGAGTGGCCCCCGGGGACCAAACGAAATTTTTCCTTAGAAGTCTAGTGGGGCTACATGCCCACCAAATTTCATGTTCCCCGGTGTTTTGGTGTCCCTGGTATCGTTGACGAAAAATTTAAGGGGGCCCCAGCGCGGGGGGGGGGAGTGGCCCCCGGGGACCAAACAAAATTTTTCCGTAAAAGTCTAGTAGACCAACATACCATAAAAATTTCTTCATCCTCGGTGCCACGGTTCAGGTAGTTATTTAGGAAAAACTGCATTTTTTGGGGTTTGGGGGGGCCCAGCGCGGGGGGGGAGTGGCCCCCGGGGACCAAACGAAATTTTTCCTTAGAAGTCTAGTGGGGCTACATGCCCACCAAATTTCATGTTTCCCGGTGTTTCGGTGTCCCTGGTATCGTTGACGAAAAATTTAAGGGGGCCCCAGCGCGGGGGGGGGGAAGTGGCCCCCGGGGACCAAACGAAATTTTTCCGTAAAAGTCTAGTAGACCAACATACCATAAAAATTTCTTCATCCTCGGTGCCACGGTTCAGGTAGTTATTTAGGAAAAACTGCATTTTTTGGGGTTTGGGGGGGCCCAGCGCGGGGGGGGAGTGGCCCCCGGGGACCAAACGAAATTTTTCCTTAGAAGTCTAGTGGGGCTACATGCCCACCAAATTTCATTTTCCCCCGGTGTTTCGGTGTCCCTGGTATCGTTGACGAAAAATTTAAGGGGGCCCCAGCGCGGGGGGGGAGGAGTGGCCCCCGGGGACCAAACAAAATTTTTCCGTAAAAGTCTAGTAGACCAACATACCATAAAAATGTCTTCATCCTCGGTGCCACGGTTCAGGTAGTTATTTAGGAAAAACTGCATTTTTTGGGGTTTGGGGGGGGGCCAGCGTGGGGAGGGAGTGGCCCCCGGGGACCAAACGAAATTTTTCCTTAGAAGTCTAGTGGGGCTACATGCCCACCAAATTTTATGTTCCCCGGTGTTTCGGTGTCCCTGGTATCGTTGACGAAAAATTTAAGGGGGCCCCAGCGCGGGGGGGGAAGTGGCCCCCGGGGACCAAACAAAATATTTCCGTAAAAGTCTAGTAGACCAACATACCATAAAAATTTCTTCATCCTCGGTGCCACGGTTCAGGTAGTTATTTAGGAAAAACTGCATTTTTTGGGGTTTGGGGGGGCCCAGCGCGGGGGGGGAGTGGCCCCCGGGGACCAAACGAAATTTTTCCTTAGAAGTCTAGTGGGGCTACATGCCCACCAAATTTCATGTTTCCCGGTGTTTCGGTGTCCCTGGTATCGTTGACGAAAAATTTAAGGGGGCCCCAGCGCGGGGGGGGGGGGGGGAAGTGGCCCCCGGGGACCAAACGAAATTTTTCCGTAAAAGTCTAGTAGACCAACATACCATAAAAATTTCTTCATCCTCGGTGCCACGGTTCAGGTAGTTATTTAGGAAAAACTGCATTTTTTGGGGTTTGGGGGGGCCCAGCGCGGGGGGGGAGTGGCCCCCGGGGACCAAACGAAATTTTTCCTTAGAAGTCTAGTGGGGCTACATGCCCACCAAATTTCATGTTCCCCCGGTGTTTCGGTGTCCCTGGTATCGTTGACGAAAAATTTAAGGGGGCCCCAGCGCGGGGGGGGAAGTGGCCCCCGGGGACCAAACAAAATTTTTCCGTAAAAGTCTAGTAGACCAACATACCATAAAAATTTCTTCATCCTCGGTGCCACGGTTCAGGTAGTTATTTAGGAAAAACTGCATTTTTTGGGGTTTGGGGGGGCCCAGCGCGGGGGGGGAGTGGCCCCCGGGGACCAAACGAAATTTTTCCTTAGAAGTCTAGTGGGGCTACATGCCCACCAAATTTCATGTTCCCCGGTGTTTCGGTGTCCCTGGTATCGTTGACGAAAAATTTACGGGGGCCCCAGCGCGGGGGGGAAGTGGCCCCCGGGGACCAAACGAAATTTTTCCGTAAAAGTCTAGTAGACCAACATACCATAAAAATTTCTTCATCCTCGGTGCCACGGTTCAGGTAGTTATTTAGGAAAAACTGCATTTTTTGGGGTTTGGGGGGGCCCAGCGCGGGGCGGGAGTGGCCCCCAGGGACCAAACGAAATTTTTCCTTAGAAGTCTAGTGGGGCTACATGCCCACCAAATTTCATGTTCCCCGGTGCTTCGGTGTCCCTGGTATCGTTGACGAAAAATTCAGTAAGGTGACGGGAAAAAAAAAAAAAAAAAACTTTGACAATCCCTATATGACCGCTTTCGCTAGCTACGCTAGCGGCGGTCATAATTATTTTCTTTTTTTCATAGTCAAATTTCTCTCCTCCTGTTTTTGTAAGATAGAAACCTTCTCAAGTGCAGGCTTAGCAATGGAAGGCGATCATAGATCAACTGTGAGTCATCCAAATGATTTATAAAACATAAAAGTAAAACAAACAATAGACAGACAGACATCCTTAAATCCTGGACATGGGAGCAACGGCAAGCCAACACACAACCTGGCGCCATCTTGTACATTCTTGTTCAACAAAGATGGACTAATTTATTCCCAAGCATTATTGAAATACTACACTTACAAGTATACTATTAGTTCACTAATATTAGTATTCTTACATAAAGTAGGCCTATACTTAAAAATGTACCCCCGGTTTCAAGGCTGAAGCCTATTCCCAGATGAAAATGCATGTTTGAGCTGTTTTACCTGAAAGCAACTTGCACTGGCATATCTTAAAACGTGTCAGTGCACGTTTTTAAAACTTATTCTTTTTTTTTTTTTCAAAGGCATGTTTAAAGCCACTTAAAAATCCTAATTGAACTAATAATTGAAACTTATAATAATAAAAATATAAAAAATAATTTATGAAACACAGACAATAATTGATTTATTTCAATTGTTCTAATGTGTTCTTATTTTAGAAGCTGCAGCAATGACTGGAATCGGATCCATGAGGAGAAGGCAAGAACTGTTAAGAAACAGGGTTGATGAGATAAAACAAGAAATGTTCAACAAATCCAAAATGGAAGTGCTTAAAAATTGTAATAATTTAAAGGTATTGATCTCATATTCATAAAAGACAATCATTTATTTAGTTGTACAATATAATACTTTATTTGTACAATCAAATATAATCTTCTCTTGTTTCTTTATAAAGCTGCACATAATGGATGCTCTTGAAAAAAAAATAAAGCAAGCAATTGAACGCTCACAATCACAAACCGTCAAAATCCCCAGAGAAGGTAAGAGAGAACGTCATCCTATTAAACCACAGAAGCAAGAGTTTGAAAAAACAATCTTTTGCAATGTCAAGTGACTGATTATTCTTAATCGTTGTCATTTCTAGATGTCTCCGGGGATATTGAACAGCTGGACAGACTGTTGGATCAACTGTCTGACTGATGGAGATCAAGCAATAAGAAGCCAAGAGAAACAGCACAAATCAGAAAAAAATAAAAAAAAAATAAAAAAAAAAATAAAGTGTTTTCTTTAGTTTTATAACAAATATTTTATTTCTTTACTCAAAATAATTTGTCCATGTAGTTTTATTATTTTCTATATGTTTGTTTGGTGGAAGATGTATTTTATCTTAAGTTGTTAACTTAACACATTTCTTGGAACTCTGTGATTTATTTATTTTAGGATTGCATGAAACATATACATTGTATATTGATTTGTTTCACTGTTTTCATTGTAACTGTTTTACAACAAAACTTGGAAATGACATTTAAAAACTAACTGCAAGAATAAATAAATCAGCTTGCAGGAATTTTAAGGTTACATGATGTAAACTCCCTCTCACTTCTCTATTCTATTTTACTGTGTTATTTTAAGATTAGGACAGGATGAGGAGCATAAAAAAGTGTCCTTATTATTTCCCATTCAGGAAATATCTGTTGTTTTTAGAAAAGTGTGTAACAAAAGTTATTCACTTTGCCTTATCTGGTATATTAAGAAACTATGGCCTTGAAACTGGTAAAAACATTTACATTTATGGTAAAAACAGATAGGAGGCCTTGATGATAATCTGTCCATTTGTTTATCCAATCACCTTTGTAAGTCTTTGTTCCATGATGCATGAATATGCATTGAACGAACAATATAAAACGGAATATGACAATAAACTTTGAAAAAGTTTGACCACAGAACTTTGTGTCTGCGATCATTTCTTCCAGCAGCTGTGCATTCCTGACTGGAAGGATTAAAGGCACCAAGATACAGAAAATAATACAGAAAATGAAGATGTCCTATTTTCAAGAAACTTTTAAATACATTTAATGTCTGTATAGACTGGATTATTAATTTCAAGCGTCTGTTTTTTGTTTTGTTTCTGAAAAATATAGTGCCAAAGCAAAATATCTGTTAATAAATAATAACAGCTATCTGCTACTATAGTTTATTTATAATGATTGCTCACAAATATAAATGTTAAATCTATTTAATAACCAATTTTATTCTCATAAAGCACAAAAAATGTATACTGTGCATGAGTCATTGTATCAATTATATTGGTTTTGATACTTAATATTAGATGAAAAGAAAAAAAGTAATATCACCCGTCCCTAATATTCAAGCACAAGGGCACCATAGTTCCAATGAACATTTGCAAGCTGCATCGCACAGTTGTGTAGTTGGAACGACAGCTCTCCCCCTGTGGTTAGAAGCAGTTTCTTGTTTGCATG
Organism: Squalius cephalus; assembly: GCA_022829025.1. Lineage (NCBI taxonomy): Eukaryota > Metazoa > Chordata > Actinopteri > Cypriniformes > Leuciscidae > Squalius > Squalius cephalus. Next base: position 27,088,325 of record CM040802.1, on the reverse strand, counting down.
TCATGTGGACTCAATAGGCTCTATGCACGATCGCTTCCGCGTTTTGTCTCAGCCCGCCCAGTTACATCCGGTGCTGCGTCGGAAGCCGTTTTTGCATTAGGTGGAGATAATGGCAAATTACACTTGCTGTTTACAAGAACTTCCAGAGGCAGTTAGCTGTCACACATAAGAGTAAGAAAGAGAGGGGCTTTAAATTATAAATTTCGAGCTACATCGAGAACTTTGAGGGTGAGTATTCTCTCATATCGCGCGAAATCCGACTAGCGAACCAGTTTCTAAAATCGTTGTCTCCGTTTCTGAGAAAATGACTTTTATTAAAGGTTTGCCGCTATACACTTCGCTATAGAACGCGCTATGCGGAAGTAAAGATGCTGGTTGAGATCCTACCGGAAATAAGTCAGCAGCGTTCGTGCATAGAGCCTATAAATCCTCATCTTGAGCAAAATAAGCAAGCTGACAACGGGCTGGACATTCAGTACTATCTGTATCTTTTATTTAGAATACATACAAATGTCATTTAAGTCTTTTAGTTTGCCAAAAGATTTAAAGCGTAGTTTTTCTAGTTCTAGTGCGTAAGAACAAGCCTAGATTGATTCTGGAAATAAAGCAAAAGAAAAATTAGAAAAAGTCCTCAGATGCCATGTCCGTAATTTATAGCAAAACATCTAGCATTAACCCTCTGAGGTCTGGGGTGTTTTTGGGGTCCTTGAGATGTTCTGATATGCCCTGACATTTGTGCTTTTTTCAGTTGCTTATAAACATATCAATGGCAAAAAAAAATTACACTCTATTTAGCACAAACAGGACTACCATGATATGTGAGCCACATGTATGTAAAAACTAAAAATGAAAGTTTCTGAAATAAGGCCACAAAACACATACTAAATATATGTCAATAAGACATTTGACTAATGGATGTCGTCGCCTAGAGTTTTTTCTTCAAAATGATGTGAAAATCATCCTGCCTAATCATTCACATAAAACGATACATTGATTTAAGTTTTGTGAAACACTTTTAGTTTGGAAAGGCAATATGCGGATGGGGCGTAAACGATCATGCATATTTAGTAGTTCACACTTGATTAGACAATACCCCTGCATACTTAATGAGCCATTCATTCAGGTGTGTCACCTATAACTAACTTAAATATACAAGCTTCATAAAAATGATCATTCTAGAAGAAAATTTCAGATGGCATTTAGAGGCTTTTGCATCTGAACTCTTCATATATACACACACACACACACACACACACACACACATATATATATATATATATACATACACATATATATATTTGCATACACACACACATATATATATATATATATATATATATATATATATATATATATATATATGTGTATATATTTATACACAAATATAAATTTTATTTATATTTTTTATATATATATTTTTTTTTTTCACAAATTGTGCTTGCAAATTGTATAATATCCAAGGTAAACATGTCTAGTAATTGTGCAGTTAATTCTCATACTGTATTTTCTGTATCCTCTCCCCAAATTTGTTACTAATAAAACACAATACAAATTATTAAAAGAAAAAAAAATATATTTAGCTTTTAATAGTTTGTTTACATCTACCTTGTAAATATATTTTTTTTATTAAAAAGGTTACAATTACAACAACAATTCAAGTGTAATATTACAGTATATTCTACAGTAAAAACTGTACCCAAATCTAGTCAACAAAATGTTGTCTTTCATATTTCGCCTGACTGTAATGTTGTTTTTATGAAATATTAGGGCATATAAATGTTAATTTGCAGTTTAATACATTGCTTATACAAATAGCCTACATTTTATTTCAACATATTTCAGCCGATTTTTACTCATCTCAGTATAGCAATACAGTTTGCTAAAACATCATCATTCATTCACAAACGCGATTTAAATTTAAACTGTCTTTTTGCCAGCTGTGGTAAACAGCGCGCATCTCTGCCGTTCATTCATTCATAAACAGAAACCCGATTCACGTGAGAAGGAAAAAAAAACTTACTACTGTATTCCTCAGCTCAGTCTGATGATCCTTGCTCCTCGAAATACCCGCACTTCTGAGGTATTTTCCATTATTATTATTCCTCACAGCGCTGCGAGACGGTGTAAACAAGTAATGATCTGAATAAACTTGTGTTTTCTCGAGCTGATATGGGGGCGTTCACAGGTTTGCGTGGATTGCCTCAGTCATTTGCGTTTGAATAGCGCGCGCTCTCCGTGGGCATGTCACATTACATTTGAATCAGCTGTAATGAGCTCGACTGGAATCGCTCTCTTTTAATACAGATTTCACAAGATGAGAATATTTGTTTTTTATATAAATTACTTTATTTAAAAGAAGAGAATTCAAGCTTCATGCCTGTGTGTCTGTATGTCTGTTTGACTGAGTATTCGCTGAGTTATTGTTCATTTTCGGACGCGTTTCACAATGGACTACACTGACAGAGAGAAGGCAGAACTCGCTTCGTGTTTATTTTTCTTTATTTGGCAAAAAGCACAACACTTTGTTTTTATTGTGAGTATACACAAAAATAATACACATTTAACAGAATCGATTGATGTATGAAACTTGTTTGTAAAATCAAAGTCAAAAGAGTATTTCGGGTCTCAATTCAACTGATAAGGAAAAAAGCGAGCAGATCACGCCGCGTGATTGTCGACCTCAGAGGGTTAAGTCAATCTCAAACTGATTCAATAAAAGTAGCTACTACTCCACCATGTTTGTGACATCATTAACCAATGTGGTTGAGCGACCAATTTGCGACAATATGGTTTCAGGAAACAGTTGTGACTAGCTAGCCTGACTACGTCAGTCTTCGTACTTCCGCTCAATTTCATTTCGCTTCTGTACTCAGTCTGAGACCGCGTCATAGCTTTCTGTTTTCCTCCGGCCTGAAAACAGCCGGCCACTCAACGAACAGAGGGCGGGCTGAGAGCCGTGACGACGTAGACACTGATTGTACCGTGGATGCGTAGATTTACTTCACATAATCTGCAAAAGTCGCGCACAGCCATGTTCACTCTGGTATTTCGCTCGATGGTTTTGTTTTCGCATCATACACGTGTTTACAGTGGAAGTTAGATGCGGCTGAGCATGCGCATAACACAGGCCATAACCAAACGTTATGTGATTGGCTTACGGGTAACCAATGATTTTAAACTTCAGACAAGCGCCCCCCCCCCCCGCGAGAAAGAAAACGCTTATCTATTATGCCATGCCAGACTCTGTCTACGAAGCAAAGCGAAGTAGCAGAGTCTGGTATTACCAGGCTAGTGACTAGCTAGTTGTTTTCTTCAATGATGCATCGTACTATGGTAGTTAAGTAACGAGTTATGCTGCTGTACAGGAAACACACCCCAGCTCTTTCAAAGACAACAGTCAAAAGACAGACTGAATGGACAAAAAATGTATGGATTATAATAAAAGTAAGAATTACCATAAAATTGCCAGAATGACTTTACCGGTAAATACACAAATATGCTGTGCACACAAGCAACAGCGTTCTGGCTTTTTATCGGTAAGAGACCATTCACACATCAGCTCCAAAATTCCAGTAAATTATGTGATGTCAGTCATTTTAAATGCTACACTGTTGTCTTCATCCGCCCGCACGAGGAAAAGCACTTTAGTTTCACTATCTGTTCAATTTGACAACATTTTTTGACATCTGAGTGAAAGGCATAAGGGGATGATTAAACAGAATGCGTTTTTGCTCTTAAAAACACAAGACACGCATTATAGTGTCCAACTGCAGAGCCGCAACTCTGATGAATAGAAAATGCAAAACTTGGGGCAACGGTCAAAGATGATCATCTAGCACATATTTAAATAGAAAAAAAAAAAAAAAAAAAACATTAAAGAGCTTCCTGTTAACAGTTCGGAGTAATCATGTCATCTCCATAAGAACTTTATGATTGGCCCAAAGTAGACTTCTTGTGTCAGCATGTTTTGATGTTGAATGTGATCATACCGGTAATCTTCATTCCATGTTCACACAGAGCACATTACCGCTAATTTACTAGTATTGTTACAATTCCCTTATTCACGGTATTTTTGAAAAGGTCTTGTTCACACAGGATCTCCTACCGGTAATTTACTGGTAATTTAACTGTATTGGCGCATGGTCTAAAAGGGTTGTCCCTATACTATTAATTTGTAATGGGTGTGTTTTGGGTGTAACGGTGCAATATACCAATCAGAGTCTTATCTGCCATTCCCTTTAAAAGCCAGTTGCGCTCGCTGCATGGCGGATTTGCTATTTACATGGCGGAATTTGCAAACGGGTCTGCTCGTGTGTGAGGTTAAATCGCTTAAGCAGACCATCTATGGGACAAGCCAGATTCCACCATATCTTTATGTACACAATAATAATCTTTAACATTGTAATCCTTTTATTTGTAATATTTGCCATGTTTGTGTGCTGCTGCACGTCCCTGTGTGTGTAATAAGCAGAGTGTACACGCATTGTGCACCCGCCTACAGGTGCATATTACTAATGCGCCCTTTAAATAATAAAAAAAACTATACGCCATTGACTTTAGATCAGGTTTTTGTTGGTCAATGGTCTTTAGTCTATTTCAGTTGCCTCAAAATAGCAACGCACCAACAATGCGCCTGAACACACCTCATTTCAGACCAGCATATGGGCGCAAATGCATTTTCTATTTAAACAACGTGGCGCAGGAAGTGAAAATGATAACTGCGTCAGGCTGAAACTGGCAAAACACACTTGTGTCGCGCTTGGTGTGCCAGGTGTATGTCACTACCAATTTTTGACAAGCTTAATATTGTCCCCACTACTTTTTGAAGCATCACACGGTACAGCTGTAGCTAAAACAAATCAAACATCTCTAGGTGACTATCAGTGTATTAATCTCGATTTGTGTTAAGTAAGGGGCTATTTACACAACACTATTTGCAACTAAAAACGTAAAACATTTTATGCGTTTTGGCCGTTCATTTACATGACAGCATTGTTTTGGCGGCCTGATTGGTTTTTGAAAACGATACCTTTATTGTCTTAATGTAAACTACATAAACTGTGATGTCATGCACATAATTATGTGTCAATCTATAGGCGCACAGTGTTTCTATACAAAGTGATATCGGCAACTACTGGCCTGGCATGCATAATACAATAGTTGTTTTTGTGGATCCTTGTGAGCGGGGATCATTTTGACAAAGTTGTTGTCTGTACACGAAAAAAGGAAAAACTTTTCCATAATTAATACACTGCTGTCGTATAAACACCCTAAGAGGGGATCTTGCGCTGGAATGTGTTGTTATTGAAATCATGCTGAGTGCTTGTTGTCGCAGTTATCAGTGGCAGTGGCTCATTCACAATGCTCATTCGCAGACTCCCTATTTGTTCTGTTGAAATCACAATTGATATACAAATCACTCTTGATATACAATCGCTGATAAACATCTTTGGCTTTAATGAGAAAAAAATAAACAAACTATTCGAGGGTGGATTAGAACCCACTACCTCTGGCACGCTTAACAAAAGTTTTACTGCCAGACCATTAGAACTCACTCTAACAGCGGCGTGAAGAATCTCGGGACTGACAACATATTGCATTATAGTAGATGTGAGGATGAAACTATAACATTAAACATTAAGTGTTCTACTGATATTGATTTCTGGACATCGTAATGTTATTTTTTTACCCCCCCCCCTCCCCTCCCCTCCCCTCCCCTCCCCTCCCCTCCCCTCCCAACACACTCCTGTCCCACCCACTTTATGCCAATGCTTACATTTATATGATTACATGATTTAGTTTTTATCCAAGTGATACATGTGTGCTGAGTGACATCCTTCTCTGATATTCATTCTGCTCTCTGTTTGCTCTGTTGTCGGTGTTTCTTTGTCATAAGCAGCACTGTACTGTACACGCTGCAAGGTATCGGTTTTTGGTATTGGAGCATTTTAATGACTACAAGTACACTGTAAAAAAATTCTAACCTCTCCAAGTCAAAATTTTCTAGTGACTGGTAACATCTAAATTTTTAAATTGGCCCAAGTGCAATTCTTGTTGCAATAGTCTGTTAACATTGGCTCAATGAGAAATAATACGTCAGACTAATTAAAAAATTTAGATGTGACCAGTCACTACTTTTTTACAGTGTATGAGTACACGAGCGCAGTATTAGGGCCGATACCGATATCGGTTTGCTATTTTGGATGCAGCCTCTGACAATTTTTTTAACATCAGTAACATCACTATTAAGGGGACAGTGCATCCCCAAATTTATATTTTTGTAATCATTAACTCACCTTCATGGTTTTGCCTGGATGACTTTCTTTTGTGGAACACAAAAGAAGATATTTTGAAAAATGTTTTTGTCAATAAAGGTCAATTAAGTTCAGCTACTAAAATATAGGCTACATCTCTGTAAAGCTGTTTTGAAACTAAAAGTACTGTGAAAAGTTCTTTTTAAACAAACAAACATGACTTAACTTGACAATCATTTTAATTACTACATCCTTTGTAGAACCGTTTGCCCCGTAGGCCAAATGGAGATGATCCAAACTGAACTGGGATGAGTTTCCCAAAAGCATCTTTAGCCAATTATGGTCACAAGTTCCGTCATTATCTGCTCAGTTCAACGAGTTTGTTTTTCCCAAAACCATAGTTCCACGAACATTCACAAGCAGCATCACAAATTTGTGTGGTTGGAACGACAGCTCTCGACCTGTGGTTAGAAGCTTAGTTTCTTGTTTGCACGCCATTTGGACTCAATAAATCCCTGAGCAAAATAAGCAAACTGTTATTTTTATTTGGAATACATTCAAATGTAATTTCCGTATTTTAGTTTGTCAAGACATTTAAAGATGCTCTAAGTGATGTTGGGTGACGTCACTTCTTGTTGACGTACGAAGTATTGTCAAACAAAACGGAGGCTAGCTCGACATGTTAATACTTGCTGTATCCAACTCAGCCAAGGGTGCGTGCTCATGATCATTTTGGCACACTGAACTATCAATGTGATATGTGATGTGATATTTTGCAATACAGGCATGTATGAACCAGCACAAAATACCAAAGTGAACAACTCAGACACTGTATGAAAAACATCTATTAGGCTATAGCTGTCGGGGTCCCACCACTGTTTAATGTCACTGTTAACTGTTTTTGTCACTGTTTAATGTTTCCTTGTTTGTCTTGTGCCTGCCCTGAGTACATGGCTCTGTATTTGTTTGTTTTGGCCATGTGCTCCTCTTGTCCCGATTCCTGCATTGCTATTTTGAGCGGATCAGGGAAGAAGGATGCTCAGTGCTACTCGTAGCCCTGTTCTGGAAAAACCAACCTTGGTTCCCAGTTGTGATGCAGCTAGCAAGCACTGCCCCATGGCCAGTGCCAGTGAGGAGAGACCTCCTCTCAAGTGGGATTGCCTCTGGGCCTCCCCGTCTACATTTATAAGGTTTTACAACCTAGAGGTTCCCTCCCTGCAGGCCAGGCTGCTGTCGGTCTAAATGACCAGTGTTGTCTGTACTGATGCTATCGGTCCAGAATACTGTGTCTGCTGAGCATAGCTCACTAATCGACAGAAGAAGAAAAAAAAATAAAAATGCTTGGGCAAATTGTATAAGTCCCGCATTTTACCATCAGTTCAGGCCGTAACCCGCCCTGTCTGTATGTTGTACTCTGCGTCCATGTGGCGCTGTTATATGTGGAAGAGCGTTTTCCTATGGGTGTATTGATGAATGATTTGAGGTCAACAGGTATTGTCCGTGTATTTTTACTCCTGCAGATATTTCCAGTAAAGAACATCAGCAGAAAAGGGCTCATCTGTAATCTTATCCAGGATCTGAGCAGCTTTGACACTAAATGATGAATATACATCACCATCTGAGACCTTTAATATGGACACGAAAACCAACTGTGCTAAATTTAAATGAAAGCATGTGTATACTTTACACAGTTTTATTATCAGACCGGAAGGCTGTTTAACAGTAATCTAGCTGCCATCTTTACCATGAAGCTCTTTAGAGATCAGATGGTGGACTAAAGTATTACTGCTTCATGTCCAGAAACATAGTGGTTTCATGATACATAACCTCGTTATGGAATGTATTTCTTTCAAAGAAGATTTTCTAGTGAACTGTTGTTATCCAAAGGAAGAGTTTTGTTTTTATAGAAAAAACAAAAAACAAAAAAAAAACAACTATAGAATAAGATAAATGACAAAATGTCAAAAAAAGGAACAAGTTTGTGTTATTTAAAGGAGACATATCATGCTTTTAAATCGTTCCTTTTTACATATAAATCATACATTTGTAGTCTATATAAAGCGGAACTGCAATGCTTGGGTCTGAATTCCTCATTATTTTAGCTCCACAGGCCCCTTTTCTACCCCTTTTCTGATGTGCGTCTGAGAGCAACTCGTTTTGGTGCGGTCTCTTTAAATACAATTGAGACACTTCATACCCCGCCCCCTCTCCAGGTTGTAGCGGTGACACTCGGTTCAACTCCACCCCGTTCGGCCATTTTTGTAGTTTGATAGCAGATATTATCTAGCGGTTTATCTAGCGGCACAGAAACTTTTTATTCACACGTTATTAACAAAATGTCAACAATGGAAGACTTGTCCAGCCAGCCTTACATGTTCGAGCCAGAGTCGGAGCCGGAGCGAGATGAAAATGAAGACGACGAACCTGCAGAACAACGTCTTCATATGGATGTATCGCAATGGTGTGTTACTGTATTTACACATGAAACTTTGGTCTTCCGACCTTTTACCACCGTGTCGATTTATTTTGATTAATATGTGCGAGGGAGAGAGAGCAAGACAGTGCCTAGTTTGGAGACGGTGAAGTCTTGTTTACACTTTCGCCTGGCTCCGAAGAGAGAGAGTGCGCTCGTTCTTTCAGTTAAACATGCGCCCTGTCACAAGCGCGGCAGTTCATCTACATTAGACGGTGTAATGAAGCGTGTGAGTTACTACATCCAACTAGTGTTGTCACGATACTAGAATTTCTAACTTCGATACGATACCTTGAAAAATATCGATATTCGATACCATTTTCGATACCACAGAGAAAAAAACTGCCACAATATTAAGGGGGTATTTTTTTTATTTAAAGCTAAATATAACAAGTCTAGAACCTGACAATGAGGTGTATTTTACATGAACAAAAATGTCCTGAGGTAGTGCACTTGTTCAAAAGCAAAACCTTTAGTTATATAGTGCCTTTAACAATACAGATTGTGTCAAATCACTTAACAGTATCACATTGGAGGATAGAGTGTCAGTAATGTATAATAATAAGATTAAACATTCAATTTTCAGTTAAAGGCATTTCATTATTGAATTCAGAGATGTCATTGTCTAGCTCAGTTTAGTTTAATTAGTATCTGTGTAATCAAATTGATGATAATCGCTAATGAAGGCAAACTGCAGAATTACATTATATTTTGATTAAAGTTAAATAAGCATAAGTTCATTTACATTTGACCACAATTAAAAATATTTACTTGTCTAAGATTCCTCAGTCAGATTATATTAACTTTAAGAATTACGGTGAAAAAACGAGACGACACACACTCATATCAACAACAAAGACCATCTTGGGTAGGCTAATGCTTCAGAAATGTTAAAATGAGAAGAATTATCATTACCAACCTCTCGAAATGAATTAGATCCGGGTGTCGGTCTTTCAGGTGCTTTGCTATACATACAACCGGCGTAGCGTCATAGAACGTCTCTGAAAAGGTTCACGCCCACTTTTAGGGGAAAACAAACCGCCGACCGCCATACACAGTATCGGATTCAGGATGTGTACTAGCCCTTACAAACATGCCAAAGAGTTGTTGTGTGGTTGGGTGCACCAATAATATCGGTAAAAACCCCAAATTGAAATTTATTCCTTTACCATGTAAAACTAAATATCCGGAAAGAAGGCAATTATGGCTGCAGGCGATACGCCGAGAAGACAGCAACAGGAGGCTGTGGGATCCTGTATCTCCACACACTTATGTTTGCGGACAACATTTCATATCAGGTAAGTTAGGCCTAAGCTATCTAAAATACCTTATTATGTCTTTTTAATAATTATGCTGTTATGCGTTAACTGAAATATCAGTGTATTTGAATTTGCCTACTGAAAACTCATCGTTACTTTATGTTAGCCTAGCTAGCCTACTGTTACGGTCTCGTTTGATTCATCACTGTTACGGGGGAGGTGGTGAAGTGTAAGTCAAATGTGAACTAAGGCTACGTTCACACTGCAGGGCTTAATGCTCAATTCCGATTTTTTGAAAAAATTCGATTTTTTTGCAAGGCCGTTCACATTTCCAATTAAATGCGACCTTTTGTGATCTCCTGTGTGAACGTGAAATGACCCAGAAGTGACCCGCATGCGCAGAAGAGTACTCAACGGTCAACGACGTCACTTGTTGTTTGCGGAAGTAGCTAAACTTGAACTAACTGTGATTCTCTCACACACACACACACACACGAGCGCGCGCAGCGACCGTTACACAAAAGCCAGACAGCAGCCGCTGACCTATCTAATATCAGATTCAGCACAAATAAGTTAACATAACGTATATATAATGGCCGTGGGCTTTTTTTTTTTTTTTTTTTTTTTTTTTAATTAACGGGCTCGTCGAGGTCGACCCGTTCGGCAGATTTACCTCTGCTCGACGAATATGCAGTCCGTTTTCAAACCGACGACTACAGAATTATGACGTTTTTCGCGTATTAATGACGTGCGGGTCGGATACATGCGACCTGGCCGTTCAGACTGAAGTCGCATTTCAAAAGATCGGATATGTATCGGATTTGGGACCACATACCCAAGTGGCCTGGGTCGCATTTGAAAAGATCGGATCTGTGTCGTTCAGACTGTCATGAAAAGATCAGATACAGGTCGCATAGGGGCAAACAAATCGGAATTGGGTCGTTTCAGCCTGCAGTGTGAACGTAGCCTAAGTTTGATCCTCTTGAGATCCCTACTTCACTCCAATCATTGCATTTGTTCATATCGGTGAACTAGCATTCTACAGAAAATGTTGGGGAGAAAACTCAACGAACTAACATTAACAAAACGTTCGTAAATTCTTGTGCTCCATTCAGTTTTGTACACGCATCGGCCGTCCTTGTTAGTAGCCTACAGAAATTAATATTCAGTGACATGTAATTGGGCGATAACAGGGGATGGAAATAGGTAAGTATTATACTTTTATTGGCATAATCATAACTAACGTCAGCTTCTTGTGATTACAGGCAGCCAAATAAACGACAGACTTCATCCGGATTTTGTTCCGTCAATTTTCCCCCACCGAAGACAGGCCGTGTCTGTTACAACACAATCGAGTCGTTTTCATAGCGCAATAAAACGAGCATCACATTCGACAAAGGGCGATACAAAAAGCAAGAAAACCAAGAAGACGTCGGTGAGTGATTGTCCTCCTGCTGCTCTGTGTGATGTGCCTACGGCAGTATGTGAACAGTCTAGCGGTGAAGGTGGAGAGACCTCTGCAGGTCAGCCTGATGCCTTGGCGGTTGGATTTGAAAGACCCTTGGGAGAGAGTGAAAGGGCTCAGATGATGGCAGAGATTGATATGTTAAGGAGAGAGAGAGACGAGGCTAGACAGCAGAGAGACACTGCTCAGGAAAACTTGTCAAGACAATGCCTTAGTGTCAAATCAGTAGAAGGAGATGACTCAAAGTGCAAAAACATGACAGGGCTTAGTTGGGCAGTGTTTTCATGCTTGCATGAATACTTAGTCCAGTTCTGTCCAGGGAGGCTGTTTAAATTGCCCACGCAGGACCAGCTCTTTCTGACCCTTCTGAAACTGAGGTTGAATCCATCTGTTGCCCTCCTTAGCCAAATTCTGCACATAGGACACTCTACTCTCCAGGACATGTTTGTGAGATGGATAAACATCATGTATGCCAAAATTACATTCCTTATCCATTGGCCGGACAGAGAATGTCTCTTCACTACAACCCCACCACACATGAGTGCAAAATTTAACCATCTAACCTCAATAGTTGACTGTTTCGAAATTCGCATCGAATACTCCAGAAAACTAAAGGCAAGGTAAGTAGGGCCTACAAAGAAAAACAGAACAGTGAAAAATGCATTATATTTATTATTATTATTATTTATGAAACAATTCATACTTTTTTTAACACAGGCCCTAAGACCATGTCAGACAAGATGGCAACTTATACAGTCCATCATTTAACTGATTGATTTATATTAAAACAATGTAACACTTTTTTGCTTAACACGGGGCAAAGACTTACTCGCACTACAAGAAGTGGACAACTGTGAAGTACTTCATTGCCTGCAGCCCAGCTGGAAGTATCACATTCCTATCAAAGGGTTGGGGTGGCAGAGCATCTGATGTAAAGATTGTCAGACAATCAGGATTTATATCCCCACTGTACCACCAACCTGGAGATCAGGTAATGTAGACTATTTGATTTAAACCTTTCATAAATGTTGGGAAATGAGGCTAGGTAGTGGTGCTCTGGAATGTATAACAAATAGTTTGGATTTTTCTATACATGTGTTACAGATCTTGGCTGATCGGGGATTTACCCTCCAAGAGGACTTTGCACTGTTAGGTGCCAGCCTAATTACACCAGCGTTCACAAAAGGGAGGAAACAGCTGTCAGGGAGAGAAGTTGAGGAATCCAGAGTGAAGTCCAATGTTCGAATACATATTGGTAAGTTTATCAGAAGAAGGAATCATGTATGATTTCGTTAAATGTTTATTAACTATACTGTATATAAGGAACAACATTTTAGTAAACAGTGCAATATTATATGGCAACCAAAAAAATATATAACAAGTATAAAGATTTTCTTCCCAGCCCTGGTTCTGTTAATTTCACAAACAAGCAGATGGTGTTATCTCTGTGCTTTTGCTTGTAGAGCGTGTGATCGGCGTCTTGAAGAACAGGTATCACATCCTCAATGGCCCACTTCCGGTGCAGTTCGTCAAGTCCCTGAAGGATGAAATTGAAGACAAAGAGGTGGCAACAATGGACAAAATTGTGCATATCTGTGCTGCTTTAGTTAATATGTCATCAAGTGTTGTATTTAACCATGACAGAGTGGGGGATGAGAAATAATCAATATAAAGGCTATAACATCTTAATGATGTAGTTTCTTGGTTTATACACTGTATCCCTTATCTACCTGCATCCACCTCAACATAAAGCTGTCCCTGCACTGTCTGTAGCTTCTGCCTCCATCATCTGAAAACATGCATTTAGCATTTGAACACTTAAAATACATTATTGTTCTTTGGTAATATTATTATAATATGTAATTTGTAATGTATTATTTATTATATTAAATATATGTATGCACAATATCCACTGTCTCTCTGATTAGTGTTTAACAGTGATTTAAATCAGTTGGTTTACCTCCTGGTCCATCCTGGTGAATGAGGCTCCTGTCAGACGCGGGTATATCTGCCTTGCCCAGAACCTGCTAATTGTATCTAGACTTTTAAAAATAAAATCCTCATCTCTTGAAACGCGGAAGATGGTGCTTTGCTGTGGGGTCCAAGTTATGAAGTCAGCATAGCTGGCATGACAGGTAAACATCTGCATCTGCACCTATAAAACATGTTTATTTTAGTTATAGTGTCTTCTCAGATTGACGTGTATACCAAGGTTTATATATATATATATATATATAGTAATCATAATGTACCTGTGTGTGTGGTGGTTACAAAAGTATATAAGCATTTGTAAATAAATAAGTAAATAGTAGTAAATATGTTATATGTAAGATAGATGGCTGACAAGAGAATTTATTCCTTAAATGTGTTTATTTCATTGATTAATGTTCCCTGCTCAATCGTTCTATGATTTGATTGCTTTCACCTTTTGGGAGTGTTCGCCTGCTTGGGGAGGGGGTGGGGCACGCGCGCGCTGCTCAAACAATACAGACTCTGATAAGTGAAGCAGCAGCAGCTCCGTGTCCTGTATTAATTTATACATATATCTCCCCTCATCAGGTATGAATTACATAAAAGCAATGAGAGTATGTTTTTTGACATGTAAGAGTTTAAGAAATGTTAACTACGTTGTTTAAAGTGTTTAAGTTTACTGTTATGACGGACATGTAAAAGTTCGCTTCAAGTCATGTCTGTGTGCTGCGTCACGCGTGCTAGTTACACATTTTCATGCTAGTGATGGAGACCATGCGGTCTCAGAGAAAATACGCAATATTAGAGTAAAGTCCACAAATAACATGTGTTTTGGTGAAATAATACAATGAGTAAGTTGTAAGTGCCAAATAACTGTGAAAATGAGTGTCTGTACTAAAAAGTGTATCAGAAAGAATAATTCTGGCAAACATGAACACATTTTTAGGATTTATTCACATGGAAAATGTCATAAATGTTATCAGTGAATATTTCATAGTACATAATGCTTAATCTGTAGACAGCAGTAAAGGGAAAATACTGTATGTACTGTATATGTAATTCTGTTCTATATTTTGTGATTACTATTGAAGTGATGCACTGTCATTGATCGAGAAAGAATAATTCTATTCTATAAGAGTGATTGAACTGTTTTACATTGTATAAAAAAACAATACAGACTCTGATAAGTGAAGCAGCAGCAGCTCCGTGTCCTGTATTAATTTATACATATATCTCCCCTCATCAGGCGGTGAGGGTACTACATTTTGGAGGCACCGCTGGGATAGATGTTCGATGGAGTGACTCCCTGACCGGTAGAGCCCATTTTGCAACATCGTCCCCTTCTTAGTGACCCAGATGAGCAGCAGTGTGAGATATTCCGGATGAGTGGTGGTAAAGACTGATTGAGCAGTGTGTGCACTTGGTCAAGTCAGTAAGGTAAACACCCTCAAAAGCCTGTCTACACCGCAGCAAAAAGAAAAAAAATGGATGAGTTTAAACATCTTCAAGAGGAAATTTGTGAGAAATTATGCACACTATCACGGGAAAAACTGACAAAACTCAGTGTCTTTCTTCACCTAACACGAGAAGATGAGACAAATGTGACTCGTTTATTCCTGTTGAGCCTCCTTAGTAACCATTTACTAAGAGCTGAGCTAGAGGAGTTAGAAGATGGCGGTATGGCTGAACTGTTAACAATCAATGACAAACTGATCCAGCTCACGGGAATCACAAGTAATGCTCCTGAAAAAGATACAGAGAGGGAGGAAATTAAACTTGGAGATGTTAACACAGCCCAGAGAACAATACAAGAAAGTGGAGAGAGTACAGCTGAATTGTTTTCTACCATGTATATTAGCCCCACAGTATTACAAAATACAGCAGACAGACAGACATATGCAGCCCAGAACCCAGTTCATTCGTCACCCACATTTCAAAGACAAGTTAACGCAACATGGCAGAAAGACTTCAAAATTTCTGGTCTAATAGGAGACCTAGGGCAGAAGGACCGTCTCTCATTCTCCAGTCTGGCACGGCAGATAGAAGGTGGACTTAAAAAGGGCTATGCAGAACAGGAAATAGTAGATTCTGTCATCAGGGCTATCACACCAGGGCTTCAGCTGCGGAGCTATCTTGAGGGGAAGGCAGGGCTGACACTCCCGATGCTAAGGCGGATACTTCGTTCTCATTATCAGGAGAAAAATGCGACTGAATTATATAAGCAGCTCACCAAAGAAGCTCAGCACGCTAGAGAAACGCCACAAAGCTTCCTAATTCGAGCTCTTGATCTGAGGCAGAAAATTCTGTTTGCGTCTCAGGAGAATGACTCCGGGTTGAAGTATGATCCCGCCCTAGTTCAGAATATGTTCTTGCACACCGTCTTGACTGGATTACAAAACGACCGCATCCAAAGCCACCTTCAACCATACCTTTCAGATCCCGCTGTCCCAGACGAAGTGTTGCTGGAGAAACTCAATGTAGCTTGTTCCAATGAATCTGAAAGACAAAATAAGCGAAAATATGAAAAAAATGGTACTGTTCATGCTGTACAGTTGAATGAGCCTGCCCCTGAACAAAAGCTTCAGTCCAAACAGTCGAAGTTCGATTTAATGTCACAACTGAAAAGCCTGAGTGATGATATCATACAGATTAAAGAGTCTATCCAGCAGCCCTTACCTGTTCCTCAGCAGTGTTTTGCAGTTTATGACAAAGACCCAGCATCAGCAGTGTCCCAACAGACCTCAGGATGGACCCGAGTCCAAGAGCACCAGACCTGGAAACCCGAGACGGCTACATACCAACGGCAGGGAAACCCATACATGTCTCCACACCAGTTCTCACAAAGCCAACAACAGGTGAGGGAACAGAAAATACCTCCTCTACCTGCAAACCCAGTTCAGTTGTCCACTGTTCCATCAGAACATTCTCTCCAGCCACGTCAGCATTATTCAATCTTAGAAACTCACCATGGACAGCCATATGTGTACCCTTCTCCTCAGCAGCCCCCCATGTCCGTCAATTATGCAACTCAGCCGTCAAACTTTGCAGCACCGCAGTATTATCCACAGCAGTATATGGAGCCACCACGACAGCACCCCCATCAGTTCCGCCAGTCCCGTCCCTCACGAGCCAGACAATGTTTCCATTGCCAGCAGCGCAACGCAGAAGAACCTTGCACCCATTGTTACCACTGTGGCAGCAGTGAGCACTTCTCAGCTGGCTGTAAGAGTAAAGGCGCCAGACCTCAGCGTGGAGCTCCGTTAAACAGGAGCGGGTTACCCCCAAGGGACAGGGTGTGACCCGAGCGGCAGAGAAGTCCCAAAAACATGAGAAATGTAGCATTGGCCATCAGAGACAGCTTGAGTCCCAGTCGCTTGATAGTACGCTTGATAGTATTTTAACTGCCCCTTGTCAAGTTAACCAGCATTCTGCCATCACGTCCTTAGTTGGAAAACAGTGCCTTGTTACCTGTTATCTACAGGGAAAAAAGATTGAAGCATTATGGGATACAGGCTCCCAAGTATGCATTATAGATGAGGAGTGGAAAGCCAAATATGCACCTGAAGTGACACTGAGAAATATTTCCGAGGCGACCGAAGCACCAGACAGTCTGCGCCTGGTGGCAGCAAATGGAGCGAACATGCCATACAGTGGATGGGTGGAGTTGACTTTCAAGCTGGCATCCCCTGTAACCAATGAGAAAGAGTTAAACATTCCTGTGCTTGTTTTGAAGGACCAAGAATTGCCCAGACCTATCGTCGGGTATAACGTGATAGAACAAATAATGAGACGAAGCGAAAGTGGATCCCTTGATGTGACTAATGCTTGTTTGTACAGAACTGTCAGAAGTGCTTTCCCTAGCATAAAGAAGAAAAGTGTACATACCTTCATCAATTTGGTGACTGCAGAGAGGCTCAGCGAGTACGTAGTAAGAACCAGGAAGGAACCTGTGAACATAGAGAAGCACACCATTATGCAAATTCAGTGTCTGGTAAAAATGCCTCATGTGAAGCGAGATAGTGTGCTGCTGTTTGAACCACATGTCAACCCACCATATCCTGATGGCCTTGAACTGTTTGATACCCTCCTCACTCTGAAAAGGGGTGGTCGCCCGGTGATTACAATCAGTGTGCAGAATGGAACAGACCATGACATCACACTCAGCGGCAGAACAGAGCTAGGAACATTGCAGCCGGTTAAGTCTGTCTTACCAACGGCAAACCCACCATGTGCAGCCACAGCCTCTGTTGTTCAGGTTCCACCAGAATCAACTAGTGGAGATGGCAACCAGGATTCATGGGACCCTCCAGTTGATGTGAGCCATTTAACTCTGCCCCAACAACATCAAGTGAAGCAGATGTTGCATGAGGAATGTCATGCCTTCTCAAAGTCAGATGATGATATTGGCTGTGTTCCAGGTTTACAACTGAGCATTGATTTAAACGATAACACCCCTGTTGCCCGCACATACACATCAGTCCCTAAACCATTATACCAAGAAATGAAAGACTACTTACACGATCTGATTGCTCAAGGATGGGTGGCCAAGTCTCATTCCCCTTACTCGTCCCCAATTGTCTGCGTTCGAAAGAAAGATGGCAGTCTCAGGCTGTGTATTGACTATAGGGGCCTGAACAGCAAAACAATCCCTGATCGCCAGCCAATACCCAGGGTGCAGGATATCCTCGATGGCTTGGGGGGCAATGCATGGTTCTCTCTACTGGACCAGGGAAAAGCATACCACCAAGGGTTCATGTCCCCAGAGAGCAGGTATCTGACTGGATTCACCACACCATGGGGCCTCTACGAATGGATCCGTATCCCCTTCGGCCTTATGAATGCGCCTGCAGCCTTCCAACGGTTTATGGAGGAATGCCTGGAAGGATTGAGAGATAAAATTTGCATACCCTATCTAGATGACATCCTGGTCTTCACTGAGTCCTTCGACGATCAGGTGGAAGCGTTACGGAGAGTGCTTAAAAGGTTGCAATCCCATGGAGTCAAGTTAAAACCTAAAAAATGTGAGCTCTTTAAGAAGGAGGTGCGTTACCTGGGAAGAATTGTCTCAGCTGAAGGCAGTAGTATGGATCCCGCGGACACAGTCGCTGTAACGGCACTTAAGGAAAAGAAACCGAGCACAGTAGGAGAGCTGCGCAAGATTCTTGGCCTGCTCAGCTATTATCGGCAATACCTCAAAGACTTCTCCCGGATTGCCAGTCCCCTCTATGATCTGCTAAAAGCTAACACTGACGGTGAGCCACAGAGGAAAGGAAAGCACAACATAAGAAATAACAAGCGGAATCATGTGGTACCATCAAGTAAATCGATTGAGTGGACAGAACACCATCAGGAGGTACTTGAGAAATTGATTGATTGCCTGGTTCAGCCTCCAGTTCTAGGGTTCCCAGACTTCTCCCAACCATTCATACTCCATACGGACGCATCCAACCAAGGTTTAGGAGCAATTTTATATCAGAATCAGAAGGGAAAGCTGAGAGTAATTGCCTATGGCTCCCGAACGTTGACAGCAGCAGAGAAAAATTACCACCTGCACAGTGGGAAATTGGAATTTTTAGCTCTGAAATGGGCTGTAACAGAAAAATTCAGAGACTATCTGTATTATGCACCAACCTTTACAGTGTTCAGTGACAACAACCCATTGACCTATGTCCTGACCTCGGCAAAGTTAAACGCCACCGGGTGTAGATGGGTATCAGAGCTCGCAGACTTCCACTTTACCATACGCTACCGTCCCGGTAGAGAAAACATAGATGCAGACTCACTCTCCAGGATGCCAGTCGACCTGGAAACGACAATGAGAGAATGTACTGAGGAGTTCTCATCTGACTGTGTGGGAGCGGTAGTACAAGCAGTGGAGATTCAGCGTGATCCAGATGTGTCCCTTGCTGTGGCCTTTCAGAGTGCTCCAGTATATGTGGAGGAAGATGATGGACTCCTCAAACCCCTGTCAAAAGAAGAAATTAGACAAGCACAAAAGGATGACAAGGACATTGGAGTAATCATTGAACACTTACAAGCAGGATCCAGGCCCCCTCAGCAGTGGCGTTCAGTCAACTCGCCGGCCAAAGTTCTTCTGAGAGAGTGGGAGAAGCTGAAGCTAGATGAACATGGCATCCTGTTACGCCAGACGTCACAAAGAAAACAGCTGGTGTTACCAACACAATTCAAAAGAACTGTTCTGAGAGAGATGCATGATGAGATGGGTCATCAGGGACTTGATCGCACCACAAGCCTCATTAGGGATCGGTTTTTCTGGCCCTACATGCAGAAAGACATTGAAAATTATGTTCTGAGAACCTGCTGCTGTATCAAACAAAAAAAACCCTGTCGTGAGACAAGAGCGCCTCTTAAAAATATCAAAACGACCCACCCATTTGAATTGGTGTCCATTGACTTTCTCCATCTGGACAAATGCAAAGGGGGCTATGAGTACATTTTGGTAATCGTCGACCACTTCACTCGATTTGCCCAGGCATATGCCACCACCTCAAAATCTGCAAAAACAGTAGCTGACCGGTTATTCAATGATTTCGCCCTGAAGTTTGGGTTTCCATCTAGAATTCACCACGATCAAGGGGGAGAATTTGAAAACCAGCTACTCACCCAACTCAAAAAGTACAGCGGCGTTGCCGGCTCAAGGACCACCCCCTACCACCCCCAGGGGAATGGGCAGGTGGAACGATTTAACCGGACATTATTGCAGATGCTGAAAACCCTGACTGAAAGACAAAAAGCTAATTGGAAAGATGCATTGAACAAATTGATCTTTGCCTATAATTGTACCAGATGTGATGTGACTGGCTTCTCACCTTTTCAATTGCTGTTCGGACGCTCACCAAAGTTGCCCATCGATGCTCTCTTCGGACTCAACTCCGACAATGACTCCCAAAGTTACAGTGAGTACGTGGAACGATGGAAAAAAGGAATGCAGGAAGCTTGTGAGATTGCGAGAGAACAGGCAAACAAGTGTGCAGAGAGAAACAAAAGGAATTATGACCAACGAGTGAGGTGTACTGACCTGTTCCCAGGAAGCAGGGTCCTCGTTAAAAACCTGACTCCAAGAGGTGGGACCGGGAAACTGCGAAATTTCTGGGAGGATGAGGTTCATGTTGTTACACGCCAGGTGGCAGATGGTGCTCCAGTCTACGAAGTAAAACCTGAACAGAGTAAAGGCAGATCACGAGTTTTACATCGCAATCTTCTCCTTCCATGTGACCATCTACCTCTTGAAATCACACCAGCTCAAAGTACTAAACTAAAACAAGGACAGCAACCAAGAAACAGCAGAACTCAGCCCGCCCGGGGAAGAGAATGTGAGTCAGAGTACGATAATGAAAGTGAAGAGGATGAATACTACTTTCAAGTGGAGCCCTTCCAGATAAGACCACAGGAAAGCAGTGATTGCCTAGAAAAAAGAAATGCGTTATCGCCACAGTCAGTACCTTCTGAGCCTCGATCTAACTCTCCAGTGGTGGAACCAAGGCCACAGTCACCTCCAGCTGAGTCAGAGATGGATCTCCCAGAGTCTGTACCTGAAATAAGAAAAGAACCTAATGAAAATGAACCAACTGCTGACCTAATGCAACAAGACTTACCTGATAGGGAAGCAGCTGCAGCGCCTGGGTCCAGAGACAGGACCTCCGAGGGAGAAAACGGGTACCAGTTCACCAGGAGAAGACGAAGACCGCCTAAAAGGTTTACCTATGACAATCTTGGGTCCCCATCATGCTACAATGTGCAGATAGTGGGCAACAACCACTACCCACACTTTGCATCTAGTGGGATGACAGCTGTGACACCCTGGTCATCAACACCCCTTTGTTACCCCCAGCCTTCATATGTGTGCTATTAACTTTGAATTGCACTACCACATGAAACTCCCACGTCACTAGTTACAGTATGGTCTGTGTTGAAGGTGAAGTACCGCTATACACCACACTACCCAGAGACTGTTTATTGCCCATAGTGTGAAACAGTGATGCGCGGGTCAATGTAAAAACAAACCGCACCCGACCGACGTTTTCAACTAACCCGCCCGCAACTCGGACCGCAAAAAACGAAAAAGAAAATATTGTACCCGACCCGCTTTCTGACCCGCATTTTTTTTTAAAGTAGCTATAATGCTCATCGTAGCGTCTTAATATAACTTAATATTCTAATTTTGTCAAGAATTATAAAAAATCGTCAATATAAGCTCATAATTTGTACTAAAATAGTCTAAATGTTTAGTTTTAAAAACAATTTTAAAAAGCTGGCTATGTCTATTTTGATGTTTCTGCGCAAGTTCAGCAGACAGTGAGGTTCGGGTTTGTTCCGATCAGAGCTCGTGAGCGGAGAGCGCATTTCTGAATATTCCGCTCCGCTCATGGTCGCTCGCCCAACCCAGATGGCCTGCTGGTTCGAAAATATGTGGAATAAGGGCTGCCTCCGACTATTTTTTTTTCTTGTCGACTAGTTGTTCATTTAAGCCATTCGTGGACAAATCGCCCCTTTATATTAAATTAATTATAAGGCTAGCCTACAGGAATAAGCGTAATGACCGCACGCTTAAAGCTTGCCACAAAGAACCGGTTAAAGTAATGATTATGAATGTGTCTAAATTAGCAAGGAGACATTTAATTGTTTAGTAATAAACTGGTGTTTTCTGTGTCGCTGCAAAGATGAAGTTGACAATGCGGAGATTGCGGACTCGCCATGAACGCCAGAGAGAAATGCACATTGCATATGGATTAGCCTACATAATCAGAGAGTATAGCCTATTTATTTTGGTTTGAATATTTTCGTTTAAAAGTAGACATTTCAAGCTTTCTGTAATATATAGCCTATATTTATCAAATCTGTGAGGCACAAGTTGAGTTTCGGCGCCCTCCAGTTCACATGCAGTGATCGCGTACCGGCGCCTTATTTTGTCTGCTATATATTTGCTTCTTATTTAATAAATACGGGCAATTGATTGATAAAACATTGATCAAAATTAAGATACAATTTATACAAAACGAAAATCTTTTAAAAAGAGTTTTCTATAAACCAAAACTTAATGAAGTCGTCAAAATCATGTTTTACCAAAAACAGCGCCGTTGCTAGGGCGCCAGCGCCTCTGCCTCTCAGCGCCTCTGCCTCACGAGTGGATGATAGCCCTGAAGACGCCTAGCAATGATATACCTTTAGTGGTAGTATACCTTTAGTTAAGTTATCGCAGCACGCTAAGAGACAATGTTATCGGAAAATGCAGCCCAGGTATATTCATAATGGAGATTCCAAAGCTCTCTTCTTTGGTCAGAACCATGGAGAGCGATCGAGGATTTACTTTTACAATGCAACACAATATTTAAAGAGCATCAAGCTATTAAAATCTATATTATGTATACGCACAGATAATATAACAGTAGGCTATATTAGTCAATATTTTTTTTATTAGGTTAAGCAGTGATTGGATAACGTTTTTTTATTTTATTTTTATTTAACGTTTTTAATTTAAGGCCCACCCACAATTGGTCTGGCTTATCCAAAACTGGAATCCTGGCGCCGTGCCTGGTTGGTCGTGCCAGTTTTGTGGTTATCAAATGTGTAAATAGCATCGCAAGAAGTAGCCTACACATGACAAAGCCAGCACTTTGGTCATCATCTTTCATTATTTCGGCAAATGTCTCCCACACTTTGCTCTTTCTATTTGTGTATTTGCGGAGCTTCCACTCCCCAGTCTTCACATTTTCTCTTGCCGCCTCCATCTCTACCTGCAGACTGAGCTCCTGCGTCATCTTCGCGCCAGTTATTCAGCCAATAAAGTGTAAATTAAATTTAAAACGTATTCATAGAAAATTGTGTCTAGAACTATATCAATTACAAAGGTTTAATTGGCATCTTTATTTCAAACGACCCGACCGACCGCGACCCGAATATCATTAAAAATATTTTTGGATGACTCGTAACCGCGGGTAACCGCGGGTGACCGCAGGCACCCGCTCATTTCGGATCAACCCGCGCATCACTGGTGTGAAACTATTGAAAAAAAAGAGCAAACAGAAAAACAATGGACTGTTACCAAATATTAAGAAAATGGACTGTTGTGCGGTCTTGAAACTGTGGACACTTTGAGTCACTTTGAGACTTTCTTGTTGACACTTTCTGAATCTTTTTTTTTTCTTGCTTTAAGGACTTTCTGCCATTTTTGCCGGGGCAAATTAATGGACTGTTTTTTCCTCCCTAAAAGAGACTCTGTGGTTTTAAAAGAACTTTCTTTTTTGACACTAAACCATGGGACTTTTACGAACAAGTGCCTCTGGACTATTAAGTAATATGGACTCTTGTATTGTCAAATGATTGCTTGTGAAAAAAAAAAAAAAAGAATGTTGTGCAAGAAAATGTTGGTAACAGTGTTGTGAAATCTGATGTTATGTAAAACAACTGCTGGGTGGAGTTAAATATTGTAAATTGAGCATTGCTGTAGCCTAACTGATTACTTAAACATTGATGTCGGGACGACATCTTATTTTGAGGGGGAGAATGTGGTGGTTACAAAAGTATATAAGCATTTGTAAATAAATAAGTAAATAGTAGTAAATATGTTATATGTAAGATAGATGGATGACAAGAGAATTTATTCCTTAAATGTGTTTATTTCATTGATTAATGTTCCCTGCTCAATCGTTCTATGATTTGATTGCTTTCACCTTTTGGGAGTGTTCGCCTGCTTGGGGAGGGGGTGGGGCACGCGCGCGCTGCTCAAACAATACAGACTCTGATAAGTGAAGCAGCAGCAGCTCCGTGTCCTGTATTAATTTATACATATATCTCCCCTCATCAGGTATGAATTACATAAAAGCAATGAGAGTATGTTTTTTGACATGTAAGAGTTTAAGAAATGTTAACTACGTTGTTTAAAGTGTTTAAGTTTACTGTTATGACGGACATGTAAAAGTTCGCTTCAAGTCATGTCTGTGTGCTGCGTCACGCGTGCTAGTTACACATTTTCATGCTAGTGATGGAGACCATGCGGTCTCAGAGAAAATACGCAATATTAGAGTAAAGTCCACAAATAACATGTGTTTTGGTGAAATAATACAATGAGTAAGTTGTAAGTGCCAAATAACTGTGAAAATGAGTGTCTGTACTAAAAAGTGTATCAGAAAGAATAATTCTGGCAAACATGAACACATTTTTAGGATTTATTCACATGGAAAATGTCATAAATGTTATCAGTGAATATTTCATAGTACATAATGCTTAATCTGTAGACAGCAGTAAAGGGAAAATACTGTATGTACTGTATATGTAATTCTGTTCTATATTTTGTGATTACTATTGAAGTGATGCACTGTCATTGATTGAGAAAGAATAATTCTATTCTATAAGAGTGATTGAACTGTTTTACATTGTATAAAAAAACAATACAGACTCTGATAAGTGAAGCAGCAGCAGCTCCGTATCCTGTATTAATTTATACATATATCTCCCCTCATCAGGCGGTGAGGGTACTACATGTGTAGTATGAGTGGTTCTTCTTCAAGGAGAACAAAGTGTCCAGATGTCCTGTACCATCTTCTGTCCAGTTGATGGTGGGATCGTTTGCCCATTTAAAGGGACACTTGGCTTCAAGTACTCCTTTACCACAGCATCTGACGATCACGAAGAGACAGGGATAGTGCACATTGTAGCTACTTACATCTACTGTGTTTACGCCACGGGAATACTCGGCTTGGCATTTTGAAATATTTCTATGTTTATTTGGCCGTTCAGGCGCGCAACCGAAGACAAAGACTACTTGACCATGTTGCGCTCGGAGCGCGCGCGCACCATCCTGTCAGTAGAATTCAGTTCTCTTTCGCGACTTATCGTGCTTTTAATATTTCTTTTCAATAGCACATCCTGCTCTTTTCTTTCTCATTAATGTTTTGTTATGAACTTTACATAATCGTCAACTGAAATCTGTGCGGATTATCAACAATACGATACATTTATGACATAAAGGTCTCTGCGGCAAAAGTGAAAGTACCAGCGGCCAACGGGTGAAATGTTTCTCTTTGCACAGCAAAGCACCCGTTTCAATAAAAGGATATATTAAAGTTTATAAAGCCTACTTTTACATTTTCATCGCTGTTTTAAAATGAATTTCGCCATCACCTTAAACAAGCTGTTCTGCTTGAATCCCAGTGCAGGAGCTGTAACTGTTAGGTTACCACAGAAACGTAAGCGTTTGGTTGATTACTGTGGTGACTCGTGACACTCGCGAACAGCACTGAACACACACGTCTTCATTTTTTTTATCGTTTGTTGGTAAAGGGTGAGAGACCTTGCGAGCCACACGAGCCATAGGTTCCCAACCACTGGTGTACACACGAAAACGAACTGCCGTGAGACTGGGCTGGTCTGACAGGGTGGGGGGCGTGGCATCACGATGGTGGCTCTCCATCGTGATGTCGGTCAGCCATCACGATGGACGATGATATCGTCCATCGGCACAACCCTATCACAAGACACTCCAATGTATGGCCTCTCTTTAGAAATTCTAAAGCCTGCTATAGCCACCTTTAGGTTGATGTGGGTCTTGAAAATGTCCTCGGTCACCATTACGGAAGCTGAGGTGTTGGATGTAGCGCTGCACAGGCAGAGAGCATATTTATAGGTGTCTATGGCATCCACCTCGTGGTCCTTGCCCCACTGCAAAGACGGCACTCTCAGTGTGACCGATGAGTGACTACAGATTGCGTTAATTAAAGTTTGTGATGGTGTTTCCAGAGATGTGTGCAGGACTCTGTGTGCAGTAGAGCCTGTGATCCGCCCCACCCGATGTTGATGCCAAGCCTTGCAGGCAGCTTGGCCTTTAGTTTCCTCTTCCACTTGGAAGCACTGCTCTTCTGTAAAGCCTTCTAAGTTCTTGTACCAGGGTTTGGGGGTGAAAACATTAGCATGGCTCTTAAAAGTGCTTAGCCCAATGGGAAGCTCCTTAGTGTTAGAGAGCATTTGCAGTAGCTGATTTTGTTGTGAGACCGAAGCTTTTGGAATGGGTCTCTGGTTCCTGACACTTCTTTTTTTGGCATGCTAACTATAGAACTCAATGTCTTTAATCATTGCTGGCTCAATGGTTTTGGTTGAAACACCATTCCAGGCACAGGCGACGCTGGTGCATGCAACTTTGTTGTAACCCAGGCGGACACAGGCTTCCAGCTAAAACAGTACTGCCCCAACATGTGAACAGCTTTCACCAAGTCTGAAAAAAAAAAAAAAAAACATAATCGCAGTTTACTGGCCAAGTACATGATTCACACATATTTAGTTTGGTGCTTATTCACACAAATGAGACAGAGCAGAAGAACGACAGTGTTACAAGGAGCATACATTTGTTTTGTTTCTATAAGTTCAGTCTTACCCTGCCATGCAGTCACAATGGGCTGCCAGGATATTTCCATCACTTTTGACAGCAACCCAGGTGTTGTGAGGCTTCTCTGTGACCCTATAGGATGGCTTAACTTGGGTCTTAAAAATGGTATTGTCAGATTCTTCAGGTTTAAAATGATGGATTGTCTGCACCCATCCATCTATATAAAATTTGTGCGCTTCTAATGATTTGAAGTTTTTCATTTTGCTTACCGTGTAAATTCCTATAAAAGAAACAACACCATCATTTAAAAAATGTTTGATACTCTTCACTGTACAAACAGGCTAAACATTATTGAACAATATTATCTCAATAAAAATGTATTGACATAAGCTTGATTAGAAAGAAAGCAAGACAATAGCTGCCTTAAGCATACAGTTTAAGTTATGTAAGCTTCCCACAATTCCAATATTCTACACTATATCATGATCATCGTGTTATATTAGATAACTGCTGGGCTGTCTTTAGTGTATGTCTGTTATCATCTACCCCAGGCTACCTGTCAAGGATGGGCAGTATTTCAGAAACATGTATGTAAAATATGTATTTAAATACAAAATACTATTTTGTATTTTAAACCCTTTGGAAAAAAACAAATGTAATTTGTATTTAAACATTTTTCACACAGTAGGCTACCCCTATTATGTATTTGTATTTAAATACATTTTCCCACACAGTATTTTGTATTTTTATTTTAAATACATTTCCATGTATTTATGCCCATCTCTGCCTAACATCATCATCCATATCTTCAGTAGCAGTTTTAACATTATGTCACTGGCCTCACTGTTTTAATGGATCCAGTTATCCAGCCGCTAAACACTTCCACAATAAACTCCACGAAGGTGCAATTTATGAAGTTTAATCATGAAAAGTGTGAAACTACAAAGAGAAAAATACACAAACATGAATTTCACAAAATAGATAGATCATTAAATAAATGAGCATTCTCAAGCACACAAGGCAAAGAACCAACAACAATACAGTTGAATCAACAGCATAGATTAATACTTTGCAAACTTGAGTAGAAAAAATGTAACAAACATGCTGAATTAAGTGCTACATTACATAACACAACAAAAAAGAACTAAATGCTCACTTAACAAAATCAAACAGTCACTTACAGATATTGCATTTCAAAGGGCTTTGATAAGCAAGATGAAGATAGATGTCTGCAACCACATGGAGTACCTTGCACAACTAAACCACTGAAGGAATATGGCCTACTTCCTCTTTAAAACAGGAAACCATTGGAAAACTAAGGAAAACCCCAAAATAAGTATCAAAATAAAAGTCCTTGTTGAAACCGAAGTTTAAAGTCCAGCACACATTAAGTGACATGGCATCTGACGCACAGAAGCCAATGGCACATGCCACTATGCGTATTGGCACATCCGGTGGCACATCCGGTTTTCATTGGCATGTGCCAGTGGATAGTGGCATGTGTCACTGACATTATTGGCATGTGCCAGTGGTGGATAGTGGCATGTGTCACTGCACTGACATCGCAACACACTGACACTGACATGACACCTGACTGACACGAGTCGCGGAACATGTCACCGTGTTGCGACACCTCCAGTAGTGACTAAAAGATTAATCAAACACCTATAGCCTACTGACGTAATTGTGGCACAAAATCCTAAATAAATAGTCTAATTTTGTGATTTTTAAAATATCAATTAAACGAATTAAAGTGCATTAATATTTTTTCAAACGTGTTATTTGTGTCACGTCTTTATTTGATTGGTATGTGCCACTGAATGTTTTGTAATACCAGAGCTACTTTATGATGTTTATCTCGCAAAGTCACAAACTGCCCATTCTAGGAAAGACACGAAAAAAATCTATCATGGGTCACTACGAATACAGTCGCGTCCGTTACTGTAAACCTTTATTTTTGCGTGATGCTGCACAGACGCACGCCAGTAGGTGTCAGTATAAGTGAGTGTAACATTGGCCAGCGCATCTGTGGCTTTAGGCTAATATTTCAAAAATAATTGTATCGAATTATGTATGTAGGCTACACATTAACTTAGCGATATTATAAATCATATTTTTTGACAGCATAAAGCAAATTGTTATGCAAGTGGCATATGACGCAATCCATTGGCACATATCACGTTTTAGTGACACATGCCAATATCCACTGGTGGTACATGCCAGTTGGCCTGAGTCACTAAAACTGACATGTCTCTTTATCTTGTGGCACCTCCAGTAGTGACACCTGCAGCTGTCTGCCAGAGTATAATGTAGATTATGTAACAAATGCACATAGTTAATTTGTACAACAAAAAAAAAAATTTATTTATTGAATAATTCCATAAAATTAAGGTAGGTCCTGTTTGTTGAATTTTTAAAATGCACTGAGCACTTTTTTGCACTTGTATAAATAGAGAATATTGCTAGTAGCTCGGTATACTCCTTTTCAGATAGGCCTACATAGCCTAACAAACAAATGATTTTTAATAATTAATTTTTTTACACTTTTTGGAAGGACTTGAAATATTAAAGCCACAGATAAGAATCTTGCTCTGGCCAGTGTTACACTCACTTATACTGACACCTACTGGCGTGCGTCTGTGCAGCATCACGCAAAAATAAAGGTTTACAGTAACGGACGCGACTGTATTCGTAGTGACCCATGATAGATTTATTTCGTGTCTTTCCTAGAATGGGCAGTTTGTGACTTTGCGAGATAAACATCATAAAGTAGCTCTGGTATTACAAAACATTCAGTGGCACATACCAATCAAATAAAGACGTGACATAAATAACACGTTTGAAAAAATATTAATGCACTTTAATTTGTTTAATTGATATTTTAAAAATCACAAAATTAGACTATTTATTTAGGATTTTGTGCCACAATTACGTCAGTAGGCTATAGGTGTTTGATTAATCTTTTAGTCACTACTGGAGGTGTCGCAACACGGTGACATGTTCCGCGACTCGGTGTCAGTCAGGTGTCATGTCAGTGTCAGTGTGTTGCGATGTCAGTGCAGTGACACATGCCACTATCCACCGCTGGCACATGCCAATAATGTCAGTGACACATGCCACTATCCACTGACACATGCCAATGAAGACCGGATGTGCCAATACGCATAGTGACATGTGCCATTGGCTTCTGTGCGTCAGATGCCATGTCACTTAATGTTAATACCGCCTCTCCATATCTTGCTGTTATGGAAATATCATGAATTACGGATGATGCTATCGAAAGCTAAATCAGGCTAGTTGTATGGCTGGACAGAAAAGTGCACTCAGTTCTAAATATAAAGACATAATATATACATTTTAAGATGTTTACTTCTTAAAACCTAAGTAAAATCATTCACTCGCTACCTGGTGACTCGATTAGGTACGAGTAAATGTCCGGGTAAGACACTTCTGGCCACTGGGTGGGGTTGTTAGACCAATTTGACGCGGGTAGAATGAAGGGACATGTTTTTAAGTTGCTCAAATTAAGCTTATAAATGTAGCGTTCACGCTCTATGGAAGGCAGGGTGGACATATAATTACTCGACATATTTTATCTAAGTGATTTCTAAAGTTATACACGTCTGCCGGCTGTGTACGAACGTTGTTTTGTGCCGCTATTTTGTATTGAAGTCTATGGAAAATCTTGTTTGTTTTCCCCTAAAAAGGGGCGGTAACGAAATTGACAGTTAAGTTCCCGGATGTGCCGGTTGTATGTATATTAGGCAGCGATCACACGCGACACGCGAGGCACACAGCATTACATTAACACAGAACGAGCAGTGCGCTGCGTTTGTTACTGTATGTTGCTAGGCAACCACTGAAACCGCTGTCCTATCAGTCAAGTAACCGTCAAATCAGCCTTTTATTAACTTTATTTACTTTCTGTTAACATTGTGGTAGTTACGGTTCGTGAAGTCGTTAAGCTCCTGGTAACCCGCGAGAGCACCACAAGTTTATTATCCTCCATCATCGCACTCTCCGGGCCGGGCGTTCAAGCAACTGTAGCTTTTCATCACTAAAAAGGAAGGCTCGCGAGGCGCATAATTAGCTAACTTAGCGCGCAGAGCGCTCGCTGGAAACCAATTGAAAATGGATGCCTCTCACTGCAAAAAACACGTCAGGTGTGATCGGACCCATTCACTTCACTTTTGCTATTTAACCAGAGCAAATCATGAGACAAGTGTGCGTGTGGTGTTTGTTTGGAGAGAAGTGAAAGTGACAGTTCGGCTAATATCGATACTTCGGGAAATTAGTATTGGTACCGTTCAGAAATTTCAGTATCGATATTTATCGAAATATCGATATTTTTGACAACACTACATCCAACAACCGAACATTTTAACTTACCCTCTCGTAACTTCTGCATCCTTTAGCTTGGACTACAAAATTGCAGCGAGAAATAAAAATGGCGGATTGCTCGAAGTGTTGGGCCGGAAGTCAATGTCCTTATTTGGCAGTTCCGCTGCAAATACTGTGACGTAATAGTTCAAAAAACGTCATAGAGAACAGAAAAATCGGAACAGGTTGAAAAATATGACCAAAACAGAATATAAAGATATCAACGAAGCACCTGAAGAGAATAATTTCAACTTTTCTGTACTTCTAAACACTCCAAATATACAACAAAATGCATTTAAGGGCTAAAAAAGTGGATTTAGCATGATATGTCCCCTTTAATGTGACCTTTTAATGGTTATATGTGTGTTTACCGATGTAATGTCAGGGTGTTTGCAGGCAGACAGACGAAGACAGATAAATAAACTTCAATGAAATTTAATAGCAAGAATATTCAAAAACAGGCAGTGTTAGCAAACAACTAAACATGATCATGACAAAGAGTGAAGACAGGGTAACAACTATATAGCGAGCTAAACAAGTTAATAAATAGAACAAAGCTGGAACAAATGAACAAATAATGACGTGACCATGGTAACTAAAGAGTGGCGGGAAATCAAACTAAGGAAGGCATGAACTGAAGAAATACAAACTAAAAGTCCTTGAACTGAATAAAACTGAACATAGTGGTGACAAATGTGTCGGACAAGTGCTATTAATGTTTTTCTTTTTTCAGTGTGTTCCTGACTGTGTATATAACAGGTACTTTTGATAAACAAAACAATGGGTTCCACTTTATTTCGATAGTCCACTTTAGACATTTTACTAACTATAAGCAACTTTGCAATTACTTGTCAACTAACTCTTATTAGAGTATAGGTAAAGGTAGACGTTGGTTAGTGTTATGTATTAGGGTTAGTAGAATAAGTTGACTTGTAGTTGCCAAGTTACTTATAGTCAGTAGAATACCTTTTGGGGGATCATCACAAAATAGTGCAAGCATATATTAAGCAGACAGTCTACTAATACTCTAATGGCAGTTAGTTGACATGTAGTTGCAAATTTACTTATAGTTAGTATAATGTCTAAAGTGGACTATCGAAATAAAGTGTTACCAAACAACGTATAATCAGTGTTGGGAAGAACTTTGGAAATAGGTTACAGATTACAAGTTACCTTAAAATGTAATAAGTAATGTAACTACGAATTCTGATGATCCCCTTAGATCAGATAACAATTTAAGCTGTCAAGATGTTACAACATGCCCCTCATATGTTAAATGGGGCATGTTGTCACATTTCACTTCCATTCTTTCAGGGTAAATACAGAAAAAGTAAACACTGTAATAATGAAACAAAATTAC
The DNA here is from genome assembly GCA_022829025.1 of Squalius cephalus. Taxonomy (NCBI): domain Eukaryota; kingdom Metazoa; phylum Chordata; class Actinopteri; order Cypriniformes; family Leuciscidae; genus Squalius; species Squalius cephalus. The sequence continues at coordinate 27,055,824 of CM040802.1, read as the reverse complement.
ATTAATGTACTTGTGAAATTAATGTGGAACAAAATTAATACTTTAAACCCCATGTGGATTTACACAAACTGAGAAAGTCAAAAAGTGGTATGTTGTGCGTGGCTGTTCCCTACATCATTTAATATTTATTTTTTTTTGCACTGGGACACTGACCATAAAATACACTTAAAAACACAGTATTCGATGATCATAAATATTGATCAATTTATTTGTGCGCTGCAATCCAAATCATCAGAATTCATGCTCAAATGTTAATTGCTTCATCACCAATTGCAGAATATCACGAGGAGCTCTAGAAACATGTAGACAATGTAAATTGACAACAATGGGACAACAAATTTCCTTCCTGCCGTTTTTATTTTTTTCCAGAAATAGATTTTTTTCTCCTCAGCACACTTACTTAGAAATGAAAGTAAAAGTGTGTCATGTGCAGGAAATGTCGTATTAACGAAACAATTATCAAACAGTGCATTAGTGAATCAAATCTGCTCAACTTAACAGCTGAATCGACAACAGTCTCCTGTCCCACAGACTCTATCTGGAGATATATGGTAAGTTTTCCTTCAAATTATGATGCTTAAATTGGACTAAAATTAATATATATATACTGACTATATAATGTTAAACAAAAATAGGGGTGAGTGGGGCACTACCTAACGCTGGGCTAGTTGTAACACGCGGTTCGAAACTTTCCACACATGCCAGCATGGCAAAACTTAGTGCATTTACTAGTTGCCCATATAAACACTATATAGAGGAAAAAAATTGCGCCAACATTAAAATCTTTGGAAGATATTACTGAACATTTAACCATAGCAAAAGTACATTTCTTAATCTTAATTTTTCATCTCTGTTTTTTGTGTTTATTTAAAATATACAAATATGATATTATTTTAAACGTATATCTGTTATTTAAAGGTTGAGATAGTTCTTTACTGCTGATTTAACCAGCAGAAGACACTATCCGGGTTTAAATCCTATTTGCGCAGATGGGGCACGTTGTAACACTGAACTACAATATGACCCTATTAGAAGAACTATGCTATTCTATTCTATACTTGTATAAATAATATTGAGAAACCATGAGAAAAGGGTGAATAAAGACAGAATCAATGTTCAGAAATTATTAATCATTATTATTATTATTATTATTATTATTATTATGTTTTGAACTATGCTGCCTAGCTGTGTTTTGTGGTGTGTTTGTTAAACTCAAATTACATTATTTTTAATTATTAAAAAATGCCATTATTTTAAACAAAAAATGTAATTCTATTTTGACAAAATATTTTATTTTGTCTTGTATATTTTTTTTGATTAGATCAGATCACATGTAAGCAGTCATATGGACATGTTACAATGTGCCTCTCACGTGTTACAACATGCCAACGCTATCTCACGACCAATTCGTACGAATGATAAAAAGTTGGCTAATTCGTACTAATTCGTACGACCTAGCTCGTACGAATTTGTACGATTTGTCTAAACCCACGTGATGGGTAGGTTTAGGGGCGGGGTCAGGGGTAGGTCATTCGTATGAATTCACACGAATTGGACAATTCGTAAAATATGTACGATTTTGCAAAAATCGTACTAATTCGTACGAGTCAGGTCGTATGAATTCGTACGAATAAGCCACCTCGTAGAATTTGTACGTTTTCCCGTGAGATCGGGCTCAACATGCCCCACCTATGGGGCATGTTGTCACATTTCACTTCCATTCTTTCAGGGTAAAATCAAGAAAAAAAAAAACAAAAACAAAAAAACATACACTGTATGTTTATAAGCAACTGAAAAAAGCACAAATGTCAGAGCATGTCAGAACACCCCCAGGGCCCAGAAAACCGCTCAGACTCCAGAGGGTTAATGAAACAAAACCACAGTTGTATACATGTGTGAAATCAATGTGGGAAAAAATAAATACTCTGAACCCCAAGTGAATTTATACATGCTGAGAAAGTCAAAAAGTGTTTTTGGCTGTGCCCCGCTCTCCCCATCACTTTAATGTCTAAAATAACATTTCTTTAATTGTTTAACAATTACATCATGTAATATTTATTTTGGATTGCTGTGGGACAATGACCAGAAAATACACCAAAAACACAACATAAAATGATCATAAATATTTATGTTATTTGTGAGCTGTAATCTGAGGATGTGGTCTTGTAGCTGGCTTCCGCTTGCTTGTATGCTCTCTCTCCCCAAAAGATCTTCCACCCATGAAAGCTCTAAAGGCCCCCTTTTATAATCACTATTGAAACACATTATCTCTACATTTATGCACGTGTTGCTTCTACTTGCGTTAACAGTTAAATTATTTGCCGTATTTACTTGCGTCAATACATTTCTTTGCATTTGCATTTCAATATCCATCATGGCACCATTTCAATGTACTTTATATGAATATCAACAGATTCTATATGTTTCTGAGCTTGTATTAATAAGACAAGCTGTTTTATTAATATTTCAAAGCCTGCTTGGATGGTATAAATCACGTTTTACAGAGCAGCAAAAATGTTTGAATTTTCTAACATTAGAAAGAAATACTATTACATAAAAACACTGAGACTGGATCAGTTTTGAAAACAGTGTTTGGCAACTGTTACTAACAGAGGTGGGAATGTCTGTGTGTGGTTACCCAAAACAACTATATACCACATACTCTAGCAACACCCCATCAACTGCATAGCAAGAGCCTAGCAACCAGCCCAAATAACCTTGAAACCATCTAAAATCTTGCGAACATCTATATATTCTGGTCTAACGGACCACACTATTTACGTCTTTGAAACAAGACTATAAGTTTGTTTTAAGACAAGCTCGTATAAATTTGTCTTTCAAACTTTTCAGTCTAGTTATTACAGTTCCCTTTCGTTGTCACTCCGAGTTACGTCGGATGACGACGAATGGGGTTTCGCTTAGAAATCCTATCATCTTCGAGTATTAAAACACGAGCCAATGGCAAAGAAATGCCATGGGTCTGCGGAATTTGCATAGCGTAACTCCGCCCCACCCTGGGGGTATATAAGGAAGTCGCTGGCAACATGCAGATATGTTTTCGCTTCGGAGCCAAGTTGATGTACTTCACTCCACAGCCAAATTCTGAGTTATCTCTTCATCTCTTCGAGACGAGCCTCTCTCCAGGTGTTGGTGTGACAGCGAGTTCCAGCGAGTGCACATTCCCTGCTGATCTGTGCAGTGATTTGCCAGAGTTTGTGTGTTCTCTCCCTGGTCGCTTCAACACTCTGTGGAGAAATCTCCTTTCACAAAAGAGCATTGCACGCGGCACGTCTTTTTAAAGATGCCTCGCCCGTGCACTTCTGGTTGCGGTCTATTTGTGTCTGACTCTGATGGGCACAATCGCTGTCTTGTGTGTCTGGGTGTCGAGCACGCTAAGGCAGCGTTTGTGGATGAGTCATGTTCCCACTGCGGGAACATGCCCATCGCACGGTTGAGATCGAGACTCAATGATCTTAATGTGAGAGTCCCCTCATCCGCACCCCGATCTACTGGTCCCGAGAGGGCTGGTACTTCGGCTGGCGGCCAGGGTGATCTGAGGGTTACAGTGTGGAATAAAGCGCCGACTATTCCACGCTCCACACTTCCCTCTGTTCCCGTGCAACCCGCGAGTGTCCGCGTGGAAACCGCTGTACAGTCCTCTGACTTGCCGCGAGTTTCATTCGGCGCTCCAGAGGAAGACTCGATGTCGATCGCTGCATCACAAGGTGGGCAGGAGTCCTCGGGAAGTGAGGATTCGGCTGTGCTGCCACCCTCGGGTGTCCCAGCATTGTCCGAGTCTGATCCCGAGATGACGGCCATGCTTTCCCGGGCAGCCGCGGCGATCGGTCTTGAGTGGTCCCCGCCACCTGGGCCGGTTCGTTCGCGGCTGGACGATTGGTTTTTGGGTGCGGCTGCTGATCCGCGTCGGCGGCCAACCCCAATGCCTTTTTTCCCGGATGTGCATGAGGAGGTCACGAGGTCCTGGAAGGCACCATTGTCTTCCCGTGATCGTTCGGCGACCGCCTCCGCCTTGCCTCCCCTTGATCAGGCGGCCGCCAAAGGGTACACTGGGGTTCCCCAGGTTGAACGCTCTGTTGCGATGCAGCTGTGTCCTCAGAGTGCTTCTTCCCGCGGGGACCCAAAGCACCCCTCCAAGGCCTGTAGGTTCTCTTCCACCCTGGTGGCGAAGGCCTACAGAGCTGCGGGGCTGGCGGCCTCCTCACTGCATGCCATGGCGACTCTGCAGGTCTACCAGGCCCAGATGTTGCGTGATATGCACGAGGGGAGGTCTGACCCAGCACTCTTCGATGAGTTGCGTGCCGCCACCGACCTTGCTCTCCGAGCGACGAAGGTGACCGCACGCTCGCTGGGTCAGGTGATGGCCACTTCGGTGGTCCAGGAGCGACACCTATGGCTAAACCTGGCTGATATGCGGGAGGCCGAGCGGACCCGGTTCCTCGACACCCCCATATCCCAGGCTGGCCTGTTCGGCGGTGCAGTCGAGGACTTTGCCCAGCAGTTCTCGACTGCCCAGAAGCAGACTGAGGCTCTAAAACACGTCCTGCCCCGGCGGCCCGCTGCTCCGGCAGCGCAGTCGTCGGCACAGGTGCCTCAGCCCGCTCGCCGCCGAGGGCGCCCTCCTGCGGTTCCCGCCCCTCCCGATCGGCCCCAGCAGTCCGCTGCTCCCGGGTCGCGTCGGAGAGGAAGCCGTAGGAAGGCGCCACAGCCCTCTCCCGCCCCGCGCCCCGCTAAACGCCAGGCTAAGCGGCGCTCCTGAGACGGGCTGCTCAGAGATGGCGATGAGTTCTGTTCAGGAGCCGGTAGCAGGGCCGCTCCTTCCCCCGGTGGAGGGCCGGGGGAGAATCCTTGGTTTTCCCATCCCCGCTGCTCGTCCCACGACGGGCAGCACCCTAAAATGGTTAAAGAAAGAACTCACTTTCCCATCTCTGAGCACACGGAGTGTGCGGATGAGAGCACGCGCCGCCCACGGGCCACGCTCCTCTCATCCCCCTCTGTCGCCAGACCCCTGCCAGAGCACGCCCCCGTGGGACGCTGGTCCTCCCCTGGCCTTCTCTGGCAGGACGCGGTTAATGACCGTGCCCCCGCACCGGGCCGCTATGCCACCCACGCCTGGGCCGGTCATTCCGCCTCGCTGCACCCCCGACGGTACGTCTGTGGTTCGTATGACCCCGCTGGTGCACTTTCTGGAAGCCTGGCTAGAGCTTCCCAGACTGTCCCGCTGGGTCGCGAGAACCATCAGGCTCGGCTACGCGATTCAGTTCGCGCGATCTCCTCCCCGCTACAGCGGAGTCCGCTTCACTATGGTCGGTGGCAATGCCCCTGTCATGAGAGCGGAGGTCGCCACCCTACTGGCGAAGGGTGCGATCGAGATTGTCCCTCCAGCCGAAATGAGGTCCGGCTTCTACAGCCCTTACTTCATTGTTCCGAAGAAATCGGGTGGGTTACGACCGATCCTGGACCTGCGCGTCCTGAACCGCTCCCTTCACAGGCTGCCGTTCAAGATGCTCACGGCCAAACGCATTTTCGAGTGTGTGCGGCCACAGGATTGGTTTGCAGCGATCGACCTGAAGGACGCCTACTTCCATGTCTCCATTTTACCTCGACACAGACCGTTTCTACGGTTTGCTTTCGAGGGGCAGGCATACCAGTACGCGGTTCTCCCTTTCGGGCTAGCCCTGTCTCCTCGCGTCTTCACGAAGGTCGTCGAGGCAGCCCTTGTTCCCCTACGCGAACACGGGGTTCGCATCCTGAACTATCTCGACGACTGGCTCATCCTAGCTCACTCTCGAGACCAGGTTTGCGAACACAGGGATCTTGTGCTCCGGCACCTAGCTCGTCTGGGCCTTCGGGTCAACTGGGAGAAGAGCAAACTCTGCCCAGTGCAGAGGATCTCTTTTCTCGGTATGGAAATCGACTCGGTCGCCATGTGCGCGCAGCTTACGAGCGAGCGCGCGCAGTCACTGCTGACTTGTCTTCGCCAGTTCGAGGGCAAGAGTGCGGTCCCACTGAAACTTTTTCAGAGGCTCCTGGGGCATATGGCGTCCGCAGCCGCAGTAACGCCGCTCGGATTGCTTCATATGAGACCGCTTCAGCTTTGGCTTCGCGATCGAGTCCCGAGGTGGGCATGGCAACACGGCAAGCTCCGGGTCCCAGTGACTCCGGCCTGCCGTCAGACCTTCACCCCGTGGTCGAACCTCAGCTTTCTACGGGCCGGAGTGCCCCTGGAACGAGTTTCCCGGCATGTTGTTGTCTCAACAGATGCCTCCACCACGGGCTGGGGCGCCATGTGCAATGGACATGCTGCCGCGGGCTCCTGGACAGGACCCCAGCGCCTTTGGCATGTCAATTGCCTCGAGTTGCTGGCTGTACGTCTCGCCCTGCACCGCTTCCATGCGTTGCTCAGGGGTCAGCACGTACTAGTCCGATCAGACAATACCGCGACAGTAGCGTACATCAACCATCAAGGTGGTCTACGCTCCCGCCGTATGTCGCAGCTCGCTCGCCACCTCCTCATATGGAGTCAGAAGCATCTGAGGTCGCTTCGAGCCATTTATATCCCGGGACACCTGAACCAGGCGGCCGACGAGCTGTCTCGAGTTCGGCCTCTCGCTGGAGAATGGCGGCTCCATCCCCGTACGGTCCAGCTGATTTGGGATCAGTTCGGCGACGCACAGGTAGACCTGTTTGCCTCCCACGACTCGTCCCATTGCGACCTGTTTTATTCCCTGACCGAGGGCACGCTCGGCACGGATGCACTGGCGCACAGCTGGCCGCGGGGCCTACGCAAGTATGCGTTTCCCCCAGTGAGCCTTCTTGCGCGGACCCTGCGCAAGATCAGGGAGGACAAGGAGCAGGTTATATTGGTTGCCCCATACTGGCCCAGCCACACCTGGTTCTCAGAACTCATACTCCTTGCGACAGCACCTCCTTGGCCAATTCCTCTGAGGAAGGACCTCCTTTCTCAGGGACGGGGCACCCTTTGGCACCCTCGTCCCGGTCTTTGGAACCTCCACGTGTGGTTTCTGGACGGGACGAGGCAGGTTTGAGTACCCTACCACCAGCGGTGGTGGCTACCATCACTTCCGCTAGAGCATCGTCCACGAGACATGTCTATGCGTTGAAGTGGAACCTCTTCGTCACCTGGTGTTCTTCTAAAAATCTTGAACCCACGAAATGCCCCATCAGGGTCGTGCTTTCCTTCCTGCAAGAAGGGTTGGAGCGAAGGCTGTCTCCCTCCACCCTGAAAGTGTATGTTGCCGCCATTGCCGCACATCACGACGCAGTTGATGGTAAGTCCTTGGGAAAGCACGACCTGATCGTCAGGTTCCTGAGGGGAGCCAGGAGACTAAATCCTCCTCGCCCTCCCCTCGTACCCTCTTGGGACCTCTCAGTGGTTTTAACTGCCCTGCAGAGTGCTCCCTTTGAGCCTCTGCAATCAGTGGAGCTTAAGTTCCTGTCAATGAAGACAGCGCTCCTGGTTGCATTGGCCTCCATCAAGAGGGTAGGGGACCTGCAGGCATTTTCGGTTGACGAAGCGTGCCTGGAATTCGGGCCGGCTAACTCTCACGTGATCCTGAGACCCCGGCTTGGATATGTGCCCAAGGTTCCTACCACACCCTTTCGAGACCAGGTAGTGAACCTGCAAGCGCTGCCCTTGGAGGAGGCAGACCCAGCCTTGGCACTGCTCTGTCCAGTACGCGCCCTTCGTGCTTACGTAGACAGAACGCAGTGTTTCAGGACCTCAGACCAGCTCTTTGTCTGTCATGGTGGGAAGCTGAAGGGAAAGGCTCTCTCCAAACAAAGGTTGTCTCACTGGATAGTGGACGCCATTGCTTTGGCATACCAGCAGCAAGGTCGGCCGTGCCCCCTTGGTGTGACGGCCCACTCCACTCGGAGTGTGGCATCCTCTTGGGCTCTAGCGCATGGCGCCTCGCTAACAGACATCTGCAGAGCTGCAGGCTGGGCGACACCTAACACATTTGCGAGATTCTACAATCTCCGGGTAGAGCCAGTTTCTTCTCATGTACTCGCTTCAACTAGCCGGTACTAGATTCTGCTCAGGTGTCTTCGCTTGCTCGCCATTCCTCTCCACGGACGGGATACGTGCGATATTTTCCTCAGGTGAGCCTCATAAGCCCTGAGTCTCCTCCAGCACTGACGACGTCAACGCCAGAGTTATGCCACTGGCAGCTTTCGCGCTTGGCTAGGTGCCTCCATGTGCATGGTTCCCTTCGGGCGACCCCCACATGTGTATTCCACTGTAAGCCTCTTTGAGCATGTGTCTTTCCCTTGGCAAGCCACCTTGCCACCCCTGGGGTTGAAATATTCCACCTGCGGCTGGACACCCCAGTGTTACTCCGTATGCAGCCCTTCGGGGTCATATGTGTATTCCAAGTCCCCCCCTTCGGGTTGGGCATGATTGCATATTTCCACTGGATATGCTTCCCAGTGTACCTTGGTATTCCTGTGTTAAGTAGGACTCCTTCGTCCGTGCTAGTTTCACGACAGGGAGCTCAGACTTACGCAGGGCACTGGAAGACAGTCGAGAGGTGGCGTGATTATACGGGAACCCCATTCGTCGTCATCCGACGTAACTCGGAGTGACAACGAAAGGGAACGTCTCGGTTACGTATGTAACCCTCGTTCCCTGAGTAGGGAACGGAGACGTTACGTCTCCCTGCCACTTCCGCTGTACCGCTGGAACGCCTGAGTTCAGTCTCGGCTCCTCAGCGAAGACATATCTGCATGTTGCCAGCGACTTCCTTATATACCCCCAGGGTGGGGCGGAGTTACGCTATGCAAATTCCGCAGACCCATGGCATTTCTTTGCCATTGGCTCGTGTTTTAATACTCGAAGATGATAGGATTTCTAAGCGAAACCCCATTCGTCGTCATCCGACGTAACGTCTCCGTTCCCTACTCAGGGAACGAGGGTTACATACGTAACCGAGACGTTTTTCTTGATTGCTATTAAACACACAATTCATGAAACAATTCACTGTTTTCTCACAACTATAAGCACAATCTCAAAACGATACACCAACTTGCACAAACCTCAAACTTCCAGGTCAAAATAAAATATTCTAGTCAAAAACATTCTCTTCTGTCAAAATCAAATTTTGGCCTCAAATGACACAGAAAATTTAAATACACAGACTACTCCACTGTGAACACTGAACACTGGTGAGGTCAATTCATAATAGAGTAACAAAAACATCTTATTGAGATTCAGGAATTATTTTGCACCTCAATGTCTATTACAGTGTAGATTAGAACATCAATAAATTTACAGGTACCTGTACAGTAAAAATACACCAATGAACTTTTGGAGAAAAAAATAAGAATTACACTACTGTAAAAAGATCTTGCAGTAGGCCTAGATGAAAAGCACTAGAAAAGAAAAGTTCAAATACCAAAGAATTTTCATATGAACTTATGCACCACAATACAGTACAGTAAAACAAAAAGAAAATTCAGCATCCTCTAAACATTTGGCCATTTTTTTTTGGGTATTCTGACACAAGACTATATCCCTAGGCACTAGGCAGTCATTTCTCAGTTCTGCAAAAATACAGTAGGCTACACATACAAATGGCTGCAAATAAAGTAGACAAATACAAGTTTGAGGGTGAACAACATGTGCTATAGTTTACTGTACATAGAATAGTGAAATTTCCCTCATCTAAAGTACTGGTGTGATTATACTGTAGGCTATGTGCAAGTATAAAAAACCCTGGAGATGATTCTTTCAGCTCTCTCTCTCTCTCCAGTGTTAGAATGCAGAGATTCTGAGTTTTGAGAACAACTGAATGAATGGTTTGGGAAATTGGGCCAACTGAATCAGTTATAATGTGTTAGCAATCGAGAAAAACTGCAATACGATTAGATCCTTACATAACTCTGCCATAGTTTCTTTGATCGGATTGGTCGGATGGAAAAAAGGCCTAAGTCCATGATGAAAAAATATGGGCATGTCGCTGCAGTCTGTAAGGGAAAACAGCAATGTGCTAGATGTAGTGGCCATCATGATTATGGGGAGTGTGAACAAGGGACACCACTAAAAAGCTGTAACTGTGGAGGTGAACAGTGCTGGCTTTGGGGGATGCGTGGTTCATTGGAACACTGTAAAAATTCAGGATGCAAGAGGGAATTTCATATGCTGAGGCAGTTAAAAAGGTGAAACAGACAGAAGAGGGTCAAGGAAATGGACCAACAGTCCCAATGAACCAGAATAGTAAACTGCCATCGCAACACAGAATAAGACTTTTTTTTTAAATTTATAAAAGTTGAGTTCATGACATTTTTTGATTTCCTCAAAGAGAAAGACTTAAAAGTAGCCTGGGTGCCAGCCCGAACCCCGCCCACAATATTTTTTGGTCGGGAAGTTCGGTCTGGACTCGCTCCGTTGAGGAGCTATTATGCCCGAACAAAAATTGTTCGGACCAATCAAATTGTCAGGGCGGGCTTTATACGATGATGGACAGATGAGCAACGGTAACGTAATCACCTACGTCACCAAAGAGCGCTTGATTTGAATTAGTTTACAACAAAGACGAGTGCAGCTGGAGAATTGAGATTTCACGAGTTCACATTTACAAATAAGTCAGATAGAATAAATGCTTATAGCCTATAAGATTTCACAAGTTCACACAAATAAGTCAGATAGACTAAATGCGTATATGACGTGCTGTCCGAGGGCTGTGGGCTCGGTAGCCATACTCCCCCGTGTTCCTGGTTGTGAGAGAACAAGACAAGAGTGAGGATTCGGGGTGGTGGAGGGATGCTGAAAAACTGTCAAGGAGTGTTAGGTAAGTTGACAGAGTGAATATGCTTCCTCATGCTGATATAGGGTAACGTTAGACATGGTATTGTTTGATGACAAGTTGATATTGGATTGATTATTTGTACGTGCTTCTCCCGAACTTTGTTTATGAAACATCATGTGTAGATTCCGCCATCGCGTCTGTTATAGAAGATATCCACAGCGCATTCATTTTAAAAGAGGAACAGAGAGCCGCGACATTTTGTTGGTTGAAAATATGAATGAAGAACATGCGTCATTTACTCCGTTGCTCTGATTGGTTGTAGGTCTATCCAATTGAGTGCAGAGTTTGTTTTTTTTCCTGGTTCGGTTGAGACACGCCCCATAATCAAATCTCTATGGAGCAGTATCAGACTCACATTCTGACTAGAATATGAGTATGACGAAGTCAGGCTAACTTAAAAGGTTAGTTCATCCAAAAATAAAATTTCTGTCATTACTCAACCTCATGTTGATCTTAAACCCGTAAGACCTTCATTCATCTTCCTAACACAAATATGATATAATTAAATATAAAAAGATATTTTTGATGAAATCCAAGAGCTTTCTGACCTCGACAGCAACATCATAACCACTTTCAAAGCCCAGAAAGGTAGTAAAGACATCGTTAAAATAGTCCATGTGTCTACAGTAGTTCAACCTTAATGTTATGAAGCGACAACAAATTTGTGCGCAAAAAAAAAAAAATAAATAAATAAATAAATAAATAAATACTCTATTCAACAATTTCTTCTCTGTCTGTCTCTGACGCGGTTCACGTTGTAAACACAGCGCAGCACTTCCGGGTTATATGTCAGAACGCCGGCTCAGAAATTGGCAGGATCCTGTATTAACATAAAACGCATGTGTTCTGGTGCTCATTTGAACAGCGTGGAGACTGACAGGGAAGAGAAGAAAATGTTAAAGTAAAGTTATTATTTGGGTTTTTTTGCACACAAAAAGTATTCATATCACTTCATAACAAGGTTGAAGCACTGTAGTCACATGGACTATTTTAATTTCTATACTACCTTTCTGGGCCTTGAAAGTAAGGCTGAAACGATTAGTCGACATTATCAGCAACATCAATGATAAATATTTGTTGACAGATATTTTTGTTGTTGAATAGTCGTTTGATCTCATATGACCTAATGTAAGGGCCTGCATTAACACAGTTTGACCAGTGTGGCGCTGTAGCACAAGACTGTAATTCAGCCCTCTAGATGCAATTTAAGATCGGTCAGAAAGCTCATCATTTCATGTTTTGTCTGTAAAGCCGGCTTAATTTCTTTAATTTCATTTCTGTGATTTGACATGACACTCCACCTCCTTAGCCAAACCCAACAACACTGTTCCAAATTATTATATTGAGTAACTTTATAACCATTTAAATAGGTGTTACAAGTGTTAAGTCAATGAGAAGTAGAGGATGAGTATTAATTGCGACCTATATACAGGCTGTCAGCTGACTCATTTTTTTTAAATCGCTGGGAGCCTGGTGACACCAATAAATAAATGACAGAAAAGAAACATCTGGAGTTATTATACTTGACTAAATAACTGAAGATAAATTTGATGGATTGATTGGATTGAAGTGTCTGTAATTGTTGTTAATAAATTATTAAAAATGGGCATCTACTACACAGTTTATTTAAAAGTAATAAATTGTGGCTTAAAAATATAAATGTTAATAAATGCTATAATTACCAGTTTGAAAATTTGCGCACCTACACGCAAACTCTGACCCATGCGTACGAACATTTTGGAGACGGAGCAGTTTGGCGACACTGTGTATTATACAGTATCTATCTATGCAATAGTCTATTCAGCATTTTATTTTAACAGTTTTAAATTTCAGTTACTGTGCGCGTGAAGAACAAATAGTGCTCTGACTTTACTCCAGTGTTGTGATCTAACAGACACCCGGTAGAAAGTAACATGATTAAGGTGTAGCCTACTGACTAAGTCCTAAACGAAGTCTAGTACTGGTTGCTAATACAGCGAATTAAGTTTTGACATGTGCCCGTGCGTCCTCACACAAAACAAACGGAGAGTTCAGTAATGTTACTATTATCTAGCAAATTTATTCTCCTCCATATATCAAAAAGCGGCAATATAACTCATACATGTAACCAAAACAACAAACCGAATTGCTCACCACAAAGGCACAGTCGAAAACTGTTTGCTTCCCAAATCAGCAACACCCGTGTCTGGGTTTCCCATAGACAGTATAAGAAGGGTTTCCTCTAAGTTAAATGACCTACCCGGGCTGATCCAAGATCAGCTGAGCCACAAAGCACATACAGCCCCCCAGTGGCACAGGACAAAATTACATAAAACAATACAAACTGAATATGGCTCATACATAAGGCACAGCAATAAAGTCCAGCAAGATAAAGTTGTTTTATGCGAAACCATAGACCTTTATCTACAGATCAAGTATAATAATAGTAACACTGATTCATCTTGGAGAGAGTTTAATTGTGTTGTCGTAACCGAACGCGACGCGCTGTTTGAATGCTGGATTGACAGCCGCAGCTGAGGGAAACGTTTACGTGAGCTTGAGTTGAACACTTAAATATTCATTTCTATTTCACATTATACTACATAATGGCTTCAGAACATAATGGCTTATTGTGCATGTAAACTTATGGAGCTTTATAATGTTTGTGTGCCTTTTATGGGGCTTAACAAAAACACAGAATAGTATATGCACAATATCGGATTTGGATCGGCCTCATCTGACCGATACCCGATCCGGCAAAAATGGCCGTATCGGAGCCGATACCGATATATGAGTATCGGATCGGTGCATCCCTATAAAAAAATGTTTAATAATGGAACAATGTTGAAGCAAAACGTGTTACAGTCATTCTAGGGGTCTCATTTATAAAACTGTGTGTAGGATCCTTACTAAAAGTGTACGTGCGCCCGAAAGCCAAAAATGGTGTATGCAAAAAAAAAAAAAAAAAAAAAAAAAAAATTATAAAACGGTGCATACGCCTGAACCTGTGCTGAATTCCCTTTATAAATCCCAGTCAGCAGAAGATTGTGCGCATATGCCTCTCCACCCCGAATAACCAAATATGGAGCTTACAACACCTAATTTTACTATGCATATCCTCATATGCATATTATTTGCATATGCATATTCATCCACATGATAACGTTTAATGGTACAAGACTTTGGAAAATATGAGATACAGATTTGCCGTCATATTGCTTAAAATAATTTAGTAGCCTATCCTTGCCTTGTTTTTTAATAATAAATCAAATTAATATGAAATACATATCAGAGAAGGTTTTTCTCAATCTTTTCCACTGGCCAAATAGTATTTTTAATTTCTTTATATTTTAAATGGAAACAGATAGGCCTTATTGTGCATTATTGATCATTATTTGCGCGAAAATATTTCCTCAGACCATATAATGCGCTAAGCAATCCTCACTGTAGTTAAAATATTAAAACAAAGCATGCCACAGGAAAAGTGTTCAAAAGCATGGCATCCACTACAAATATTTCTATTTATTATAATATATATATATATTTTTTGTAGTTTCTTGGTTATGATTTCATGTAATTTAAGTGCTTAACTCCATTAATTAAAATGACATATTTAATCTAAATGTATATGTCAGATGTTTAAACTGTTATTGTGACCATGCACTGTATTTATGATTAGGACTCATAATGAAGATTTAAAGTGGTTTTCCTTTATCTGCCACCAGTCATTCAGCTCACCATCAGTGTCGCCAAACTGCTCCATCTCCAAAATGTTTGTACGCATGGGTCAGAGTTTGCATGCAGGTGTCAAGTTTGTTTTTATAAATCACAACTTATGCGTATTTGCGTACGCCTCTTTCAGGGCTTGTTTTGTGCGTACACAACAGTTATAAATGAGGCCCCAGGTCTCCCCCATATATACAATGAAGAATCCTTTTTGATTTTAAAGGTGGAGTAAGCGATTTCTGATAAACGTGTCTGTTCTGTGTGTGCTAAAAAAAAAATGTCAGGATTATGTATTGTTTAGTTGTTGCAACCAACCATGATAACAAAATACTGATCCATGTTAATATTAGAAAAGCTTTCCAGCACTGGAGAGATGTTAGAGGCCAAGAAGCCCTGAAAATGGCACCGAGGTTTCTTTGTTTCGGTTTAATATCTGAGTAACATTGGCTTTGCTATTGGTTTCACAGAACTAAAATATGCCGTTGTTGTTGTTGAATCACAGCTGATTCATCCATACTTGCAGCAAGCTGTCTGACATGCCAGTGGTTAGTCAATGCCTGTGTTGCATGTGTTTGTTATTTTGGGGGCTGAGAAATGAAAGGAGGGGTGAGTTTTTTGGGGTAGGGGTGTGTTTCTTTGGGTGTCGATTTTAAATATCAACAGTGTTTCTCAGAAATCATTTGCTGCACCCTTAAAGGAGAACTCCGGTCAATTTTAACATTGAGCTCATTTTTTTGTACATTTGGAGTGCTGTCAATACAGAGAACAACGACAAAAATCGGTGTTGCCTACACCGAGTTATTCTATTTTTAAAATTTGCACCCTGTTGACTTCAATAGGGCAAGTAGTAAGCCTGCTTTTTAGCCTCTTAACATCCTTTAAGTGTCATTACAAGTGCACAGAAAATGTGAGTGATTCTTTCCGAGTGAACACGGGTGGATTTGACTGCAGTAGATGTTAGAGATATTAATAAAAACGAAGTTAATTCAGCCAGCGCTCATGCCTTTGTTTACATCCTGTTTTCGGTGGAACGCCATAGTAATCGATTGTCGAGTTCACGCGCGTGATCATTGGTAACTAAACCTATGCGCGTGAACTCGACAATCGATTACTATGGCGTTCCACCGAAAACAGGATGTAAACAAAGGCATGAGCGCTGGCTGAATTAACTTCGTTTTTATTAATATCTCTAACATCTACTGCAGTCAAATCCACCCGTGTTCACTCGGAAAGAATCACTCACATTTTCTGTGCACTTGTAATGACACATCAAGGATGTTAAGAGGCTAAAAAGCAGGCTTACTACTTGCCCTATTGAAGTCAACAGGGTGCAAATTTTAAAAATAGAATAACTCGGTGTAGGCAACACCGATTTTTGTCGTTGTTCTCTGTATTGACAGCACTCCAAATGTACAAAAAAATGAGCTCAATGTTAAAATTGACCGGAGTTCTCCTTTAATAGAGTTTAGTTAATAATCCTTGCAGAATAATTGGATGAAATCATCTGCTTAATTAATAATAAATGTAAATATAATGAATTATTATATTGATATTATATTTTCTCGTAATAATGATTGACATTCAGGACTGAATGATTAGGTTCCTCCCAAAACCTACATTTGGAACTTCATTTAAAAAAATCTAGACCATGTCTTTGATCTGAGTGTATGTTTTTTTTCCTCTAGGCCTATAGGATTTTCCATCGATCTCACAATGGCTAGCCAAGGTATAAACAAATAAATAAAAGATCATTGTGTTTGCTTTACAGTCAGTGATTGAGGAAATATAATGAGTGGAATTCATTCTCTCATAGGTACTAAAAGAAAGCGTGATCATGAATCGTCTAACTCGGGCAGAGAGTCACCGTTGACAACAGGCAAGTAAAATCTGAATTGGTCTGAAGTAGCTACTGATGTTACATATGACACTGAAGCTTCAAAGCGCGTATCGAGTATGCAGTGCAATTCCTCATGAAGCTCCATGCTGGAGTGCGTATTGTTTTCAGAGAAGCACGTGATCAATGAAAAACGAAGCCTCAATTTCTTTCCAGTTAATGATGTTTAATCTGAATGTTTGAACCCAGACCACTACTCTACAGGTTTTTGGAATTTTTAAAAAATATAAATAAGCCTATAGCCTATGTTACATGATCATATATTCTGACACATAAACAGCATTGAAACCATAAAATAATTAGACCAACATTTACTTGCATCAAGCAACTCTGTTGGTACTTTTATAATTAGTATAAAGATAATGATTACATTTATTTTATTGCCACACTTTAATGTGTAAATTATATTATTAGAAAACTGAACATTTAACGTTGTCAGGCTTTTAGTTGTGCTTAATGGATAAAACAATGGCGCTGCGCACTCAGCTGCTCATAAACATGGCTGCTATAAATTTGACCTACCGCAAGATGGCGCTGTTTTCAACACTCTTGATGCTTCGAATATTTTCCAAAAACATTCAGGGGAAAGCCTCAGTGCTTCATGAGGCTTCATTTGCCCTTCCCTAGCTGCCCTAGTCTCAGTGGTTCAGGAAGCCTCATTTTTCACTAGAAGCAGTGAGAGAGAATCCATATGCAAACACAAGTTTAATAGACAAACATAAACACAAGATAATCCAAAAACAAGGGTAACATCTACAAAGCAGAGGCAGGGGAACAATGACAGGAATGCAACAACGACTGACAAACAACAACTGAAGCACAGAGATTTAAATGGACTGGTTAATAAGGGGCTGATGAGGGACAGGTGTTGGTGATTGATGTCCTGGGAGCTAATGAGGGTAACTATGGTGACAAACAAGGTACAAGGCAAAACAGGAACCAAACGCAGGTAGTAAACACAGAAACATTGGGGAACTAAGAATATACTTCAACATAAAAGTCCTACAAAACACAAGACAGTACAGGGATCGTGACACTGGTAGCAGAGCTTTCAGAGAATTGAGGCCACATCCACACGAAGCCAGAACTTTCCCTATCCTATCTTTTTTTCCCTCGTTCTAAAAAAAAATTCCGTAAACGAGGCGTCGTCTCAAGAAATATCTGCGTACACGTGAAACCACTGAAACCGACTCAAAACCATCTAGTATACATGCCAGACCAGTATGTGGTGCTGTAATTCTGCTACAGAGATACACTAAAAACAGAGAAGAAGACTTAAGCATGCGGATAAACCTTATGCACTGCATACAATAACAATAGGCTCAGCTTCTTCTTTTCTTTTTTTTTTACCAAGAACTTTATTCCAATATAAACAATATAAACAACCATAAATGGCCTGGTACAAAATATGAAATGCCTTAATCAGACAACCCACTGCGCAATGTGACGTCGGAGTGACGTCATTTTCATGTAATTTTTGGACGTCCAAATTCGGTCCATTGAAGGGGTTGTTTTGTGGCGCCAGGCGACGTCTTTTTTCGACATCTTCCGCACGTCTAATGTTGACGTCCGTCCACAAAAGTTCGTTTGTGGGAAGAAGGAAGGAGACGGGGTCGGCTTGCTGTGGATCGTGTTTTATTAGATAAGTCTTTTCCAAACAATAATCGCGCTCAGTGCACTCAAACAAAACAGCAGCTTCTTTAGGCTTCTCCTCATGAGAGGACAGACAGACAGACACACACACACACACTACTTGTTTTCTCTGGGAATCAAACTCATGATTTTAGCATTACAAGCACCAACACTCTACTGTTTGAGCTACAGCATCACACCTTTGTAAACGTCTCCAGTTATCACCTGATGCTGAGACGATCAAATGGAGTTTTTGGAAAATGATCTTAAATAATTCTAAATAATCTGTATTCATATGTATTACAGTAATCATGTTGATAATAACAATGTTGATATTTGTAAATAAAAAAAAATATTACATAGTATTCATCATGTAAATTCCCTGCACTTGTCATAGATGTCCAAATGACGTCCAAAAAAAATTACCCAGTTCAAAGGTCCAATGTTGAACGTCAATATGACGTCCAAGTTGGGTCATGGTTGGACGTCCAAATAGTGGAATAGTCGAATAGATGTCCAGAATTGGTCATGAACCGACAGACCCAATATAGACATGATCTGCACGTCTATCCGACGTCCAATGTTTAGTGGGAACAGACAAGCATCTTAGCATAAGAAAGAAAATAAAAAAAGAAATAAAAAAAAGAAATAATAAAAAAAAATACATTCAAGTAAATAATAAGTTAAGAAATAAAAGCACAGCTAAAAGAACACTAGCATGTTGTCCGCAGTTGTTGCTGTTACATGATGTATCTGTGTCTGACTAGGGTTGACATGTGGGGTGACGACATCATCGTTTCACAAAATATACGGATTGGCTGTATACACGAAAATGCAAGTGTGTCGTTTTCATATTTATCCACGTTCAGTATCCAGAACCGGTTTAAAAAAATATGGTTTCAGGCTCCCAAAATGCTGGATCCGTCTGGACGAAACGCCAATATGATACAAAACCAAAGGAGCCTTTATCCCTGTGGAACCTTTAGCACCATTGCTTTTACCCAACAATTAAATATCTGTGATTTAAATGTTTCTTGAAAGAAAATATCATTTCATCAGAAATATGACTGGCCTTGAATAGCTGTCAATGGAGAAAAATTTGGTTTGCCCATATACTGGTTATGGCACCTTTCAGCAGGGGCTAACTGGATTATGATGATCTGTTACATAGTGGTCTGCACATTGTGTTAAGTTTTATAAAGTTAATGTAATTTAAATAATGCATTGTTATTCTCTTCTTCATTGCACACAGTTGTGGAGATCATGGAGAATGCAAAGAAAATCATGAAAACAGTCACTCATAACTTAGATCCAGCTTTCATGATGCACAGAGACATCATTTCAAAGATAAATCAAATGGATAAAGTCAGAAGGAAGAAAGAATCCATAGGGATTTTTGGAAAATCAGGAGATGGAAAAAGTTCCTTATTGAATGCAGTCCTGGGAAAAAGGGATCTTCTGCCATCTGATAGTTATGGTGCCTGTACAGCCATTGTTACTCAGGTGGAAGCCAATCTGGATGATGCCAACTACATTGCAGAGATTGAATTTGTCTCTAAAGAGGTTTACTCATTTATCTTGCTTTTACCATGCTTTTAATTATGTTGGCTTGACAAAGCCAACATACTGCTCTAATATTAAAGCTTTTGCAAACTTTTGTAGTATTTGCAAACATTTAAACAGTATCTTCTTATAGGGCTTTCAAGCTACCAAACTCGGGTCAGACCACAGATTTAATCTGACTAGGTGGGCTATATCTTTTCTAACTGATCCAACTTAAATTTTCGTTTAACATACTATCAAACTTCGAAAAGTCTCAGACTTTCAATGAGGGGGGCAAAACTTTTGAACAATAAGACTTATAGAATATGTAAGCTGTCTATCTGAAGGATCTGTAGTATAATGGGAATGGTTCAGGTGAAGTGAGGGGTTTGGTGAGCAAACGGAGTCTCGGTCAGAAGACGTCAGATGATATGGAGTGATGATGGAAGCAAGGAGAAGGCAAGGTTTATTGCAACACCAGTAGTAGTTTATTTATTGTTACGGTTGTCTTTGGTTGAGATGCATCGTTTGTGTGCTGCAGAATTAAATAAAGAGATAACAATCAACAATTAATTGACAGTTGTCAATCCACAAATTAAACAATACAAATAAACAAAAGGGATATGAATTTACTAATCACAACTAAACAGGCTGTTAAAACATGAATCAAACAAACAATCGTCCCACATGGTTCATGGCACATGTCTGGCAAACAAAGAAATCAACCAACAGTGCACATGTTAACAGTTGACAGTAAATCATAAAAAAGACAATCAAATGGAAACAAATTAACTCACGTTAACTGATGAAGACACACACAATATACATCAGAGTGCCAGGAGAAAGTGCAAAGAGTGAGCCAAGAGGTGCAGAAGCAATTTATAGACAACAGGTGAGGCGGGCGTGGTCAGGTGGCAAGTGGGAAAGTATCTTGGAAAGAGCGAAATGGAGTAGAAAGGGAATGGAATTGCCAGAGTCTTTTCACTATCACTATCAAATCTTAATGAATATCCTATTTTAAAACATGCTAGCAACATGTTAAATCATGTAAGCAACATGCTAATTCATGCTAACAACATGCTAAAACATGTTAACAGCATGCTAAAATATGCTAGTAACATACTAAATCATGTTAGCAACATGCTAATTCATGCTAAAAAGTGATAGCAACATGTTAACAATGTGTTAAAACGAGTTAACAGCACGTTAGCAGAATGTTAAAACATGATAGCAAAACATGCTAATTTGTGTTAGTAACATGCTATTCAAGTTAACTACCTGTTAATTCATGCTAGCAGCATGCTTTATACTTTATACAGCATAACTTTTTTTACTTTCTCTGAATAAAACCTTCAAACTTCAAGCTGTTCAAAGTTATTTTAAACTTTCAGACCTGGCTTTGTCAAGCCAACATCAAAGTTTGTCATAAAACTTTACTCATCTATTTACTTTTATTGTTGTGTAACTGTAAATAAATCAGATAGACAGAGGGAAATTAAGCTTTATTTCCTATATTGTCCCTCTGCAGGATTGGGAGAAAGAGCTCAAAGATCTTTTCAGAGTTTTGTCTGATGAAAGTGAGGACAGAAATGATGACTTGTTTGAAATTGCTGTAGAAAAGATAACTGCGCTGTATGGAGCCGATGCAAAAAATAAAACATTAGAAGAGCTACAGAAAGATGACAAATTTGCTGAGATTGAAACCTTTTCTTTCAGCAAGAAAACAATCTCAAACTTTGATGTAAGTTTTTATGAGACTTAATGTTTCATTTTTAACACCAGATGTTTCATAATAATATTAAATGTATAATGATGTATTCAGTCTTGCTTGTGAATAAAAAAAAAAAAACTTTGTCTCCACAGGTCTCTGAATTTTCCAATGATGTTGTATGTTACATACAACACAGTGAGTCCAGTCCTGGTGGCTGGTACTGGCCGCTTGTAAAGAGTGTGACAATCAAAATTCCAGATTGTCATGAACTCCTGGAACACATTGTGCTTGTTGATATTCCTGGGACGGGAGACTGCAACAAGATTAGAGATGATCTGTGGAAATCTGTAAGTGTATAATACTCTTTTGAAATCAACATTTTGATATCATAGAATTACACAATCAATTATGCTACTAACCATGTCATCTAAATCACTATTTAAAATTCTTTAGAACCTGAGAGAATGTTCTTGTGTTTGGATTGTAAGTGCTATTAATCGAGCAATCAAAGACAAAGAACCCTGGGGGATTTTAAAGCACTGTATTGAAGAATTGGGACCAGGTGGAAAGTGCAAGCACATTAATTTCATCTGTACAAAGACTGATGAGATCAATGCAACAGGCTATATTAGGTATTTTGTGATATACACATATAAATACAGGGCTGCACAATGGTCTAATTCTGACACGAGGTACATGGTACCTATATACAGCAAATAGATCAGCATTTTAAAAACAACATTTTTTTTTTTTTTTTTAGATCTGCAAGGCTTAAAATACATCAGCTCCAAAGAAACAAGGTTTGGGAAATTTAAGATTAAAAATTAGCATTCATTGCTCCTTGAGTAAATTTGCAAGTCTATGAGATTTTTCATACCATTGTAACTGCCTTTTAACGAATGTAACAATTTACTGAGGAAAAGGAAAATTTGTTATGTACAGTATAGTGCATAATCAACTATTGAATCAGATTTCACAATAGATGTGACAATTATAACAATTTATATTCATACATTGGTGTTTTTAATCATTCTTCAGGATCAGAAAAAAATGTGCATCCTTCATAGAAATGAACATGCCAAGACAGATGTCAAAGAAAGGCTTGAAAAATCTGATATTAAGGTTTTTATATTTCATAATTTTCCTTATTTTCATCAATATTGTCTAGGGATGTCCCGATACCACTTTTTCACTTCCAATACCAATACCAATGCCACAGCTTTGGCTATTTGCCGATACCGATATCAATCTGATATTTTTATTTTATTCTTGAACTAATACTACTAATAATAAAATATGGAAGCACTTTGCTCAATTAGCCACATAAAAACATCTCACTCAAATGGAGAACAAATACTTCTCCAGTAGTCCACAACAACAGTTGATAATGAAAGACTGCCACCCTTTATTCAAAAGACCTTGAGATATGTTTGGTAATTGTACCTGAATTATTTTAAAATCAATTTGCTATATTTCAGATCAATATATTTGTTTACTTAAAATATTAATTAACTTTATTCTCATCTGAATTATAACTAATTTATTTCTGTATAAAATAATGCTACCATTAAAAACTGGGAGGAACAAATCAAACCAAAAAAAAATAAATAAATCAAAACCAATCAAACCATAATATGTATGTGATATACAGTGATATACCACTAAATAAGACAGGCAGACCTCGCAGAAAAATGAATGCCACAAAAATCAAAGTATAACAAATAAACAAGAAAAATAAAGCAACCAAATCCCAAGTTCGGTGGGGAAAAAAAATGTCTACTTGCCAAGAGAGGTTTTGACCTGTAATCGAAACCATTTAGTTTTTATTACACATACAACATTCTACATTTAAAAACAATCATATAAAAATACTCACGTTGCTGATACGCTAAGGCTCACTTAATGGATGATTAAGATGCATCAGTCTCAATGAAAGGCAAAAGTGTTGCAACGATGTCATAGCTCGGCCAACTAATAATGCTCCTAAAAATACGCATTTTAATATTTTAACAATATAAAATAAAACATAAACCAACTTGATCGTTCACTCACGTCAGGTGGCCGAAGCCAAGCGCAAATGGCATGCGCATTATGTTCTCACATCAGTCATTGGTGTAGGAGAAATCCTAGAACACATTTACTATAGTGAATACAATTTATACTGACATATATCTCCTTTAAGATCGACTACTATTAAAACTTATTTACTCACTCTGAATTGTCGGGCACAGTGGGTCAAACTGTTCTTTCAACGCACCAGCAGAGGAAGAAACACAAACTCGCTCATCGAGCGTAAAACGAGAGCAAACGCTGTTTTCTTGACGCCCGCAAGACTTTAAACGCAGCCTGCCCATTACGTCATCTGCCCACTTAAAGACGCAACATACTCATTCCGGTTACACATGCACCGAACGTACGGTTTCGGTTCAATACGAATACATGTACCGTTCCACCCCTAATAGGATATCCAATATCTGATCTAGCATTCTGGGCCAGTATCAGCACGATACCGATGACGTGGATCGGATCGGGACATCCCTAATATTTTCAATGATTTCTATATTGAACTCCACACTTTGTCAGTTGCTGATGCTAAGGGGATGTGTCCCACAGAACCTGGTGTCTGAAGCATCTGTGAAATCACAGCAATCTTATTGGCTGACAGCAATCTTATGATGACATATGGAGCATGCACGAGTATATACAGTAAGGGCACATGCATGACATGCCATGAGCCTTTATGTCTTGAGGAAGCCACTTTGTTTGCGTGTGGCTGTTAAGATCAGAGCGAGTTGGTAACACTTTATAATAAGTACTTACAAATCATTAACAAGCTATTAGTTTAAAGTTTATTCATAGTTTATATAGTCTCTACATTGTTGATATTGTATAAAAAAAATACAGCGTGGGTTCCGATTTACCGCTTAATAAGAAAGGAGTCAATAAACTAAGTTCTCTGCAGTCTATCACTAACATTCTCTTCCTCTATAGCAGTTTAGACCAAGTGATTTATTTTTTAATTCAGGGGACGGCAAACCTTTTTGCCATGAAGTGCCATTTTTAATTTTCTGAGTTTATCACTGTGCCATAACTCTGTTATTCGAAATGTTTAAATAGCCTTGATGTTTGTGTAATTTTTTCACAATTTCTACAAACTGTAACAGAATGTTTGCGGGTCCAGGCAGGAATGTATACAAACATTGTGGATGCAGTTGGGAGGGGAACACATTCATTGACGGAGCGGGCATTAATGGTCAGAAATAGGAGTGGGCAGGAGTGGGAATAAAAAAAAAGTTTCCTAGTGCCTATAACATTGAACTTTCTAGGGAACAAGACTGTGGTGTCACACGATGCGTCCTCACACTCTGGGATGACGTTCATCGAGTCCTTCAGTGCTTAGTCTGGCAAGTTTGTGCTTGGAGACCTTCACATCGCACAGACAGGAATTGGTCAGCATGGTGTAGTGGGTATTAACATCCCCATAGCATCATTAACTGAGTTCCCTCAAAAAGGGAACGTCTGGGGGTTACGTATGTTACAGTCCATGTGACGTCACACTGCTGTCAGCCAAAAAATTTGGTGTGACTTCACGTGCTTCAGACACCCGGTTCCATGGGACAAGTCCCCATAGCATCAGCAACTGACACAGTGTCTCATTCCCTTCTCAGGGAACGTCTCGGTTACGTATGTAACCCTTGTTCCATGAAGGAGGGAATGGAGACGTAGTCAGATGTACCGTACTGATTGGGATCATGCTTAGGGAGCCTGACATCTTTGAGTATTGAAAAAACGAGCCAATGCGAGATTTGCATTTCGTGCTCTGTCCCGCAGCACGGGTATAAATACGTAACCGAGACGTTCCCCTTCAGTTCTACCAGAAAGACTCGGGACATAGAATGATGTAACAAAGCATTAATTTATTGACAGCCCAGCAAGCAATTATTTATAACGTTCTTTGGCGTAGGCCCCGTCCGTAGCGCATAATCCGAGTGTAGCGGATCTGTATTTCCTGCCTGAAGACGAAGGCAGGGGCACAGCCAACCCACCTGGGAGATATGAACAGGACCATCCTGGTGGTGGTGGGGAGGGTGGAGGCAATTGTTTGCGTCAGTATCTGCGAACCTCAAACATGTGTAAATACCGATCTTTTATACAGCAAGTATTAGGACATGATTGGATAGATGTGAAGGTAATAAGTGACGTAGTAATTAAGTCTTCCTGGCAGAACTTATGCTAAAGCTTTAATTTCCAAACTGATTGGGATCCCCTAGCATTATTGAGGTGGAGATGGGACAGGGCTTAGGCCAGGGAAGTCTACTGCTGTTCCACATGACCCACTCAGACAGACTTGGATAACACTGGGAAAGCGTGTTTTGGTGGAAAGGGAGATGCTGCGGAAGCCACATCCTGCCCGTAGGGAGGTATCATGTGGAGGTTACACATATGGACTGGGTGTTTCCGGATAATACAACATATGGAATGTCTCTGAGGTGGCTCCTGCCTAAGCAGGGGAGAGAAAACACTGGCCAGAGACGGCAGAGTGGGCTCTGCCTAGGGAAAGACACGGATCGCCATAGTGATCACAACATATGGGACCCAGCCAAGCACAGGTTCCACCAATGCATACGAGTGTTAGGCCTGGCAACGGACACTAACCGGGGTTAGGCCGGGGTCTCAGGATAACGTGAGAGTTGGCCGGCCCGAATTTCAGTCAAGATTCGTCGATCGAAAATGCATGCAGGTCCCCTACCCTCTTGATAGAGGCCAAAGCGAACAGGAGAACTGTTTTTATAGACAGGACTTTTAACTCTGCTGCACAGTACCAAGCGAACATCTTCAGGGGTCTCAGGGGAAACGCATACTTGCGGAGGCCCTGAGGCCAGCTGTGTGCCAGTGCATCTGAGCCGAGGGTCCCCTCGGTCAGGGAGTAAAACAACTGGCAATGGGACGAGTCCGGAGAGGCAAAACAGATCTATCTGTGCGACATAGCTGACATTTCTGGATCCAACTCGGACAACGCTACTCTCCCAGAAGGAGGCAGTGCAGCTGGATCATCATCTCAAGAATCCAGCTCCCCATCCGATGCAGCGATTGACATCCTGTCCTCAGGAGGAGCCCCGAAAGAAACGACTGGTCAGTCCATTACAGAGGGACCAGCACGTTCATTTGGGAGCTCCACCAGCTGCGGTGTGACAGAGGAGTGAGGGGCCCACGGGGACTGGTTACCGGGTGGGGAAGCCCTCTCTGTGATCCTCAGATCACCCATCCCACACGGCTCAGTAGGTCTCCTCTGGGATTGGCCAGAGGGGAAACTAGAGCGGGCATGAGAATGGAGACTCCACTTTAACGAATGAAGGCAAGTCTCAATCTCAACACAGAGATAGTCATGTTCCCGCAATGGGAACATCCACAAAAGGCGCTTCAGCAAAACCAGAAACGCACGGGTGGAATGGCATCTTGAAAAAGACGCAGACACACCCGTGTTTCTCTTTCAGGAAATAGTACTCTCAACAAGTGCTGGAGCACACAGGGGAATGACCGCGGCAACACTGACAGGAGATGGTGCAGCCTGTACCAGTGAAGCACTCACCCTCTTTGCCCTCTAACCAACCGTCAGAACAAACAAACACAAAGAATGCTGTTAAAACAGCAGTTGAGAGCTCAGAAGGCTCACGATCACTGCTGCACTTGCGCTGTAAACACACTAGCACCAGGAGAGGCTTGCAGAAGATGCACTGACACACTCGCTCGTTGAAGATACTCCAATACTCTTCAGAGACATCGACATCTGATCGGCTCCGAAGCGAAAGACAAGTGGTGCTTGCGTCCGCTTCCATATTTATACCCGCGCTGCGGGGCGGAGCGCGAGATGCAAATCTTGCACGCCAATGTGCATTGGCTCATTTTTTCCATGTTGAACGTGACCGAACTGAAAGGGAACCAGGAAGTTTTCTTTAAAACTATGTCTATTATTATTTTCTTTCTTTCTTTCTTTCTTTCTTTCTTTTTTAGAAAATATTCAGCACTGACAATGATTTTCAAGTTTTTACTGTAAGTTCCGATGCATTCTTTAACCCCGAATTAAATCTTGAACCTAGTGAAACAGGTAAACTCCATCTCCATTGCCTTTATTTTACCATTATTCATGACAAAAAATATATATCTTTAATTAATCTGAAGATGAATAATTTATGAACCAGACAAAGCTCTGATGAAATTAATCTATATCGTACCCTTGTGTTTTGGAAACTGTGTATATTTGTAGATATCCCAAAGCTGCAGTATGATCTGAGGATTCTTAACAAGAACATAAAGAGAGAACTGACAAGAGATTATGTCAATGAAGCAAAGGGAGTTTTGTCCTTGATCCAAAGTGTCCAACAGGATACAGAAAAGAAAACGGTATGATATTTCACATGCAATTTTTTTCAGAATGCATGCCAGTATGTATTATTCTGTATTTCTCTCCTGTTGGATGGTTGTGTTTTAGAACGAAACAAGAGACAGCATTCACAATGAGTTAGAGAATAACCTAGAGAAGGCACTGAATGAATTGGACAATAGTTTTGACAACATTTATAGGGTTCTGGAACAACGTCTGTCAAAGGGAGTGCAAAAATCAAAGCAATCATGTGTTGCTACCACAAAGGACGAGATAGTACTGGTAAGTGTGATTTTAATGTTCTACAAAATGAATCACAATTTTCTTGCCATTTTAACACTGGTATTTTTTGTGTTGTCACTCAGAATAAGGATGGAAGACGATTCCATAAAATCCTTCAAGCTTTGTGCAAGAATGGAGGGAACTATTTGTCGAAAAATAGGGATGTATACCTAGACCTAAACAAGAGATTGGCCAAAAACCTTCATGAGTGTCTTCAAGAAGATTTCAAGAAGATTTTTCCGTAAGAGCTGATTTATCATTCTATTTCTATGTCCCCCTTTGTTTCGTTTAGAATAAATTGAAATGAAAACAACCCACAATGCTTGGTCAGTGACTAACAAGATTGTAAATGTGCACCAACTGTAGCATGCATGTAGCTAGAGCAGTAAATCAGCAAATGACCCTGGTGCCCAGAAAGAAACAGATGACCATGCCAGATTAATTTGAGGCCATATGTTTTGTAAAGTGAACAGCATCCCCATGTTTGTGTCCTATGAAGTCTGAGCAGGACCAACAATATGATTGGGCTAGTACAGTTTTCCTTCATTCCTTCATTGAAAGTCATTCATTACAGCCACATACATACATCCCTACGGTGTTTTCTGGTTCAAATCTTTCATTCATCGCCTGACAGCTGCATAGGTTTTACAGAAAAAGGGTAACACTTTACAATACGGGTGAACTAATATGCATTAATTCATGCTTAACTAATGTACAGTTAATCATGAGTTATTGTATGACATAGGGCTGTCACCAGGCCCGGGGTGGGTAATCGGGAGAATTCCCGGTGGGCCGCTTCACTTTTGGGCCGGTTGAGGAATTTTTTTTTTTTTTTTTTCACATTTGTCACGTTAGTTACATTACACGTTCCGCATTCTGACACCGCAGCGCGCAGCCACTGCATGGGTTGTACCATGTGAGGGAGTTCTCCCCTCCCCTCCTATAGAGTTGGTTGGGTCCATAGTCCGTCTTTTCCAAAACGTTTTCTCAGGTAGGCTACCGCGGCACCGCCGGCACCTACCGATAGCTGGGCCGGTCCTACCGTAACGGTACGTGTCAGGGAGGATGGGAGGAAGAGGCCAGGAGGTATGGAAGCTTGTTTCCGCCACACAGAATAAAACATTTTAAAAGATAATTGCGACTTTTTATCTCACAATTACGAGTTTACATCTCGCAATTCTGACTTTATTTCTCAGAATTGCGAGATATAAAGTCAGAATTGCGTGAAATAAAGTCGCAATTGCGTGTTATAAAGTCAGAATTGCGAGATATAAAGTCCGAATTGCGTGAAATAAAGTCGCAATTGCGTGTTATAAAGTCAGAATTGCGAGATATAAAGTCAGAATTGCCTGAAATAAAGTCGCAATTGCATGTTATAAAGTCAGAATTGCGAGATATAGGCCTAGAGTCAGAATTGCGTGATATAAAGTCGCAATTGCGTGTTATAAAGTCAGAATTGCGAGATAAAAAGTCAGAATTGTGTGAAATAAAGTCGCAATTGCTTCTTATAAAGTCGCAATTGCTTCTTATAAAGCCAGAATTGCAAGATATAAAAGAACTGCGTGAAATAAAGTCGTAATTGCTTCTTATAAAGTCTAAGTGAATTATTATTTAACCTTTACATTATTTGTTGAACCATGGTATTAGTAAACTACACAATAGTAAGAGCTGAACTGTTGCTTCATTTATCCAATTTGGAAAAAGTGCTAATTTGGAATTCCACCATGGAAAAAGTGGGCCGGTCTTGGGCCTGAAACTCCCGGGCTGAAAAGTGGCCCCACTCCGGCCCTGGCTGTCACCATTTTAAAAAATCCTCGACTGCAATTTATCTGTGTCAAGTAAGTGATAAAATACCGGAAGTGGTGCATTCCACAGACGAGAATCCATGAACCGCATTATTAGACCATGTTCTAAAGCTGAACGATGTATTAAAATACTATACTATAGAATATTAGAATACTATAGAATAGTGCTGTTGTGAATTCACAAAGGCTGCTATTCAATGAAATAAAATGTATGCCCTGCGGGCATTTGTGTTCGTGTTAGAAAAATATCCATATTTAAAACTTTATCGACTAGAATTAACTTTAAAATAACTAGCTTCCGGCAGACGGCTGTATGGATCGATTTACAGTGGAAGAGTAACCCCTGACCCGACGCACAATGTGAGCCGTGTGGATTACTTTTATCATGGATAGATGCTTTTTTATGGCACGTAAAAATATATTAAGTAGCTCCTTCCTGACACCCTCATGACACCGCTGCTCCATCCCCGCCACCGTTAGTGTTTCGGGGGTCAGTGGTTTCCAGCGAAATGTTAAATATTCAGTTGCTTCCTGCCGTTCCCCAGGACACGGGACATTTAACATTCCCCCATAAACTTTACGAGACGTTGAGTCACAAGTAGTGTTGCTTTCGTCATTGAAAATTATGACTAAATATCGTCATCAACAAACTTTTATCATGAGACGAAAACAAGACAAGAAGCAACGTGCATGCTGGTCATGTGACGATGACTATTATTAAATGTATAATGCAATATTGTTGACAAATAAAAATGAGACTAAATGTGGGATACAAAATAAAAACTATGCTGAAATATCTCTTCATTTTCGTTGACCAAAACAAGACGAAATGAAATGTTACTTCGTCTCGTTTAGTCGCGTTTAGTCACATTATTATTATTATTATTATTATTTTGCAGTATTTCTGTTTCCTGTCTCCCTTTAGGAGCTGCATCAGGTCGCACTGCGCAGACGCAGGCGACGTCACTTCCTTAAGCCCCACTCGCGGCATTATTTAGAAGATGCAGCTGCGGTGAGATAGCGTAAACGACAACAAACAAAGTTAAGTCTGACACAGAGAAAGGGGCCGATGGCCGGCCAGCCGGGGTTTGTCTTTGGGTTGGCAACCCTCTAAAATGTGAGTAAATCACTCGCATATGCAAGTAAATTTCACTCTGGGCGACTAAGTAATGTATATCATTAGCCATTGGCTAATAAATTCTTAGACTTTACTCGCCAGTGTGTGTGTTACATGCCAAGTATAAGCATAGATATTGCTTGAGAGCTTGAGAGTTTCGCTCTCGGTCAAGCTATCTGTACTAACGTTAGTATTTCAAATTCAGCTCAGCGTATCTGTATTTGACGTATCATAAACTCTTGTGTGAAGGGGCGCGACTTGCGGTCACATTTCTTTTATACACGCAAAGAGAGCGTGAGAGAGTCTTACATACCATGCAAAATCGAGGCGCTAAATGTAAATGATATTCTTGTTTGTATTTTCCTGTCAAAATAACTGAATTATTCAGCTTTTATGAACAAGCAGAAGATATGCCAGTTCCCTTTCAGTCGCTCACGTGATGACGTAACATCGACGTGATGACGTAATTGGGATCACTTCAGCGAGCCCTATCAACTTCGAGTGTCTACAGAACGAGCCAATGACCGTTGGCGTGCGTGAATCGCGTCACGCGCCCCGCCCCACAGCGTGGGTATAAACAGGAAGCGGGAGCACGCTCATATCGTCTTTCACTTCGGAGCCGAGCTACTGTTTGCCTTCTGAAATCTACAGGCTGCTATTGTGTTGGAGACTCCTTCAAGACTCTCTCTCTTCAGTGTTGGTGTGACGGCGCGATCAGCGAGTGGCCACGAGCTTAAGCTCACACAACTGCTGCTTTCACAGCAAGCTTATTTCTGTGTCGGTATCGGTGGGCGTTTCCCTGCTAGTGTTTACAGCAATGCTGTACACTGCGGCCATTCCCTGGGTGCCTTAGCACTGTGAAAGTATAGTGGAAAGAGTATATTTCTTATTTTCTTTCTTTTTCTTCTTCACAAAAGAGCAATGCAAGTGAACCCTGGTTCCTTTTCAGGATGTCATTTCGCTTGTGCGTTCTCCCTCGACACAGACTGTTTCTTCGCTTTGCATTCTTACCCTTCGGGCTGGCCCTGTCGCCCCGTGTCTTCAGGAAAGTGTCTCGTGTCTCCCATGTGCGAGCGTGGTGTTCGTATTCTCAACTACCTCAATGACTGGCTTATCCTCGCCCAGTCGAGAAATTGTTAATTTCGTTAACAAAAACTATGACGAAAAATGTTTGTTGACAACCTTTTTTTCCCTAATGAGAGACGACACCCACGTCATTAAACGATAACTGTGACTATATCAACACATGCAATATCGTTGACGAAAAAAGACGAGACTGAAATGTGTTTAAACATTTTTTTAAACTTGACCAAAACCACTTGTTTGTGTCAATTAAAGGAGACGACAACACATTGACTGTTTTTATGAGCGTTCAGGCATACGGTTGCCAGATTTTAATCATTTAAGCCCCCAGTCAGAGCTTTTCTGTTAAAAGAGCACATTTTCTACCCGGTCTTTTCAATGGTATCTGGCAACCATGCGCGTGTGGCCGTGCACTGCTGAAGAAGCGCGGATGATCTGAAAACACAGACAAGTAAGCTGGAGTTCAGCGATCTTCATTTGAGATTTTGTACTTAAATTAAAGTGTCGTTCAGTCGGTCTGTATTCTGCCACGATCTCTGCGACATTGACATTGATTTTATACAACAGTTCAACAAACAGAAGGGTAACATTAAGTGATGTACTACATTTAAAACAGTATTGTCAGTAGGCTTATTGCTCTATTTTGTAACGAAAGCCATTGCAGAACTGCAACACACAGCGGTGATTCGTGAACAAATCTGTGCCTTTGAACAAATCGTGAGATTCAATGACCCGTTCATAAATATAGCAACTTGCTTCGTTAGGCCTACTGAATGAATGAATGACTCGATGACTCACTCATAAAGACAGTGACTTACCGCCACCTACTCGTGATTTTAATTTAGTATTTAAAAGGGCTTCGTCGCCTGCCACTGCCTTCTATTATTCTAGGAAACGTGCAGTCACTGAGGAATAAGATTGACGAGCTGCAGGCACATGTTAAGAGTATTCCTGAATATAAAAACGTGTGTGTGATTGCTTTGACTGAAACCTGGTTGAAAGATCAGTACCCGAGCCACGACTATGAAATCGATGGCTTTGGTTAACCTATCCGGCTCGATCATGATGAGCAGCTGACCGGAAAGACACAGGGAGGGGGCGTGGCCCTGTATGTCAATCAACGCTGGTGTAAGACAGTCATAGTGAGAGAATCGATCTGCACTCCCAATATTGAACTCTTATCTATTTCACTGCGTCCATTCTACTTGCCACGTGAAATTCCGCAAGTATTTTTGACGGTGGTGTACATCCATCCTAAAGCCAGTTTGGCAGATGCCACATCCACCATTGTCAAACTTGTGCACCGTTTGCAGAGTATTTCTCCTGATGCTCCACATTTTATTTTGGGGGATTTTAACTCTTGCTGTCTTAAAAAGCCCCTCGGTCATTTCTACCAATATGTAAATTGCCCAACTAGACATGGCAAAGTGCTAGACTTGTGTTATGGCACTATAAAAGGGGCGTATAAATCATATGCAATGGCTCCGTTAGGATCCTCTGACCATAATTGTGTTCTTCTAGCCCCTGTCTATCAGCCAGCCCTTAAGAGAGGGAAGATTGAACACAAAGAGGTTGCTCTTTGGACAGAGAGTGCCATTAAAGAACTAAATGGTTGTTTTTATAGCACTGACTGGGATGTCTTTAAATATGCTTGTAATGATTTAGATGAATTGCTTGATACTGTGACAAGTTATGTACTACACATGCAAGATATTATTATTCCCAAAAAGACAATTAGAATATATCCAAATAACAAACCCTGGTGTAGTAAATCTCTTAAAAGTGTCCTTAATCAGAAGAAGTTAGCTTTCCACCAGGGTAATATTCACCAGCAACGAGAGGCCCATAAACTGGTTAAGAAAGAGATAAAGCTGGCCAAAAAAAGGTTTAAAGATAAAGTAGAGGATGAACTGAAAAACAATAACCTTCGTGATGCCTGGAAGGGAATTAAATCTATGGTCTGTATTAAAGATAAAAAAAGGGGGTGTTTCACCCTGATAAGTCTGACACTGCCCTGGCTGAGGAGTTGAACCAATTCTATGTGAGATTTGATTGTCATGATTTCTCTGAGGATCTGTCTAAATTTAGCGAGGCTCCTGAGGGCAGTAAAATTCAGATTAGTGAAATGGATGTCTGTAGAATTTTGGAGGGGACTGACCAGAGAAAAAGTCCCGGGCCTGACGGCGTTTGTGGCCGCCTGCTCATAAATTGTGGTTTATTTTTATGTGATATCTTTTCTTGTATTTTCAAGCTTTCCTTGGCACAGATGGATGTTCCTGCATTATGGAAAGAATCAATTATTGTTCCTGTGGCTAAGATTCCATCACCTAAGGGACTGAACGATTACCGCCCTGTGGCTCTTACATCATTAGTCATGAAAGGGCTAGAAAAGATTGTGAAGAATATTATTGACCCACTCCAATTTGCATATCAGGCAGGCAAAGGGGTGGAGGATGCCACAGCAACACTGCTGGACCGTGTTACAGGGCACTTAGAGGGCACAAAGACACATGTACTGGCTACTTTTATTGATTTCTCATCAGCTTTTAATTGCATGCAGCCCCATATTCTTGCTCAGAGGCTCTCTGAAATTCCTGCAATAGATGTTGGTACCATATGTTGGTTGGTTGGCTGGCTGACTAGGAGGCCACAGAGAGTCCGTGTAAATGGCACCTTGTCTGAGGCCCTGGTGTGCTCTACTGGATCACCCCAGGGGTGTGTCTTATCGCCATTGTTATTTGTATTGTATACAAATCGCTGTCACAGTACTTCTGAATCATCATCCATAATCAAATATGCTGATGATTCAGTGATACTTAGTTTTCTGCAGGACCATGAGGTGGGCCATGGTCCAGTCTTGGACAGTTTTATAGAATGGTGCGAGGAGTCATTCCTACAGTTAAATGTCGCAAAAACCAAAGACATGCGGTTTGACTTCTGTAGGAAACCACCTGCCTTGCCATGTACCATTATAAATGGCTCAGCAGTGGAGACTGTCAGTCAGTATAAGTACCTGGGAATTATACTGGATGATAAACTGACCTTTGAGGCCAACACAGACAGGATCTGCAAAAAGGTCAATCAAAAATTGTTTTATTTAAGGAAACTGAGGAGTTTTAATGTTGAAAGTTCACTTATGAAAATGTTTTATTCATCATTTGTTGAGTCAATTCTCACATTTTCAATGATCTGCTGGTTCGGCAATCTTAATTTGATTAGAAAGAATAGGCTGGGAAGCTTTGTTAAACAGTGTCGGAAGATCACTGGTGTCAATCTTAATGATCTGAGCCAGGTCTACCAGATTAGGTGTGTCCGGAGGGCAAATGCCATTTTGGCAGACCCTTATCACCCTCTATACGCAGAGTTTCGGCTCTTGCCGTCAAGGAGAAGGTTTGCCTTCTCTAGAAAGGCAAAGTCAAACCGATACACAAGATCATTTGAACCATTAGCTGTTAAATACTTGAACCAGCTCTAAACATCGCAATTTGTAACTTTTCCAGGATGATATCTACGGGTTAATTGTGTTATTTATTTTTCTTTTTTTTGAACAACTCATTTTGTTCATTTTGTTGTATCTTTTACTGTATTTATGTGTTGGCTGTGCCAATGGCTGCTGTGGAACAAATTGCCCCTTGGGGATAATAAAGAAACATAACATAACATAAAACACTGGCTCCATGATCGAGTCCCAAGATGGGAGTGGCAGAGCGCCTCGTGCCGGGTCCAAGTGACCCCACACTGTCGCCAAACTCTCAGATTGTGGTCAGACGCTTCGTTCCTGCGGGCAGGTGTTCCCCTAGAACAAGTGTCCAGGCATTCTGTGGTCTCCACGGATGCCTCTGCCACCGGCTGGGGGGCCACATACAACGCTCATGCAGCTTCAGGTCTGTGGACGGGGTATCAACTGCATTGGCACAGCAACTACCTCAAAATGTTAGCAGTACATCTTGCGCTGAGCAGCTTCAAAACACCGCTACTAGGCAAGCATGTACTGGTCCGTATGAACATCACTGAAACCGTTGCGTACATCAACCGCCAAGGTGGTCTACGCCCCACCGCATGTCACAACTCTCCCGCCATCTCCTCCTCTGAAGTCAGAAGCATCTGAGGTTTCTTCGTGCCGTTTACATTTCGGGCCTGCTCAACCGTGCAGCCGACGAGCTCTCACGGCAGCAGGTGCAACAGGGAGAATGGTGACTCCATCCCCAGGTGCTCCAGCTGTTTTTCAGGCACTTCGGGACCACACAGGTAGATCTGTTTGCTGCCCAGGACACATCTCACTGCCAGTTGTTCTATTCCCTGACCGAGGGGACCCTCGGCACGGATGCTCTGGCACACAGCTGCCTACGCAAGTATGCGTTTCCCCCAGTGAGCATTCTTGCCCAGAACTTGTGCAAAGTTAGGGAGGACGAAAAGCAGGTCTTGCTAGTGGCACCGCATTGGCCCAACCAGACCTGGTTCCCGGAACTAGTGCTCCTCGCGACAGCCCCTCCCTGGCCCATTCCTCTGAGAGAGGACCTGCTCTCTCAGAGACGGGGCACCCTATGGCACCCGCGCCCAGACCTCTGGAAACTCCATGTCTGGTCCCTGGTCAGGACACAGAGGTTCTATGTGACCTGCCCCAAGCTGTAGTTGACACCATCACTTCCGCTAGAGCCCCCTATACCAGGCATCTCTATGCGTTGAAGTGGAACATGTTTGTTGACTGGTGCTCTTCTCACGAGGAGAACCCTCGATCTTGCTCAGTCAGACCGTGCTTTCCTTCCTGCAAGAAGGGTTGGAGTGAAGGCTGTCTCCTTCCACCCTTAAACTGTATGTTGCCGCACATCACGATGCACTTGAAGGTAAGTCTTTGGGAAAGCACGACCTGATTGTCAGGTTTCTGAGGGGGGCGAGAAGACTAAATCCACCTTGCCCACTCTCTATACCCTCTTCGGATTTGTCTCTGGTCCTTTCGGCACTTTAGAGACCACCCTTTGAGCCTTTGCAGTCAGCAGAGTTAAAAATTCTGTCCTGTAAAACAGTACTCCTGGTTGCATTTGCCTCTATCAAGAGGGTAGGGGACCTACATGCATTTTCGGTCAACGAATCGTGCCTAAAATTCGGCCCGGCTAACTCTCACCTTATCCTGGGACCCCGGCCCGGATACGTGCCCAAGGTTCCTTCCACTCCCTTCCGGGACCAGGTAGTGAACCTGCAAGCGCTGCCTTCGGAGGAGGCAGACCCAGCCCTGATTTTTCTCTGTCCCATTCGCGCTCTGTGTCTGTATGTGGATAGAACGCAAAGCCTCAGGACCTCAGATCAGCTCTTTGTCTGTTACGGAGGCCAGCAGAAGGGAAAGGCTGACTCCAAGCAGAGGGTGGCCCACTGGATAGTGGATGCCATCGCCTTGGCTTACAAAGCCCAAGGCGTGCCCTGCCTGCCCGGGTTGAGAGGGAACTCCACTAGGAGTGTTGCTTCTTCCTGGGCACTGGCACACGGTGCTTCGCTGACAGACATCTGTAGAGCTGCGGGCTGAGCAACATCTAACACGTTCGCTAGGTTTTATAGCCTACGTGTTGAGCCGGTTTCTTCCTGTGTGCTCGCTTTTACCAGCCAGTAACACCGAAGTTCCTGCTCTAGTGTCAGCTTGCTGCGCCACTCCCTTCCACTGGAACGGATACGTGTGCTTTTTGCTCCAGTCGAGTTCCCCACTCAGGCGAATCCTGTAGAATTCCTCTGCACCCCTTCGGCAGTCGGACGTTGCGGAGCGTCCGACGCCAGGCCTAGTGCTCGTATGCTACGTGTAACTTGTACTAGGCTGGGTTCCATATGTGGTGATCCCTGTGGTGATCCCATATGCATATTCTTCCACGATCAGCTCCCTGCGGTGAGCCCGTGTCTTTCCCTTGGCAGAGTCCGCTCTGCCGTCACTGTCCGGTGTTGTCTGTTGGGAGCGAGGGTTACATTAGTAACCAAGACGTTTCTCTGGTAGTGGGCGGAACTAAGGCACAAGCGGCAATCTTATTGGATGGCACTCATCCCTGTTTTAATTTCAGCAAATCAGAGCGAACGAATGCTGACAAGGTGATTAACATTCATGAACCCAGCAGCTCATGTGTTGTAGGCCTATACTATACAGTATATTTGTTACAGTCTATGGTTGTATATTGTCATTATTAGTTGTAGAATTAGTAGTAGGATTATCTTTTAATAATAATTACTATTATCAATTACTATTATCTTTTTATTTTATTTTATTTTTTTAGAAACACTGAATGACCAACAATATCTTAAGCACCACCAGTTCAGTGTAATGCATGATTATCAAGTTTTAGTTCTAATTACTAAAGTTATATCATTAAATAGGCTTATGCTTGATTATCATAATATAATGCTTGATTCACTGATTTTAAGAGTGTACATTTAGATATTTAAAAAGCTGTGCCATTTTACAATGATAAACTGATTTGGTGGAGTTATATATATACAGTATATCAGTCTGGCCGAGTAACCCAAAAAATGTACTAGCCAATGGCGATTCTATTGCCAAGGTGTGCATAGAGGGTTGGTTGGTAAAATAAATATGTTGTAAATTCAAATCAGAGTGAATTCCGTGTCTGGAATGGATGTGTTCTTGAGTCTATAAGGTAACAATAATATAATAAGATAACCTTGTTTGAAATGGGTTTGGCTAAAGAACATTTTGGTTTTGTCTATACTACTAGGTACTTATACTATATTGACTGGGTTAAATAGAATTGCATTACTAAAAAGAGACTAAAATACAATTTTCATTGACTAAAACTAGACTAAATGTCATCAGTTTTCGTCAACTAAA
Organism: Squalius cephalus; assembly: GCA_022829025.1. Lineage (NCBI taxonomy): Eukaryota > Metazoa > Chordata > Actinopteri > Cypriniformes > Leuciscidae > Squalius > Squalius cephalus. The sequence continues at coordinate 27,017,004 of CM040802.1, read as the reverse complement.
ACTAGACTAAAATATCTAGAATAGACTAAATAGACTAAAATGCTCAGACTTTTAGTCGACTGAAACTTGACTAGACTAAAAAGAGTATGAACGTGACTAAATCTAATAAAAACTAAAATGACAGCTTGACACAAAGACTAGACTAAAACTAAAATTAAAACAGGCCGCCAAAAACAACACTAGAGACGAGGCATCAAAATTAGTGCTCCTTTCGGAGAATTTTGCAGTGTGTACTGCCAAACACATCTCCTTGGGCTTTAAGAACCATAGGAAAAGGCAACAGAATACAGTTTTCACACCATCCTCAGCGTTTCAATGGCGTGGTCTACACCACTGTGAATCCGGAACATGCACATTTGCTGATACAAGAGCTGCAACTCTGCTGGACAAAAGGGCAACAAAACATGTTCCCCTCCCAGACAGACAGCCAAGTTATTACATCCACTATTTCCTGGTTCCCAAAAAAGATGAGGGGTTGCGTCCATTTTCAGACCTTCATAGTCTGAACCGTTATTTCAGAATATTCAAGTTGAATTTTCATATAAAAAGTATATGTTGAATATTCAATGACTGTGTCTCAAATTCAACACAAAGATTGGTTTGTCAAAATCAACCTCAAGGACACATGTTTTTATGTCAAAATTCTGCCACAACACAGGAAGTTCCTGAGGTTTGCTTTCACGGGCGAAGCTTAACAATATCAAGTTCTTACATTCGACCGAGCCTTATTATCCCGCACATACACAATGCATGGATGCAGCTCTGACTCCGTTCAGTCTCAAGAGTTTCATTTTGTATCTCTAGGATTGAAATTCAACGCCAATAACAGCGGTCTCTCTCCTGCCCAGAGGACAACGTATTTAGGGGTTTTATGACACTAGGTCACCATGCGGGCACAGCTGACCTCCGCACTTGTCAAGTTCATCTTAAACACCACCCATGGCCCAGGTAGCGTCTATATGCATTTCCACCGATCGCTCTGCTCCCAGGAGTCCTGGCGAAGGCCTTTCAACAAGGGTCATGCTTCTTGCTAATAGCACCTCATTGGCCGACCAGTGTCTGGATCTCAAAAATAATATCTCTCCTCGACGGCTCGCCCTGGGCGATACCGAACAGGAAAGATCTCCTGTCTCTGGTGCAGGGGTCAATATTACATCCCCGGCCCAAGCTATGGAATTTTCTTGTTAGGCCCCTAATGGTGACCGGCGAAGATATGCTGGATTTTCAGCGGATGTTATAGAGACCATTCTGTTTCATAACACCTCATTGACTGACCAGAGTCTGGTTCTTATAAATAATATGTCTCCACGACAGCTCACCCTGGGCGATACCGAACAGGAGAGATCTCCTGTCTCAGGCGCAGGGGATAATATTCCATCCCCTGCCCAAGCTATGGAATCTTCTTGTTTGGCCCCTGAGGGGGATCGGAGAAGAGATGCTGGATTTTCAGTGAATTTTATAGAGACCATTCTGAGTGCTAGGGCTCCCTCCACTAGAAGAATGTAAGCCTTTAAGTGGTGCGTCTTTGAAAGGTGGTGCATTGAAAATAGACATATTTGACGCTCTTCACTGAGCGCTTACACAGATACATATGGTAGCGTTGATTCTCGTATCGCACGGAGAAGGACAACGATATATCGCCCTATCGATATTTTGTCCCACCTCACTACAAAACCTTCAGGGGTCAGACACTTCCAGTGCTGTGGCGGTGGTATTCTCTTTCCCATAGCGCTTAAATCAAAATTAGCTTTTGAAAGGTAACGTCTTGGGTTACTAGACTGTAACCATGTTCCCTGAAAAAGCGGAACAAGATGCTGCACTTCATTACCGAATTGAGGGCGTTCTTTAGGACGTTCTTCAGACAAAATTACCTGATGAGCGCACCTGTCACACGTCTATTTATAGCCTCTGATGTGCGCATTCCGATAACGTCATCATCAGAGGTTATTTAAGCAAAATTCTTTGGCCAGACAAACAAAGATGTTTTCCCAAGCGCAGCATCTCGTTCCCGCTTTTTCAGGGAACATGGCATGGTTACAATCAAGTAACCCGAAACATTTCCCATAATTTATCTCTGGCTGCATTGTCATAATTTCCTAATTTGGAATATCATCAAAGTTTGATTATGTGGTAACACTTTATAATAACTGCATGCTATTAATCATTAGTTAAGTAAATCATTAGTAAACAGTCTGTTCATTATTTATAAAGCATTAATAGACAATAAAAAGCAGTTTAAAAATACAGCTATAAATGCTTTAATCAGCAGTAATTATGTACAGTAATTAGCTGTATTTTTTGTTGTTTAAATGTATATGTATATGCTTTGATTAGCATTAGCATTAACTTAGCTTTCTCTAAGTTAACATATGTTTAATTGTATAAATAAAAATAAAATAACAACACAATTTGTAACTTTGTTTTTTCACCATGAGTGTAAATGAATAAGGATGGCACTCTTATTGTATATGTTTATTCATATTTTAGTTAATGATTTGTAAGTGCATCATTGTGTCATGACTTTGCTTGAGGAGGCACATCATAATTAATTCATTATTAACTTACCATACACTAACATCAACTAACGGCTTGTTAATGCATGACTGTGTCATGACTTTACTTGAGGGGCCACATCATAATAAATTCACTGTTAACTACTTACCAATTTCAGCTCATGATTTATCATGAACTTAGTATCAAATACACACGTACTACAACTATAGGATTCAGCCCAGTTAAGTGATGTGTGGTCAGAGAACGGAGGTACAGTCTCATCACGGCCTGTGTCTGGATGGAGGGTGAACTACTGATCCCAGCAAACGTTCCCCTGACCTTAGTTCATGTTTCCTGTTTGGCTATTTTTTGGGAACCGATTCCTCAGGAACTGTTGTAAGTCATAGAAGGTTTAATTTGATGGGAAAGAGAATATCACAAAACAGTAGGATATTTTAAGATAAATTATTAGTGTATTTAGTATTTTCTGTTTAATAAGAAGGATCAGTGAAATTAATGACAAACTAACCCTTGTGCCTTTCAGTAATGTTTATGATGAAGCTGCTCATGTCAGTAGTTTAAATTATGACTAATAAATTGTTTAAATGTATTTCAAAGTCAAAATATTTCTTATTTATTCTTACGGAGCCTGATTGATTTAGTTTACCCCTAAACGTTAATTAATGCATTAACTATCAAACATGTACTAACATGTTTAAAGGTCCCATTGCATGAAAATTTCACTTTATGAGGTTTTTTAACCTTTATATGAGTTTCCCTAGCCTGCCTATGGTCCCCCAGTGGCTAGACGTTTTGATGGGTGTAAACCAAGCCCTGGGTATTTTTGAGAAAATGAAAGCTCAGACAGGCGAATCTAGAAATCTTCCCCTTATGTCGTCATAAGGGGAGAGGTTACCTCCCCTTTCTCTTCTTTGCCCGCAAAAAGAATTTGGCCCGCCCATGAGAAAATGAGCTGCGCGAGCGCAATATTGTTTTTTCCTCGAGAGACATCATGGCTTGCAAATGAGCGAAGCATGGCAGTTGCTCAGTGTTTGGATGTACAAATGAACGCAAAAGTATTTTTTTAGTTCCTTCATCCGAGCCTCTGAAGAACCAGTGGGTTATGTGAATTTCTGATGTGTAATTGTTCAAGTTCAGACAGATAATTTCAGTTGCAGACGTTCAATACTGTTTATGCATTAGTAAATCAAGCCAGTGACTAAACAATCAACTTCACGTTGTTTCTCTTAGTAGGATGAAAATAATCTTACTTAAACTGTGATTAATATACAGTATATACAGAAAGCGATCAAAGAACAATCCCTTTCCAATCGCCCAAGCTGTCAATCACACGGCGCGATTTTATCTGGACACTTGCCAAAACTCGGTATGAAATCAATGACGCTGTTACACTGCACAGCAAAGCTCTACTGTACTTACCTTATGTCTGCATTGGTGAAATCATTAGTGAGAGTGCAGAAACTGCATTGATAAGCAATGATAAAATGATGCAATGATGCAATGATAAGATCTTCATTCTTGGGTAACACAATGCTTAATCATAAAACAGATGTACAATAACATTAAGATGTCCAGCAATCGATTTAAATAGTACACTGATTGGGTTTAAGTGGTCGTTCAATGAGGCCTATTATATGTTGATCCGACTAATTTACGTGTGTATTTAACTGGTCCAGGGGTAGAACTTTTGCCAAGCGTGTCAGAGGTTCTGGCTTCTAAACCGCACTCTTATAGTTTTTTTTTTTTTCCTCATCAAAACCGATTATGTTTTTCAGTGGTTGTATATCAGGCAGGGGCACTTTGTGTGCTTTTTGTTTTCTAATTTCACTGGAACGAATAGAGAGTCTCTCCACAACAGATTGAAGCGCGCGTCCGAGTGAAGACTGTGCGCGAGCCAGAAACAAACATAGTATCCGCGCCACTGATCGCAGCGGCAACGACCACTTTGATCAGTTGATTTAAAAAACAACACATTTCAGCGCTAGATCGCCTCTTATTTAAACGAACGAAATGAATGCTCTGCTAGTTAACTGGAGATGTTTTGTCTATTTGTATTGGTACATTCATGCTGCGAGATGTTTCAAAAGTGGTGGGGACAATATCGACCTTAGAAAATAGTGGTGGGGACATGTCCCACCCGCAAATTACGCCTATGATTCAGGCATTAGTACATGATTACTCATGCCCTATTACTGTAAAGTGTTACCCTGTTTATTGATGTCCATTAATGCTTTACAAATGGTGAATTAACTGTTTACTAATGCCTAACTAATAGCATGCAGTTATTATAAAGTGTTACCAAGTACGTTTGCATGTTCTGGAAATTTGGTTATTGGAAATTTAACATTTGAATTGAAATTTGTTCAAAGTAATGAAATAAATTAAAAACTTAAAGATAATTTTGCTGAATGATATACAAAGATGATCCAATCTTACATCTCCTTCCTTTAATTATTGCTTCAGATTATTTCTCAAGGATTACAACAATGTTCTGTAAGATTTTATTAAATTAAACTATTTTGTTTTCTCTTGGCTTCAGTGTGAGTGGAAAAACAGGGAAGTCACTGCAGGAGGAGATTGATAAGTTCAGTATCAGCCAGAGTGTCTCTGCTCATTCCAGATCTTCCATGTTCCGCAACATTCAGAAATTCATTAAAACAGAGGTGAGTTCAGTTGTCCGTAATCTGGCCCTTGTCCTCTGTCTGTTTTTACTTCCATTAAAGAATATGCAAATTCCGTTTCTTACCATTAAACAGACTGTTTTTATAAAACAGTAGATGTTGAAATGTACAGAAGTCAGCAGAGTCCTTGATATATTCATTTGTGGCTTTCCCCCACTTTTTGAAAGGAAACTGAACTGAAGGGATCGCTCAACAGAGAGATTATTGATATAAAGAAGGACATCTACTCATCAATCCAAGAAACTATTAAGAATGAAATGGCTTCTTGCTATGAAAGTAAGTTACCATTAAAAGTTTTAATCAATCACAAACTATTTATTAATTTTTTTTTCCTAAAAAACAATATTTTAAACACTGGCTCTTTTTTATGTGAAGTAAAAAGGAGGAATAAAAAATAATTACTACAAGAAACACAAACCTAGAAAAAGAATATATGTGACCAGTACAGGGACTTAGGGCTGTAATGTGAATGTTCTGTTTTCTTGACATTGAGTTTTGGTTTTCCCTGTCTGCTTCCCCATCTGTGTTAGTTAGTTTTTTTTGGCTGTTCCTTCAAATTAGTTTCTGTAGTATGTGTTAGTTAGTTCCCTTGTTTACTGATTTCTTTCATCTACCAATCATCATGTCTCCCTACTTTATGTAGCCCTGAGTTTCATTCTGATCCTTTGTCCAATCTCATTAGTGTTTAGTGGTTGTGTTCCCGTTTATCTCATGTGTTATCCTATATTCTGAGTGGATTTATTAGGGGCCAAGCCCCGAAGGGGCTATGGCACCTATTGTATCTGTTAGTTTTCTTATTATTAGGGGCCAAGCCCCGAAGGGGCTATGGCACCTATTGTATCTGTTAGTTTTCTTATTATTAGGGGCCAAGCCCCGAAGGGGCTATGGCACCTATTGTATCTGTTAGTTTTCTTATTATTATTATTATTATTATTCTTCTTCCTCCTCTTGAAGTCTATGGCAGCCCTATGAACCATACATAGGAAAATGATGAAATTTGGCACACTTGTAGTGATGGTAATGAAAAGTAATTGTAGCAATTTTTGAGTCTCTAGGACCAACTCTATAGCGCCACCAGCAGTTCAAAAATCCAACATTGAAATGGTTATAACTTTTGAACCCTTTGATCTAGAAAAATGAAACTTAGTACACCTGATTTATCTCATCATGCTGATCAGAACCAATATCTTACATCAAGACTCCGCCCATTACAGTAGTGGCCATTTTGAAAAGTACAGTATGCAGTTTTTTTGCTACTCCTCCTTCAAAATTGGTCTAATTTTGTCCAAACATGTACTCAAATGATCTTCGGACTGAGCCGCATAAAAGTACTGTCCCCGATTTTTTTGCTATATTGGAAAAAAAAAAGTTATGATGTCGCAAACTTAACGAGGTCGACCCAAAATTGGTTCAGAAGCTATAGCTCGGCCAAACTTTGATCAATCGAAACGAAAATTGGTACACTTCATCGGAAGCATGATCTGAGGTTCCATGCCAAAGTTGGGAACAGCGCCACCTACGGGTCATGAGATATGGAAAATGCATATTTTGGCCAATAACTTATGAACAGTTTGTCAGAAAATTATAAACTTGGTGTCTATCGATTCCTTGGGTCATGACAAATCCGTGGATATCGATTTTGCCATGATGGGATGTACCACGTGTCCGCCATTTTGAATGATGTCATAATTTGCAATATCTTTTAAACTATTTGAAATTTCTTCACCAAATTTGGTATGGATCATCATTAGCATGGCCCGAAGGTACCTGAGAAATTTGATCACAGCGCCACCTAGTGTTCCAGAGATATCATTGTTTTTTGAAAAAACGCTTATAACTTTTGCTAACATTGCTTGAAATTTGATTTCTTTATGTCAATATATTCCTTGGCTTATGCCGATTTCAACGATATCTCATATGTTATTTATCAACAATGTGACTGGCCGCCATATTGGAGTGAATGTAAAACAGTTTTTTCGCTACTCCTCCTTCAAAATTGGTCTAATTTTGTCCAAACATGTACTCAAATGATCTTCGGACTGAGCCGCATAAAAGTACTGTCCCCGATTTTTTTGCTATACTGGAAAAAAAAAGTTATGATGTCGCAAACTTAATGAGGTCAACCCATAATTGGTTCAGAGGCTGTAACTTGTGAACAGTTTGTCACAAAATCATAAAATTGGTGTCTATCGATTCCTTGCGTCATGTCGAATCTGAGGATATCTATTTTGCCAGCATTGGATGTACCACATCATAAGCTATATTAGCATTAAGTTAGCTTAGCATGCTAATCTCGTTAACATGATTTTGTGTGCTCATTCACACACTGAAGCCTCTCCTCTGCAGCTTTGTAAAACATGTCCTCTGGGTGGCGCAAGTGGTTCAACCATGCGTCATGAATCCCGAACCATTGTGGTCGTGGGTTCGAGACCAGTGTGGGGCGACTTTGAAATTGTGTATAAAATAATAATTTAAATTCCTTCCGGCTCTGCACTGCTGTTGGTGCTTAAATGCTAGCTGTGCTGCTGTAATTGATGTGCTTACTGTGCTTGATGTACATTAAATTTCTGATGTTTTGCTCTTCTGGCTCCGCATTGCGCTACAGCGGCTGTTGCTTGCTCTGCCTTGCAGGGCTTGGCCCCGTATTGCTGCTTGCAGCTATATTTATTATTATTATTATTCTTCTTCCTCCTCTTGAAGTCTATGGCAGCCCTATGAACCATACATAGGAAAATGATGAAATTTGGCACACTTGTAGTGATGGTAATGAAAAGTAATTGTAGCAATTTTTGAGTCTCTAGGACCAACTCTATAGCGCCACCAGCAGTTCAAAAATCCAACATTGAAATGGTTATAACTTTTGAACCCTTTGATCTAGAAAAATGAAACTTAGTACACCTGATTTATCTCATCATGCTGATCAGAACCAATATCTTACATCAAGACTCCGCCCATTACAGTAGTGGCCATTTTGAAAAGTACAGTATGCAGTTTTTTTGCTACTCCTCCTTCAAAATTGGTCTAATTTTGTCCAAACATGTACTCAAATGATCTTCGGACTGAGCCGCATAAAAGTACTGTCCCCGATTTTTTTGCTATATTGGAAAAAAAAAAGTTATGATGTCGCAAACTTAACGAGGTCGACCCAAAATTGGTTCAGAAGCTATAGCTCGGCCAAACTTTGATCAATCGAAACGAAAATTGGTACACTTCATCGGAAGCATGATCTGAGGTTCCATGCCAAAGTTGGGAACAGCGCCACCTACGGGTCATGAGATATGGAAAATGCATATTTTGGCCAATAACTTATGAACAGTTTGTCAGAAAATTATAAACTTGGTGTCTATCGATTCCTTGGGTCATGACAAATCCGTGGATATCGATTTTGCCATGATGGGATGTACCACGTGTCCGCCATTTTGAATGATGTCATAATTTGCAATATCTTTTAAACTATTTGAAATTTCTTCACCAAATTTGGTATGGATCATCATTAGCATGGCCCGAAGGTACCTGAGAAATTTGATCACAGCGCCACCTAGTGTTCCAGAGATATCATTGTTTTTTGAAAAAACGCTTATAACTTTTGCTAACATTGCTTGAAATTTGATTTCTTTATGTCAATATATTCCTTGGCTTATGCCGATTTCAACGATATCTCATATGTTATTTATCAACAATGTGACTGGCCGCCATATTGGAGTGAATGTAAAACAGTTTTTTCGCTACTCCTCCTTCAAAATTGGTCTAATTTTGTCCAAACATGTACTCAAATGATCTTCGGACTGAGCCGCATAAAAGTACTGTCCCCGATTTTTTTGCTATACTGGAAAAAAAAAGTTATGATGTCGCAAACTTAATGAGGTCAACCCATAATTGGTTCAGAGGCTGTAACTTGTGAACAGTTTGTCACAAAATCATAAAATTGGTGTCTATCGATTCCTTGCGTCATGTCGAATCTGAGGATATCTATTTTGCCAGCATTGGATGTACCACATCATAAGCTATATTAGCATTAAGTTAGCTTAGCATGCTAATCTCGTTAACATGATTTTGTGTGCTCATTCACACACTGAAGCCTCTCCTCTGCAGCTTTGTAAAACATGTCCTCTGGGTGGCGCAAGTGGTTCAACCATGCGTCATGAATCCCGAACCATTGTGGTCGTGGGTTCGAGACCAGTGTGGGGCGACTTTGAAATTGTGTATAAAATAATAATTTAAATTCCTTCCGGCTCTGCACTGCTGTTGGTGCTTAAATGCTAGCTGTGCTGCTGTAATTGATGTGCTTACTGTGCTTGATGTACATTAAATTTCTGATGTTTTGCTCTTCTGGCTCCGCATTGCGCTACAGCGGCTGTTGCTTGCTCTGCCTTGCAGGGCTTGGCCCCGTATTGCTGCTTGCAGCTATATTAGCAATTGTTATTGTCAGAATAATAGTATTTTTCTTCTTCCGCCAATGGAAGTCTATGGCAGCCCTATGAACCGTACATAGGAAAATGATGAAATTTGGTACACGTCTAGTGATGGTAATGAATAGTAATTGGACCAATTTTTGAGTCTCTAGCACCAACTCCATAGCGCCACCACCAGTTCAAAAATTCAACATTGAAATGGTTATAACTTTTGAACCCTTTGATCTAGAGACAAAAAACTTAGTACACCTGATTCCACTCATCATGCTGATCACAACCAATACCTTAAATTAAGACTCCGCCCATTACAGTAGTGGCCATTTTGAAAAGTACAGTATTCCGTTTTTTCGCTACTCCTCCTACAAAATTTGTCCAATTTTCTCCAAAATTTGCTCAAATGATCTTTGGACTGAGCCGCACAGAAATGACTGAACAGAATTTTTTGCTATACTGGAAAAAAAAAAAGTTATGATGTCGCAAAGTTAACGAGGTCGACCCAAAATTGGTTCAGAGGCTGTATTTCGGCCAAAGTTTGATCAATCGAAACGAAAATTGGTACGCTTCACCGGAAGCATGATCTGAGGTTCCTTGCCAAAGTTGGGAACAGCGCCACCTACGGGTCATGAGATATGAAAAATAGCTATTTTGGCCAATAACTTTTGAACAGTTTGTCAGAAAATAATAAATGTGGTATCTATGGATTCCTTGCATCATGCCAAATCCGTGGATACTGAATTATCCAAGATCGGATGAACCACGTGTCCGCCATTTGGAATTTTGTCATAAATTGCAATAACTTTTAAACTGTTTGACATATCTTCACAAAAGTTAGTATGGATCATCATTAGCAAGTCCTGAAGGTACCTGAGAACTTTGAACACAGCGCCACCTAGTGTTCCAGAGATATAAGGTCTTATGCATAAACGTTTATAACTTTTGAAAACATTGTTAAAATTTTGATTTCTTTATGTCATTATGTTCTGTGGCTTTTGCAGATTCCGACGATATCTCATTTGTCATTTTCCAACAATGTGACTGTCCGCCATATTGGAGCAAATGAAAAACAGTTTTTTCGCTACTCCTCCTTCAAATTTTGCTCAATTTTGCCCAAAATTTGATCAGATGTTCTTTGGACTGAGCCGCACAGAAGTGACTGAACAGATTTTTGATATTCACTACTGTTCTCGAGATATTTGTCTCCAAAGTTGACCTTGCTTGTGTTTGTTGCATTATGCTAGTTAGCTTAGCATAATCATTGGTTAACATGCTAACCAAATGCCATTCTTTCTAATGTGGCTCTTCAGCTATCAGGTTAACCATAATCTACATTAGCATTAAGCTATTTTAGCATGCTAATCTGGTTAACATGATTTTTTTGTGCTTAATCTTACTCTGAAGCCTCTCCTCTGCATCTTCTGTCCTCTGAGTGGCGCAAGTTGCTAAACCACGTGTCATGAATCCAGAACTATTCAGGTCGTGGGTTCGAATCCTCTGTGGGGCAACTTTAAAATTGGGTATAAGGTTTTCATTTCAATTCATTCCGGCTCTGCACTGCTGTTGGTGCTTAAATGCTCGCTTTGCTTGCTGTGCTTGATGTACATTTACATGGATATTCAATTTCTGCTCTTTTTGTTCTTCTGGCTCCGCACTGCTGTTGGTGCTTAAATGCTTGCTGTGCTGCTGTGCTTACAGTACTTGCTGTGCTTGATGTACATTTACATGTACATTTAATTTCTGATGTTTTGTTCTTCTGGCTCCGCACTGCTGTTGGTGCTTAAATGCTTGCTGTGCTGCTGTGCTTACAGTACTTGCTGTGCTTGATGTACATTTACATGTACATTTAATTTCTGATGTTTTTGCTCTTCTGGCTCTGCATTGCGCTACAGCCCCTTCAGGGGCTTGGCCCCGTATTGCTGCTTGCAGCTATATTTAAAGACTGTTTTTGTTTCTCTACTCCTTCATCATGCGTTCTTTACAGCAACCATCTGTGGCAAGGTCAATTTAAGTTGTTAAAGACCTGCTGGTAATAGGTAACAGAGAAAGCCAGTTGCTTTTCACCAACAGTATTTTTTTTTTTTTTTTTTTTTGATTCAGTCAGACCAGTAGCTTTTACTTTACTTGCCATCATTTTCACTACTGTTTTCACAACTATGTTCACTAGTTCTACTGTAAATATTTTTTTTTCTTCTGATGTGTCTCCATGATAATGACAATAAATGAATACTGGTTGTTGTTTATTTTAGAAGCTGCAGCAGTGACAGGAATTGGGTCCATGAAGAAAAGGCAAGAAATGTTAATAACCACAGTCGATAAGATAAAACACGACATGTTCAACAAGGCAAAAATGGAATTCCTTAAAAATTTCAATAACTTAAAGGTAGTGATCTTGCATTTATTGAGACAAGCATGTATTAATTTTCACAATGACTAAACTGAATCTTCTCTTGTTCTTTGTAAAGCTGTACATAACGTATGCTCTTGAATCAGGACTAAAGAATTCAATGAAACTCTCACGGTCACAAACCAGCAATATCAAATTGATGGGTAAGAGAGAATATCATCTATTACAACACAGAAACAAGTAAAGAAATATAGACTTGTTATTCCCATTCACTACCTCATCTTAATCATCTCAAGCACTCAGACATGAATGAACAAAATGAACAACATCCTGCATTATGGCTTTTCTAGATGTTTCCAGAGAGACTGAGCAGCTAGAGAGACTGTCAGGACAACTTGAGAGACTGTAGCCCAAGAGAAATGGCTCAATCAACAGAGGAAACAAACATATTAAAATGCAACACGCTTGTAATAAATGGTTTTTACAACAAATGTTATCTTTTTATATTTTTTATTTTATTTTTTTATTTTTTACTCGCATTTATTTGTCTGTGTTGGTATATTTTTCTTAGTGTTTGTTTGGTGGAAGATGTGTTTTTCGAGAATAAGTTGTTTCACGTGTTTGTTTGCCCTAATCTTTAGGTTAAATGTATTTGGTTTGCTGTCCGTCTGCAGTGGAGGGGCTCAAGGAAGCAGCTTCAACCCAAACTTAGATATAGCCCCTAAAAAGTGTGAATTAGATTTAGGACAGCAAGCTGGAAAACACACAATTAAAGCTGGTGGCTGTAGTTGCCTTGGGATATTCAGCTTTTAAGTAAGGAACACCCCCAAAAGCAGTAAGGAGAATGATCAACGAAGATAGGAGGTGAGGGATAATGGCAGCAAATTAGCATATTAGAATGATTTCATAAGGATCATGTGACAGTAATGACTGGAGTAATGATGCTGAAAATTCAGCTTTGCATCACAGGAATAAATTACATTTTAAAATATGTTCAAATAGAAAATATTTATTTTAAATTGTAATAATATTTCACAGACTTCCTGTTTTACTGTATTTTTTATCAAATAAATGCAGCCTTGTTGAGCATAAGAGACTTCTTTTAAAATCATTTAAAAAAATTCCCAATCCCAAACTTTTGAATGGTAGTATATACATAATACATACATACATACATACATACATATACAGTCATGGGTTTCCCCATAACGTCTCTTAGCGCGCTATGAAGACTCTTAAGGTATAACTTAACTAAAGGTATACCATTGATAGGCGTGTTCCCCGAACCATACCTTAGAACAGTGGTTCTCAAACCTGTCCTGAAGGCACCCCAACACTGCACGTTTTCTTTGTCTCCCTAATCAAACACACCTGATTCAACTCATCAGCTCATTATCACATGGGTTAATGAGCTGATGAGTTGAATCAGGTGTGTTTGATTAGGGAGACAAAGAAAATGTGCAGTGTTGGGGTGCCTTCAGGACAGGTTTGGGAACCACTGCCTTAGAAAGCTGCTTAAGATATACCTTCTTACGTGCGACGTTACCCGGTGCTGTCCGTGGCGATGGTCCTGAATTGGTATATCGATGGCGCGAGAATCAATTATTCTCTCGTGCAAGGGCTGTTTCACTAGCCTGACTACGTCAGACTTCATACTTCCGCTCAATTTCATTTTGCTTCTGTAAGCAAAGCGAAGTAGCAGAGTTTGGTATTACCAGGCTACTGTTTCACTGCATTATGCGAGAAAGCGGTGTTCTTTATAAAAGAAGCACTTCAGAAATAGTTGAAATTGCATTTATTAGGACTAATGGGATAATTAAAAAAAATTATCTAAACTATAATAGCTTATAATAGCCTAGCCTACATATTTTTAAATTGTATCATTTATTGCTGCCATAATAGCCATTTCAAATTTGTATGTGCTTTCTTCTCTTTCCCATTTTTGTTCGCTGAGGTGGAGCTGCGATGAAATATTGTTCTTGTAAATACTTTCCAGCATTTCAGTAATAAAAGTGTACATCTTACGTACGGTGCTCGGCAGTGATCACAGTGGATTTTGAATCTCTTCTTGTAAACTCAGAGATGTGGATTCAGACGGCAATTAAATTACCACACGACCTGTTTGTCAAAAAACAGGTACTAATTTGGCCATGGATTTTTACGCGGATTGGGTGAGAAAAAACACTGATATCATGGATTCGGACGGCACTAAAATCACCGACTTACCCCGGTAAATGTTTAAAAACAATTAGCGTCCGAATAGGACTTAACAGTAGCCTATGCTTTCACTGGCCTTTAAAAGCGCTCTTTAATTAAATTAATAATATTATATAATAATATAATAAAAAATCTAACAACAATCAGTGTAATGACAATTTTATTCTTTTGAGAAATTGAGATTAGTTTGTGTTTTGTTTATCTTTCGTTAATTGGATAATCAAGCCATCCTTTTTGTGTTTTTTTTATTTTTATGGTATTCATTTTGTGAAATCTTTCTGTCTGATTTATTGGTGTACTGTATGGGAGGTCTTATTGGTTTGTGTGTTTTACGTATGGTTTGATTGGTTTTGACCTTTGTTTTCATTTTTGCCTTTTGTTTAATGTTTTTCTTAAGTTGAGTTGTTGTGGTATGTTTTTGGTTCTTTTTGGGGTTTTGGTTTGTTCTATTTTCTTAATAGTTTTTGAAATATTTTCTGAACAACATTGCTACCAATCAGGTTATTATTTCAACCACCATATCTGTGGAGAAGGATTGTATCTGTCATTTTAATAAAGTGTAAGGACCACCCATTGGCCCAACGATGGAATCCAACGGTGGGCGAAGGAATAATGCGTGTATGTCTTTTCAGCTCTCCAGTGAAGTTAACTTAATTTATTGGAATTTAGTTTCAATATTACTTTAGCTCTACGCTTAATCTGACTCCAATTTCAAATGATGATCAAATTTAGATTGTGTTTCTGATTAGAAAATAGTCATAAATATTGATTATGAATTCATTTAGATCTTTGATTATTCCGAGTATCCCATACTTTCAATTAATAACCCATTTAATCCCAAATTTTTCCCAGACACAAAAATATCCAAATCATGTGTCATTAGTATCCCTTTGAAACAATCAATCATACTTTTTTGAAATTTTCATGGAAAAGTGTGTGAAAAAGTGTGTTTTATGATCGGTCACAATTGTGACCGGTGGGATACTGTGTTGTATCAACCATTGTATTGATTTAATATAGGTCTGTTTGACCTGTGCAGTGTGTTTGTGTGTGTTTTTGTGTGTATGTTTTTTTTGTGTGTGTGTTTTTGTGTGTCTGTGTGTGTGTGTGTGTGGGTGTGTGTGTGGAGATCAGACATCAGAGGAGACGTGACCATGTGTGAGTGTGTGTGTGTGTGTGTGTGTGTGTGTGTGTGTGTGTTTGTGTGTGTGTGTTTGTGTGTGTGTGTGTTTCTGTGTGTGTGTCTGTGTGTGTGTGGAGATCAGACATCAGAGAAGACGTGACCGTGACCGTGTGTGTGTGTGTGTGTGTGTGTGTGTGTGTGTGTGTGTGGAGATCAGACATCAGAGGAGACGTGACCGTGTGTGTGTGTGTGTGTGTGTGTGTGTGTGTGAGTTTCTGTCTGTCTGTGTGTGTGTGTGTGTGTGTGTGTGGAGATCAGACACCAGAAGAGACGTGACCGTGTGTGTGTGTGCATGTGTGTAAAATTAGGTAGAAAGTAAGGTAGAACAGTTAGCCTATGTGTATTAGTATGTAGATACAATGGGTTATCCCACCGGTCACTATTGTTGCCGTTGACATGTTTGTGAGTTCTATGACCACATTAAACAAAGTTGAGTAATTGCAAATGCATATATCAATACTAGACACCTTAAACATGATGTGTACCAAAAATCTATGTCCTATCTTTATGTTAACATACTTTACCACCCTTTTCTTTGGGAGCTTTCTTGCTGCCATCCTCTTCTCTTGGTGCAAACAGGAAGTAAACAGCTCTGGTCATGTGACAATTTACAGTAAACATGCGACACTGCACATATTTCATTGAGACCCTTTATTATTTCAATATCTGCTGGAAATGCATTGATAGATCATTCAGTAACATTTTTATAGCCTTAGAAATGAAACATTTTTTTACTGTCACTATTGTGACCGGTGGGATTAAATTCATTAAGGGACCCGATGCCGCACAGATTCACACGCCCCGTGTTTACGTGGATTTCACGGACACAGCCTCACCAGTCTGATCTTGGTCAGAGGGTGCAGGGTTTGCTAATACCTCTTAAGTCGGTTGCCTACTGCTCACTCATACAAAAAAGTGTAGTTTATTTAGCCACTTCCGTACAACTTGCCAAGTCAATGATAGACAGAAATCAAAAGATCTTCAGATGACGTGCCTATAGTTTGCCTTTAGTTTGACCTATCCTGGACACAGAGTTGCGGTAGCACCAGCCTCCTCATAGTCTTCTAAAATAATGATTTCAGAAAACTTCAGAATAAATCAAGATGTAACATTTACAGTATTTGTCAGGTAAAAATGTATCATGCCAATTACACAAGTAAATGATTAAAAGCCAATTCAGAAATAATAAATACATGACATTATTTACTCAAAGATGACTCTAAAAGTAAGTAATGCTTTCCTGACAGAGACACACAGTGATGTGTCAGTGCCTTCTAACAGGAAAACACTGAAACAGCACTGTATGGGGGTGATCCTGGTAAAGGGTCCCAAAGACTGCTCTGTCACCTAGCCTTAAATACCCAGACCAGAACAAAAGGGTTATACAAATATTGTTTAGAGTTGTTTGGGCCAATCCATGTACCCCAGGGGGTAGCACCTGGTTTCGGGAGATATCTTGAAGAGATATCACCCAGAGAGGAGAACAGGATTCTCCCAAGTTCTCAATCTTTCTCATTAAACCAATGACTGCAATGAAATTAAGACCATTTTACCAATTGCACTGAGACACTTGATACCAAACATGAAAAGGAAAAACAATAGATTCACAAGATTCACAACGTAGCTACGTCGTTCTTAAGTTACACCTTAAGATGTACCTTGTCGTTAATATGTGTTTCCCGAAACGTTCTTAGTTAAGTATACCTTCTGTAAGTCATACGTTCGGAAGGTTGGTCTGGACCACTCTTAGCTTTACCTTATCACTGTTGCACGTCTATATGAATATAATTCTCAAGTTTTAATACACCCAGACAGAGTTCATTTAGGCTAATTCAAGTGTTTTCATTCAAAGAATAAAATTGTCAATCACACTGATTGTTGTTAGAATTTTAATTATATTATTATTATATATTATATTATTAATTTCAATAAAAGAGCGCTTTTAAAGGCCAGTGAAAGCATAGGCTACTTTCAGTTAAGTCCTATTCGGACGTTAATTGTTTCTCATGGGCTCGTCCAGTATTTTAAACATTTACAAGGGTAAGTCGTTGATTTTAGTGGCGTCCAAATCCATAATATCAGTGTTTTTTCTCTCCCAACCCACGTAAAAATCACTGTCCAAATTACCTACTGTTTTTTGACAAACAGGTCGTGTGGTAATTTAATTGCCGTCTGAATCCACATCTCTGAGTTAACAAGAAGAGATTCAAAATTCACTGTTTAAATCCTTTTTGATCACTGCCGAGCACCATACGTAATATGTAAACTTTTATTCCTGAAATGCTGGAAAGTATTTACAAGAACAATATTTCATTGCAGCTCCACCTCAGCGAACAAAAATGGGAAAGAGAAGAAAGCACGTAACATTTTTGAAATGATTATTGTGGCAGCAATATATGTTACAATTTAAAAATATGTAGGCTAGGCTATTATAGTTTGGTATTTTTTATAATATCCAATAGTCCTAATAAATGTAATTTCAACTATTTCTGAAGTGCTTCTTTTATAAAGAACACCACTTTCTAGCATAACGCAGTGAAACAGCCCCTGGACAAGAGAATAATTTAATTCTCGAGCCATCGATATACCAATTCAGCACCATCGCCACGGACAGCACCCGGTAACGTCGCACGTAAGAAGGTATATCTTAAGCAGCTTCCTAAGGTATGGTTCGGGGAACACGCCTAGTAATGGTATACCTTTAGTTAAGTTATACCTTAAGAGTCTTTGTAGCGCACTAAGAGACAATGTTATCGGAAAATCCAGCCCAGGTCAGGGGACTAGAATGGCAGAAGCTTCATATTGTGCTCAGTGACCCATTTTTGTGTGGATTTTGATGTTTGTTTTGGATCATTGTCCTGATGGAAGATCTAAGCATGGCCCATTATAAGATTTCTAGTAGAGGCTGTCAAGTTTTGATTTGATAGAATCCACAATGCCATGCATCTAAACAAGATGTCCAGGACCTCCTGCAGAAAAATAGCCCCACAACATTAAAGATCCAGCACTAGATTTAATCATACACAGGGGGTACGTTTTATCCCTGTTTGCATCAAAACCAATTTGTGAGTTTGCTGTCAAAAATCAATTTTTTTAGTGTCATCTGACCATAGAAGCCAGTCCCAGTTGAAGTTCCTGTAGAGTCTGACAACGGAATATGCTGGAGTTTAATTTTTGGATTTTTCTTTATCTGATTTTTTTTTAGGCTTTCTGACACCAAGACTCAACTAGTTGTGATGAATGATTAAGGGAATTCAGCCCAGGCTCAATGGAATAACGCCTACCTATAGCAACATTTCTGCAAAATTATATTACGTTGCATCGTGCAAAGTTTCAAAGTGAAATGTTCAGTGATTGTCGCTAAAAGCATGTTCAGTTTTATCTGAAACAGATGAATGTGAATGTGGCAACGTTTTATTACATTGTTTTTTATACGTATCACAGCAGTTCTGTCCAGTGAGTGTCGCTAAAAGGTTAATGCTCATACAGTTCATGGTGCTGGAACAGCGATGGAAAAAGTCTAAATAGGGTAGGATAGTGTGGGAGACGATACCTCCACCTCTAGTCCTCAGTCTCAAAATCCACCAAAATACCCTCGGGCCACTGGTGTCGTAGGCTCACACCCCTGGTCAACTCACTGGGGGGCTCCTCTTCCAGGGAGAGGGTCCAATCTGACCTCTTATCTTAGGGCACTGGTTGACGCATCGCAGCAGGTGGTAACTCTCCGTCTGTGGCGGGCTCACATGTTTCCTCCATGGTCGATGGTGGTGGAACGGACTCTGAGTCCGGCTGCGTTCTGGACCAGGGGTAATCATTCCCTTAATCATTGTAGCTCCAACCTTAACCAAACACACCTGAACAAGCTAATCAATGTCTTCAGGATTATTAATGCTGCAATCTCGCTGTGTTGTAATTACCGTAGTCTCAAGATGCAGCACATGACGTTATTCTGAGCTCTTCACATCCTCGGACTGGAGATAAGAGGTGTGTTCGTCCGCCGTGTGGACCGATCGGTGTATAACATCACCGCGAGAGTGATTAGAGAGCAGATGGCTCTATGCTTTCGAATCGCTTTTGCGTTACTTTGATTTCATACACCGACCGGTCAGCGCAGTTCAAGTCGAACACCTATGCGTTTCTATGGCACCAATATCAATGCCTATGAATCTGTAGCGGTCAGATAGTACATCAGTCATGTTAAAGTAGGAGTCTCAGACTTGTAATTACAAGCTCTACGAGGACGTGAATGCTTTTTACAAGTTAAAATCATGTAATTGCGGTAATTACGACATGGTGTGAATGCACCTTAAAGTGGAAATGAAGCAGTCAGTCAACATTAGTAAACTGATTTTCACTCTAATAAAAAAAAAAAAAAAAAAATACCACAGCGCGTGACGTCACAGGGTTGGTTGTCTACAATCTTGCCTGAGGTAAATAGATATAGTACGTTTCTCAGAACGGAAAAAAATCGCACCGTGTACGCCCAGCTTAATATAAGCATTTATTTACTGTTTGAACACATTATTTTTCTCAAATGGAGGAAGACAAACTTGAAAGGTCTGTTGAGCCCGTAATAGGTCATTGATTACGCATTTGAGTCTATACGGCAAGGTGTCGTCAACAATTTGCCACTTCTATAATTCAAAGTGACATCAAAAACCACAAATCTCTTTACTGTAAGGCTATAAATGTCACAATCATCTGCAGGGTCATTTAGTAGAATGAAATAATAGCATGATGTTTCTTTCTTTCATTCACTCTGATAAACAGTTTTAAATCAGTGCATTGACGGAGTGCTGTTTTCCTCTGCACTGTAAAAAACAATATTATAGCCTATAACGTTATAGCCAGATAAATTAGAAACACACTGAGCAACTTCAGGCTTAAGTTTGTTGGTGTGGTGACTAAATTGCCCGAATCAAAGGTATTTTCCTCAATGTAATCTTCCTCCAAAAAATATTCACTGCATACTCTAACAGGGTTCTTCCTTTTCAGTGCTGCTATAGCCAGTGAAGCAGTAACGTTAAGTTCTCCATTTTAGTTCTCTTTTGCCCTTTGCTTTAACTATGTAAAAATCATTTATACAACCAGGAGCAATACAGTAGTGCCCCTCCTTTTGACTTATGATGTGGCTTTCCAGTTTCCATCTTTAAATGTCTCTGTCTTTAACTTTCCCTGTCAGTCCTCTACTAAATATCTACGTCCCTCAGGCAAGACAACCAACCTTGTGACGTCACGCGCTGTGTTATTGCAAGATGGCGGTGCCCTTGCTCCAAAAGCTATAACAAAACATCCCTTTTTCTTTAAAATGGTAATCATGTTTGTTTTATTATTTTTTTATAAAATTGGAAATCAGTTTACTAAATAATGTAAACTTGACTGACTGCTTCATTTCCACTTTAAGGCTACAGGCAGGTGTTTTTTTTTTTCATGGTTAGAGCTAAACTGCAGGTCAACGTGATTATGTAGCCTATCCCTGCTATAAATAGAAGTGACTTTGCTCTCATCTTTTACAAATTAACAGAACACACCTAGACACTGTTAGAGTGGGGTCAAAAAATAAGGACAAAGTATTTCTAAAGTAAAGGACGAAATATGAACATGAGACAGTCATGCTGCTCTATCAAAGATGGCTGTAACCCTTGGCTATCAGGCTCCAGGAAAAATACAATTAAACTATTTTAATAACAAACCTGATCAATATGACTGATTCACTATATTCTTAGAATAACATTGATGCATTTAGTAATGTAATTTTATTTATTTTTTCTTATATTTTAAATTAATGCAAAATAATTATTAAAATGATGCTTGAGGCAAGTTTCATATTCTGGGTAAAAAAATCTCAATTATTCTCACAATTATCTCTGCTTTTTGATTGATTGATTGAGTGTAAAGGCATCAATCAATCAATCATTTCTTATATTTACTTCACCTCAAAATACTCTGACACATCTATGGGACAATACACTTAAATAGTCTTTAAACAAATATTAACATTCAATAGTTAAATATTATCACAGCTGTATCACAGCTTACATTTTGGACTTCCTTATTTGATTTAATAACACAGGGTGGTGGCAAACAGAAATACAGTTTGTTGATTGTCATGCATTCAACCTCACCTAAGGGCAAACACAGAGATATAAAAGGTAACATGCAAAGGAGAAGCGCAAACAATATGCAAACTCTTGTGTTTCCTTATCAACATTTCCATACTATGCAAGTCAATAACAAAACTAATGCTGCTGATGTTCATCACACAGAGCCGAGAGGTTTGGTGAATTAAAACAGTCAGGGGCAGGCAAAACAGTCTATGGGGGAATGGAGGGAAGGAGGAACCAGGAGCAGAAGGAGCCAGGAAGGGACCCAGGACACAGCCAGTGAGATCCATGACAGAGTCGCAGGAGGGAGGAGCCATGGTGGAGGCCTGGGAGATACTATGACAGGGAACAGGAACAAAAAACCAAACCAAAACACAATGAACAAAGCAATATTCTGACAACACCCAAGATACAAGAACATAAATCTTACTCTGTTCAACTTGACAGCTGAATCGACGACAGTCTACTGTCCCACACATTACCCTGAGATAAAAGGTAACTTTTCCTTCAAATTATTATGATGCTTAGTTTTGTAAAATGTAAAAAGCTTTAAATAATACATCTAATATATATATATATATACTCAAAAACCTCAAATCTGATTGGGTGATTGGAATGTTGTTCCAAGATCAGTGAAATCAGGTTCTTTGTCATGGCCCATTATTCTGCCCTTTACATTTGTTTTTTTTAATTCATTATAAAAGAGGTTATGTCCAGGAATGGGGGCAGTGTTAAGGGTATAAAATAAATCAGTAAAATGGCAGAAAAAAACTATTCCAATATATGTATGCTATTCAAAGATTTGTAAATATCTTTGTTAGATTTGTAAGTTTCTATAGCTGTAAATACATTCAATGTTTACATTTTAGATGTTGTCCCTGTTTTGTCCCTGTAAATGTTAATTACTATACCTGTTGTAACAAACTCAGTACTGTGGTGTCTGAGTTTGGGATTTTTATATTGAAGTGTGATTTTGTCTTGTCATGTATTGTTGACTCACCTGGTGTTTGTTCTGGCAATCTTGTCTGTTACCATGGTTATCCTTGTTTGTTTCCCTGACAACATGTTTGAGCTCCGTAACTATGTTTGTTGTGTTGTCACATCATGGTGTTCATGCCTCGTCTGCTTTGGAGATTCATGTCTTGTCTGTTTGTTGATAATTGTGTGACTGTGCACAACTGTTCATGTTTAGATCCTCATCTCTCTTTATTTGAGACAAAGCTGCAGATGTTACACCTTTAAGTATATACAATTAGACCAAGCTGGGTTCTGTAATAATCTTAACACCTGGTAAAACAGAAAGTGGCAATTGTGGGTGTAACATACATGATAACCTGTCTAGCAAGTTTGAGACAACACCATACTCATGACTCAAAATTACAAAGACAAAGAATACAACAAAAACATTTTTTTTTTTTTTTTTTTTTTTTTTTGGGACAACAGAATGTATAGAACTCAGTCTCAGTAATTCTCTCAGAATGCAAAACAAAAAGTTCCTACCCTCCATCACCCTTTGTTTTGACAGGGACCTTTGGTCAGTGAGGGCAGATCTGTCGATGACAATGCATTTTATCACCTGGAATGTTAATGGACTTCGACGAAACAGAGATAAGAAATTTAAAAAACTACAAAATGCGGACGTGGTTTTCTTTCAAGAGACACACGTTGGAGAACGAGATGAACATATTATAGAAGGTCTAAAAAATGAGTGGCATGTTTTCTACACAAAGTTTACCTCCCAAAAGGGAACAGCCATACTAGTCAGGAAAAGACTAGATTTTGAATGTATAAGTGATGAAAAAGATAACTGTGGAGCTTATGTTGTGTTAAAATGTAAACTGGAAGGTCAGCTGTACACTCTGGTTAGTGTTTATAACCATGAAAAAGACACAAAAACCCTTGAAAAACTTTCACGTTACCTGCAGTCAATGACCACAGGGCTGCTGGTGATTGGTGGAGATTTCAACACGGTTTTCAATCCATTTATCGACAAAGACAATTCAAAAGGGGTGACAGACAGGCCAATCCACAGAAAGCTGCGCAGTTGTGTGAATAAGTTCATGAAATCTCTTCAGCTAGTTGATGTCTGGAGAAGAAAGAACCCTGTAAAGCAGGAGTATACATTCCACAGTCAAGTTGCGTCCAGGCTGGATTACTTTTTTGTTCCAGAAGAATGTGTGTGGCGAGTCAGAAGTTGTGAAATCAGAGACTCAGAGATGCGCGACCATTGTCCTGTGTACTTGGAGATCAACAATGTTTCCACAACCCTTTTTCAGAAAGATCCCCAGTTGCAATCCGTTTTCCAATGGCTGAATCTAAAAAAGGATCTTTTGACAGATGAGACGGGTTCATCGCTGGGTGAAGAAAGCTCACATGCAGTCAGTGAGGTGGACATTGTGTCAGCTGTACAATCTCTTCAAGTGTCAGACACACCGAGACCAGACGGCATCCCAGTTTCCTTCTATAAAGACAACATTCAGGATCTAATTCCATACATTAAGATGCTCTATGACAGAATCCACAGAGGTGCATTTAACTGCTCTGAGAAACACTTTAATGAAACTGTGAACAGTCCACATGATGATAGTCAACACTTTTTTAATGTTGACTACCTCATCATTGCAAATATTCTGACAAAACGTCTAGATGATTTCTTGGAGTCTCAGTCAATGGGTCTTGTACCAAAAAATTCAGCTACTGTCATGATCACTCCCAAAACCTTCTGCGCTGAGATGGGGTTGTCTTGTATTAAGGATAAAATAGAAGAGCAAAAACGGTCAAACCCAACTCTGTATCAGGATTTCCTCATTGTGAAAAACCTTCTCAGAGATGCACCAGAAGTAGAAACTGAATCTGCAGAAGCTTCAATTGAGAGAGACAAACTGCTGGATCAGGGCTGCCCTTTGACCCCAGTTCTCATTACACTGGCTCTGAAATGCTTTGCTTCCGCATTAGCTGGGCGTTTAAAACAGAATGATATTCTGGTTTTCAAAGAAAGTGTAATACTTTGCATCCATCCTGAGGACCTTGAGGAAGTAATAGCTGCAGTGAGGAACAGCGATAATGAAGTGTATTACATTAAGGAATTATCCAAAGGAAACGTTGATGGTAAACAATTAAAGTGCTTGGGAAATGAGCCTAATGATGAGGATTGGAATAAAAGGAAGGAGGAAATGCTTGCGCACAACATAGAAGAAGAATCAGAAGCCAGTTTGTCTAAAATGGAAAAAGGCAATACAGAGAGGAGAGTGAGTGAAGAGCATGATATTTGGTCTATTATAAATAAGGAAAAATACATTTTGATGGAGGGTGATGGAAGGTGAGGACCATGAAGACGACCAAGATCTCATTTGCTGATTTTTTTTTTTATTAATAATTGTAGTGAAGGGGGCGTGGTTCAGCGAGGTCTGTAGCGGGAGAGAGAGAAAGGAGACGAGTGGTGCATAAGTAAGTCAAGTGCAAATGACGAGCACCTGAGTCTTGTTGCGGTAATTTGTGTGGAGAGACCGGATATAAGCCGTTGTGGAAAGAGGCTCGTCTCCTTTCTCTCGCTCCCGAATCACGCCCCCCTCGCCACAATAATATACATATGTAATGCATTCAGTGTTGAGCTTGTGCCATAATTTGTGCAACTGTAAAAAAATGTTCGTAATTTGAACGGTAAAATACTGTAAAAAAGCAATGGAAAAGACATATTAATTGCTTAACAGTATGTACCCTTATTATATACCGTGAAAAACTGTAATAGCTCTCACGGGACATTTCATGTAGTTTTACAGTAAAATACTGTTAAATGTACGGATTTTGGAAGTAAAAAAACCTTACCGTTGCATTTACCATAACTTACCGTAAAAAAAATCATTGAACTAAAATTTACGGTAAAAAACTGCTAGCTGTGGTTGACAGTCGTTTACTGTAAAAAAATATGGTAGAAATATGTATGTTTTACGGCATTGAACTAAAGTATACAGTAAAAAACTGACAGGTGGTTGAAAGCGATTTACCGTAAAAAATATGGTAGTAATATTTTAGGTTTTGCGGCAGGGATCTAAATATTACGGTAAAAAACTGGCAGCTGTGGTTACTTTACTGTAAAAAATATGGTAGAAATATTTTAGTCTTTATGGCACTGAACTAAAGTTTTCGGTAAAAAACTGGCAGCTGGTTGCAAGTGCTTTACCGTAAAAAATACGGTAGTATTATTTTAGGTTTTATGGCATTGAACTTCAGTTTATGGTAAAAAAACAAAACAAAACTGCCAGCTGTAATTCAAAAATGTTGTATGTACAATTTGTCATAAAATATATTATTGAGAATTACCAGAGGTTTAGACGTTGATGTTTTATTGAAAATAATAAAGTTTAAAGTCACCATTATGGAGATGAGTGTTTGCTTTAGTTGGGCTTTTCGCTCTTGACCCTTGAAGTTTTAATGTTAGCATTTCTCTGACTGCTTTAACTGTGTTTAAAAAACACATTTGTTATGGCATGAAAATCAGAGAGAAAATGTGATCAGGTGTTGTTAGCTATTTATTGATGATGTCAAAATCATCATATAGTGGCCTAATTCACTGATCTCATACAGAGTCTTATCCTTCATTGTATGAGGAATGTTAAATATATTCCACGTTATTGAGTATAATAGTTCTATGACACTATGCATGCAAGCTAGCAGCGACAATCTGAAGAACTTTAAAAACCACATGATGTACAAAAAAGGTTTTAAACTTAAACTGCATGCTCTAGACCAACACAGACAAGAATCAGCGTATGAATCTCAACAATGGTGACAATCAACAAAATAATAAGATAAAACTATGAACATCACAAAACAAGCTACTAAAAAGTTGCAACAAAAACAACAGCAAAAAATAAAAGCAGATAATAATAATAAAAGAAAATACTGAGGCAAATCAGTATAATTTGTTCATGCTGCAATGCATGCTGGAAGGTATTGGTGAGTTTTGATTGATGGCTCCAATCATGCACTGCACTTTTATCATCACCATTGTTGAGATTCATACACTGATTCTTGATGTCTGTGTGTGTCTAAAAGAAATAGTAGTTCAAACCTTTATTGTGTGCAGAAGTCTTAAAGGAGAACTCTGGTCAATTTTAACATTGAGCTCATTTTTTTTGTAAATTTGGAGTGCTGTCAGTACAGAGAACAACGACAAAAATCGGTGCTGCCTACACCGTGTTATCCTCTTTTTAAAATTTGCACCCTGTTGACTTAAATGGGGCAAGTTTTAAACCTGCTTTTAGCCTCTTAACATCCTTGATGTGTCATTACAAGTGCCCAGCCATGTGAGTGATACCTTCAGAGTGAACAGGGTGAATCTGACTGCAGTAGATGTGAAAGATATGAATAAAAGTGATGTTAATTCAGCCAGCGCACATTCCTGTATTTACATCCTGTTTTCGGTCGAAGTCCACAGTAGTCGATTGTCGAGTTGCTTAGTTACCTATGATCACTCGCGTGAACTCGACAATCGACTGCTGTGGACTTCGACCAAAAACAGGAAGTAAATACAGGTCATTTATTGTTAAAATTGACAGGAGTTCTCCTTTAAGATCATAACAACAATGATGGATCTCACGCAGTAAAATTATAGAGCTACTACAATCAATAATGTAACAACATTATCAAAGATAAGACTCTAAATTAGTTCAGTAAATAAGGCAACTACATGATGATTATGTAATTATCAATATACAGCCAACATCACCTGATTCATTTTCTTGCCATAATCAATGTGTTTTATAAACACAGAGTTACAGCAGGCAGAGAAAAACTTATGTTCGAAAGTCAAGGGTCAAGACCCCAATAAAGCCAATACTGGTCACCATCATGGTAACTTCAAATGAAACATTAAATCATCAACATCTAACCTCTGTTAATTCTCAAACAGAACTGTAAACGTCTGACAGAAAATAAAGGGTAACACTTTACAATAATAGTACATGAATAATCATGTTCTAATACCTGAATTAATAATTACTTTACTATGAACTAATGATGAGTTAAGACATGTACTAATGAGGAACTAACCTTAACTACGACATGAGTCATATGAATTCCTGCATGAATATACCATCTTAACTACACGTTAGTACATGCTTGTTAATTAATGTATTAATTAACATTTCGGGTTTAAACTAAATCAAACATGTTCCAGATCAGAAGAAAGATGTACTAAAAGGGCACAATGTAAAATTGTTCATAAATTTGACACCAGCAACTGTCACAAACATCAGTGAATGACACTAACGTTAGATGTCTTGCAATGTTTACATTTAACCTTACTCATTGAACACACAATGATGCATTCATCATTAAAAACTATTTAATCTCATTCTGTTTTAAGTGATTCCACTGCTGCCATCAAGAGTGAAATACCTACACTAACATATTCATTAAGCAGATGCAATTTTCAAAATTAAAATCAGTGTTAGCACAGATGATGGTTATTTATGTGGTTATTTTATGGATTGGTTTACTGTCTTTATATCATAATGCAGTCGGATGTTAGTCAGTTAGGGTTCTTGCTCTTCTTTTGGGACACAAAATGTATCCATTTTCTAGAGCAAGTTTGATTTAGTTTACCCCGAAATGTTAATTAATACATTAATTAACAAGCATGTACTAACGTGTAGTTAAGATGGTATATATTCATGCAGGAATTCATATGACTCATGTCGTAGTTAAGGTTAGTTCCTCATTAGTACATGTCTTAACTCATCATTAGTTCATAGTAAAGTAATTATTAATTCAGGTATTAGTACATGATAATTCATGTACTATTATTGTAAAGTGTTACCAAATAAAGTCTGGTTAGTAATAAGTGAAGCTGGTAATGCTGTTTGTGGAGTTGTTTAATCCTCCTCTGATGAGATCTTCAGAGATTTAATGTCTTCTTTTCTCTTCAGTGTGGATTTCATCTAAGGATATGGCTGAAGTCAGTTGTAGTTCTTGTTGTTTCTCTATATTGACATTCCCAGAATTCCCTGTGTGACACTTCACATTTGATTGAAACAATTATGTTTCTTAGTTTTTGTTATCAGTTATGTACATTTGGGGTTTATATTACATTATATATTGTTTAATTAATGTTTATGGCATTATTTGGAGTCATGTGTGATTTGTATTTATGTGTATGACACTGTGCACCTATATATATATATTTATATTTATATTAATGTGTGCCTCAGCTTGTGGAAAACTAATGGTGAACTTTGAATCATAATGTGGTTTTCTTTTTTTACCGTATTATTATGGTGGTTATCAGTATATTACAAAGATATAAAGCAGATTTTAATAGTTTAGTGAAAATGAATAATAATATTTATCGGCTAATGAAACATAAGGGTTGTCCCGTAAAAACTAAAAGGTTGCTACTGTATTTTAATGGTAAATTACTGGGAACCACAGCTGATGTTTTGTTTATTTATTTATTTTTTGCCGTAAATTTAAGTCCAAAGTAAGGTTGCTACCATATTTTTTACGGTAAAATACTGGCATCCAAGATGACATTTTGTTACCGTAAATTTCACAGGTTTTCTTTACATTGTGTTTTTTTTTGCCCATAAATTTAAATCCCGTAAAACATAAAAGGTTGCCACCATATTTTTTATGGTAAAATACTGGCAACCACAGTTTTTTTTAACAGTGTGAGGTAGTCAAACTAATAAAAAATAAAAAAACACAAAACAAACAAAAAACAACAACACTGTAAATTGGTTGTTTCTGTGTATTTTGTCAGATTTTCATCCACGACGTTCAGATTATTTGTTTGGTTAACTTTTCAATTTACTATAACATTTTGCATATTTATTTTTCAATCAGAGCTAAACATAATTATTTCCCACTTCACTAGACTCACCATGTATGCAGTTGTTACCTTGCAAGACTCGGATGAGGTGATGGTGGTCGCATCAAACTGGTTGAGCCTAGACAAGAAACAAAGTTACTGGCCTCCATTCAGATCACCAGAGAAGTGCATGGAAGCTGTTCAGAACAGACTTAAACCTGAAACAGGAGGAAAAACATGGGAGAAATTAAATATTAGCTTTCACAAAGAATATGGTAATGGTCACTTTTAAAATAATTGCTTAAATTTAGTTTTTTTTTTTATTAAGTTCTCAAATAAATTATCTTATTGCAGTCTCTTTTGATAAGGCTAAAGAGGGGCAAAAGGAAATTGCAGAACATAAAGAACGGTAAGTAACACAATTTGTTTAAAGTATTTTACCTATTAAAAGATCAAATAATTAATTTGTACTGTTTTGTTAAAGTATTGTTTATTTTCAAATAAAGATCGTATCTATTAGCCACTGGATTTCCTGGAATACTAAAAAGACAAAGACCTGAAAGCACTCAAGACATGTCAAAAAACCCATTTCCTACACCATCTACATCTACATCCAGACTGTCAGCTGATGGTGAGTCAGTTTCTTTTGCCATAATCAGAAGGTTTGTCTTTTCTCTTTTTTTGCAATTACAGCAAAACTCATTTTACACAACAGACAAGGATGATCTCCTTCAAATGCTGAGAGACATCAAGAGCACAGTCCAGGAAAACTCTTCTATGTTAAAGAAACTACTGAAAGACAATACGGTTTCTGAAGCCCCCAGCAGTAGCAGCTTGTCCACTGAAGATGTTAAAACAAGCCTAAATCTGCCTCTTAGAACCATTGAAGATGTGAAGAGGACTGAAAATGAGCTCAGAAATGCAACGAAACGCCAAAAATATGTGAGTCAACACAGCATTTCAAGAAAGGGATAATGTACACTCTGACCTGTAACACCTGTAATGAATTTATTTTGCAATGATGACAGCACATTATCCTGCTTATTCCAAGACTGCTTAATAAATAAATAACAAAAAATAAAATGGACATTAAACATAGTGTTATAATATTAAAGCAGATTCATTATTAATCTGCATTATTATTAATCTCTTTCGATGGATTAGCATAACACAGATAACTATTTCAAGTTCTCTCTCACCCAGCTCTGGTTCTTTGTTCAACTTTAGTTGGTGCAAGATGGTGCAAATGAGCTATATTCTACACACAGTTTTGTAGTCATTAAACAAAATATTTGACCAATCAATGCAGTGTTTGACCAATAAGAATTAAATATTTCAAGACATGTAATAATAATAATAATAATAAACAACACTTAATAAAATATTTCTAATAAAGAAATTTCAGTAACACTTTATTTCGATTTTTCCTTTTGAACATTCTGTTAAGTAACTTTGCAACTACATGTCAACTAACTCTCATTAGAGTATTAGTAGACTCTCTGCTTAATGTCTTTCTTTATTGTGATGGTCCAACAGACATGCTACTGACTATAAATAATTTTGCAAGTACATGTCAACTTATTTTAACCCTAACACTACCAGTCTGCTAATACTCTTCTAACACTCTAATGAGAGTTAGTTATAGTCAATGGAACATGTTAAAGGGACCATCAAAATAAAGTGAAACTGCATTTTCTTAACAGGTAAAATATCTGTCAAGGCTTGGAGGTTTTGGGCCCAAGGATGTGATTAAGAATATTATGCAGCAAGTCCTAACAGATGATCTGGCTATGGAGTTCAACTGGCAGGGCAGAGGAGATAAAAAGCCCTTCTCTAAGCTGAGAGCTTTAACAGATGTAATCCGTGGTAAACTCACTGCTGCATAAACACTTCCCACATACTAAGAAAGTTTGAATTTACTTATGTTTTGTCTCTATTCAATCACTTGGTGAACTGTGATCTCTGCCAATTCGATCTTTAAAGTGTACAAGAGCGATTGTAAGTTTGAAGGACCACCATCCAACATATTTCCAATTCATTCTTCGGGTTTACTCTTTCAGATGCTGCATCAAAACACAGTGTACTGAGGGCAGACTGTGAAACTGAAATAAAAAAATATCTCTGGCACGGAATTGATCGAATTGTTCGAAAGAGACCAAGAGATTGTGGAGGTGAGTTATAATGATATGAACAAGTGATATCATGTAATGTTGTCATATGTTCTATAGGTTGATATTCTATGATTGTTGAGTCAAGGCATCTATGTTAAGAAAATCACCTTCAGTTGTTTAATGGTCATTGTATACTTTGTATAAAAACCTCCTTCCCCTGCAGGTGTGACTTCAGAAACTTTTCCCACACTGCTGGACAGTGCCTTCCAGTCAGAGATTGGAATGTCTTTTCTTGATGACTGAGTTTTACAACATTTTTATTTATTTATTTATTTTTTAAGCAAAATGTAATTTCTCTTTAGCTGGGAGAAATAATTGCACACTGGATAATGTGTTTGACTGTGGTGTCACTGCATGCATGATAGTGGTTTTAGCATGTATGTTTATCAATAACAAATAAATCAAATGCATATAATTTGTTGTAAATAGTTTTTAATTTCTATCTTTCCAATGTTCCATCCAGTATAAACCATATGCATATGACATTTACCTTGCTTTTGCCTTTTTTTTTTGACAGATGAACTCTTACAATCATGAAATTAGATGTCAAACAGGTGACTATTGGGTCACATTACAGAGAATTAGCTTTCCTTAGAATTAGCAGGTTAGAGTAGATTTAGGTAAGTAGCATTAGCAAGTACTTCAGCATCAATGAAATAGACTAGTATATATATATTTTTCAGCATGCAACAGAAGTTGAATAGATGCTGACAAATGCCTGATCAGTTTTATATGCTGAATTAGTGAAATGAACATGCCCTTATCTTTTGATGGTGTGTCTTTAGCTAAATTTTGTGCATATGTGCCTTTTTGAAAGTAAAATATGCTGATTATTAAAAACAAAACATAAAAAGGAAATTTCAGGTGTTTTCTTCAAGGGATCTAAAGTGAGAAAAGTCTGGTAGTAAGTGTTAACATATTCCTAAATTTACTCTTAAGATCGGTTACATTTCAAAAACAAAAAATTGAGTGACTCCAAACAGCATTTGGACAAAAAGAGCCAAATATCAATGACATAAGGAACAAAATAATGAGTAACCCTTTATGGTAAGACTTTATTTTACAGTGTCTTTCTTACACTTGTTACATTACTGTATTAATTACTATAAATTGTGCTTAGTTACATGCAACTAACCCTAAACCAACCCCTGATCCTAACCCTAACCCTATGATAAGTAGCTAAATGTAGTTTATTATTTCTCAGTTCTTAAATGTATAATTACACTGTAACACAGACACCTTAAGATAAAGTTTACCCAATTTATTAAGGTGACATAGTTACACGTTACTACTGTACATGTACTTAAAATAGTAATAGCTGTAAACAGTGTGTGTGTGTGTGTGTGTGTGTGTGTGTGTGTGTGTGTGTGTGTGTGTGTGTGTGTGTGTGTGTGTGTGTCTGTGTGTGTGTGTGTTAAAATTGAAAGTTTTAAATGATATTGTAGGGTCAATGGATAATGGTAAATTTTGTGCCTCGCTTTTTATTGATTTATCAAAGGCCTTCGATACAGTGGATCACGGAATCTTGCTGCACAGATTGAAGGTGGTTGGTTTATCAAGTCACGTTATTCCTTGGTTTAAAAATTATCTGAGTGGAAGAACCCAGTGTGTTCAAGCCGAAGGTAAACAATCTGATTTATTAGAGATTTCCAAAGGTGTTCCCCAAGGATCGGTGCTGGGGCCCCTTTTATTTACCATTTATATAAATAGCCTTGATTATGACATTCAGGATGCCAACTTTCATTTCTATGCCGATGATTCTGTTGTGTATAGCAGCGCTTCCTCTGGACAGCAAGCCTTGTCTAAGCTTCAGTCAGCCTTTGATATTATTCAGTTAAGGCTTCACAGTTTAAAACTTGTTCTGAATACTGATAAAACCAAGTATATGTTATTTACCAAATCAAAAAAACTTGAAAATAATTTAGTATCTCTTCAGACCTTTCAATGTACAGTGATTGAATCAGTAAAAGAGTACAAATATCTAGGCATCATAGTTGATGATGCCCTATCTTTTAGTTCTCATATCACTCAACTGAAGAATAAGTTGAAAATCAAGCTTGGGTTTTATTTCAGGAACAAGTTTTGCTTCTCTTTTAATGTAAAAAAGAAATTAGTCTCTGCTACTTTTCTCCCTGTTCTCGATTATGGTGATGTTGTATATCAATTTGCACCTTATTATCTTCTTTCTTCCTTAGATGCCGTTTATCATGGCGCTCTAAGGTTTATATCAAATTGTAAATCTTCAACTCATCACTGCACCTTGTACCATAGAGTAGGTTGGCCTTCTTTGTCTACCAGAAGAAAAACGCACTGGTACTTAATTATTTACAAAGCCATCTTGGGGTTGTTGCCTTCTTATCTCTGTTGTTTTGTGCAGCAGAAAATTATCAAGAACTATTCTCTTCGTTCACAAAACTTTTATACTCTTTCTGTTCCTTTTACTCGAACTGAGTTTGGTAAGAAGTCTTTTATGTATGCAGCGCCGTTTGATTGGAATCTCCTCCAATCTAAATTAAAATTAGAAAATCTGCTGACTCTGGACCGTTTCAAATCAGTTATCCGGCAAATGGAAGTTGATCTAACATTATGCAATTGCTTTTAAGTTTTTTTTTTTTTTTTTTTTTTTTTTTTTTCTAATCTGTTTGTGTGATGTTTATCTGTGATGGAACTGAATGTATTGCTGCACATTTTGGCCAGGACACTCCTGTGAAAGAGATTTTTAATCTCAGAGAGCTCTTTTCTGGTTAAATAAAGGTTAAATAAAAAAAGTGTGTGTGTGTGTGTGTGTGTGTGTGTGTGTGTGTGTGTGTGTGTGTGTGTGTGTGTGTGTGTGTGTGTGTTCACTACATAATCTGTTCATAATGTGTGTGCTCTAACTTGGATGGGTTAAATGCAGCATGGGTTACCATGTCACTTTCACTTTAAAAATGCCTTAACTGCAAATGTAAAGAGCCATCTTACTTACTGTACTGTTTACTATTCCCACTCAAGAATGTGATGTTTTGAATGTCAAGCTGAATGGTTGCTGTGGTTACCAGTTACAAATGTAGACAAATGAATTTCGACTTTATGAGCGACATTTTTTTTAGAGTTATAAAAAAAAGTCATGTTAGTGTTGTTGATCAACGCTTTTAACCACTGCCCAGCAAAATCCCTGTACCAAGTGGCAACATTCTTTAAGGTATAATGTCATATGCATTCGTTATGCCATTATTCAAACTTGAATTATTGCTCCCTCAAATCACTGGGCAGCGGGAACTTGTCTATATATACTGTAGAGTCATGTGAAAAAGAAAGTACACCCTCTTTGAATTCTTTAGTTTTATCTGAAAATGCTAAAAAAAATCATGTGGTCCTTAGCAGGTCTTAATATTAGGTAAATACAACCTCAGATGAACAACAACACATGCCATATTACACTGTGTTATCATTTATTTAATAAAAAATTAAGCAAAATTGGAGAAGCCGCGTGTGACAAACAAAGCACACCATATGATTCAATAGCTTGTAGAACCACCTTTAGCAGCAATAACTCGAAGTAATCATTTTCTATATGACTTTATCAGTATCTCACATTGTTCTGAAGGAATTTTGGCCCAGTATTATTTACAGCGTTGCTTCAGTTCATTGAGGTTTGTGGGCATTTGTTTATGCACGGTACTCTTAGGGTCCTGTCGCAACATTTCAGTCGGGTTGAAGTCTGGACTTTGACTGGGCCATTGCAACACCTTGATTATTTTCTTTTTCAGCCATTCTTTTGTAGATTTTCTGGAGTACATGGGATCATTGTTCTGTTGCATGACCCAATTTAAGCTAATATTAGCTGTCAGAAAGATGGCCTCACATTTGACTCTAGAATAATTTGGTATGCAGAGGAGTTCATGGTCGATTCAAGCCGAAATCATCAACCTTCACCACCGTGCCTGACAGTTGGTATGAAGTGTTTGTGCTGATATGCTGTTTGGTTTTCTCCATTGTGCATTTTGGCCAAACATCTCCACTTTGGTCTCGTCTGTCCAAAGAACATTGTTCCAGAAGTCTTGAGGTTTGTTGTTATATATATATATATATATATATATATATATATATATATATATATATATATATATATATAGAGGGTTTTTTTTCCCCAAGAATGTGCAGTAGACCCGAATTAACTCGCACGAATGTGCACAAAAGTTTTATTTAACTAAATGCAGTGCAAATATATATATTTGCACTGCATTTAGTTAAATAAAACTTTTGTTTACATTCGTGTGAGTTAATTCAGGTTAATTCTTGGGAGTTGACACACTGCAAGGAAACTCCCTTAAACAGAGCCCAAGAGGCAGCCATACCTCTAGTGGAGTGTGCTCTGTGGCCCCCCTGGAGGCTGCACTCCCATAGATTCATATGCCAAAGAAATAGCTTCCACAAGCAAATGAGAGAGGCTTGCTTAGAAATGGGGTTCCCTGTGAGGGGCCCCAAGAGAGGAAAAACTAATTGCACTTGATCTTTGAACACAGAGAGTCCTGATCCTCCATTGAGGTGGGTGCAAAGCGTAAAGCTCAATCATCTCACATGTGAACACTGGGAAGCATTTAGGCTTTGATGCCAGCTTGGGCCTGAGAAAAACCAGGCCAGGAAAACAAAAAAATGTTTTTTAGCAAAGCTGTCTTGAAAGACAGGAGCTTAAGGAGAATATTTCCCAGGGGCTCAAATGGCTGTTGAGGCAATGCCTCCAGTGCCATGGAGAAGTCCCACTCTGAAACCACTCTTCCAGTGACTGAAAGAGAACAGCATGTGCCCTTCATAAATCTAAGAATAAGTATAACCGACCATAGTGCTGTCAAACCTAACATGACATGCAGCAATAGATGCTAAATAAACTTTAATAGTATAAAAAGATTTTCCACCAAAAACATAGAAAAAAAATCTGAAACTGAGCACTGATGTGATATTAACTGGTGCCCTTCACACAATTCCTTAAACACACACCACTTACAGTCATAAAGGCTGATGTAGAAGAGGCCATACAGTAGCATTCTGAATAGTGGCAACAACACATGAGGGGAGCCCCAGTGTGTTTAAGTTCACGCTCTTGCGGGCCAGGCTCAGAGGGCAACACTGTCTGGATGAAGGTGGTAAATTTCCCCGTTGGCTTGGGCATGCAGCAGAGGTGCAGCAGTCATGGCAGAGCCATGTGCTTTGGGCCACCTGGGTGCTATTAAAATTTAACCTATGGATAGGCTAGTGCTTCCAAACCGAGGAGGGCATCCTCGTCCCGGAGCGAGAAAAACATAGGACAATGGGCATTTTTGCGAAAGGCGAAGAGATCGACGGTTGCCTGGCTGAATCTCCCCCACAGCAGACTACCTGAAGATGGAGGCGCCAGTCTCCGTGAAGTGGATTCCCCTGCCACACTGTGAGGAGCTCCAAATAATTTATATAGGCTGAGTGCTTGGCCACACACCATTCACTGTTCTGCCATCCAGGGTCCAAAATTAGTTTATTTTTAATTCTTAAAAACTGGCATTATTTTATTTTAAAAAGTTAATTATATTGGCAAAATATTTTAGTTTGTCTTGTATATATATTTTTTTTCATTAGATCAGATAACATTTTAAGCTGTCATATGGTCATGTTACAACATGCCCCTCAAATGTTAAAATGTGCCCCAGCTATGGGGCATGTTGTCACATTTTACTTCTATTTTTCAGGGTAAATAAAGAAAAAAGTAATCACTGTAATAATAATAATTAAGAAAAAAAGCACATAATTCAATTAGACTTGTGAAATTAATGAATAAAATTAATACTCTAAACCCACTGTGGATTTACAAAAACTGAGAAAGTCAAAAAGAGTTGTGCTCGGCTGTTCCCTACATCATTTTGTTTGCTGTGGGACAATGACCATAAAATACACTAAAAATACAACATACAATGATCATAAAAATGTATCATTTTATTTGTGTGCTGTAATCCAAATCTTTAAAATTCATGCTCAAATGTTCATTGCGTCATCAACAATTGCAGAATAACACCGTAAGGAAACATGTAGAAAATGTAAACTGACAACAACGTGACATTTCCTTTCTGCTGGTTTTTTTTTTTTTTTCCAGAAATAGAAACTTATTTTCTCAGCACACTTATGTAGAAATGAAAGTAAAAGTGTGGCAGGTTCAGGAAATGTAGATATATGAGGAAACAGTTATCAAACAGTGCATAAGTCTTCTCAACTTGACAGCTGAATCAACGACAGTCTCCTGTTCCACACAGACTTTACCCTTAGATATAAGGTAACTTACTTCAAATTATTATGATGCTT
The DNA here is from genome assembly GCA_022829025.1 of Squalius cephalus. Taxonomy (NCBI): domain Eukaryota; kingdom Metazoa; phylum Chordata; class Actinopteri; order Cypriniformes; family Leuciscidae; genus Squalius; species Squalius cephalus. The sequence goes on along the minus strand of CM040802.1, from coordinate 26,979,265 downwards.
AAAAAAAATGTAAAAAGTAGTTTAACAGTCCAAAGAAATACAACAACAATAGTTGTTTAATTTATCCAACAAACATTTGACAAAGCAAGAAAGGCACTCATTAAAAATCCATTATTAAAAGGTCTATACCATAAAAAAAAAAAAAAACTGAAGTGTTGTATTTTATTTTTATTATTATTATTATTATTTAGAATCCCTATGTATTGTACATAAAGTGTGGTTCTACCACACATATTTACTTTATTTTTGGACAGACACTTATTTAGTGACGTTTCGACAGACACTAAATGTATGATAATGACGTATTGACAACATATAGACAAAAATTTAACTTATGGATATGGATTATATAATGTTAAACAAAAATACACTTTCATGTTTAAAAATTAATAACATTTCTCTAATTGTTTAACGATTACATCATGTAATATTTATTGTGTTTGCTGTGGGAAAATGATAAATACACTAAAAACACAACATAAAATGATCATAAATATTGATGTTATTTGTGAGCTGTAATCTGAGGATGTGGTCTTGTAGCTGGCTTCTGCTTGCTTGTATGATCTCTCTCTCTCCAAAAGATCTTCCACCCCTGAGAGCTCTAAAGACCCGCTTTTATAATCACTATTGAAACACATTATCTCTACATTTACACACGTTTCTTCTTCTTGGGTTAACATATTTCTTGCTTGCGTTAATTGCTACATTACTTGCGTCAATGCTCTGTTTACTGGCGTCAATGCATTTCTTTGGGTTTCCGTCCATGGCATTAGCAATACACACATTCGTTACTGTACATGTTATCAGATTTATCCTTGTCTTCATATTTGGCAGTTACACACAACAATGCTCTTCTCCCCCAGAACCCATGTTCAACCACAATGCACCATCTTTACAGGGTGTGGTGTACACATAGCGCACAGTGTGTGCTTTTGTCACCCTATAAAAACTTCATGGCCCCTAAAAAATCTCCAAGATCTTTGATTTTCTGCTTTTTGTTATTTCTTTTCTTATAATTTAGATATTTTTCTAATTGTTGCATTTTATTTATTTCTTTTTATTCGCTATAAAAGTGGTTATGCCAGATGCTTCTCTAGAATCATACGGCTTTTGTAGTCATGGCCATCATAAGCACACGTTAACGGGTCAAACATATCTTAGATTGCAAAAAAAAAAAAAAAAAAAAAAAAAAACAATTCTGACAGCTACGTTAACTCCTTCCTATTTAAAGAGAGCTTGAAACTTTTGACTGTTCACGCTGTCATCTTGCCGGAGCCCTTTCTAAACAAAAACACATGACTGCTATCAAAACAGTACAAACTACAGGAGGTAATAAGCCCTTCTGTGTTACCCTGCATTGGAGACTTTTATACTGTTTTTTTTGCAATTAAAGATAATTAATGCGTAAACTATTTATTTGTTCTATCATATCTATCATGTCTGTTGTCCTATTAAAAATAATAATTAATAATAAAATGACAATGGAAATTATTTGTTATTGTAGTTTTTAAATCAAGACATTATCAGATATCACATTAAAAGGCCTACACTAAATGGTAGAGCAAGAATGAGATAAGCAAGATCTTTATTCAGCAGTAACATTGTTAAATACAAAAAAAACAAAAGAAACAATTTGCAGGAATAGCAAATTACAAACAGAACAACCAGTGTACATTGGTGACAGCAGACAATGAACAGAACAAACATAGGGTTTAAATACAAAAGTAAAGAAGTGAGACACAGGTGATACAACTTGGTAAAGCTGTTATCCTCATTATCTTTTGTATATAAGATATGTGTGTTTCCATTTTAGTTTGTCTGGTCACGTTTACATGTGTCTTTTTTTCATGTCTTCCTGAAAACACCCCCTGACAAAAGGCCTGTTTGTCAGAACCTCCATTTTCACCAAAAGGTGACAAGTATTATCGGTAATTTAGGAAAGCTGACCAATGATCATAAATATCGCTGGTAATGATCTTAATTTCACGACAAATTTCAAACAAAATAGAAATTAATTCTTTGATGACTTTAGATGATTTGATTGGTCAGCTTTCAAATTTTGAGTATATATACATATCAGCTAAATATGCACGCTTGTTTTTTTCTTGTCTCTTCTCTTCTTTTTTTTTTTTTTTTTTTTTTTTTGCTAGGCAGATCATGTATGCAGTTGTCACCCTGCAAGACTCAAATGAGGTGATGGTGGCACCATCACACTGGTTGAGCTCAGACAAGAAACAAAGTTACTGGCCTCCATTCAGATCACCAGAGAAGTGCATGGAAGCTGTTCAGAACAGACTTAAACCTGAAACAGGAGGGAAACCATGGGAGAAATTAAATATTAGCTTTCACACAGAATATGGAAATGGTCACTAATTTAAAATAATTGTTGAAATTTTGGATTTTTTATTAAGTTCTCAAATAATATATAATAAAATAGTTCTCTTATTGCAGTCTCTTTTGATAAGGCTAAAGAGGGGCAAAAGGTAATTACAGAACAGAAAGAACGGTAAGTAATACAATTTGTTTAAAGTATTTTACCTATTAAAAGATCAAATAATTAATTTGTACTGATTTGTTAAAGTATTGTTTATTTTCGAATAAAGATCGTATCTATTAGCCACTGGATTTCCTCGAATAAAAAAAAGACAAAGACCTGAAAGCACTCAAGACATGTCAAAAAACCCACTTCCTACACCATCTACATCTACATCAAGACTGTCAGCTGATGGTGAGTCAGTTTCTTTTGTCATAATCAGAAGTTTTGTCTTTTCTCTCTTTTTTTTTTTGTAATTACAGCAAAACTCATTTTACACAACAGACCAGGATGATCTCCTCCAAATGCTGAGAGACATCAAGAGCACAGTCCAGGAAAACTCTTCTATGTTAAAGAAACTATTGAAAGTCAATACGGTTTCTGAAGCCCCCAGCAGTAGCAGCTTGTCCACTGAAGATGTTAAAACAAGCCTAAATCTGCCTCTTAGAACCTTTGAAGATGTGGTCAGGACTGAAAATGAGCTCAGAAATGCAACGAAACGCCAAACATATGTGAGTCAACACAGCAATTCAAGAAAGGGATAATGTACACTCTGACCTGTAACACCTGTAAGGGGTTTATTTTTTAATAATGACGGCACATATCCTGCTTTTTCCACGACTACTTAATAAATAAATAAATAAAATGGACATTAAATATAGTGCCCTATCTTACACCCGGCGCAATGCAGCACTAAGCGCGACGCAAATGTTTTTTGCTAGTTTCAGTCTGACGCAGTTATCATTTTCACGTCCTGCGCCACGTTGTTTAAATATAGACAAGTAAAACCTGGTCTAAAGTCAATGGCGCAATTTTTTTTTTTTTTTTTGTTATTTAATGAGCGCATTAGTAATGTGCGCTAGGCGGGTCCACAACACGCGTACACTCTGCTTATTAAACACACAGGGACGCACAGCAGCACACAAACATGGCAAATATTTAAAATAAAAGGATTACAATGTAAAAGATTATTATTATGTAGTCTACGGGACAAGTCGGATCCAATTTCCACCATATCTTTATGTAGGCTAGATGGTCTGCTAGCACACTTGTACCTCACGCACGAGCAGATACATTTGCGCTCTGGAGACGCGTTTGGTTTTTCCACTATCAAATTCCTCATGTAAATAGCGAGTCTGCCATGGAGCAAACGCAAATGACATTTAAATGGAATGGGAGAGGAGACTCTGATTGGTTTAACGCACGTAAATCCCCAAACACACCCATTACTCATTAAGAGAATAGGGACAACCCTTTTAGATTATGCGCCGGGCTCACCAACCATATACACTCACCTAAAGGATTATTAGGAACACCTGTTCAATTTCTCATTAATGCAATTATCTAATCAACCAATCGCATGGCAGTTGCTTCAATGCATTTAGGGGTGTGGTCCTGGTCAAGACAATCTCCTGAACTCCAAACTGAATGTCAGAATGGGAAAGAAAGGTGATTTAAGCAATTTTGAGCGTGGCATGGTTGTTGGTGCCAGACGGGCCGGTCTGAGTATTTCACAATCTGCTCAGTTACTGGGATTTTCATGCACAACCATTTCTAGGGTTTACAAAGAATGGTGTGAAAAGGGAAAAACATCCAGTATGCGGCAGTCCTGTGGGCGAAAATGCCTTGTTGATGCTAGAGATCAGAGGAGAATGGGCCGACTGATTCAAGCTGATAGAAGAGCAACTTTGACTGAAATAACCACTCGTTACAACCGAGGTATGCACCAAAGCATTTGTGAAGCCACAACACGCACAACCTTGAGGCGGATGGGCTACAACAGCAGAAGACCCCACCGGGTACCACTCATCTCCACTACAAATAGGAAAAAGAGGCTACAATTTGCACGAGCTCACCAAAATTGGACAGTTGAAGACTGGAAAAATGTTGCCTGGTCTGATAAGTCTCGATTTCTGTTGAGACATTCAGATGGTAGAGTCAGAATTTGGCGTAAACAGAATGAGAACATGGATCCATCATGCCTTGTTACCACTGTGCAGGCTGGTGGTGGTGGTGTAATGGTGTGGGGGATGTTTTCTTGGCACACTTTAGGCCCCTTAGTGCCAATTGGGCATCGTTTAAATGCCACGGCCTACCTGAGCATTGTTTCTGACCATGTCCATCCCTTTATGACCACCATGTACCCATCCTCTGATGGCTACTTCCAGCAGGATAATGCACCATGTCACAAAGCAAGAATCATTTCAAATTGGTTTCTTGAACATGACAATGAGTTCACTGTACTAAAATGGCCCCCACAGTCACCAGATCTCAACCCAATAGAGCATCTTTGGGATGTGGTGGAACGGGAGCTTTGTGCCCTGGATGTGCATCCCACAAATCTCCATCAACTGCAAGATGCTATCCTATCAATCTGGGCCAACATTTCTAAAGAATGCTTTCGGCACCTTGTTGAATCAATTCCACGTAGAATTAAGGCAGTTCTGAAGGCGAAAGGGGGTCAAACACAGTATTAGTATGGTGTTCCTAATAATCCTTTAGGTGAGTGTATTTACGTCGTTAAACTAGCAAAAGTGGATTCGGACACACCCTAAGTGAACTTGCGCTGTGCGCTTTAGACCATGCACTTAGATCGTTAAAATAGGGCCCATAGTGTTATAATATTAATGCAGATTCATTATTTATCTGCATTATTGTTCATTTATTTTGATTGATTAGCATAACACAGATAAATATTTCATGTTCTCTCTCACCCAGCTCTGGTTCTTTGTTCAACTTTAATTGGTGCAAGATGGTGCAAATGAGCTATATTCTACATACAGAGTTTTGTGGTCATTACACAACATATTTGACCACTAAATGCTGTGTTTGACCAATAAGAATGAAGTATTTCAAGACATGTAATAATAATAATAATAAACAACACTTAATAAAATATTGTTAGAAATAAAATATTCCAACACGAAGTGCCCTTTTGTCTCCGTCCTTTATTGGGCGTAAAGAATGAATAAAACAAAAGTTAAGAAAAGAAAAGAAAGACCAGCGCTGGGAAGCTAGAAAAATAGCTCAAGCTCCCCAGAACTCTGCATACAGAATATATAATAAAAATATATAGGGAGTATCTCATTCTCAACCAATGAGATCATAAATGACATCATCTCATATCAGATATACTGTTGTATAACATACCTATAAATGGTAAATCAGATCTCCTCTAGGTCCTTGAGATCCGAAAGGCTTCCATATTACAATGCATAGAAAGAACAGGACCCTCTCTCTCTAAGGGTCCTTCTTGATATGAAACAGATGTTTGACTTACATACATATAAAGGAATGTGCAAGCAAGACTATTTTCTCTGGACAGGCTGAAGATAAGAAAACTATATTTCTAACAAATATTTATAATAAATAAATTCCGGGAACACTTAATTTAGATTTTCCCTTTTGAACATTGTGTTAAGTAACTTTGCAACTACATGTCAACTAACTATGAAGGTATTTTTGGTGCAAATCAACTGAACAGTGAAATTTGTAGTTGTAGAGAATAGCCACACATGTGTATCTATTCTCTACAACTAGCTACAACTCTACAACTGGCTATTCTCTACAACTACAAATTTCACTGTCACTGGCGTTCAGTTGATTTGCACCAAAAAATACCTTCATAACTAACTCTCATTAGAGTATTAGTAGACTCCTGCTTAATGTCTGCTAACACTTTAATTGTGATGGTCCAACAGACATGCTACTGACTATAAATATCTTTGCAAGAACATGTCAACTTATTTTAAACCTAACCCAACCAGCCTACTAATACTCTACTCTAATGATAGTTTGTTGACAATGTAGGTGCAATGTTACTTATAGTTAATGGAACGTGTTAAAGGGACCATCAAAATAAAGTGAAACTGCATTTTCTTTACAGGTAAAATATCTGTCAAGGCTTGGAGGTTTTGGGCCCAAGGATGTGGTTAAGAATATTATGCAGCAAGTCCTAACAGATGATCTGGCGAAGGAGTTCAACTGGCAGGGCAGAGGAGATAAAAAGCCCTTCTCTAAGCTTATTTTAACAGATGTAATCCGAGGTAAACTCACTGCTGCATGAACACTTCCCACATACCAAGAAAGTTTGTATTTACTTATGTTTTGTCTGTATTCAATCAATTGGTGAACTATTGAAGACTTAAAAATCATGGTTTCCCCCATTATGGTTGAATCACGGATGCTACACCAGTTACTTTTGCCAAGAGATCTCTATTTATTATGTATCATGTCAGACAGAGAGAAACAGGCATATAAGAATATAAGCCTACATGAGAGGTCTTCCAGATTTCTCTGTTCCCCATTTCTCTATCTTCTCACCCCATCATGCTAGCTGTAAATGGTTTCTCTGGGTTTCTCCTTCCTTACCCCATCATCTCTATGTTTCCTTCCTCTCATGCCCTCATGCCTTTATGTTTCTCTGAGGCGGTACAGTAAGTTTGAGCTTATATACATTACAGAGAGACTTACAGCTTCCTTTTAAGGTATCAAAAACATATAGCTTATGTTTAAAAATGGAATTTACCCAATGCTTTCACATGGTACAATCCACTATCCCTCTGTGTATACATTAATACATGAGTGGTATACATGCATACATGGTACATTTGCATCAGTTGAAACATTAATTTTTTTCGCAAAGAGCATACCAACTGTACACATTTGAAGCATCATCATCATTGGAACTCTCTGGAAAGTGAACATTGCATACCTCTAAGCAAAATATAACTCAACCAGCTCTCTGGTCAGCAAATAAGTACAAGTCTGACTTCACATTATGAAATTATTTAAAAAAATAATAAAGAAAAATAAAATAAAAAAATAACAAATTTTTAGTCTTCATTGTGATCTCTGCCAATATGATCTTTAAAGTGTACAAGAGCGCTTGTGAGTTTGAAGGACCACCATCCGACATATTTCCAATTCATTCTTCGGGTTTACTCTTTCAGATGCTGCATCAAAACACAGTGTACTGAGGGCAGACTGTGAAACTGAAATAAAAACGCATTTGTGGTACACAACTGATCGAATTGATCGGAAGAGACCAAGAGTTTGTGGAGGTGAGTGATATTGATATTATGAACAAGTGATATTATGTAATGTTGTCATACGTTCTATAGGTCGATTCTATGATGGTTGAGTCAAGGCATCTATGTTAAGAAGATCATCTTCAGTTGTTTAATGGTCATTGTATACTTTGTATAAATACCTCCTTCCCCTGCAGATGTGACTTCAGAAGTGACTTCTCCCACCAGTGATGGAGGACTCGAGTCCTGGTCTCGGACCTCGGGGTGTGAATTGTGCTGAAAAAAAAACAAACGTTTGCCTTATCTTCTCTCAAAAGCGTTCCGCACATTCAGCTGACATTTACTACAATTTCAATGAACGAAAAAAACTAGTGATGAAATGTTTTCTGTGTTGACACAAATCTTGTGCGATGTCCTGTCCTAAACTGCCGAGATAATCACACAACACGTGCCGTAGGCTACACGTCCATTAATGACACGTCCGATTCACGAACTAATGACTCCTTTGAACCAATTCACTTTAATGAATGGTTAAAACAACTGTCCATCTGTCCAACAACGAACTCACGAGACATCTGAATCGGTGTATAACAAATCGGTAACACTTTACAATAATGTTCCATTTATTAAAGGGTCATGAAAACCTAAACCAAAATTTCTGTGATTTTAAAAGAGGTATGTGTGTTGAACACCATTGAAGACAATGTTAGCATCTGTTAGATTTAATAGTAGGGGGAAAATTGTTAAGTTTTATTTTTTTTCCACTATTTTCATCTGCCTGGTGTCCACATCACAGCAGAGCACTATAGAGACAGAGCGCAACGCGTCATAATCTAAAGACCACGCCCACCGGGGGGGAAAACAATCCAACGGTCTCCATTGACTTTGCATTGCGAGAGGCTGCCTCCTTGTCATTTATGACTTATAACAAAAGACAGAAAAATGCCTAAAAGCTGCTGTGTGACAAACAAACTAAAAAAACCCAGAAATAAGTTTTTATAATCTGTCGACTCCAAAAAAACGAGCGTTTAAGGACACAAAAGTGGGTACAGGCTGGAACGAATGGGTAAATTAGGATCCTGACACTCAGTAGGCCTATGCACTAAAATTGCAGTAAACATTTTGTCACTGGTAAGTCAAATATCCAAATGTCAGTTTTATATATTATATTTCTGTAAGCTAAGCTATACTGTCACCGATTACGTTCCCTGCTCCAGTAGTATATGAAACCGTTTCAATTGCCTGCCCACTTTTGTGTCCTTAAATGCTTTTGGGGTCCACAGATTATAAAAACTTATTTCTGGGTTTTTTAGCTTGTTTGCTGTACACCTTGTCACATAGCAGCTTTTCAACATTGTTTTGTTTTTTGTTATAAGTCAGAAATGACAAGGAGGCTGCCTCTCGCAATGCAAAGTCAATGGAGACGGTTGGATTGTCCCCATGTGAAAGCAGCCATGTGACTTCCCACAGAGGAAAAACAAGATAGCAAATGTGCTCTGAGATTCCCCACTCCAACCAAATTTGGGAGAAGATAATTTAAAAGTCACTTGCTCCACTCTCCCACAAGTGTTGAGTTGGATTTATTTGTTTCTATTAGCCTAAATTAGCAAAATGTGAATCTAACATAAAATCAATCCTAAATCTAGATAAAATGTTATAAGATAAAATAAATAAATAACAAAAGTATATCCCAAGAACACAACACTTTTTTTCCCACACAACATTTTTGGTATAATAAGATAAAATAATAAATTTTATGAATATATTTCAAGAACACACTTCACATAACATTGTAATATTTTACAAAACTCAATCAATATTTATTTTCATAGTACCCCCCACTGGTAGATTCAAGTTCAAGTTGATTTTATTTATACAGCACATTTTATATCAACCACTGACTGACCTAAGTGCTTTACAGAACTACAAAATTAAAAGAGAATAATACTTGCATAACAGCACAACACAGATAAGTGCAGCAAAGCTAAGAGCAGCCTTAAACAGGAGTAGCAAAAACATTATCGGACTTAAACAGAAATGGCAAAAAAGTATCAGACTTATCAATAATAAAACAGAAATGGCAGTGTCAGACTCTTGCTTTTGAAATCATGCTGAGTGTTCGTAGTCGCTGCTGCTGTCAATTTAGTGACAAGCAGTTTCTCTAAATAACGCTGCCTAGCATAGTTATTTAGTTTCTCCCGATAGAGCCCGTTACGCTTCCTCCTAATCCATATCTTCCCAAGAAACTGTGGCGTATCGCTAAAATGCAAACGCATATCAAGCTGCTCTTTCTCTGTCTTTTGCTATTTCTCTCGGCCTCACTGTAGAAGTAACCATGGCAACGGATAGCGTTACCACATAAAATGGTGGTGCCTTCCCGGAATGCAAACTGCGTGAAAAGATCGTTCGTGACGTGACGTTGTGGTGAATAATCCGGTCACTTTGGTGTGATGAGTCCGGGCTTAGGAACATTAGTGCCTGGTTACAAATCATACAAAATCATTTTATTATAGAAGGCGTTTGTACTACGTTATAACGAGTCATTAATGTATTTAATGTATTTTAAATTATACGTTTCATACTAGTATTTAAACGAAGCTATAGATTGTGAAATTAAACATTTCTCGTTGTTAGTGCGTTTTTTAGTTAGCTTAGATAATAGCATAGCATACAGCTAATGTTATCCGATTTTAGCTAACTAAAAAACACACTAACAACGAGAAACAAACATCTTCTATAATAAAATGATTTTGTATGATTTGTAACCAGGCACTAAAGCGATTATCCATAAAACGTGCTTTGAACCAATCGGATTGCTTGGGTCCTATAAGCGCCAAGCGGCCATTGTCCGGAATTTACGTTTAAAAATTCCCATTTCAAAGCAGTTATTTAACAAAAGGTAATATATTTAATGATTTGTGATAACATAATAATCATTTCATGAAGACTATAGTACTGTGAGAAGCATTAATCCAATTGAAATGTACATTTTCACCGCTGTAATTGTCTCCCCACCTAAAGCTAATATCTGGGCTGCAGCTTGCCTACCCTTCATTAGCAGGCGCAGTGGGCGCACCTAGCAAACTTACTGAAATCTCTCTGGAACAAACGGCGGGGGATTCTCTTTCTTGGTCAGGGATAAAAGAGGGAGAAATAATGATAACACACATAGTTTATGTATAACCTGTTAGTATTTATTCAGCAATCGGTGGGAAAAGGTCATCTGTACGGAACATCGTTGTGTACGGAACATGGTTAGTCTACGTTATGCATTTATAGTGTGTATATAAACAAATATATATATTTTATAATGACATAATTATACACATACATGTACATTTATATGTTTTAAATACAATTATAATTACTGTAGGCTAATATATGTAGCAGGGCATTTTGAAAGGACAAAAATAAGGTGTCAGTGTATTTCACTAGACTTTAACTTTGCCAGCTATAAAAAAATCTAGCATTTCCTATGTTTTACCATTGATTTTTAGTGACAGTCGATATGCATGGGCCACTGGCGATGACAGAATAATTTTAACATTTAGGCTACAAATAGCCTACATTATTGAAATCAAAAGTTGGATTTGTTAACGCAGTGGTGCCATTTTTGTTTAATGTAGACCCTCTTTTATATTTATATGAGCTCTTTAAAGGTGCCATAGTAGAGAAATGTAGGCAGTCTTGAAATATAACACAGACTCAACCTTGATGACTCGACTCGGACTTGAACACTGGGGACTCGAGACTCGACTCGGACTCAAACTCAGGTAATGGTGACACGACTCGGACTTGACTCAGACTCTTCTTTGGTGACTCGGACTTGAACTCGAATGCTGGGGACTCGAGACTCGACAGTTGGTTACTCGACTACAACACTGTCTCCCACACTCCTGGACAGTGCCTTCCAGTCAGAGACTGGAATGTCTTTTCTTGATGACTGAGTTTTAGAACATTTACTCATAGGTCATGTAAGTTTACCTGCTTACAGATTAAACATTCATTTTGTATAGAACTATAGGCTATGTGTACTAAACTAGCATGACATTTTGTGCTCATATATTGGTTCTGGTGATAAAATGCTTACAATGTTTCTATTTTATTTTATTTTATTTTTTAAATTTAAGCAAAATGTAATTTCTCTTTAGCTGGGAGAACTAATTGCATACTGGAGAATGTGTTTGACTGTGGTGTCACTGCATGCATGGACAGGTTTTCAGGTGTATGATAGTGGTTTTTAGCATGTAACAATAACAAATAAATCAAACGCATACAGTTTGTTGTAAATAGTTTTTAATTTATGTCTTTCCAATGTTCCATCCAGTATAAACCATATGCATTACCTTGCTTTTGCCTTTTTTTTAGACAGATGAAGTCTTACAATCGTGAAATTAGATGTCAAACAGATGACTATTGGGTCACATTACAGAGAATTAACTCTTCTTAGAATTAGCAGGTTACAGTAGATTCAGGTAAGTAGCATGTTTTGCAGGCTCTTGTTCGTCTCAGTTGTTATGGATGTTATACTGACAATCTCGAACATTACATTAGCTCTAAAAACAAAAATACAACACAATTAATCTGTTTTACATGCTCCAATATTTCTTTTTCTGTCAAATTCATCTGAGAATGTTGTGTGAGTGCAGTTTAGAAACTGTTTTGAGAAAATGGTTAATTGATTCAAGAGATGAGTGTCTTTGCAATTGAGGCAAACTATACTTGCGATGATACTGAAAATATAATTTTAACATATTAACATTATACTGCATATTTAAGTGTAAAAATCAAGTGTACTCTTTGTCATTCATCCCTCATTATAGTTATTATTATAGTAAACGGTAAACAGTATTGTAGTAAAGAGTTTCAGTATACTTCAGCATTAATGAAATAGATAGTGTCACGATACGCACACGAAAAGGTGAATTCCAATTGCAGCTTTATTTAGGGTAATCCGTAATCATATCCACAAACAGGTAAAGGGTCATAATCCAAGTAAATCAGTCCAAAACAAGAAACGAACAAACAAACCAAGACAGACTCTGAGATGCCAGTGACACAATTAGTGATGTTACGTCTGACACCGACGCTCCGAAGCTTGCTTCAAACTCGAACGGTCCTTGCAATGAACCACTGCTTCGGAGCTTATCATTATGTCACTAGTCACGTGAAAATGACTTCTGAAGCAAACCAGAGCCCGTCTACGGAAAGCCTTGGCACTTCCTATTAGCCCCATTGTATCGATCTTGGTTGCAGTTCCATTAGAATTCCACTGGAGGTGATCGCGGGCGAGTGCAGACTGAATGGGAGTCTATGGGGCTAGACGGCTAAATGTGTCTCTTTCACCCGATTGCCGTTGAGAAATCTCAGATTTTATTGTAGGTTTTGCAAGTTCAACATGGGTTATAGGTCGAAAATTGAATAACTATAAAATATAATAAAATTGAAAATTGAGTATTTATGTCCTTTCGATTTCTAACAGGTTGAGTTGTTGTTGCCCATAACACGCTAGCATTCTGCTAATGAACGCTGATTGGTCAGTGAAGGACTGATTACGACCAGAGATACAGCTTGATGGCATCGTGGGATCCGAAGCGGGACCAGAAACAAACAAAACAAAAACTCTTCTAGCACGTGTATTTACCTGTGTCAGCTGTGTTGTCGATGCCTCGAGAGAAAAGAAAGTGCAGAGCGCGAAAGAGTGACTGAAGGATTGCCGTAAAGCAGTATCTCTGGTCGTACGATGTGTATGACGTCATTGACACTTTAAAAGACTTTTTAAAGCAAATAAGTGACTCAAAAAAATCTAACACCCAGCAATGTGTAATTTCATTGCATCTCCTTTCGAATATAACATTCAATTTACTAGACAAAAAATTATATCCTGAGAAAAGTGGATTTTGAGGAGTATAGCGCCATAGACCTCCATTCATTCTGCACTCGCCTGCGAGTGCCCCTGCATGGACAGAGACGTGTTACTGCAGCCAGTCCAGAAACCGGAAGTAACCAGAGAGTGCCAATTCTCTTCCTATTAGACATTCTCTGAGCAAACACACTAGAACCACCTGACTGCTTTGACAGCCCAATCCAGTGTTGACAGGTTTGAAACCTGGCGGCTGTATTTCTTATAAAAGTGAAGGTAAAAAAAAATATAGAAACCATTACAGAAATTCTATTGGATTTAAAGGTTTTCATGGGAATTGTATTGGTTGTAATTGGAATTATAGTGGTCTCTGTGGGTCTACTGATATGTGTTGGGTTGTATTGGTGGGGGCATTAAATCCTAATGGAATATGTCCCAAACACACTACAAAAAAGAATTATGTAGTGGTTTAAATGGTAAAAGCCAATGGTTCCTATTTTAATATAAACCATTAGAATTTCTGTGATGGTTTCCAACTTTTTTTTAAGCTGGTCTGATCTTCTGTCCTTGTCCCTCTTTCACCGACGGCCCGATGCCGATTCAACATGTCGAATCGGCCGAAAAAAAGCCGACGAGGACCAACTTCAGCCGACGGTGCGGAACACACTGAGAAGATTTAGTTGGCCGACGCACGGAAACTGCCCGACGGCCGACCGTCGGCTTGGTGTGTTCCAGGCTTAATGAACCATTTTCGACACAATTGTATCAGAAAGCAATAACGCTTCGAAACGCTTCATTTGGCCATCACTAGACACAATACAAGGACTCCACACCAGTGACTAAAACAGACAGGGTATAAATAGACAGACACTTAACAAGGTGATTGGGAACAGCTGAGTGCAATAATCAAAGATGAGTCCGACAAGGGTGATGGAGATTGTAGTTCATGAGTGAATGACACCGTGGGGGAAAAGGACCTCTAGTGGCTACCCAGGGAACATAAACCAGACACTGTTACAACTAGTATATATTTTTCAGCATGCAACAGAAGTTGAATATATGCTGACAAATGCCTGATCACTTTTATATGCTGAATTAGTGAAATGAACATGCCCTTATCTTTTGATGGTGTGTCTTTAGCTAAATTTTGTGCATATGTGTCTTTTTTTAAAGTAAAATATGCTGAGTATTAAAAACAAATCTAAATTACGAACAATGTAGTATGTGTTAACATTATGCATTCCTCAATTTACTCTTAAGATCGGTTTCAGAAATTGTTAAACTGTTGTGTAAATGTAGGAGTAAACTCAAAACAAAATGTTACATTTCTAAAACAAAAAATTGAGTGACTCCAAACAGAATTTGGACAAAAAGAGCCAAATATCATTGCATTAGGAACAAAATAATGAGTAAACCTTTATGGTAAGACTTTATTTTACAAGGAGAGTGGACGCCCATGACATGCGGAGTCCCTCAAGGCTCAATTCTTGCGCCACTCCTGTTCAACCTGTACATGCTCCCAATGAGCCAAATAATGAGAAAGAACCAAATCTCTTACCACAGCTATGCAGACGACACACAGATCTACTTAGCCCTATCGCCTAATGATTACAGCCCCATTGACTCTCTGCTTCAATGCATTGATGAAGTCAACAGCTGGATGTGCCAAAACTTTCTACAGTTAAACAAAGACAAAACTGAAATCATTGTGTTTGGAAACAAAGATGAAGTTCTCAAGGTGAACGCATACCTTCACTCTAAAGGTCAAACAACTAAAAATCAGGTCAAGAATCTTGGTGTGTCTTTAGAGTCAGACCTTAGTTTCAATAGTCATGTCAAAGCAATAACTAAATCAGCATACTATCATCTGAAAAATATTGCAAGAATTAGATGCTTTGTTTCCAGTCAAGACTTAGAAAAACTAGTGCATGCTTTCATCACCAGCAGGGTGGATTATTGTAATGGACTCCTCACTGGCCTTCCCAAAAAGACCATAAAACATTTGCAGCTCATACAGAACGCTGCAGCTAGGATTCTTAGCAGAACCAGAAAATATGATCATATCACACCAGTACTCAGGTCATTACACTGGCTGCCAGTTACTTATAGGATTGATTTTAAAGTATTATTACTAGTATATAAATCATTTAATGGCCTAGGACCTCAATACATTGCAGATATGCTCACGGAATACAAACCCAACAGATTACTCAGATCATTAGGATCACATCAGCTAGAAGTTCCAAGAGTTCACTCTAAGCAAGGAGAGTCTGCTTTTAGCTATTATGCCAGCCGCAGCTGGAACCAGCTTCCAGAGGAGATCAGATGTGCTCCTACATTAGTCACATTCAAATCCAGACTCAAAACACATCTGTTTAACTTTGCATTTAATGAATGAGCACTGTGTCACTGTTTGTCCGACTGTTACTGTGTCTTATTTTAGTCTTTATTCTAAACTGTTTTAATTATTTTTAGTTCTTTCTCGTTTCTTTATTTTAAACTGTTCTTTATTCTAAACTGTTTTAATTATTTTTAGTTCTTTCTTGTTTCTTTATTTTAAACTGTTTTGTATATTCTTATTTCTTCTGATTATTTTTAATAGTATGTAAAGCACTTTGAATTACCATTGTGTATGAAATGTGCTATATAAATAAACTTGCCTTGCCTTGCCTTGCCTTGCCTTACAGTGTCTTTCTTACACTTGAGTTTTCTTACATTACTGTAGTAATTACTATAAATTGTGCTTAGTTACATGCAACTAACCCAAAACCAACCCCTGATCCTCACCCTAACCCTATGATAAGTAGCTAAATGTAGTTAATTAATATCACTCAATTCTTAAATGTATAATTACACTGTAAAGGCCCTTTCACACCGGATGCGTAACGAAAAAGCGAATAGTTCGTGTGCGAATAGTTCGCGTCAAAACCCATCACATGAGCCGCGTAAACACGGTCTCTATCTCTATCTTTGACGATTAGCTTTCTATCCCAAATGTAGTTTAGCCTGCTAGCCTACACAGCACAGGACTATACAACAACTAAAACTATCACACAACATACTCACAGTCGTGATAACCGAGTTGGTTGGCAATGCTACGCCACACAATCATTGTCCTTGCAGTATATGATTGGCTGAAGTATTTTCTGTCGCCGCAAAAGAAAAAAAAAATCGACATCGAAACGAAAAAAAATAAGTCGTTTTTTCGCCGCAGCACATTCGCGTTCGGTGTGAAAGCACTCATTACACAAACAGCTGATCAAAAAATAAAACCATCGCGCGAATTATTCGTGCGTAAAAATCGCGTCCAGTGTGATAGGGCCTTAACACAGACACCTTAAAATAAAGTGTACCCAATTTATTTTAAGGTGACATAGTTACACGTTACTACATGTACTTAAAATAGTAATAGCTGTAAACAGTGTGTGTGTGTGTGTGTGTGTGTGTGTGTGTGTGTATTACTCACTGTTCATAATGTGTGTGCTCTAACTTGGATGGGTTAAATGCAGAGGACAAATTCCAAGTATGGGTTACCATGTCACTTTCACTTTAAAAATGCCTTAACAGCAAATGTAAAGCGCCATCTCACTTACTGTACTGTATACTATTCCCACTCAAGAATGTGACGTTTTGAATGTCAAGCTGAATGGTTGCTGTGGTTACCAGTTACAAATGTAGACAAATGCATTTCGACTTTATGAGCGATATTTTTTTTTTAGAGTTATAAAAAAGTCATGTTAGTGTTGTTGATCAACGCTTTTAAACCACTGCCCTGCAAAATCCCTGTACCAAGTGGCAACATTCTTGAAGGTATAATTGTCACAGTGTCTGGTTTGTGTTTCCCCGGGTGTCCACTAGAGGTCTCTCTCCCTTACTGTCACCATTCATTCTGGAACTGCATTTCCCACGATCCTTTGTCTGTTCTCATCACTCATCATTGCACGCAGCTGTTTCCCATTACATTGTTTCTTGTTTCTGTGTATAAATACCCTGTCTGTTTCAGTCCATGTCATGGAGTTGTTGTTTGATGTCACTTACACTTCCAAAGTGTGTTCTCGCCTGTTTTGCTTTGTTTCTTGGTTCTTGGTTCTTGGTTCTTGGTTCTTGTTTCTTGGTTCTTGGTTTATTGGACTGCTAATATGGATTTTGAACCCTGCATGGATGACAACGAATTGGATTGCCCTAACAATAAATATACTGCTTATGGATCTACCTGTTTTTCCGTGTGTTCCTGTGACAGAACGACTCCGTCCAAACATAGATCCAGCGGTATGGATGTTCGTGGCTATTCCCCAACCACGAAGACAGAGAGGAGGCAGCAGAGGGGGAATTCGCCAGTGGAAGAGGTCCCTCCCCGTATGAACATCTTTCAATGCCTTGCATTATGGGCCCGCCAGACTGAGGAGGCCATGGTGGTCAATTCCCCTGAGCACCCTTCCACCGATGACAGAGTCTTTTAGGGGAACCCGTCTGGCCAGGTTTTCGGGGGCTCGTGGAGGTCGCAGGGGAGGAGGTGCTAGAGGTGAGCCTCGGACCCACTCTCCACTTCGGTCTTTCTTCGACCATGGGCCGGTGATGCTCAGCCCAAAGCTCCCTTCACCACTGGTCCTGTCCAGCCCGGAGCCTGCACCTCGCCATAAGAAATGGCGGAGGAGGAGGAAGACTTTCCTTCTCCCTAATGTCCCAGAGATCGTCTCCGTGCAACCTGCTGTCGTTCCCGTGCAGCCTGCTGTCGTCCCGGAGGTCGTCCCCGTGCAGCCCGCTGTCATCCCGGAGGTCGTCCCCATGCAGCCCGCTGTCATCCCGGTATATGTACGTATATATATATATATATGTATATATACTGTACAGTCATGTGAAAAAGAAAGTACACCCTCTTTGAATTCTTTGGTTTTATCTGAACATGTTAAACAAAATCATGTGGTCCTTAGCAGTTCTTAATATTAGGTAAATACAACCTCAGATGAACAACAACAGATGCCATATTACACTGTGTTATCATTTATTTAATAAAATTAATTAAAAATAAATAAAAATTGGAGAAGCCGTGTGACAAACTAAGTACACCCTATGATTCAATAGCTTGTAGAACCACCTTTAGCAGCAATAACTTGAAGTAATAACTTTCTATATGACTTTATCAGTATCTCACATTGTTCTGGAGGAATTTTGGCCCAGTATTATTTACAGTGTTGCTTCAATTCATTGAGGTTTGTGGTCATTTGTTAATGCACAGTACTCTTAGGGTCCTGTCGCAACATTTCAGTCGGGTTGAAGTCAGGACTTTGACTGGGCCATTGCAACAGATTGCTGCTTTTCTTTTTCAGCCATTCTTTTGTAGATTGTACATGGGATCATTGTTCTGTTGCATGACCCAATTTTAGCTAATATTAGCTGTCAGAAAGATGGCCTCACATTTGAATCTAGAATAATTTGGTATGCAGAGGAGTTCATGGTCGATTCAAGCCGAAATCATCAACCTCCACCACCGAGCTTGACAGTTGGTTGTTTGTGCTGATCAGCTGTACAGTTAAATCATAAACATAGTCAAAAGTGACACTTAAATTTGGAGTCAGATTAAATTATTCATGGAGAATGAAGTGAGTAATGCCAGTCATATTTATACCCGTATGTATTGATAGGTGTGCTCCCAGGCGAGACCCCAATACATCACTATTTATTTTAATTCTTAAAAAACGCCATTCTTTTATTTGAAAAGGTTCATTATTTTATTGACAAAATATTTTAAGTTTTTCTTGTGTATATATATATATATGCCACCTATGGGGCATGTGTCAGTTTTAGTGAAGAATCAGGCAGGTGAGTAAGATCAATGATTTATTGAGAACAGAAGCACGGAACCAGCAGATGTTATGGTGAGGTAATGCGTTACTGAGATGATGAATGAACTTAGCTGAATGAGTAATATGAATGTCTTTGCAGGTGGAGATGAAACCAGAGCGGAGAACGGATGATGATGGTGATCAGCGGAGATGGTAGGCGGGAATAGAAGACTGAAGAAGACGGTCTATGTTGAGACTAGACCAGACCAGACAGTGAACTACTACTACTCTTCTTCTTCTTCTTCTTCTTCTTCTTCATGGCGGTTGGGAACTAACTTTAATAGTGCCAGACAGTGAACTGAAGGTGTAGTGGGTTTATAAAGGGAATTAATACTCTAAACCCCATGTGGACTGAGAGAGACAAATTTATTTTGTTTGCTGTGGAACAATGACCCATAAAATACACTAAAACACAATGATCATAAAAATGGATCTTTTTCTTTGTGCGCTGTTATCCAAATATTCAGAAATCATGCTCTGAATGTTCATTTGTTTCATCACCAATTGCAGAACAACATCGTAAAGAGCTCTGGAAACATGTAGACAATGTAAACTGACAACAACATGACATTTCCTTTCTGCTTTTTTTCAGATTTTTTTTTTCAGCACACAGAAATGAAAGTAAAGGTGTGGCAGGAAATGTCGCTATATAAGGAAATAATTATCAAACAGTGCACAAGTGCATCTAGACTTCTCAACTTGACAGCTGAATCGACGACAGTCTCCAGTTTTTTCTCTGACTTTATCTGTAGATATAAGGTAACTTTTCTTCAAATTATTATGATGCTTAAAGTTGATTAAAATTATATATATATATATATATATATATATATATATATATATATATATATATATATATATATATATATATAGTTTAAGAATCCAAAGAAATACAAAATAGCATTGTTTAATTAAAGGCAATCATTAAAAAGCCATTAAGGACTATACCATTAAAAACACATCTGAAGTGCTGCATTTTTTTATTAATAATAATATTTAGAATCCCTATATATTTTACATAAAGTGTGGTTCTACCACATAAAATTACTTTTATATTTGGACAGACACTTATTTGGTGATGTTTCGACAGACACTTAACGTATGATAATTACGTATTGACAACATATACCGTAACATTTTATTTAAACACACTTTAATGTCCAAAAATAAATAACGTTTCTTTAATTGTTTAACCATTACTTCATGTAATATTTATTGTTTGCTGTGGGACAATGATCATATAAATACACTAAAAACACAACATAAAATGATCATAAATATTCATCATTTCATTTGTGAGCTGTAATCTGAGGATGTGGTCTTGTATTGCTGGCTTCCGCTTGCTGCTGCTTGCTTGTTTCTCTCTCTCCAAAAGATCTTCCACCCCTGAGAGCTCTAAAGACCCGCTTTTATAATCACTATTGAAACACATTATCTCTACATTTTCGCACATGTTGCTTCTTTTTGCGTTAACATATTTCCTGCGTTAATTGTTACAATACTTGTGTCAATGCACCATCTTTACAGGATGTGGTGTACACGTAAGTGCACAGTGTGTGCTTTTGTCACCCTATGTAAACTTCATGGCCCCTAAAGAATAACCAAGATCGTTGATTTTCTGCTTTTTATTATTTCTTTCCTCATAATTTCGATATTTTTCTAATTGTTTGGAAAAGAACATTCTAATTGTCTACTGTAACTAAATTGGTCATTGGACATTTTTGTGCCATTGCATTTTATTTATTTTATTCTCTATAAAAGTGGTTATGTCTAGGCATAAAGATAGGGTTAATGGTCTATAATAAATCATTGAAGAAAAAAAAAAATATGGATATATATTATATTATTACAGTTATACGTGTAGCTGTTTAAGTTTATGTGTTTGATGTTGTCTATACGTCCATATTGTACATACAAAACAATATGTTCTCTCCCTGTAAATATTGCGTGCTAATACCTATAAGTAATGAGACCAGGCTGGGTTCAGTAAGAATCTTAACACCTGGTTAAACCGAAAGTGGCAGTTGTGGGAGAAACAATAGGAAAGCAATATCTTTGGACGCCAGAATGTTTAAAAACGCAGTCTCAGTAATTCTCTTAAAAAAAAAAAAAAAAAAAAAAAAATCCTACCTTTCTTCACTCTTTGTTTTGACAGGGACCTTTGGTCTGTTAGAGCAGATCTGTCGATGGCTACACAGACAATACATTTTGTCACATGGAATGTTAATGGACTTAAACGAAACAGAGATGAGAAATTTCAAAAACTACAAAATGCGGACGTGGTTTTCTTTCAAGAGACACACGTTGGAGAACGAGATGAACATATTAAAGGTCTAAAAAATGAGTGGCATGTTTTCTACACAAAGTTTACCTCCCAAAAGGGAACAGCCATACTAGTCAGGAAAAGACTAGATTTTGAATGTATAAGTGATGAAAAAGATAACTGTGGAGCTTATGTTGTGTTGAAATGTAAACTGGAAGGTCAGCTGTACACTCTGGTTAGTGTTTATAACCATGAAATAGACACAAAAACCCTTGAACAACTTTCACGTTACCTGCAGTCAATGACCACAGGGCTGCTGGTGATTGGTGGAGATTTCAACACGGTTTTCAATCCATGTATCGACAAAGACAATTCAAAAGGGGTGACCGACAGCTCAAACCACAGAAAGCTGCGCAGTTGTGTGAATAAGTTCATGAAATCTCTTCAGCTAGTTGATGTCTGGAGAAGAAAGAACCCTGTAAAGCAGGAGTATACATTCCACAGTCAAGTTGCGTCCAGGCTGGATTACTTTTTTGTTCCAGAAGAATGTGTGTGGCGAGTCAGAAGTTGTGAAATCAGAGACTCAGAGAAGCGCGACCATCGTCCTGTGTACTTGGAGATCAACAATGTTTCCACAACCCTTTTTCAGAAACATCCCCAGTTACAATCCGTTTCCCAATGGCTGAAAATAAAAAAGGATCTTTTGACAGATGAGACGGGTTCATCGCTGGGTGAAGAAAGCTCACATGCAGTCAGTGAGGTTGACATTGTGTCAGCTGTACAATCTCTTCAAGTGTCAGACACACCGAGACCAGACGGCATCCCAGTTTCCTTCTATAAAGACAACATTCAGGATCTAATTCCATACATTAAGATGCTCTATGATAGAATCCACAGAGGTGCATTTAACTGCTCTGAGAAACACTTTAATGAAACTGTGAAATGTCCACATGATGATAGTCAACACTTTTTTAATGTTGACTACCTCATCATTGCAAATATTCTGACAAAACGTCTAGATGATTTCTTGGAGTCTCAGTCAAAGGGTCTTGGACCAAAAAATTCAGCTACTTTCATGATCACTCCCAAAACCTTCTGCGCTGAGATGAGGTTGTCTTGTATTAAGGGTAAAATAGAAGAGCAAAAACGGTCAAACCCAACTCTGTATCAAGATTTCCTCATTGTGAAGAATCTTCTCAGAGATGCACCAGAAGCAGAAACTGAATCTGTAGAAGCTTCAATTGAGAGAGACAAACTGCTGGATCAGGGCTGCCCTTTGACCCCAGTTCTCATAACACTGGCTCTGAAATGCTTTGCCTCCGCATTAGCTGGGCATTTAAAACAGAATCGTATTCTCGTTTTTAAACAAAGTGTGATTCTTCGTATCCAACCCGAGAAACGTAAAGTAATTACAGCTGTGAAGAGCAGAGATAATGAAGTGTATTACATTAAGGAATTATCCAAAGGTAAACAATTAAAGTGCCATGGAAATGAGTCTGATGGAAGGTGAGGATCTTGAAGATGACCAAGATCTCATTTGTTATTAATAATATACATATGTCTTGCATTCAGTATAG
This sequence comes from Squalius cephalus, assembly GCA_022829025.1. Taxonomy (NCBI): domain Eukaryota; kingdom Metazoa; phylum Chordata; class Actinopteri; order Cypriniformes; family Leuciscidae; genus Squalius; species Squalius cephalus. The sequence continues at coordinate 26,956,156 of CM040802.1, read as the reverse complement.
AAATTTAGCTTGTTCCATAATTTGTGCAACTAAGGAAGTACAACCAATGTGGAAAAAATTCTTGTGAATTGGTTATTTCTGTGTATTTTGTCAGAATTTCATCAATCCCATGACTTTAAGATGACTTGTTTGGTTAACTTTTCAATTACTATAAAATTAAGCATATATTTATTTTTCAATCAAAGCTAAACATAATTCTGTCCCACTTCACTAGACTGACCATGTATGCAGTTGTCACCCTGCAAGACTCAGATGAGGTGATGGTGGCACCATCACACTGGTTGACCCCAGACAAGAAACAAAGTTACTGGCCTCCATTCAGATCACCAGAGAAGTGCATGGATGCTGTTCAGAAGAGACTTAAACCTGAAACAGGAGGAAAAACATGGGAGAAATTAAATATTAGCTTTCATGCAGAATATGGTAATGGTCACTAATTTAAAATAATTGTTTAAATTTTGGAAAGTTCTCAAATAATATATAATAAAATAGTTATCTTATTTCAGTCTCTTTTGATAAGGCTAAAGAGGGGCAAAAGGTAATTACAGAACAGAAAGAACGGTAAGTAACAAAATTTGTTTAAAGTATTTTACCTATTAAAAGATCAAATAATTAATTTGTACTGATTTGTTAAAGTATTGTTTATTTTCAAATAAAGATCATTTCTATTAGCCACTGGCTTTCCTGGAATACAAAAAAGACAAAGACCAGAAAGCACTCAAGAAATGTCAAAAAACCCACTTCCTACACCATCTACATCTACATCCATACTGTCAGCTGATGGTGAGTCAGTTTCTTTTGTCATAATCAGAAGTTTTGTCTTTTCTCTCTTTTTTTTTTTTTTTTTTTTTTTGTAATTACAGCAAAACTCATTTTACACAACAGACAATGATGATATCTTCCAAATGCTGAGCGACATCAAGAGCACAGTCCAGGAAAACTCTTCTATGTTAAAGAAACTACTGCAAGACAATACGGTTTCTGAAGCCCCCAGCAGTAGCAGCTTGTCCACTGAAGATGTTAAAACAAGCCTAAATCTGCCTCTTAGAACCTTTGGAGATGTGGCCAGGACTGAAAATGAGCTCAGAAATGCAACGAAACGCCAAAAATATGTGAGTCAACACAGCATTAAATAAATAAATAAATGAATACAGTGTTATAATATTAATGCAGATTTATTATTAATCTACATTATTATTAATCTCTTTCTATTGATTAGCATAACACAGATAACTATTTCAAGTTCTCTCTCACCCAGCTCTGGTTCCTTGTTCAACTTTAATTGGTGCAAGATGGTGCAAATGAGCTATTCAGTTTTGTGGTCATAACACAACATATTTGACCACTCAATGCCATGCTTGACCAATAAGAATCAAGTATTTCAAGACATGTAATATTAATAAACAAAACTTAATAAAATATTTAAAAGTATTTTCTTTATAGGTAAAATATCTGTCAAGAATTGGAGGTTTTGGGCCCAAGGATGTGGTTAAGAATATTATGCAGCAAGTCCTAACAGATGATCTGGCGAAGGAGTTCAACTGGCAGGGCAGAGGAGATAAAAAGCCCTTCTCTAAGCTTATTTTAACAGATGTAATCCGAGGTAAACTCACTGCTGCATGAACACTTCACACATACTAAGAAAGTTTGTATTTACCTATGTTTTGTCTCTATTCAATCACTAGTGAGCTGTGATCTCTGCCAATATGATCTTTAAAGTGTACAAGAGCGCTTGTGAGTTTGAAGGACCACCATCCGACATATTTCCAATTCATTCTTCGGGTTTACTCTTTCAGATGCTGCATCAAAACACAGTGTACTGAGGGCAGACTGTGAAGCTGAAATAAAAACGTATTTGTGGTACACAATTGATCGAATTGGTCGGAAGAGACCAAGAGATTGTGGAGGTGAGTTATAATGACATGAACAAGCGATATCAATATAATATGTTGTCATACCTTCTATAGGTTGATCTTCTATGATGGGTGGGTCAAGGCATCTATGTTAAGAAAATCACCTTCATTTGTTTAATGGTCATTGTATACTTTGTATAAATACCTCCTTCCCCTGCAGGTGTGACTTCAGAAACTTCTCCCACACTGCTGGACAGTGCCTTCCAGTCAGAGATTGGAATGTCTTTTCTTGATTTCTGAGTTTTGCAACATTTACTCATAGGTCATGTAAGTTTAACTGCTTAGATTAAACATTCAATTTGTATATAACTATTAGGCTATGTGTACTAAACTAGTATGACATTGTGTGCTCCAAATATTGATTCTTGTGATGAAATGCTTAAATTGTTTTTTATTTGTTTTAAAGCTAAATCTAATTTCTCTTCAGCTAACTGGATGAAATAATTACATACTGGAGAATGTGTTTGACTGTGGTATCACTGCTTGCATGGACAGGTTTTCAGGTGTATAGTGGTTTTAGCATGCATGTTCATCCATAACAAATAACTCAAATGCATGCAATTTGTTGTAAATAGTTTTTAATCCTTTTCAATGTTCTATCAATAAGATATAATGATTTTTTTCCTAGAATAAACCATAATTACACATGCCATTTACCTTGCTTTTGCCCTTTTTTTTAAAAAACATTTTTTAGAGAAGATGAAGTCTTATAGTGAAATTAGATTAGTTGTTAACAGGGATGGGCATAAATACATGGAAATGTATTTAAAATACAAATACAAAATACTGTGTGAAAAAATGTTTTTTTTATTTAAATACAAATACAGTATTTTGTATTTTGAAAATACACAAAATACATGTGAAATTGGCCATCCAGTGCAGGGATAGGTCACAGTGAATGAAGAAACTACACAGGCCTACTGACTTTACATTCCTAACCACATCTTTCTTTCTTTCTTTCTTTCTTGTTATTACAAATAAACATGCAAAATAGCAGACATTTATATACTTATTTCTGGTTACAATGTAGTCTATTACTTGTGGTGAACACTAATAAAAAATCATACTGTATGTAAAACTGTGGGAACCTTTTCTGCTATCTAGCAAAGAATATGGATGGGCGATATGACCAAAATCTCACTTCACAGTAAAAATATCATGGTTTCACAATTCTCAATATCAGGTTTGATTGTGAAAACACAAATTTTACCTGGTCAAAAACAACTCTGTTTAAGCCGTTTAAGTGCATGGGTCTTTACGCCCTATTTAAAGCACATTCAGTTTGCTCATACATGCTTGCTGCTCGCTTCTGCTGCCCGCCACCTCCCCAGCTCCTCCTTATGCATAACGTGGCAATTGCTTTATGTCATGTTGCCTGCTCTGTTCACAGGGGGATATTTTAGCTCTCACAGTCCTAAACTATGTGAGCATTCCCTAATGCTGCTGCTGCTGTCCTCTGACTCTCTGCTATTTCATGGTGCTCATGAAAGGTCAGAGGACTCCCTGAACAGAGCCATACCGCCAAATTTCAATTCAGGAACATCAACTTGTTTGCAATCTATTCAATAAAAATTCTTAAATTATTTTTATTGTCTGTGTGTTCTTGACTTAACGGACCTGACAGAAATATAAATTATAAACGTTAATAAAACTTTACACTCACTTCAGTTATTCTGAAGGTGCAGCAGGAACACGAATAGTTGGTACCGATCCTTTTTTCAGGAGCAGCTTCTTAGCAAAAGCAGCTTTATAACGTTACTGACCCTCGTTTATTAAGCAGTCTGGTGTGTGAAATGATTCGCGCAAACATGAAAGCATTGACGTTGATCGTGGGGAATATTCCCTTCGAAAACAAACTCAGCCACTGCTTTTTCAGCGGTTCTGTTTTAGGAACATCAAAATGATGCTGTGTTCCTTATTACACCCAAGAACAGAACACCACAATCGCTTAGACGCCATTCTGCTCATAGACAGTGCTCTCCAGCGTATCAACAATGACCGCGCTGGTGACTGACAGCTCGCTCATGAGCGAGGGCGGGTCTGTGTTAAAACGCTGCTGTCAATCAACAATCGTGGGAGGGGCGTCCGACAGTGTGACGTCACAAAATCGAACGGCTTGATTTGAGAGGGGGGAAAACATATAAGATTTTAAAAAACACTGGATGGATTTTTATCATTTTATGATGGTTGTGTACAGGAACTGACAACACACATTTCATTACAATCAACTTGTAAAAGTGCATGTACCATTATAAACACATTTGACAAGCTACTTGATAAAAATCAACAACCGGTCAAGACTGATTGGCTTACGCAATTTTCCCACTTGTCTGTGCTCTTTTATTCTTTCAAGTGAATAATGCACTATTTTAACTTTAATCAACAAGTAGAATTGAGCATGACATTCTCACCTTATAAAAGAAAAAAAAAAAAGAAAAAAAAAAAAAATCGCTGATCCAATGCTGAGTTAGTGAATGTCTGAACTAGTTGATGCACAAAATCAGTACCCTGATAAAGAGGTTGACTGGCAAAAAGTATTTTATGTATTTTGAAAATACAAAAATACTCATCTTAAATGTATTTAAATACAAATTACATTTGATTTTTTCCAAAGGCTTTAAAATACAAAATACAAAATAGTATTTTGTATTTAAAATACGTATTTTAAATACATGTATCTGAAATACTGCCCATCCCTGGTTGTTAACTTAGGGGGCGCTAACACAACACCGTTTGAACAGAAAACTCTCAAGTTCTTTCTGTGCAAACTTCTAAAATGCGAACCCGTGAGAACGCTGATGGCGTGCACATGCATATTACGAGTTCAATCGTATGCATGTTTGACACAGTGCAGGCGTGTAGTCCTTCCCTTCAAACCAACCCTCAACAAACTACTTGTATGGCCTTAAAATTTATAATACAGAATTATTGCTTCCGCGTAGCCACGCGAACCGGAATTATCCCGACAATGCTTTATCTGTAGAGAGGTAAAGGGAGGGGAGGGAGGTCTTCACAGGGGAGAGACTAGTTGACACTTCAGGACTGCGTTGTCATCACGTTCAGGCGAAGGTCCTTCATCAGATCTGGATACACCCTGGATCCGGTGGACTGCGGTAAACCTCTGGATAAACAGAGAGACTAATATTAGCGTAGACGCCATTCTTCTTATGATGTAACGAGTACATCAGGATTTATGTACTCCAACACTTCAAAATAATTATATTTGAAACTAGACTTCTTAGTAATTCTGAAAATATTACTATAAATTACAGCAACACCTCCCCCTTGGCCTTTCAGACGAGGTTCATGTTTATTACAGTAATCTTGCGGGGTGGTCTCATTTAAAGTAATGTAATTGTAACCCCCACAAACTCTCTCTGCTCAGGACTTACAGGTTCTCTACTGGACTAAATACTTTCAGTGGGTCAGTAACCAAGAAAACACTCAAATACCCAAAACTCAAATAATAATTGTATTAGTTTACAATCATAATATTAAAACCCAGGGGGCAGCAGGTTAATGCAGTCATGACAGGTTCAATTTAATTAAGATGCAATGAATGATTTCAGCAATATGTTAACTTCAAGAATAATAAGGCAACAACAAACAGGATATGCTCAGCACAAGATTTCAGTAGTTATTCAATACATGCATTAAATAAATTCATGTGATCACCTCTCATGCATAAGTTCATTACACTGCAAACCTAAAAGTCATAAATACCACACCAATAAATACATACCAAATATTAAATCAACACAGACCATCAATAATACTCATGCTAAATACATAGCCGTCGTCAACAGTATAGGAGGCATATGGAAAAGGATAACCTGCCCACCCCCTTACACACGCGCTCACTCTACACACAAATAGCGCCGGGGGACCAATGGGTTCACACATACATCAGGGCCTCCCCGGCAAACACAGCAAAGACATACATTAATACCCAATACAATAATAAAAGGAAAAGGTACTGCTGGCTTTCTTACCCGCTACCGGACGTGGGTTCCGCGTTCAGGGAACTCAACGGCGGCCGCCAAACTTAAACGGGGAAAACCCCAGCAAAATATCCCTCCCGATCGATTCGCACGGTTCGCACAACAATCTTAAACCCACGTCCCGGCACGGCAGCTTTGGCAAGGAATTCAGCAGCAACAACCAGCAAAAAAAAACAAAAAAAACAATACATCATACATTTATAATGTTTCCCTCTAATTACTAATGCCACACAGGTGTTTCTTTTCCCCAGCGCGTCATGAGGAAACACGGTGGACGCTCTCAGTATTGCCACTCCCCTTATTTGAGGATGAGCAGCTTACATCCGCCCCCCCTACTGTAAATGTGTCCGCACATTCCTACTCGAATATCTCACATTCTATAACGTTGAGGCAACAGGCCCCTCGTGGCCCGAGTGGACCGTCTGGATTCGGAACATTTGACCGGTAAAGTGTTCAAACAAGAGAGGCTTTCCTCCTGTGGGGTCTGTAATGTTGCTTCCTCAATGTCCACATTACAAACAGTCTCTCCATCCTTCTGTGTGGGTCCCGGCCGACCTGTAAGACAGCCCCCCACCCAAGGATACACACACCAATTACTGTTCATGGGATTGACACCAGAATTAGAATGTAAAACCTCTTTTTCTCTCTCCTCTAAAGGCAAGGACATTTCAAACTTACATGGGCTTAACATATTGCGGTGCAACACTCTCTCGCCACCATCACCCCTCTCCCTCTTAACCACATAAACGGGAATATCAAGATTAGGTTGTGATGTAACTATATATACATTCCGTTCCCATTTATCGTCCAATTTACCCTGCCCCCTGGCCCTCTTATTTAATACCATGACTCTCTGACCTGCCAACAACGGTTCCCCCTTGACCCTACGGTCAAACCCCCTCTTTTGATGAACTTCTGAACTTGCTTTCTGGCTTGATTATAGGCAGTCACTAGTTTTTCATGGTGGTGGTGCACCCAGCTGCCAGCGGTGCCTGAGAATTCATTTCCCCGGCCCAGCATCACATCAATGGGCAATTTCGCATGTCGGCCAAACATTAAGAAATAAGGGGTATATCCGATAGAGGGATGGGGTGAATTATTGTACGCCTGTACCAACTCCGCCACATGCTGATCCCAGTTCTCCTTCTGGTCATCCCTTAATGTCCCCAACATACTCAGCAATGTCCGATTAAAACGCTCACATTGTCCATTTCCTGCTGGGTGATAGGGAGTAGTATGCGACTTATGGATGTTGTACAATGAACATAATTCTTTGATGACTTTTGATTCAAAATTGGGGCCTTGGTCGGAGTGCAGTTGATCAAACCCCCCAAAGGGCTGTATAAAGTGTCCCCACAACACTCTGGCGGTTGTCACTGCTGTTTGGTCCAGAGTTGGCACTGCGACTGCATAGCGAGTGAAGTGATCCATCATTACGAAAATATTGCACATTCCACTGCGTGCAGGCTCCAATGACAGAAAGTCCACAGAAACAATCTGGAGAGGGTATTCTGATTGTATAGCAACAAGGGGGGCACTTACTTTATTGGCTGTAGTCTTACGGAGATTACAGCGGACACATTGGCGGCACCACTCCTCCACTCCTCGCGCCAGACCTGGCCAGAAGAAACGTCGACGGGCCAAGCCCAGAGTCTTTTCCACGCCCAGGTGTCCTGCACAGTCATGCACCCATCCCAGAACTTGATTCTGCAGACACTGAGGTACAATTACTTGTTTCCATTTGTCAAATGTCTTTGGGTCACATACCTCCCTGCACAGCAGTCCTTGATCCACGCAGAGACGGGCCCACTGTCGTAGCAGCACTTGGGTAGGCTGGTCTTCAGCTGCTCGCTCTTTTGGAACGGGCCCTCTTCCTCTGTCCATATAGACCCACAGTCGTGACACCACTGGACAACCCCGCTGTGCACTCACCCACTCAGCCAGCAGGCTGGGGCCAACTCGATCTTCATTTATTTCTGCCCCTGCATCCATCTTTTGACCCTCCTCCAGTATGACCTCTTCAACCACTGGAACAAAAGCGTAGACACAGGCATGGACCACTGCAGATGCTACATAGCCACCCTCACCACATGGGGCAATCCCATCCTCTATAGTCCTGGCAGAGGTCTCATTCACAGGCCACCTGGAGAGGGCGTCAGCATTTCCATTTGTCCACCCCGGTCTGTATCGCACCTCAAACTGAAATCCTGCAAGCTGGGCCGCCCATCGCTGTTCCACTGCACCCAGATTTGCCGTATTCAGGTGAGCTAGTGGATTGTTATCTGTGAAAACAGTAAAGGGAGACACAGCAAGATATTCCCGAAACTTTTCCACTATAGCCCATTTCAACGCCAACAGTTCTAGTTTGAAGGAGCTGTAGTTTTTATCATTTCTTTCTGCTGGACGAAGGCTTCTGCTTGCATAGGAGATCACCCTCTCCTTTCCCTCTTGCACCTGTGCCAGCACTGCCCCCAAGCCTGTCTGACTGGCATCAGTGTACAACAGAAATGGCAACTGAAAGTCTGCATAAGCCAGTATGGGTGCTTGTAGGAGATTCTCCTTTAAGTTTTTAAATGCCATGTCCTGTGCCTCTCCCCATACCCAGCAGTCTTGTTTACCTCTGGCCGGTCGGGTGCGTCGTTTTGATGTCCCCCACATCATAGAGTTCAGGGGTGCTGCAATTTGGGCAAAGTTATTAACAAAACGTCTATAATAACCTGCTAAGCCCAGGAAAGCACGCAGCTGGGTGATATTCTGAGGAGTTGACCAGGTCTCCACTGCTCGCAACTTCTCTGGGTCTGGTGACACCCCTCCTTCTGCAATCACATGGCCTAGATAATGGACTTCATTCTGGAAGAGAAAGCACTTAGTAGGTTTCACTTTCAAGCCAAAGTTCTCCAAGCGACTGAAAACCAAGTCCAGGTGGGCAATGTGGGCCTCAAAAGAAGGGGAGAAGACAATTATATCATCCAAATAGAGCAACAATGTTTAAAAATTTTGGTCACCTAAGCAACTTTCAACCAGTCTCTGAAATGTTCCTGGAGCATTGCACAGCCCCATCGGCATCCGATTAAATTCATATAGCCCCATGGGGGTCACAAAGGCGGTCTTCTCCTTGTCAGCTGGATGCACCCCCACCTGCCAGTACCCATGAGCTAGATCTAATGTTGAAAAAACTCTAGATTTCTTCAATGAAGCCAATGATTCTTCAATTCTGGGGAGGGGGTAAGAATCTTTATGGGTAACACCATTCAATCTCCTGTAGTCTACACAGAAACGAAGGGTGCCGTCCTTCTTTCTGACAAGCACTACAGGCGCTGCCCAGGGGCTATAGCTCTCTCTAATAATATCATTTTCAAGCATATTACTCAAAAGCCCCCTCATTTCCTGATACAATTTTGGTGGAATTCTATTATACCGTTCTCTAATTGGGGCTGCATCGCTTGTTGGTATCACATGCAACACCCTATCAGTGTACCCATAATCCTCATCATGTTCTGAGAAGACCTTTTGATGCTTGGATAATAATTTAGCAATCATCTCTTGTTGTTCAGTACTAAATTGTAGTGGGTCTAAAGGAACAGTCACCGGCTGAAACACCTGTTCTTGTTCTACATCCTGCACCGTATTCTGCCTCACCCCCACTTCCACAGTCTCATCATCCAATGGTCTTAACACTACATCTCCTTGCTGACTTGGACACAACTCAACATCAAAAATCTGCCCTATTCGACAGCGCTGAACAAGAGTCACTGGAACTGGAGAAAGATTTAGAATTCGGACCATAACTCTTCCCTTTGAAACTGTGCTCAGTGATCTAGCTACCAACAACTGGCCCGGCAATACATCTTTACAAGGTTCTACTAAGCCCACATAATCCTTCCTGTCAGGTCGTAAACGTGCACATGCTTCTATCACCACCTCTGACTGTGCTGGAATTGTCTTTCGTCTTCCCTGCGGCCAGTAAATTGAACTTATCTGTCCTGACTCATCACCAAACTTTAACAGGTCTTCACAAACCGAAAACATCTGATGCCACACCTTAACCTGCACTTCACCTTCTCCTACACAACTATCCCCAGTCTGTGTCATCAGGAAGTCTCTACACTCCTTAATCACATTCATGCCGATTAGTCCTGGGTACAAAGATCCATTTGAGTCTTTAACAATCAACACTCCCCTTTTTGGTATAACTTTCCCACATATATTCAAGTCCACCTCAATATATCCTATATATGGAATCATTAACCCATTAGCAGCTACCAAATTGAACTTTTGTATTGGTGGGTACACTGTTGGTCCTCTAGTCACAAAATATTTTTTAAAATAGCTTTCGGTTAATGTGGTTACTTGTGAACTCGTATCAATCAAACAAGGTGTTTTAACCCCCTGTATCACCACCTCCACAACTGGGCATTGTCCTATTAAATTATCTTTCTTTTCTGATTGGCCACTACCCAATGTACCCACTGATCGGGCCTGTACAGTGGGTTCTAAAAGTTTAAAGGCCCCTGTCCTCCCTCTACAGCCCCACAACGTCTTTCAATATGCCCAGCTTGTTTGCACCGTCTGCAAATAGGTCTTCCCTGCTGGTCAAATTGATCTGAGCTTCTTCGACCCCTCCTTAACTCATACCTAGGTCTTGCATTATCACTACTAGGCAATAAGTGCTGTACTCCTTCACGAACTTCTTTAATCATTCCAGCAACCATTTCCTTTATTTCTCCTTTTAACTGCAAAAAGACTTCTTGTTTAATCTCCTCAACCAATTTTGTTGTATCTGGGGCTGGCTTCAACTGTACTGTTGCAGCTACTGCTTGCCTTACCTCCCCAAACTCCTCTGCTCGTAGAATTGCTTCTTTTTTAACTTCTACAAAAGAGCTATCAGGGGCTCCTCTAACCATACCCCGAAGTTCCCTACGCAATCCTGCATCACAAAGTCCCAAAATAAATTGGTCACGTAAAACATTACCCATAATTGTACCATCACCCCTATTATCCAACCGATTACTCAATTCTTGAAGTGCCAAGGCAAACTGCCTGACATTTTCATCTGTCCTTTGTTTACGGGTAAAGAATTGGGCACGAAGGGTTGCAAGGGGGACTATATCTCCATAAATGCTTTTCAAAAATGACAATATCTGTTCAGCTGTCATGCGCTGTGCTGCTGGCAAAGCTAACACTTCCCTCTTTGCTTCCCCGTCAAGATTACTTATTACAGCAGATACTTTTTGCACTTCCGAAAAAGGGTAAATATTGAACGTTGATGTCTGCATATTATACCAATCCTGAAAATTATTTCCCTGCGGCATTTGGTCTCCATTAAATTTTTGACACCAAGGTGACCCCATCATTAATGGAAACATAACCATATTTGCATTTGTTGCTTGATTCTGAGCCATATCAGGTACACCATCTACTCTCTGCTGCGCCCCACTAGATGTAGAAGGTAGCTCTACTGCTGGTTGTGTAGTTGACATTCTCCTGGTTATTGCCCACAGTCCAGTCTGCCAAAACTACGCCAAGTTGTAACCCCCACAAACTCTCTCTACTCAGGACTTACAGGTTCTCTACTGGACTAAATACTTTCAGTGGGTCAGTAACCAAGAAAACACTCAAATACCCAAAACTCATCAAATAATAATTTTATTAGTTTACAATCATAATATTAAAACCCAGGGGGCAGCAGGTTAATGCAGTCATGACAGGTTCAATTTAATTAAGATGCAATGAATGATTTCAGCAATATGTTAACTTCAAGAATAATAAGGCATTAAATAAATTCATGTGATCACCTCTCATGCATAAGTTCATTACACTGCAAACCTAAAAGTCATAAATACCACACCAATAAATGCATACCAAATATTAATCAACACAGACCATCAATAATACTCATGCTAAATACATAGCCGTCGTCAAAAGTATAGGAGGCATATGGAAAAGGATAACCTGCCCACCCCCTTACACACGCGCTCACTCTACACACAAATAGCGCCGGGGGACCATTGGGTTCACACATACATCAGGGCCACCCCGGCAAACACAGCAAAGACATACATTAATACCCAATACAATAATAAAAGGAAAAGGTACTGCTGGCTTTCTTACCCGCTCCCGGACGTGGGTTCCGCGTTCAGGGAACTCAACGGCGGCCGCCAAACTTAAACGGGGAAAACCCCAGCAAAATATCCCTCCCGATCGATTCGCACGGTTCGCACAACAATCTTAAACCCACGTCCCGGCATGGCAGCTTTGGCAAGGAACTCAGCAGCAACAACCAGCAAAAAAAACCCAAACAACCAATACATCATACATTTATAATGTTTCCCATAATTACTAATGCCACACAGTGTTTCTTTTCCCCAGCGCGTCATGAGGAAACATGGTGGACGCTCTCAGTATTGCCACTCCCCTTATTTGAGGATGAGCAGCTTACATAATCGTTTGGTTTTAGCCAGGTTTCTGTCAAACTTAATACATCTAGAATAGTCGTTCTCAACGGGGGCGTTCAGAGAACAACAGGGGGTGTTGGAAGCAAGATTTTTGAAAGGGGGGCGTTCAGGTCTTGATGGGGGGCGTGTACGAGTTTAAATATGTAACGCAAACTTTTGTTCATTCTTAAGCATTTAGTAATTTAGATGTAATAAACACTTTAAGTGGGCTATTTAAAAAGTGTTAGGACTATGTTTTTGTTAAATTATGTTGTAAAACATATGCGCAGAGTGTGATATCATATTGTGTGTGCACGCGCATCTATGATGCGCGTCAAAGAATAGCCTACCTCAGCAGCGCTAAAAAAAAACTAAAAAAAAACCTTCGTCCGCACCCGCTCTACTCTGACCGCAAGTCCACCGTCAGTGTTGTAGGTAGGCACTAGGCAGGTTTTTTCGTGTTAATTTCTATTGCATTACGATTGAAAGCAGTATCAAGAATAATGTCAAAAATATCATGTGCAGTCAAGTTCAGGTATGTGTAGGCTATATGCTGTGAGTGTTCTCACTGCGCGCGCTTGATTGTGATTCGCGGAGTTTTGACGAGTTGTATTTTGACGACTTGATATTATTTCTTATTCAAAAGTTTAGAATGCCTAACATTCTAAAATCTTCCAGTTTAATGCGACATGTAGCCTATCGTTACTTTTGCAACGACTCTAGTCTCTATTATTTTTCCAGTCATAGTCCAGCGCTCAAGCACTGACTAGAATCCAGCGCTGACAAGACAACGTGATCTCATGAGAATACGTGTGTATTTTTACGTAAAGTGTAGTTCTACCATACGTACATTTATTTACGTTTTATACACACAGAAACGTATAATACTGACGTATTTACAGCACTAAAACGTATAAAATGCACGTAATTGATAGCACAAAAACGTAATTTATTTACGTATTAAACAACTTTACAGACGTACAAATTTGTACGTATTACTATTTAACTTATGCATATTCAAATCGTGGCATTAATTTTTTTACTCTATTGCATTCAATTGTCTAATCAATTCAATTTTCAGTCGCATTTATTAGTTTAACGTTACTCATATAATAACTTTAGGCTACTCATTAATAATAACATTTCGCTCTGTTCGTGCCTTCTGCTGCAAACTCGTTTTGGAGGATTAGCCTACATGGTGTTAAACAAGAATAACGTTACACTTTAAAACCTTAAAAATACCTTCTTTAATCGTTTAACCATTTTGTAATATTTGGTTTATTTACCGAGACACAAGGCGTTTTCTCCTATAGACCCATAATACACTAAAACAACATAAATTCACAAAAGACATCAATTTTATTAGCTTGATGTAATCCAAATCTTTAGAATCCATACATTGTTTGCAAGAAACAGATCCAAATTCAGCCCTTTATCCAGCGATCTTCATCTCCATTCTCAGCAAAGACCGTACACGTCAAATCCCGCGCTCGTAGTGAATTCAAATTCAAAAATTGTGCCCGAAGCGTTACGACATGTTTTACGGCAGTGAAATCAAACGCTCATTGGCTCTCGCATGCTTCGTCACAGATTGCGACATGCTGTGTTTAAGTTGGTGTGCTACATTTGAAATGGAGAAGCGCGCGCGCCTTCACAGAGCGAACAGCGAACCGAAACCGGATTAACATTTTCATGGATTAATAACTTAAAGGTAGGGTAGGTAATCCTGTTCAGAAACCTTTTTTTTTATACTGGGTGAAATGGTCCTTCCATTCTGATAGTAGTCAATACATTATGTGTTCAGAAAAAGGAATGAAAAAAATCTGACCTCTGTAGCAGCTGCAGGACAGTAAAAACTCTGACCAATCACTGCCATTCGGTGCGAATGTAAAGAACCAATCAGATGCCTTCATGTCTCGTGCCCGAGCACCACTGCGTGCACAGCCCTGCGTGCACTCATCACATGTCACCGTTCCCGGAAATATTCAGCTCACTACACCGAGTAAGCAGGAGTTTGCGGCACAATGGCTGAGAAAATGCAGCAAAAAGTACCAATGCCAGCTTTGCTACTTTGCTAAACTACTTCCTCGGACCCTGCCCGCACTCTTGAACGACCTCCTCTGCTTCGCCCTCGACCCCGGAGTGGACCTGTCCTCGAACCGACGATGCGGTACTTGTCACCGGAGTGTAACGTTAGTCCTCATCAGAGTCAACAATGTTTTCATCATGGAAACTCTTACATGCAAAACACCGTATATGTTATGACTCTTACACGAAATTCACCTTCATCACAGTTTAACTGATGGTAATGGAAAAACGTGTATCAATGCAACCTAGCTTTGCCTTATAAATATAGCTCGTTACCTATAGCCTAAATATAGCTCGTTACCGAATCAAACAAAATATATTTTAAACTTTACCAGTATCGATATGCTAGCTTGATAGTGAGTAGCCTACTAAAAGCCATCATATTTGTTTATATTCATAGTGATAAAGTTAGGTATTTAATTACATGTGATTCTGACATGATGTCACTGCATGCACTGCGCTCCTTCCTCTCCACTCGTCTCAGGTAAATAAATGCGTTTAAAAAAAGCTGAGCCTGAGCGTTTGGCGTCGCGCGTTCATGTGTTTTGGGGGCGTGGCTTTAGAAGGAGCCCAGGAGGGAGGGGGTGGAGTGAATGGAAATAATGAGCTGTGTTTACAACAGTCGTGAGAGGTCTACAGACACTCGATTTTTATACTTTCTTTTTCAGAGTACTTACATTTTAATTATGTATTGGTATATAAAGACAGTTTAAACAAATTTGGAATGTTTTTTTTTTTTGAAAAATCCTACCTACCCTAGCTTTAAATTCTGCTCTGTAACGTTACCTCATACAAAACTACTGCCAGAGAGGACTGCGACACATCGTCATGTGAACGACTTTTGGTACTGGTTTTGACATTTTCTCAATAAATAAATTATTGTGATTATACGTGTCTGTCTGTTTTTCTTTATAATTGTAGCCTACGTAGTTTTAAGAAATTGTTAGGTTTAGGGGTAGGGGTAGGATTAGTGGCTCAAACTATTTTTGAATGCTATAGGCTATTGTTAATAAAACTGTCATTTCCCTGCACATATATGTCCATTACGTATCCTTTTAATATTGTCAATAAAATGGGTATGTTTAGGTGTGGGAGTAGGGTTAAGGGATCTTACATTTATAATCTATAAAATGGTAAAAAGGAAATTATACAGATATCTTTATGATATGAAATATTCGTAAATAGTTTACGTTTTTTAGCTGTAAAAACGTAATAATACGTACGTTTAAACGTTGCAGATACGTCCATATTATACGTTTCAGCATCTATCCAAACGTACAAAAAAGTTTCTATCTGAAAATTACGTATTAATACCTGTATTAACAATGAGACCAGGCTGGACAAGAATCAGCATTCACGAGCTCAAATATGTGTTTCGCGCTGACAACAATCCGGTGGTGCCTAGAATCATGCAGCGGAGGAATGGAAAGTTGACAAGCCATTAATAAGTATTGACTTAAGAAACACTTATATTTTTTCAAATATTTTCAATAAATCATGTTCCCATTCACTCTGGCGACAAATTTTAAAATTAATTAAACTATATTATTTATAAGGTAACACTTTTATATTTTTAGGCATTAACTAGGCTAATTAAAATCCCTAATTGCCATAATGTTTTCTTTGTTCACCAAGTAATTTATTGGTCATGCATTATTGTTAACTCGCAAGACAGTAAGGAGAAAATGACAATTTGATGGATAATTTAAATATATTCTGCAATCACATTTTGGTAATGTAATTCCACCGTCACATCTGAGCGCGAAACGCTGCTTGGGTAGTTTCAAGATATACAAATAATTAATAATACAATAATAATTTAATTGTTCATATGTGTTTAATCTTGTTAGAAGATTTTTTTTTTTACTGATTATGAACACAAATTAATCAGACAAACCAAATTAATTGTAATTGTATTAATTATACCATTGATGAAAACAAGCTGATACCAAGGTATTTTAGGCCTACAATTCTAACATATTTTTTCATGAAAAATCATGATTGTATTTATTTATTTTTCGAAGGTTAATGTAAGCAGCTTCTTGCAATACTCTCCTAAATGCGTAATAAAACCTAAGTGCAAACATTACCGCTTTAATGACCATCCTTTATTTTTCAGTGCATTTGTTTTACAATATATGGCTATTAAGTCAAGTCAAGTCAAGTCAAGTCAAGTATATTTGTATAGCACTTTTCACAATACAGATTGGATCAAAGCAGCTTCACAGTATTAAATTAAAATAATACAACAAGGTTTGTTTCTAGTGAAATTTATTGATTGATAAAATTAAATGAAATATTCCCAAAATATCCCCAACTGAGTAAGCCAAAGGCAACAGTATTACTGTCATGGGATTAATATTATAACTATTATTATGTAGTAGTGTAATGTAGACAGACACAACTAAAAGAGGTTTGAATTTTTCTTTGTTTAATTTGCACACTGAATATGGGTTGGCACTTTTAATTTTGAACTCTCAAAGTGCACTAGATTAATGAATTTAACATTAAAATGCACAAAATTTTCTTACGGGGGGGGGGGGGGGGGGTGGGCATGCCCCCGATCCCCCCTAGAAGGCCCGAGGTCCACTCAACACAGATTTACCAAAATCCTGTGAGAAACACTGGTATTGCTATGTGAAAACTGCGTATCATATGCGCGTAAAAACTCATTTTCACGTATAAATTGCACGATAAACACAATGTGTGCTATAGAGACGCATTTTCATGAGATCAGTTTATAACTTGTTTTTTGGATGAATCACTGTGGAGTACAGTTCAATTGTATTAATAAAAGACAATTTTGCATTTATTTCATCTATTAACTCTCACTCGTTCCTGGTCGCTCATTAGTTTGGGGGTGGGGGGCGTTCAGGGATTTGGATATTGGATAGGGGGCGCTGGCCCAAAAAAGGTTGAGAACCACTGATCTAGATTATAGTCTGTAATCATATCATTAACAATAAGTGCTTTTGAAGGGATCTAATATTCAGCAACCCAAGCTTTTATCATTTGCTCATTTGTATTATATCTGTTTTTTATTTGTTGAACATCAATTACATTTTTAACCTTAGATGGGTTTGGAAGTTTTTTTGTATGTCCTAATTCGGGGTACAGACACAGTCTCTATATGATGATATCTAGGTGAAAGAGGCTCTATGTGATGGGATTTATCTGACCTTGTGTCGTGACGCTGGCAGATGGTCGGTTTAGCCAGTCTGTCTGCTTCCTGACCTGAGCCCCAATTCATGTTTGAGCTCTAAGACTATGTGCCATATTACCATAGAGAAGAGCAGCACCATTCCAGGAGGGATGAATACCATCTCTTTTTAACAGGTCAGGTCTGCCCCAAAAACTTTTCCAATTGTCTATGAATTCTATATTATTTTGCGGACACCACTTAGACAACCAGCCATTGAGTGAAGACAATCTACTAAGTATCTCAGCACTCCTGCGAACAGGAAGGGGGCCAGAGCAAATTACAGTGCCTGACATCGTACTTGCGAGTTCACACACCTCTTTAACGTTAATTTTAGTGATCTCCGACTGGCGGAGTCGAACATCATTAGTGCCGACGTGAATAATAATCTTAGAGAATTTACGATTAGTATTAGCCAGCACTTTTAAATTTGCTTTGATGTCAGGCGCTCTGGCTCCCGGCAAACATGTGACTATGGTGGCTGGTGTCTCTATATTCACGTTCCGTGTAATAGAATCGCCAATAACTAGGGCACATTCAACAGGATTCTCAGTGGGTGTTTCACTGAGTGGGGAGAATCTATTTGAAGTTGTAAACGGAACGGAAGAGCAGTGTTTTGTCCCGCGACTACAGCGCCTCACCGTCACCCAATTGACCTGCTGCACGGTTCTACTTCAGACGAAACCGAACAATGTACACACTGTAAAGAGGTTGCTGTAAATTTTACAGTAACTTACTGGCAGCTGGATGCCAGTAAGTTGCTGTAAAATGTTTTACAGTAATATTACTGTATTTTCACTTACAGTATACTGTACCATTTACTGTAATTGCATTTACAGTATTATTACCGTATTTTCATTTACAGTATTAGTATTGAGTTGTTTTTTTGTTTTTTTTTATCATTTAAATTTTCTTTTTTTAATTTATGTTTACCCCACCCCCCAAAAAATCACAATAACTCACAAACATTTGTCCTTATAATATTCTTTTTAATCGTTGAACATTTTGTTTTAGAAGTACAAATTACAAATCTTGACCTTTAGGAGCCACTAGCTGAAGAAAAAAAAAGGCAACATCTCCAAAGTCCATAGAATTAATCTCCTGGTGACCATTTGTATCTGTAGCATGGCAAAAACGTACACACACTGAAAAGCAAAACAGGCCTTAAAACAATAAAATACAGTCAAAGTCAGTGTTGTGTTGTTACATTTCAGTAATTTTGCCAGTCAAAGTTGACAAGCTCTCTGATGAGAAACACTGAGGGTTTCAGGCTGATGCTTTTCTTTGGACCTTTCCAGATTTCCATCTGATCTGTGCCTTTGGTGTTTGGTGCCATCAGGGTTGACTCTCAGAATGAACCTGCAAACACAAGCAGGGAAAAATATATAATTTTTTCAGACCGGTGTTGGCAGAATTTTCCCTAACCCTCAAACTTGATGCTGCATGTACTTTGGCGTTAATAAAAGCACTATATCTGATTCTGAATCCACTTACAGTAGTGGTGGGGGGAAAATCGATTCTGTTCAGTGTCGCGATATTTTGCGCACGCAATTATATTGATACAGTAGCGCAAAGTATTCCAATATAGGTTATAAGGCTGTGACGGTGGCAGTTTTTTTACCACTGCGGTGGTAATGGACCAACTACCTGCAGTGGTTGGGGGGTTATTATGAAAATTGAAATAAAAAAATGTAGTTTATTCGAGCAAAAAAGTCTTTATTTGAGCAATTCCGTCAAAGAAGCAACACAAAGCCTGTAAAGCATTCAAATACATATCAGTAAATATTAGAAACTTACATAATAGAAAAGTTAAATCTATATTAAAAAAAAAAAAAAACTTTCGTTTAATACTTCCACACAAAGACACGTGATTCCACATGAAGCCATACCGCTCTGTGCTTTGAGAGGGATGACACGAGGAGGAAAGAGACCATCGATCTATTTTCTGATTAGGGGTGTAACGATACATCGATATGGATCGATGCATCGATATAACGTCTAACGATACGATGCATCGATTCCACACTTAAAATATCGATATACACCTTTATTTTGACACCTCCACATTCTCACGTAACATCCTTCCGCCAAAGCGCACATTTTCGTTTACTCACCAACCGCCTGCCGGTGTGTAACGTTAATCTCCTCATCTGAAAAAGACGCCTGACAAGACTGACTGAACCCTAAACAAGTTTTTTTTTTCACAAAAGTCGGTATTGTCCGCTGTCAAGGCATCGCGAGTTCATGTTTTACAGCAGAAACAGACAAGCAGTCGCACCCTTGTTGGTGAACACAACACGATAAATCCGTATTAGCGACTCAGCGTGCAGTATTCAGGTCAGATGTCACTTTGAAAAGACGCGCTAGCTAAGAGGAGTTTCGTTAAAGCTGACTAAAAGTGATCGAGGATGGATAATTTCAATGAACTCGTGATATCTTCTAAAGGGCGTAAAAGGAAAATAAAACCTGAAACATTTTCACGGAACCCACTAAAGCAGCTCGTTTAGTGGTGAGGGAAAAGCTCTCTGTACTGCGTGTACGTTATCACAACAACAAAGTTTGTTAGGCGTCTATGTCAGCTGAGGAGATTAACGTTATGAAGATTAACCGAGTGTTGTATTATTTATCATAGCAATTACTTGGTTTTGTTTGACTCAGAAAGATGAAATGTGAATGTATCTGCTCTGCTCTGCTAAAAAAAAAAAAAAAAAAAAAAATTTTTTTAACATATTAAAGCATACTTTCAATTAACTTTAATTTTGTAATTTACCTGTGTTTTTTAACTTGTTATTATTATTATTAATCAAAACAACCCAGCTGCAGTTTGATTGATATTACTTGGAATGCACAATAATAATAAAAAACATGATTTATGAAAATGAACAAGAACGGAGTACTTGCAAATGACCACTTCTGTTATAAATGTCCCAATTGGGAGAGGGTGTGCAATTTTCAAAGAGTTTAATTAAACGTTCATGTTATATATTTTGGTTGCATTTGTGAGTTAATAAAAACGTAACTGGTTGTGTGAACATAATATCTAAATATCGATTAATCGATCGATATAGCCCTGAATCGAATCGAATCGAATCGTATCGTGGAATTTTTTGAAGTATCGGAAAATATCGTATCGCTGGCTGAGGGAATCGATATCGTATCGTATCGTGATTAACTGTCCGATTTACACCCCTATTTCTGATATCTTCATGTTTTCTACTTGTTGTAAAAGGTATGAAAAGTGAATTTAATCTTCCACAAGGGCAAGACATTTAAGCTATGTTTGAAATTGCGCTGCCAAAGAGAGCGAAACTAAAAATCAAATAAACTTGACGTGCCGTAGGCCTACATGTCTAATAACAAGCAAAAACTGTGTTGAAATGAATCTGACGTGCAAGTAAAAATGTAGGCTATCTGTCCTACAACGTTTTTCTACTTTACCACAGTAAAGAATGTGAATGTAATAGGCCTAAATAAAAGCGAACCAAGGAAGAAACGTTTATAATCCCCTTCGAAAATCGAGACGTAAGTGAAGATTTTGGGAAAAAAACAAGGTATTACATGCAGGGATGAGTCACAATTTTTGGATATTCGATTAGTTTATTTAATTATAGAATTATAGTATATCGAATAGGTTGTGTAATTATTCTCTAAAATAAAATCTCCATGTTTTTGGTGCTAATGCGGTGGTGACGCGTTCATATAATTACGTTCTGTAATAAGGTCCTGTGTCCTGAATGTTCAAGGACAAAGTTTTTGCACTACCCTCCAGTAAATGTGTAGAAGATGTTCACAGATTTAATGTGACATTTGAAGTGAGTTGAGCAGTCTTATTTTTTGTAATGTCTTTGAATAATATGGGGGACATGAATCGCAATTTATCGCAGAATCGAATCGCAATACTTGCTGTATCGCAATGTTAGGAAGCGCAATAATATTGAATTGTGGCCCAAATATCGCAATACTATCGAATCATCAAATTTTTGCCAATTTCCACCCCTAACCTACAGGGATGGTATTACCCCATAATAAATTACATTTAAATCATTAAATCTTCATTCTTTTTCAATACATTCACAGGAATGCTTAGATTTCCAGGGAATGGATAATTTAAATTAAACTTAATACAATGTAAGTTGCTTTGGATAAAAGTGACTTCCAAATGCATGCATGTAAATGTAATGTAATGTAAAAAAAAATATATATATATATATTTTGGTTTACCTGATTCTGCATTCGACAAAATAGACAGCTAATGCTGAAGAGTCGTCTGTTAGCAGTTGTAACTGGATGATGATTCTGCCCTTCATTGTCAGCATCCATGTTTTTGCTTTGAGAACAGACTCTCCTGAAACAGACAAAGTCAGAGCAGCCTTTTAGTGTTATAGTTTACAGAAAAAAACTAAAATACAATAACAGAACTTATTACTAACAACAATAACATGTGGGGTGAAGATGAGGTAAGATATAATGTTGTATGGTGTTTATAGTTTTTAATCAATTAAACAACATTAAAAATATTAGTTAGCAAAACTTTGCTATATTGATAATGGTATATTGCTAACCCTTTCCTCCTCCTTCTCCTCTTCCTCCTCCAACGTCAACCCGTTCTGTGTATTAGTGGAGAGCGTCAGCAGTGATGTCCGGAGGGAATGGCCGCTGCAAATTCAAAATAAAGAACAGAAAATAACATGTTTGCCTGCTTAACTAATGAATACTTCAGCTAATTTAGTTGATGTCATCTTACTCACCTGTAGATGTTATCACCATTACGAAGGCAATCACAAAAAAGACTCCAAAATACACCTCCGACATTTCAGACGACATAATTCAGACCACAAACTTGAAAATAAAACAAAAGATGAAATTAACAACGGTGTTGGATAAAGGGTTAGTTTACTCAAAATTGTAAATTGTCACCATTTACTCACCCTCAACTTGTTCATAACTTCCATTAAATTATTTAATGTGCTGTATACAAAAGAAGATATTTTAAAGAACATGAGCAACCAAACAGTTACTGGTCCCCATTGACATCCAAAGTATTTTTTTCAATTATAGAAGTCCATGCGGACCAGCCACTATTTAACAACATTATTCAAAATATCTTATTTTATGTTCAGACGAAAGAACTTCATGCAGGTTTAGAACACGTTGTGGGCGAGTAAATGATGACATACATAATTTTCTGTTTAAGGTGTACTACGTTATCCCTTTAACTTAGTTTTACTCAGTATTTACGTTGTACATCTGCCAAAAAGTTGTGAAAGAGGAGACAGAACATACCAAAGTTATTATGCTTCTCTGTTTAATAAGTTTACTTCGGCTAATTTAGGTGAAGTTGACCATAACGTTACATACCAGTTGATGTTATCACAATGAAAAGGCTCCAACACACTCCATCGTTGCAGATGGCATTATCCAGATCAAAAACCTGAAAATAAATCATATAGGCCTACGTGAAAATATTGTTTAAAACCCGCACTTTAACAAGGGTTTCGTCTATCTCACTTTACCTCAGTATTTCACGTTGAGTTCGCTGTTAGCTCGGTTAACGTTACCGATGACTCCGCCCGCCTGATGAGCTAACTTGCGTTAAAGAGGCAGAGGAACACACAACCATTATTTTTTATAGTTTTAACTAAAGAATATTTCGGCTAATATAGGTGAACTTAACTTACTCACCAGTTAATATTATCACCGTGACAGCGACCCGGCCGACAGTCAGGAAAAAAGACAGTAATAAAGGCACCAAAAAAACATTCTGACGACAGTCAGGAAAAAAAGGCACTAAAACCATTCAGACGAAAACAAAACGATACATCATGTTTGTTTGCTGTTAACATAAGTAAAAACATTTGAAAATGTTTGTTTTACATAAAATAGAAATTATATACTAACCTTTTTGGTGAGTTACATTATCTTTTGTCCGTGCATTAACTGCCACTTCACCCCTCAAAAAAACACTTGAAAAGAAATCCCTCTTGCCATTGGTCAGTTTTTCGCGGGCAAGTTCACTACTGTAAATTGATTTACAGTAGTGAAGAATTACAGTAGTGACCCTATATTTTCCCATAATCCTTTGCTGTTTACAGTAACATACTGTATACATATTTTACAGTATCTTACTGTACATATTACAGTAAAATACTGTTCAAATTACAGAAATCCGTTACAGTGCAGCGTTCACTAAGCTAGTCACATCCAAAGCAGTATCTAAAGCCCTTGCATGCTTACTATCCTCGATTAAAGTTTGGATGCGTGTCTCTAGATCTGAAATCTTCCCTGTCAGCTTGACTATCTCCCTGCATTTATCACATTAAATCCTGTGCTGACAGAAAAGGCTATGCTAAACATGTTACATGAGGTGTACTAGTTTACGTGACCTTGTGAAGTACGTTACATGTACTTACTATAGTAATAACAGTAAATGCATATTTAAAATAACCCTAAACCAAAACCTAAATGTAACTTTAAAGCAAGTACATGTAGTTAATTAATATTACTCAGTATTTATTTGAGTAAGTGCAATGTAACTATGTCACCTTAAAATAAAGTGTGACCAAATAAACCATCTGGAAACAAATAATCAGAGTTAACTTTGTATTGTCATTTTCTCACTTTTTGCTAATTTCTATTTTTTTTTATTATTATTATTATTAGTAGTAGTAGTAGTAGTATATTTTTGTGTGTGGCTTTTTTTTACAATAAGAAAACACAGGCAGGGAGAAGGAAAATGTTTAAAACATGACCAGGCTAGACTCAAACCCAAGAACATAAGTGTTGCAAATTGCATTGTAGGCTAATGTATTGTATTGTCACACTCAGGGAAACATATATAACCAGCATATAACATTAACAGCACCAAACAAAGAACTGAATGAAGACAGAACGTAATACACAAATAAACAAAAAAGCTAATTTATTGGACAACAGGTGAACTGAATCATAAATCCCTTTTTCCAGACCTCCAAAGCTCAAAAGTCTGAATATTATCCAATTTAAATGTTATTTTTAATATGATTATCAAAAACATTTTTATTTATCCTACTAAGATTGTCCTCATTTGTAAAACTAAAAGTCAATCAAAAACCGCAAGTGCACGAGAGATTACCGTAATCTTGACGGATTTCTTTTTTTTTTTTGAAGAAAATTGATAAATACAAAAATCTAATTCACAAATATTACACAATTTAAACATTATTAAAAATACATACAGAGCTACTAAAATAATATTTGTCATCGAATATACTTATTTCTTCACAGTTTGAACTTTGCTTCCATTTGTTTAAAGTCCCCCTGTAGTCAATAATTGTATCCTTAAAACTTATCTCTGATCATCAAAATTACATATAAATGTTTTTACCTTGAAAAAAACTCTACACCCTTGCTTCATTTAGTATATGCAGTTCTATTAATATGCAAATTAGCCCCGCCTCCACTCACTCACATCACACGTTGACATAATTGGTTTCAAGGTAGTTTGTGTTGTCAGAAACACCAGCGATTTCAAACCGCGTTTTTGAGACTGTCTTTGATTTACTGCAGTTTTAAGGAGAAAATACTCAGCAATGGTGTTGACCTATACATTTGCGTATAGTTTGTCTTAAAGCATATTAAAAACTCCACATATACACATAACCAACATTAAAAGTTGGATTTTCACCACAAGGGGACTTTAATTTTAAGATCTGAGGTGAATTATCCATTGTTGCTTTTAGTACAGCTACAAAGCTGGGAGTACTAAATATTCAAAGTCACATTACATGCTTTTAACATTAAATAACATAAATATTACCTGAGATTATCATTGAAAGTTACTGTAATTGTTCACTTTATATAGATTTACACAGCCTCCGTAAACCTCTGTTTGCAATACCAATACAAAGAGATAATCAGTCAAAAGATTTTTTTTAGAACATTACAAATTGGACCACTTAGGAATAAGGGAATGACCCAAAAATAGTTTTCAATGGGGAGACCAAAACTAGACAATTGTAGATATTTTGCTGCCTTACATTTCTTCATTTTCTATAATCTGTTACACTCAGATGTACATCATAATGCAGAGGAAAAGATGACTGATTTGTTGTGACTTACTGATTTGTTGTGACTTTAAATTAATGCTGAATGCAGTGCTTATAGGCTGTGAAGAATTAAAAATATGCTATAAAACAACAACTCTTTACGGTCTCAGTTGCATGTTTTATGAAAAAATCTACTTTCAACTCGTATTGCCCATGAAAGACATAATGTAGATAAATATGCAGATATAAGTATAATATTTCTCTATAAGATTAGGTGTTAAATTAATGTGCCTCCAGTGCTCCTGTCTACAGAATAAAGCATACAGATGAATAAATAAATAAATCTTTATTGTAGCATACTTTAAAATGCACTGTGACCTGTCAAATGTTCCATTTTTAAGTTGGAGTACAATAATTCCTTGAAATACAACTA